>BSBK01002138.1:0-675000 GCA_027943335.1 Chamaecyparis obtusa | reverse complement strand
CTTGTAACAAGTGGTATCAAATCTTGGTCATAGGTTCAAATCCATGCAAGCCACGATGAGTGATGTTGGGAGGGGGATTGTTGGCAGTGGGTCAGTGTCCCTCGCAGGGTTTATGAGATGGCTTAACTACCTCCTATGTCTTCTATAAGTCTAGTGGTTGTATCAACAATTAATAGGTCAATCTTTTGGTGCAACGACAACCACTACTTGTAACACATTTAGTATGAAATCAATGATAAAGAGAACTAGTAATATGATTTTTTAATAAATGTTAATTAGTGGCATTAAGGAAATGACTAGTTTTAAATAAGTTAGTATGGCTAACTTAATGTTTGTGTGTTAATGATTAATTGGTGAAAGAATGAAACAAGAAAACTTGGTTTGGTGCTCTAAAATAAATCTAGAAGATATAACACTTAATGGTTAGAAATCATGTGGTGTATTTCAATAATGTTTAATTATCAATTCTATTGATGCATTTATATGATTAGAAATGAGATAGATTTTTCTTCTAGTAGCAACATTAGGGATCCCTAAGAGGACTTAGGTTAGTTAAGGGTTTGATTGTGCATTTAAGAATGTGTTAATGCATTGTTTTTTATTATGATAAAAAAAGGTTTTGAAGGGGCCCCGAAACCCTTTAACAAAGATTAAGAGAGATAGGCATGATAAACCAAAAATACAAAAAACTAACCCAAAAAGGGACAGTCTACAAAAGGGACACTTCCTAGATTTTTAGGAAAATCATACACAAAAAACACAAAAAGCACTAAATGATGGACTGAGCAAAAAAAAGCCTTCAACAAAATAGGTCTAAAAGGTCCTTCAGCACCGATCAGACCAGAGTCTTAAAAAAGCACTTAAAGTCCTCTAGCTAACTCTGCATGGTCTTGATTGAATCTTTCAGCTTCATAATCTCCTGATCCTCAACCTTGACCTTCTTCTTTGTGTTTGACCTTGTTGTGGTTCGCGGACCCATTTGCTGACTAGAAATAGTCAGATCAATTTTTTCAATCATAGAACCTTCTTTGTTTCCTTCTAGCACAGTGCTCAAAGTTTTCAGATTCTCCAAAGTAGACATCATACCAGCATTTGACATAACAAGAAAATTCTTTAACATAGCTTCATTCTTACTGGTCTTATCATTAATGGGAACCATGGCTATCTCCAAAGCTTTATTTATTTTTTCCTCCAGCTTGGTGGAGTTTTCCGAACTGTTATCAAAAACATCAGCTTTAGCATTAATATAAATTACCTCCTTCCTAAGGTTGTCAACAATTTCCTCTAGCACAAAATTCTTTGTTTCTAGCTTGATACACCTATTCTTCAATTCAACAAGGTCATTCTACACCCATTTATCTAGGTTGTAACTGTAGATGGACTTGTTCTTGACAATTTGAAGAGGAGTCATTGCAATGGTTCTTTTCACATGAAAATCCCTTTCTTTGAGATCTTCCTCTAAAGGGAGAAACCTTTTCCTTTCTGAACTAGTCTCATAGTCTTCATTCTCTTTCTCCTTTCTAAAGCTAGGGGAATCAGAATTAGCCAGCTTATCCTCATCCATAACCCTGAGACCCTCTTTGCTAGAATCATCAACAATATTAACCTATTTATTAGTGTTATTAGTCTCCTCTTCAGCCTCATGATCTTGGTTAAACTTTCCCTCAACCTCATGATTACTACCATCACTAGTGACCAAGGTCTCAGGATTAATCTTATCCCCAATTTTGTCAGTAGTTTTAGTATCTTTATTATTCTTATTGAGGTTCTCCTACTCTGTCCCAAAATAACCCTCCACTATGTCGATGATGTTATTAATAACCTCCTCTGGGTTAGCCATTTTTTCCTCCTCTGAGGCATGAGTACAAGAATTTGTCTCTTTTGAATGACCCTTTCCAAAATCATCACCAGCCTTAGTTTTGTTATCAGGAGAAAGCCTTTCCTCAGTATCCTTATTCCCAGGCTCAGTTATCTCATCATCCACCTTCTCCCAATTATTTTTTGATCCATAATCATCGTTAATGGCCACATTATCCATTTTAACCTCAGAAGAAATGTTGCCTCGAGAATCCTTCATAGTCCCCAAACCCTCATTCTGCCCAGTAGAAACTGCAATAATCATGGAAGAAAGGGATTTTTTGCAAGGAGAATTTTTCTTCCTAGAGGAAGAACCAGGGTTCTTCCTCTTTTTACTGCTAACTTGGGGAGGAATAGGATCAAGAATATGGTCCCTAGCATAATCAGCAATGAGGAGGATAAGCCTGACATGAAGAATCAGAAAATTATTTTCTTTGTGTTCAATAATATTTTGGTTGAATGAGCTCAAAAGGAAGAAAGGGAAAGAAACCCTTTTCTCATGTCTAAAATGATTAGCTGACACAAAATGGTAGTTATAAACCCTCAAAAAATGACCTTCAAGAGTAAATTATTCCATGATTATCCTAATAATAGAACCACAAATGTTATCAATATTATCCATTTCCACATAGTCCTTCTTACCTTTTACCAATAGGGCTAGTTCTTCATCTATTTCAGGGAACGCCTTATATGCTCTATTTCCCACTTTGATCTCCTTTGAGTACTTCAATCCATCCATGGGAAGCCCAATGATTTTAGCGAGGAGCTCCACACCAAGGCTAAAGGATTTTCCAGCCAAATTAACTATGCCCTTATCCCATCCTTTGGAAAAGGCTTTGGAGACCTCATTATCATACCCGTGAAGTCTCTTGAGGTATTGGTGAACTTGGCCTTTTTTCAGCACATTCCAAACCTCCTTATTGTGCTTCCATTTTCAAACAGTAGGTTCTTCTCTTCTAAGTTCTCCACCCATGGCCGAAATATCACCCAACTCCTTGATCTCAGGATGAGGGTTCTCCTTTCTATGCAGAGTTAAGAAATTGCAGTCACAGTAATCACGCTTGGGAATTTGAATGCAAGGGATTTGATTCATAACCCTGATCACATGCAAAATCTATCAAACATAACTTGTAATTATGACTTGGCACATCAACTTTGGAGCTATCATAAAGAAATAGATTTTTGAATCATCGATGTGTATTGTTAGTACTATTAATTATTTTATGATCCTCATACTTCAAAGATTTTAGGAGTTTTTGTTTTTACCTTAGAAATGAGCGATGTTGCTAGAAACCCTAGTTTGACCTAACCTTCATTATGTTTGACCATTACTTTTTGCTCATTAAGATTCCAAATAAAGCATGTGCTAAAAAAAATCTTTGTAAAAATGCTCACTTTATGTGTTATGTGGTTAGGTTTTTAAGCCGGGTCCTTTTTAATAAATTTACTTCAAACTTTAGTGATCCCTATTTATTTCCTCAGGTCGACTACCCCTTTTAATTAGTGGCTGTCATTAAATCTTAAGGCTCTTGGTTGTTAGTCTCTGACATGCACTTTGGTGACAGGTTGACATCTGTCTAGGTGGGCCCGCCTTCAAAAGTGTGCTACCGATTAAATAGTGGGATGCATCGATGGTTGTTGTTATACCATTGGGTTGAGTTGACTATTTTCTAATCAATACGCTTTAGTGACAAGCGTTCAATCAAGGTCCTTATTGATAAGGTAGAGTTCTGACAGTTCTTGTTCTATGGCACTCTTCTCATGCTGACACTTGTCCTGGGTGATGTAGTATAGTGGGGTCAAGAATTTTCAAAAGATTAAAGCTCTGACAAATCTTGTGGTTGTTGTTATACCACTGAGGAAAGATGCGTGATGTTTAATATTTGCGGTATAACGATGACCCTTAGATTTCACATGTAGGATGCGGGCTGAGGAGTGGACCATTACTTTCCATGTCACACTGATATGTTTTTTATTCATTGGTCGAAGTAAACATTGATGTGACAGTTGTCAGTATGTGCAGCGTTGAGAAAGGAAAAGGGGAAGGTCTGCCTAACGGTTTGTACAATGTGGCAGTTTTTTATTTGATGAAAGGTTTGTGAAGTGGAAAGTAGGGCCAAAGTTTGTAGATTGTGATGATCATTTGATTAAAGTGCATTGACGGTTATCATTATATCTTAAACTGATAGTCCTAACATTTTTTTGATTAATGCTTTAGCGATTGGTTGACACCTATCTCTTGCTTTGTTAGTTGTCAGCATTCGGAAGCATTCATACGTCTCCACGTGGACTTTCTTAAAGAGGTGTCACCATTTTTTAGAAAATGATAAAGGCTTGTTAAGTTGAGAAAGGATCTACAGTGGTCATTATACCACCGAGGAAAGGTGCTTGAATCTTATGCTTTCTCTTTAGCAATAGGTTGACACCTATCCTATCCAATCAAAGCTTAAGTTGAGTTATAACTTTTTGCACATGCATAATTTGGAATGTTCTTATTGGTCGAGAACTAGTCTAGGGAAAGGTATTAAAGGGTGATGCTACTGATTGTGTTAGCTATCCGATGTGCCAAAAAGAAAAGAAGATCGATGGTTCAAATTTGAATTTTTGTTTAGTGATGTTGTTCGCGTCTTGTGAACATTGAAGCCACCAGTTTTCAATAATGGAAAACTTAATGAGTTTCGTGCAGATGAATTGTAGATGGTTGGCAAAACATTATATATCCTAATTTGATCATTGAAATTTTCACTTCTCTCAAAGTATCTTGGTAGATGAGACTATTTTTCTCTCTAGAGTGATATCAGGCAGAGTTTTTCAAGTGTCTGGTAGGCCAAAATTTAAACTTGATAATTGCATGAAATTTTGAGGAAAATGAAGTATACAAAAGTTATATTTCTTGGTTATTGATTATCTAGTATTGCTTGGGTTTTCTTTGGTATTTGTGCATTATTTCAAACCCTAGTTAAGATGCTACCAAAGAGGGAGTTGTCAGAAAAAATAGAATATAAAGACAGGTGTTTTCAAAGATTTGATGCAGCTACTTCCACATTCGGAGAATGGGCCAGCTAAAGTAAAAGAATTGGTCCCAAGAAACCATAGAGACTCAGTAATGATGGACTCTATGATAGAGGGTTGTGGATGAGGAATGCCAGGGTAGGGAAAGATCATAATGGTCTGATATTGTTTAGGTTGGCATACTCTTAGAGGAACTCATGTGCTCCTCTCAGTAATATATGGAAATTTGATATAGGGAAATTAATTTTCCCTGGATTTTTCATGGATGTGGATTTATTGATTCAAGTTGCTAGGTGTTATGATCCTATGACCAGGTGTGTCAAGGATGTGAATGGGAATGATTTAATTAGCATCATAGAGGATGAGATTAGGGAGGTTTTCTCATTGAATGACCCCTCTCTTGGGTTAGAAAAGATAGATTTTAAATAATTTACTAAAATTTATGAGGCATAGAGGGATTATTTGAGAACAGGGCCCTTAAGGGATTTCCTTGATCAGATTGGATCAATGTGTGTGATTAGCCCAAGTACACCTAAAATTTTCAAGTTGGATTTATTTAGTCTATGAGCACAAGGTTTCTACAAGTCTCTGACTCTGATCCTTGGTCATGATGAGGCTACCCATATGCCAATTCCATATATGTTCATGATGGTACAATCTCTCCACCCATAGTTGGCACTAATTTTTGACTTTGCCTCTCACCTTTTAGATTTAATCCATGATGGATTAATAGGGATAAAGAACATGAAGATAAGAAAACCCTTTGGATGGTACTCTATGCTAATGCATATGTTCTTATACAAGGGTGAATAGTTTTTTAGCAACATAATTGATATTGTCAAAGAGAAGAATGGGGAAACATTATCAGTTCAATTGTGGACAACAAATTTGTCATGGGATAGAACTGAGGCCAGGTTCCTTGTATTTGATAGAAATTTTGCTTCAAGGCTTAGGACAATATTATATTTTGAGAATCCTAGGATCCTAAGAGAATTGTTGAGGTTAATCAGACCTAAGGAGTATTGTCAAGACATCACCATAGTGTACAATTTTGGTGATATAATATTGTATCTAGTTTCTACAGTGTTTAGGGTATACGATTGCAAGAAGGCACCATATATATTGCCCTAACAAGCTCCACTAAGGATAGGGTATGCAAAAATTTTGAGGTAGATAGGTGATCTACAGGACACAACCCTCACTGGTAAAGGAAGGGGAACTTTGTTCCCAGACATCACAATTGCACACCAATATGTTATTGTCAAGAAAGGATGGGTGCACTTGAATCAGGTCTTGCAGCCCTAGAGGATGGCTACAGCTATGGCCAGGTGCGCAGACAATGAAGGTTTCTTGTCAGGGATGTTTAGAGAAAAGACAAGGTGTGCTCTTATGGAACACCAATTTAATTTCCCTGAAGATATAATAAGGAATGAGTTTGATCTTCAAACTCAGGAGATTAAGAAAGAGAAGTGGGTAATCTACAAGAAGACTATAGATTTTATTAGGAATTTTGATAAAAGTTATGACCCATTGAAGAATTTGGAGCCATGGGCTAGGAAGGTAGATGCTCTCATGGAGAATTTTGAAGGAATTATGCAAGCAGTGAATGAGAAGAGGGCTGTAGTAAGCAAGATAGATCCTAAGAGAGCTAAGAGGATTTTGAGCCAGCTTGGATATACAAAATTAACCCCAAGGCGAACCTACACTATCTAGCAAAGAAAGGGTTATAATGTTCTTCTCCCAGTCCAGCAAAAAGATGGGAATATTCCATCTACTTCCAAGGGGAAAAGACCTATGGGTTTTGTTGGTGTCCAAAATGATGCTTATGCTCTAATAGGCTACCAGTATACCCTCAGATAGATTTTAGGGGTGGTTAGCTCCAAAATGTAAAGAGGCCTTAGGATAACTGGACCAACTCTAGGGACAAGACTGCCCTCTTCTACTTTTGGCTCTGCAAAACCAAGGTGGGTGCACCTAACCTAGTATAAAATAGACTTCATACACCAAGAACTAGGTTTGAATAATAGATAATAGAATAGCAAGAAAGTGCTAAGTATTAACCACACACTCATTGACTCTCTATTGCTATGGGTAGAACCACACAAACAAATACTGCAAGCTTAAAGAATGGTTCTTAATTTAAGTTTTTGAATCATAACAACCAATCAGGACATGTCAACAAAGAAATACTTATCTAGGCCAGTGCCTCATCCATTGGGAAAGGTTTCTTAGACAGACTACACACACACACTAGAAATATACCTGAGATTCAAAGCCATAAACACATTTACAATTTCCTCTACTACTTATAGAATATCCCTACATAGACAAGAGATAAATTTAGGTCCCATTTGAAGCATCATTTAATCTAATCCTAGATTAGAACTCAAGAATGAAGGCCTATACATAAACTGTTATGCAGTGAACTGGAAAGTTCAAAATTCATCTACGTTGACACAAGGGAGAGATGAGAATCAAGTGCTTGCATTAAGTGTGAAGAATCCTCAAGTGCATACAATCCATCCAAAGGAACCTTGCTTGCAAACTCATCTTTGACATGTAACTTTCAAATTGCCAAAAAATCAAGACAAGACATTACAATTCAGACTGAGAAGAGGACTCACAACCAAGAAGTTTGAATACCTAACTCCCAATAACCTCAAATGACCACAAAAATCCCTTTATACTAGGGTTACAATGCAAGCATATGATCATTCCAAATTCAAAATTTCAAAATCACCTAACCCCACTGAGGAATAAACATAGACATTACAGGGGTCAAGCCATAGCAACAAGCGCCACCAAACAAGTCAAATCTGGCCACTAAAGAATTCAATTTTGTTACCCCCTATCACAAAAGGCTCTCTATAGGTTCAAACAGTCATCATGCACTTCACAGGCTTTAAGTTCCCAAACTGTTTGCCCTCAATCACACAATTGTGCAGTCACAACTCTCACCGCCACAGGAATCCGGGCTCCAATTTTATGCTTGGTCGCATGATCGCATAGCCCAAAAATGGGCTATGCGAAGATGCAACACACCATTTCCCCTTGCCTTCTTCATAACCACTGATGCTAGACCATGGCCACAAAAGGTTATGTCACATGTTCACAAGCCAAAAAACTAGCTCACGCGAACATGCGACAAGCCGCTAACATGCACCCTGCAGACTATTAAATCACTACCGAGATACCCCAACCTGGGCCTACATTCAAACCTACCACCCTACCAGCTCAAACCAAAAAACAACCACAAATGGGCCCTAGCACATGTGGCACCCTGTCGCATGATCATATAGCCCAGAAATAGGCTATGCGAACATGCGATAGCCTGCGAACCTTAACCGCCACCGCAACTACCACCACATGGAGTCAACAGCAAGGGGTTTTTCACATGATTTCAAGCCATGGAAATGGCCCTTACGATCATGTGACAAGGCCATTAGACCACCACATCACCACCCACCAGCCAATAAAATTCATGCACATCAGCACTGCGTGGCATCTTGGACCCATAGCACAAAACACATACTTCCACAACAAAAGCCAATAGGCCCACCTTACAAGCCTCATCACCACCTGCTACTGGGACCACACCCCTTTATTCCAATGGGCCCCAAGGACATGTGGCAAGTGGTCACATGATCGCATAGCCAAAAACTGGGCTATGTGATCATGTGATAGCCAATCACAGGCTACCACATCATCACCTCCGGGACCACTGCCAAAGAAGCCTTACCCTTTCAAAGGATCAGATGGTTGTCACAAAAGTGCATAGCCTTGAAAAATCCTTGATGCTCTGACACATTAGGACCCTCTGACCAATCTGGAAACTAGGTCCCACAACACATCGCACTTGCGCACTAAGGCAGAGTAGACCACCAGGCAGCTGAATAGGACTGGGACCCACATAGCCAGGTGGTGAGTGGTCGCATGATTGCATGTCATAAAATTCTAACATGCAGCCATGCGATAGCCAATAAGGACATGCCATCTGTCACCCCTCTAACACCGGGCCCACTTCACCGAAGAGATGCCTGGAACAAACAAAATCAATGGTAGGCACATGATCGCATGGGGAAAGAATATTCCATGTGATCACATGCTGATCATTGATCTCCTCCCTCTGCCACTTTGAAGAAACTAGCCCCACATCGTCGCACTTGTGCAGTTAAGACATATGAACAAGGAGAACCGGCAGAAAAGAAGACATGCAAGGTCAAAAACACATAGAATTTTCAACATGACACAAAGGTAAACAAGGAAGCCGAAAACAACATGGATTTTCATCAGGCCAAAAAGGTCGAAAACATCATGGATTTTCTAAAACACTATGGGTTTTCGACACTATGGTAGATTTTTTTAAAAATGTTTCCTGCAACCCTTAAACTAGGATATCTTTCTAGGTTTTGTGATTCAGGAAATGCAATTTGGACCAGAGCTTGGTGACAACAAGAAGAACATAGGGCAGGGGCGCACACCAGGAAAACTTGCAAGGCAATAGGCCATTTTAAAGGATTTTTTCTATGGCAAAAAAATGGCCTAATAGTGGCTCTATTTGGGGATGCATGCCTCCTACAGGCATGGCAAGGATTCAAAATCACTGGGAGAACAAACCAACCACTAGACAAAAAGGTAGGGAACTCAAAAACTGGCAACTGAATCAGGGAAAGAAACACACAACAGGTAAGGGAAAAAACTATACAAGGATTTATAGTATTTACAACCAGGCTCAAGGCCCCAAAATTATGATCAATACTTGCCTCTGTCAAACAAAAAAATTTCATCTCCACAAATCAGAGACAAACTAAAAATTCTACTTCCACGTGATAGAACACAATTATAACCACTTTTCAAAAACTTAAAACAAAGATTGCTGGCACATTCCTCCTGAGGGCTGGAAAGGTAATCATACCAATTCTAAAAATGCTATGGCACATGCATGTTGCATTCAAAAAGGAAAATGCTGAAGGAGCCACAAGATGAACCATCCTCAATCCTATCAACAAACCTAGGAATTCTACTATCCACATGGAAAGAAAAACACTCCAGCTCTATCAAACTATCAGTGCAATTGCTATTGGATCCATTCATACCAAAAATTTGCACCTCCAAGGAGAAGATACACCGATCTTCATGCAAACACTAAGGGAACTCATCACACGGGACATGATCACCGAACATAGGAGCACTCTGCATCATGTCAGCAACTGACAAAACCAAAAATTGTTGATAGGTGGGAAGAGAAACATCAACCTATCCATGAGATGGTGAAGCTTGAGTAGCTAAAAGGCCATCCTTCCATGGCTTAGAAAAATATTCAAAATTAGAAGAGGATTCAGAATCCACACAACTCTTCCAATCAGTAATCAAAATAATATCAGGGACCACTGAGTCATTTGAAATTGAGAAAACACTGGCAACCTCATCATCTGACACATCATATATAACAGGGTTGCTGCTTGGTGTTGCTGGGGTAAGAAAGGGAGAAGAAGCACACATGTCAAAGTTAGATCCCATTGAATCATGTTCCATATCAAAATCAATGTGTGCTAGATGTAACAACTCAGAGCCATCACCTCCTGAATACTTGAGATACTCACAAGATAAGACGTCTAAAATTTGTTCACTGTGAAGTGAACAACTGTCCTCAAGAACATCATCTTCTACCATTCAATCATCAACAATACCTTCATCTATCCAATCCTCTTCTTCATCTGACTAATTGCATAAACTTTCTACCCCATATTGAGAAGAGGCATCACTTTCATGATTGCAAGAAAGAGTGTCAACACTTGACACATCCTCTTCATAAATTTCATCACTCTCAATATCAGCACTACTGAGAAAAGCCCCAAGTGCATCCTCAAGTTCAAGATCAACATCATTAAGTACCCAATCCCTGATACATCCACAATGCTCTTCCCACAAGGCATTTGATCAACTAGTTGACTCAGGAAAATAAAGCTCCAGGAATAAACCAATGAAATCAGATTTAGGAAACCCAACATCCTTAGGAAGCTCATCATATACTTCACAAAATCTATCATAGAACAAGGATATGGATAAATCCTTTCTACTTCCCACTTTTAATCTTACTAATCTCATGCAATCCCTAAGGATTCCCTCCTCAAGGAAATCCAACTCCTTATTCAACTTATCCATTAAAATTAATGCAATACTTCCACATAATTTTGCCAAACTACAACTGAAAACTTGAAGTATGCTAACCTCTACTTACACCTTATCCTCCTTCTAGTGCTTGACCACTTTATAAGGAACATTTAAAACTTGAAAAATACTTGGGAAAATCTTGTAGTAGAAGACCTTTGGCTGGAAGGCAGGGCAGATCTTGGGCTCACCTTGAAGCTCCATCAGATAACTTTGTCATGCAGAGCTGCCACCTCCTTGAGAGGAAAATGTTTCACTATTTCTTCTTCCAACCAGCATAAAGCTACACCAGGTATACACACTATTTATCAGGAGGAACATTGATCAAACAGAGAAAATCAGAGCCACCACTCACAACTAGGCGAGAAGATATCAGCAAATGCTTGTTTTTGTATTTGACTCTTTCCAATGGCTCCCTAGAAGAGTCACCATCTTTTTGGTGTTTGAAAACTCTTATGCTCTAATAGGCTGCTAGTATACCCTCAGATAGATTTTAGGGGTGGTTAGCTCCAAAATATAAAGAGGCCTTAGGATAACTAGACCAACTCTAGGGACAAGACTACCCTCTTCTGCTTCTAGCTCTACAAAACCAAGGTGGTTGCACCTAACCTAGTATAAAATAGACTTCATACACCAAGAACTAGGTTTGAATAATAGATAACAGAATAGCAAGAAAGTGCTAAGTATTAACCACACACTCATTGAATCTCTATTGCTATGGGTAGAACCACACAACCAAATACTGCAAGCTTAAAGAATGGTTCTTAATTTAAGTTTTTGAATCATAACAACCAATCGGGACATGTCAGCAAAGAAATACTTATCTAGGCCAGTGCCTCATCCATTGGGCAAGGTTTCTTAGATAGACTACACACACACACCAAAAATATACCTGAGATTCAAAGCCATAAACACATTTACAATTTCCTCTACTACTTATAGAATATCCCTACATAGACAAGAGATAAATTTAGGTCCCATCTGAAGCATCATTTAATCTAATCCTGGATTAGAACTCAAGAATGAAGGCCTATACATAAACTGTTATGCAGTGAACTGGAAAGTTCAAAATTCATCTATGTTGACACAAGGGAGAGATGAGAATCAAGTGCTTGCATTAAGTGTGAAGAATCCTCAAGTGCATACAATCCATCCAAAGGAACCCTGCTTGCAAACTTAGCTTAGACCTGTAACTTTCTTTCAAATTGCGAAAAAATCAAGACAAGACATTACAATTCAGACTGAGAAGAGGACTCACAACCAAGAAGTTTGAATACCTAAATCCCAATAACCTCAAATGACCATAGAAATCCCTTTATACTAGGGTTACAATGCAAGCATATGATCATTCCAAATTCAAAATTTAAAAATCACCTAACCCCACCGAGGAATAAACATAGACATGACAGGGGTCAATCCACAGCAACAAGCGCCACCAAACCAGTCAAATATGGCTAGTAAAGAATTCAATTTTGTTACCCCCTATCACAAAAGGCTCTCTACAGGTTCAAATGATCATCATGCACTTTGCGGGCTTTAAGTTCCCAAACTGTTTGCCCTCAGTCGTGCAATTGCGCAGTCACAACTCTCACCGCCACAGGAATCTGAGCTCTAATTTTATGCTTGGTCACATGATCAAATAGCCTAGAAATGGGCTATGCAAAAATGTGACATGCCATTTCCCCTTGCCTTCTTCATAACCACTGACACCAAACCATGGCCACAAAAGGTTATGTCGCATGTTCGCAAGCTAAAAAACTGGCTCACGTGAACATGCGACAAGCTGTTAACATGCACCTTGCCGGCTATTAAATCATCACCGAGATACCCCAACCTGGGCCTACATTCAAACCTACCATCCTACCATCTCAGATCAACAAACAACCACAAATGGGCCATAGCACACGTGGCACCCTGTCGCATGATTGCATAGCCCAAAAATAGGCTATGCAAACATGTGACAGCCCACGAACCTTAACCGCCACCGCAACTACCACCATATAGAGTCAACAATAGGGGGTTTGTCAAATGATCGTAAGCCATGGAAATGGCCCTTACGATCATGCGACAAGGCCATTAGACCACCACATCACCACCCGCTAGCCAATAAAATTCATGCACATCAGCACTGCATGGCATCTTGGACCCACCGCATAAAATGCATACCTCCGCAACAAAAGCCAACGAGCCCACCTGACAAGCCTCATAACCAACTGCTACTGGGACTACACCCCTTTCTACCAATGGGCCCCAAGGACACATGGCAAGTAGTCACATGATTGCATAGCCAAAAACTAGGCTATGCGATCATGTGATAGCCAATCACAGGTTGCCACATCATCACCTCCGGGACCACTGCCAAAGAAGCCTTACCCTTTCAGAGGATCGAATGGTTGTCACAAAAGTGCATAGCCTTGACAAATCCTTCATGCTTTAATGACAACTATTGATGCTCCGACATGTCAGGACCCTCTGACCAATCCAGAAACTAGGTCCCACCACACATCGCACTTGCACACTAAGACAAAGTAGACCGCTAGGCAGCTGAATAGGACTGGGACCCACATGGCTAGGTGGCAAGTGGTTGCATGATCGCATGTCAGAAAAGTCTGACATGTGGCCATGCAACAACCAATAAGGACATGCCATCTATCACCCCTCTAACACCGGGCCCACGTCACCGAAGAGACACCTGGAACAAACAAAATCAACGGCAGGCGCATGATCACATGGGGAAAGAATATTCCATGCAATCACACACTGACTGTTGATCTCCTCCCTCTATTGCTTTGAAGAAACTAGCCCCACATCATCGCACTTGCATAGTTAAGATAGATGAACAAGGAGAACTAGCAGAAAAGAAGACATGCAAGGTCGAAAACACACATAATTTTTGGTGAAAGATCGAAAACACATAGAATTTTCAACATGACACAAAGGTAAACAAGGAAGCCAAAAACATCATGGATTTTCATCAGGCCAAAAAGGTTGAAAACATCATGGATTTTCTAAAACACTATGGGTTTTCAACACTATGGTAGATTTTTTTAAAAATGTTTCCTGCAACCCTTAAACTAGGATATCTTTCTGGGTTTTGTGATTCAGGAAATGCAATTTGGACCAGAGCTTGGTGACAATAAGAAGAACATAGGGTAGGGGCGCACACCAGGAAAACTTGCGAGGCAATAGGCCATTTTAAAGGATTTTTGCTATGGCAGAAAAATGGCCTAACAGGTTTTCCAGTAGCACAAGAACCCTCTCCAAAGAGGTAGCAGCAAGAAGAGTCAAGGCCTAAGTAGGATGTATACTCTCCTTCTCAATCCCCCTTACAATTAGATGAACACAGGGTTGCTGATCAGTTAGTGCAAATGAGAAATGAGGAAAATATTTTTGTTTCAAGTGATGAATTACAAGAGGGAATACTAGAGGCACACAAAGAGATAGAAATGGATCTTACTATTGTGGAGTTTGAGGGAAAGAAAATTGATCCAATTTTGAAACAAGCCAGTGATTCTTTTATTGCTGATGATAAATTTTTAAAAACTAGGGCATTCTTTCAGTTTTTGTGGAGAATGAAAATAAATTTGTTTAAAGAGATTTGTGAGAAGAAGAGAGAAGAATTCCCTAATAGGGATATAAATGAAATTGAAAATGAAACCAAAGGGGAAATGATGAAAATTTTTGAAAAGATCACCCTTGAGGAGAGAAGGGCCATGATCCATACTACAGGAGTGTTGATTCTTCCTGAATGGGACATTGCAGATGCAATAATTTTTTATCAGATTAGAAAAAGTAAAGTGAAGACCCTTGCTACTATAGATCAAGCACAACAAGCTACTAGGGGCATTCCTTTCTTGGATGATCATGCAACATTATTCATGTGGTCCCTCAAGATGGAAGGAAATAAAGAAAAAATAGAAGTTCTCTCTTCAGATTATGCTGGTAGTTTCTGGTACAAAGAGTAGGTGAGACTTCTGGTGTTTAAGCCTCAAACATCATTCTGGAGATAGCCAAGTTTAATGTTAAATTGGCAGAAAAAGATGCACAAGAAAAGGAAGAGTTAAGGATTAAGTTTGAAACAATCCTTAAGTATTATAATGAGTTAAAGATAGATTTGATCTAGAAGGAAAAATTGATTGCATAGTTGTAAGGACCATAGGATCACAGCTCACCCCAATTGATGATTTCTGATAGGCTAGTAGTTTCCTCTTCATCAAGCCCTATCATCGAGTTTCCACCATCACCATGTCTAGAAGCAAATATAGATGCAAGAATCAGTTGGGAGAAGCAATAGTTGATTGAGGAAACAAATAAACTAATGAAAATGAGGGAGCAACTAGAAAAAGAGAAGGATGAGAATGTGAAGGCTACATCCCTAGAAAATAAAAAAAAATTGAGGATAAGATGACAGAGGAAATGATGCAATTTGCATATGATTTGAAGACTTTAATTTTGTATGATTATGCTAATAAGTTGCAAGTCTTGTTTAATGTAGCTTTGAATAAAGATAAAGCTGAATTATGACCAATTTTGAATAAATGGATTGAAATATCTTCAAGTGTGAAGTTGTTTCATTGGATCTCTAAAGGCTAGGAAGATCCCGATCCACTAATTAAGCTGGTACACTAGTTTGTGAAGAAAATAGTGGAGTATGACATTATTTTGGATAATTTTAAGATGAAATCCAATATATTAAAAAGGGAATTAATGTACTCTAGTTGTGAATTGGTACCAAGTGTTATCACAGAGTAGGGTGAATTAAAATAATTACATGAGTGGAGAGAGGAGATGGATGCACTTTTATTGGAGAGAGTAACTGGTGTTTTAAATAACACTTATTCTTTTATTAGCACCATCAAGTTATTCATAACTGCTGGATCAAAATTTGATTTTATTCAATAGGAGGTCAAGCAAATGGAAACTAGATGGGAACAATTATCTAGCAGGAAGGCTGAATTTGCAAATTTTGAGTTTCCAAGTGAAGAGGTGTACAATAGGTGGAGGTACTAGTACATTCCACATGCAGAGAAAGTAGACAATCCACCTACTTCTTGAGCCGAACAAAGATTACAGATTTTTGGGTCTTAAAGGTGGTTGAGATGTAAAATGTATTTATTGTAGGAGAAACTATAGAGGAATGGCGATTAGATCTACTTGAGGAAACTGAGGGGAAAAAATTGAAGACATAAAGCAAGGCAGTTCATCTGTAAAATATCTCTCCAAATCTGATCGAGGTATTTACTATAAAAAAAGTGGGGTTGTAAAGTTTTAGGGTAGAAGTTTTGTAAACCCTAATATGATTGGTAGCTTGTTGCATTTCCTTGTATATAAAGGATTTTCCATGATCATATTAGACATTGGGAGTTTAGGTGTCAAGAAGATAGAAATTTTGAAACCCTAACCCTCAATTGAGGATTGTAATATTTGTATCATTTCTTATCAAGTAATAGAGAAGAAGTACATGATGCTACTATTATCTTGCAAGCTTGCTATTCAGAACATATTGTATACAAAAGATTGAAGGTTATTGCAAGCTTGCTTCTTTGATAGTTGCCTCCCCCATGAAAAGAGTATCATCAATGAATTTCTCATGAGAGTAGATAGTCCTGACCGAGGAAGGTTGGAGACTAGAGATGCTTACCTCATTAAAATTTTTATTTATATATCTTCCCAAACCCTCAGCCATAATAGAATACAAAATCGGAGAGATAGGATCCCCCTGCCTGAGACCTCTAGAAGGTTTGAAAAAGCTAGAGGAACCACCATTAACAATGATAGAGGAAGAGACCATAGAGACCAGTTGAGATATAAGATTTTGGACCCCAGAATCAAACCCAAATCTTCTCAACACTCTCTAGAGAAATTGCCAATCAACCCTGTCATAGGCTTTAGATAGATCGAGTTTCATTAAAAATCCTTGCTTCTTCGCTGCTTCAAGGGAATGAATATTATCATGGGCAACCACAATGGAATCAAGTATTTTCCTTTCGAGGATGAAGCCATTCTGCTAAGGTGATATAATAGAAGGCAACAAAGAAAGCAATCTAGTTGTCAAAACTTTGGCTATGATCTTATAAACCGCATTACAGAGACTTATAGGTCTAAAGGCTTCAACCGTATTAGCACCTAGATTTTTTGGGATCAGGACCAAAAAGGTTGCATTAAGTTCCCTTAGAAGAGCTTTAGTACCAAACATTATTTGACTACATTCTAGACATCTTGATAAGTAATCTCCCAAAACTGCTAGAAGAAAAAGAGGGGGAAACCATCAGGACCTAGAGATTTATCCCCTTCAAAAGAGAACACATCATCTTTTATTTCCTTGTCATTGGGAATAGCCTTTAGCCTGGCATTAGATCTATGGTCAATCAAGTTAGGGATGACAGAGAGGATCTCATGTTGACTATGCATGTCGAGGTTATCCTCTTTGGTAAGAAGTGATGAGAAGGAAAGGAGCATTTCCTTTCTAATATCATCTTCCTTAATCAAGGATTTTCCATTAGAGACAAGGGAAGAGATTCTATTTATTGCATTGTGTTTCATAGCTGTCATATGAAAGAATCTTGTGTTTCTATCCCCATCTTTTAACTAGAGGGCTCTTGATCTCTGCCTCTAGAAAGACTCCTTTTTGGATATAATGTTATGATAGTCAGCCACTAGAAAATTCTTTGTATTTTTATGCTCCTCTGAGAGACCCTCTTTCTAAATTTTCTCCTGATTGACCTTTAACTCTTCTTGTTTACTATTTTTAGCCTTGAAGATGTCTCCAAAAATTTCCTTATTCCAAGTTCTTACTTTCCTTTTAATAGTGCTTAGCTTTTTGGCTATTCTATACATAGCATTACTTTCCTGATTGTAGTTCCACCATTTAGAAATATAGTCCTTCAAACTAGGATGGGCCAGCCACATTTTTTCAAAGAGAAAAGGAATATTATTTTTCCCATTTAAAATATTAGCATTGAAGACTATGGGAAAATGATCAGACCCAATTATTAGAGAAGAGGACAAAGAATAGGTAAACTTAGGAATCCAATCAAAAGATAAAAGAGTTCTATCAAGTTTCACCTGAATAAGCTCAGCTCCAGTTCTTCTATTCGACCAAGTATAGGAAATTCCTTCAAGCTCCATGTCAATGAAAGATTGATCATTGATATACTCCATAAGATCTAGTCTACTTTCGATTTGAGAAGGAACTCCACCCATTTTATCATTAACTCGAAGAGGAGTATTAAAATCTCCCATGACCATCCAACTGGTCTCTTCAAAGTTACTTCTGATATCTTTCAGTCTTTTCCAAAATTTCATTCTACCATTTTTAGTATTGGGAGCATAGATATTCATCAGATTCCATGAGAATCAATGTTAATGCATTGTTACTTTTTCTTTCAAATTGTTTACTTTGTAAAGAATCAACGTGATTAATTTCTAAGTAAATGATGCAATAGTGTTTAAAAAATATGTATTAGTTTTTTGTTTTTTTTAAATGTACCTATTTTGGGATGTAATAGTGTTGTCCTCTCAGGATCTTTAGCGGGGCGTTACACTCTAGTTGCAAGTTTAGAGAAGTGACCTCTTACCTTCTTTTTAATTAGAATCTATACATCCATGAATTATCTTTGTGGACAAGTGCTCACCGTGGTTTTTTCCAGTTTAGATTTTCCATGTATAAAATCTTGGTCTTCATGTGTTGTTGGTTTTGTTCATTATTTACTTAATGTTTTATGTAGTGAATATTGAAGTTGGTTATTTACTGAAGTGTGATTTTGGTTTATGTTAATATATGCCCCTCTCAGCATTCAAAGTGTGATCAACAATTATATATATGACTAATTTTTTTTAATTTAACAAAAGGCACAAAAGCCTATGCATTTATTTATTAATATAACAAGTTTAAGGGTTACATCATAAAAGAAGGCAATATATGAAAATTACAAATGATTTAAGACTTAGATAAGTATAATGAAGTATTGAAGAAGAAAGAGTGTGATGTTTGGAAAAACTAACAAGAATCCTAGAAAGAAAACATAGCATTGACAACAAAGCCCATAACCATCAATGTAAATGCTTAGTGAAAAAAACTAGATTCCTTGTGGAGCTTGGGTATGAGTGGGAGGCTTGGAAGAAGATGCTTGAATAAGCCCGTGAATGGGAGAGTCATTAGGAGAAGCCATATTTGAAGAATTCTAATGTTCATATTGCACCAACAGGAAAAACACTCTGACCTTGTTGTGAATTTTTGAAACTAGAGGTTGGCCAATCTTTTCCTTAAAATCCTGCATAATGTTTTGGACAAAGTGAAAATCTCTAGTTTCTAATGAAAATTTAACATCATATAATAAATAAAATGGAAATCCCATGGTAATCTTATCTTTTGGAATGAGACTACCAAATGGAGTAGAGCTTGACCATAAGTTGTAGTTTTGCATAGAGATAAGGAGTGAACCCTTAAACACTGCATCCTATTTTATAATCTTCCTTGAGACATTAAGTAGCTATATATCTGATTGAAGAAAATCCATGACATTTGAGAGAAAAATTGAAAGGACCTGATATGGGTAGAGGAACCGAAGAGTAGCAAGAGCTAATATCAATTCACCTATTACAACTCAAAAATTCCTTGCACAATCTAAACATTTCCAATTAAATATGGAATTGAGAGAAACATCTAAGACTTGAATAGAGAATGCCCTCTATTGATGAGGAATACACACCATGATCCTAAAATTTGGAACTATGTAAAATCTATTTTCCTTCGAAGGGAATGAAAATAGTTGAAATGTGGGATATCATTTTTAATTACTGACTTAGTAGAGGTCAGAGACATTATTCTTATAGGCTGAGCTGCATGTAACATATGGAACAAAGATTCTCACAATTAATAAGATAGACCTGCAAGAGATAATCCAACCCAGATGGATAGTAACAGATGTGGAATTTTTTTGAGATGCAACCTAGTTTGGGATGGAAACTATGTAGATCCCTATAGTTTTGTTGTCTATTAGTGTCCTACACAGTAATTATCTAGGAAATGTTGGTTAGTCATCACTACGACCGAGTCATCATGTATAGGTCGAGTCATGTAATGTATATTTACCAAGCAGTAGTCACTGCCAAGTAAACCAATGGTCACTAAGTACTTTTGTATTAGCTGAGTTAGTTTTTGCCAAGCTATGTTAAGTAGTTTATACTGAGTGATAGAGATAGTAGTGAACACTGAGTATGATGAATGCCAAGTACCAAAGACATCAATTGCTGAGTTATCCAAAATTGACATATGAGTTTGATATGGCACAATCACCGAGGTAAAATATTTTGGCTGAAATTCATGTTTTGTATTTTTCTTGTTGAGGAAATTACGGAGGTGATTATGCTCCTATTTTACAATCATTGATCCCAATCTAATACTTGGAGCCAATCAGAATTAGGAAGGCTTAAGCGGAAAAAAGAGTAAATTTGAATTGTAGATCTTAAATCTTGGAGAAGATCAATTGTCTATATAAGGAGAAGATCTGAACCCTAATCTATGTGTGAGAGGATGTGAAGGGAATAAAAGGGATGAGCAGAGAATACATTTAGACCAGTGAAGCATTCTGATAGAGTTCAGTGACCAAGTGTAATAGAGTAAAGCAATGAAGGATAGAACACAAATAAAATTGATAGATAAGATCAAATCAAATACTAGAAGGAGAAGATCTATAATTAGCATACAGTGTAGACTAAAGGATCAGGTACTAAGACATTCTAATAAGTGTATTTGGGTAAATCTCTTAACATAGTAGTTTTAACAGACCTTATGTAATCTCTTAATCGAGTGCTTACTTAGTTGTAAGTTTTAAATCCTTTTGCAAGGTAGATTGTATAAGTATTTTAGCTCTTAACAAGGCAACCCCCTCACATGGTAGATCATATTTTGTGATCAAATTTGTAGCCCTAACAGGCAAAATTTATACTATAGTAGTGAAGATTTGTGGGTGTCATCCCCACCCTAGTTTTACCTTTCAAGGGTTTATGGGTAACCAAAGCTATTGTGTTATGAGTAATTTCTTGAATGATGTTTAGTGTATTAGTTCCATTACATTAATGAAGTTTTGTTAATACTATGTAAAGTTTTTCTATAATGCTAAAATGGATTAATAGGTGATATCTGATTCACCCCCCCCTCTTAGTATCAATTTTCCCAACTAAATTTCCAACAATTGGTATTAGAGCTCTAGGGTTTCTTATAGAAAGTTTAATTGCTTGAGGATAAAGATCTTGAGATGGAGGTTTAAAAGCTAGGAAAAGTTATAGAGAATCAAAAGATCGATGTTCAACTTGCATTACAACAACTTGAAGTAGCTAGAGGAGAACTAAAGAAATCCTTAAGCGGGAGAAGAGAAATCGCTATTCAACAAAATGAATCAAAATATCAAGAAGAAGATACTACTAGACTATTTGATAATGGGAACTCTGCAAAAAGTGACAAAGAAATTCAATTTGTTAGACTTTGCAGAACAAGAAATTCAATATGTCAGACTCTGTGAAGCAGTTGAACAGAAAAAGAAATCTAAAGAAGACAAGATAATGGTTGAAGAAGAAAAAAGAAAAATATCAATGAGACTTGATGAAAGGAAAAGTGACATGCAAAGGTTGACTAACAATCAATTAGACATGGTAAATCAACTACTGCTGGTTAATCAAGAATTGGGCAAGAAAGATATGGAAATCAATAATCTGAGAGTTGAAAATGATCAACTAAGAAATGAACTATGATCTGAAAAGGAAATTAATGAAAGGATAAAAAAATCAAATGAAGCTGCAAAATACTTTGAAGAGCTATTAAGGTCACCTTGAAGATTGGGTGATAGATCTACACATGGACTAAATGAGCATTCATCATCCACTGAAGAAGGAGAATCATCAAAAAGTGGAGAGAAAAAGAATGCTAAGCAAAAGAACAACAAGCCCACATGCTATCATTGTGGAAAGTCATGACATACAGCTAACATTTATAGAAGAAAACATGGTAAGTATGATCCTAAACCTAAATTTAATGGACATTGATTTAACTATAAGAAACTTGGACATCAGGTACAAGAATGTAGGTCTAAGGTTAGGAGTCCTCCCACCTCACTAAAGTTTCAAGAACACTATTTCAACTATTAAAAGTATGTACATAGAGCATTTGAATGTAGATCTAAACCTAAATGGTCATCAAATGAACACACTAAGTCACCTATGAAGAGTAACTCATACAATTGGCATTATAACACTTGGTATAGTTGTCATTACTGTGGAAAATATGGACACATTGGAGAAAATTTCTTGAAGACTCATTTCAAAGCAAGAATGAAGATATCTATGAGAAATTGAGAAATCAAATGAATAAAACATGGAAGAAGAAAGAAGAAGCAAGCACAAGTGAAGCCAATGGACCTGAGGTCACCCAATCTGATGGATCAGGTGATCACACTTCTTTGAACTAAGAAAAGAAGCTATGTATGGAGCTAAGTCTTGCAATTATTTATCTTATATCAGTTCCTAACATTAGATTGAGTAAAAATCCATATCTGCATAGATAAATATGCATTAGGACATATTTGAGCAAAGTAGAGCAATTCATTTTTTGATACTGAGCATCAATGTTTTGACCGAGTTATCAATGTATGTCGAGCACCTATGGTAGCTAAGATGTAATGTACACTAAGCTATGTTTGAACGGTTGTATCGACTGAGCTTGTGTTAGCTGAGCCTAGCATGAGATTACCAAGATAGTTGTATTTCACGTAGAATGTGTACAGAACATTTATGAGGCCCTAATTCGACCGTTTGAAGTGTATAAAGTGGAATGTTACCATTCATTTCATTCCTCCAGTGAATTGAAATTTATTTGAGCAATTCAGAGAGTGTGTAACCTATTTGTTTAAGGGTGATTTCAAATCTTTTTAGCGTGTCGTCAGCAAATCATCTACAGAACACTTACGCAAAGGTACACTACCGAGAAAAAATATTTTTTGAGAATTTTAAGTTAAAATCAATGGCATACTCTTCATCTATTGCAATGAAGAAACAAGGGAAGGATGTTTTCAATGTTGAGTTAGTAAGGACTGAAGTGTGTAAGCCACAAAAGTTTTAGGTCATTCCAGAGAGGACGGTCAAGGGAGATCTTACAAGTGATTTGTCATCGGTTCCAAAAAATGTATTGATGATAAATGATATTAGGTCATGTTACATGTGAAAAAGTGGAAAAATTGGAGACTATGAAATCAGTGAAGCATATGATAGATTGTGCAGCAATGGGGTATTGAAGCCAGAACACAAGATGGTTGTCGAGAAAGGGTTAGTTCATGCCCTAGATTTTCCACAAAATTTCAAAGTGGAATGGATCAAAATCATATTGAGTAGAGTTCACAACATGCAATTGTGGCTAGAGGATGGACTAGTTCAGATAACAAAGGACATGATTCACTGGGTAACTGGATACCCTACAATTTCTAGTAAAAGAACAATGAAATGTTTAAGCAAGGAGGAGATTCTGAAAAACACTCAAGTAGTATGGAATAAGCATAGAATGACAATCTCCACCATTACCAATCAAGAGATTGATTTTGTAGTGAGGGTAATTGCTCACAAATTCTACCAGTCTAGTCGGTTGGACAATGTCCCATGCATGGAAGTGGACTAGGCTTGGAAAATTATCAAGAAAGGACATACTTACGATCTCGCCAAGCTCCAACTAACTCAACTTGCTAAGAACCTAAATTCAATCTAGAAAGCAAATAATTCTATGTGTAAGTTCGGTTCCCTACTCGTCTGTCTATTCTTTTATATTCATAAGTGTTTTCCTATTGTTGGAGGAGTAATTTGGGATAAGAAGAAACTAGTCACAATACAAATTAATGAGTTTATCAGTCAGATAGGAGAAAGATTTGATAGTGTGATGGAAAATTATTTCATTGAGTTCAAGAAGAAAATGAGGAAAAGGAGTAGGATTCCTGTGTCTTTAGTTGAGAAGTATAACTGGGACATTTGATTCTTAGTTGAAAAAGATTTCACATATGCACAAACCATTTTACTAAGGGTTTCATGGCTAATTCCATTACCTTATGAGGTAAATATTGATGAGTCCATAGCTGCTATAACAACCCTATTAGTTGAGGAAATTGATAAAAAGGCTCCTTACTTTAGAACGTATGTAGAGGATAAATCCAAAATAACCATGGGATTGAAGGCTACAACCATAGAGAGAAAGAGGAAGAAAATTGTGAAGAATCTAGTAAAAATGATGGGAGAAATAGAGGAGGATGCACCTCTTGAATTAACACAAGGACTAGGAGAAGATTAAGCAAGTGATCCCAGTGAGAGTGATGAAGAAGAAGAAATGGTAGTAGAAAAGAAGAAAGGAAAGAAGGCAGTACTTTCTGAGCCCATGAGTAAAAAGATGCAAAAACCTAAGGTTACATCATCACCTATGCTTAGGTTGAGAACAAGGGCAGTCTCTACAGCCATAGCTACCAAGTCACAAAAGAAAACCCGTGCATTAGGGAAAAGAAAAATAGTTTAGCCTAATGTAGTGTCGAGCCAGAAAAGCAAAAGGCCTAGGAGGAAACTTATTTTAGAGAAAGATGATGAGGAGATAGAGAGTGATGAGGAGGTAAAGAAGAAGGTTGTAGTACAAGTATAAAACCAAATGTGGATGAAATATGCCACACTATCAAGAACTCTACTGGACTTACATGTTTGAAACATTTAAGATTTGAGAGCATGAGTATAGGAGATAAGGAAAAAGTAGAAGAAGCTACTCTTGAGATGCTCTGCACTTTCAAGATGTTACCTATACAATTGGGGAAACTAATTCCTAAGGAGTTAAGCAATGGAGTTTCATAGAAATGGGAGTTTTATTTAACGACCAAGAAGCAGATAAGGGAGAGTATACTTGCTCAAGTTTCACCAGATCTACCCTCTGCCAATATTCAAGAAGTTGGAACAATATAGGAACAAGTTTTTTCCTAAACTTAGAGCTTACTCTATCCTTCAACACAAGGCTGAGGATGGTGTACATGCAAATATAAAGACTTGGAAGATAATTTTTGGTTTTTTAATTGACAAGGATGCACATCATGAGGCTAGCACATCTAAGGGTGCTGAGCTAAATAATGTACAAGATATAATTAAGCCACCTATTCAAGAGAAAGAAGCTCCCAAGGAGGAAAAATGTCAAAATTTATCTAGAGTAACCATTGTTGACATCAAAGAGGATACCCCAGTAAAGACTCAAGTATTGACCAAGGTAGACATACAAGTTGAGAAAGAAAAAGACACATCTTTGCCTGACATTAATACTATAATCTTACAAGTAATAGATTATCCAAAAATTGATGATACATCAACTATCAACACAACCCCCACCAAACCTAAAGTTGTTACAGTTGACATGTTAGCCGGTATGAGCACTACTGAGGAACAGGATCCATCGGCAACTATACATCTGTTGAGGAGTCACATAAAGACAAAGGAGAGTAGTCTACATTAGAGAATGTAAGTCCTCATGTGGAGGATAAGGGAAAAGAAGAGAAGGACAAAGCTATTAATATCCAAGAGCCTAAGGAACAAGAGGCAATACAAGCTCTTGTATAGATGCCGAGTAGAAGTACACCAAAGAAGAAGTCACTGAAAAAGAAGGTGAAATTTTCTTCACTAGAGGTAACAATTGATGAAGTTATTGCAATTCCAAAATGGTATTCCGATAACTTATCATATGAGAAGATGCAGATATTACAAGATCTACTGAAGAGGAAAAGTAGGCAAGAAGAACTCAGAAGAGAACATCAGCAAAAGAAAGTTTTACATGAGATAAAAGAAATATTTATTGATGCTTTTGAAATATATAATGTAAATAACTCTGACCCCATACTAGAAAAAATTATCCATATAGTCAAGAAAGAGACTAATGAAGAAAGCAAAGAAAATGATAAATTGTTGCAATGGTCAGAAAGGAAGTTTGAAACAAAGGTATTGAACAAGGTATCTACCGAGATTGTAGTAAAACATGTAGAACTCTCTACTCTAATAAAAGATTTCAAAGAAGTGGTAGTGAATGCACAATCTTTGTATACCAAATTGTGCACTGTAGAAGAATTTATGAAGGATAACCAGGAGCTGGTAGACAAAATAAAACAAGAAATAAAGTCTACCAGTCAATCCTTGAGCTTGGATGCAAGTTCCAGTTCAAAACATTATGCCAAGCTTCTACAATCACAAGGATAGTCAAGTTGATGGCTAATGATGGTAAGATAAGGGCTTGTCTACTCTCTATGCAAACGATGTTGACAACTCATCCAGAGTCCATTCAAAGAGAGTTAGCAAAGGCTAAGGACTTAACACAGAAAGATCCTCATCTTTCTACAATCGAGAGCCTAGTCAATCTAGCTGCCGAGCTAGAAGTGCAAATAGAGGTTCTAAAAGTTGCTACATTAGGATGGGAATCTGCATTGCATATGGTTATGATGCTTCATAAACCATTTCTAGAGAAATACTTCATGATTCCTACTCCCAAAGAAATCAAGAGTGCCAAAAACAAGGGGAAAATTAAATGACATATCTAGGCACAAATGGAGGTAATAGAATAAGAATACTCAATTTTGTATATGTATATATCTTAGGGGGAGTATTCTGCTAATAATAAGTACTATTGTAAATATAATTGTAATGTCATGACAAAGTGTTTTTGTCACTAATGTCAAAGGGGGAGATTGTAGATCCCTATAGTTTTGTTATCTATTAGTGTCCCATAATTAGTCATTATCTAGGCAATGTTGGTTGGTCATCATTGCAACCAAGTCATCATGTATAGGCTGAGTCATCTAATGTATATTTATCAAGCAATAGTCACTACTGAGTAAACCAATGGTCACTAAGTACTTTTGTGTTAGCTGAGTTAGTTTTTGCTAAGCTATGTTAAGTAGTTTATACCAAATGATAGAGATATCATTGAACACCAAGTATAGTGAATGCTAAGTACCAGAGAAATCAATTTCCAAGTTAGCCAGAATTGACATATGAGTTTGATATGGCACAATCACTGAGGTAAAATGTTTTAGCCGACATTCATTTTTTGTATTTTGCTTGTTGAGGAAATCATAGAGGTGATTATGCTCCTATTTTACAATCATTGATCCCAATGCAATACTTGGAGCCAATCAGAATTAGGAAGGCTTAAGAGGCAAAAAGAGTAAATCTAAATTGTAGATCTTAAATCTTTGAGAAGATCAATTGTCTATATAAGGAGAAGATCTGAACCCTAATATGTGTGTGAGAGGATGTAGAGGGAATAAAAGGGATGAGCAGAGAATACATTTAGACCAGTGAAGCATTCTGATAGAGTTCAGTGACCGAGTGTAACAAAGTAAAGCAGTGAAGGACATAACACATATAAAATTGATAGATAAGATCAAATCAAATAGTGGAAGGAGAAGATCTTTAATTAGCATATAGTGCAGATCGAAGGATTAGGTACTAAGACATTCTAACAAGTGTATCAAGGTAAATCTCTTAACATAGTGGTTTTAACAGACCTTATGTAATCTCTTAACCGAGTGCTTACTTAGTTGTAAGTTTTAAATCCTTTTACAAGGTAGATTGTATAAGTCTTTTAGCTCTTAATAGGGAAGGCCCCTCATAGGGTAGATCATATTTTGTGATCAAATTTGTAGTTGTAACAAGAAAACTTTATATTGCAGTAGTGAAGATTTTTGGGTGTCATCCCCACCCCAGTTTTACCTTTCAAGGGTTTTTGGGTAACCAAAGCTATTGTGTTATGAGTATTTTCTTGAATGACATTTAGTGTATTAGTTCCATTACATTAATGAAGTTTTGTTAATGCTATGCAAATTTTTTATGTAATGCTAAAATGGATTAATAGGTTATATCTGATTCACCCCCCCTCTCAGTATCACTTTTCCCAACTAAATTTCCAAAAAACTATAGATCTTAATGGAAGGATTTGAAACTAACACCAAATTAAGGACTAAAGATAAACATTAAAAGGAAGGAAAATATGAAATGACAAAAATGTGGAATAATTAAAGATCTTTCTTGAGTGTGCAAGAGATGATTTGAATAATATTATTTTTATAAAGGTAGACTATACAATGAACAATCCAAAAATGGGAACCATATGAATTTGAAATCGCAAGTTTAAAAATATATGAGTAATATTCCAAAATTGAATATGTGCTGGAAACAAATTATAGATCACCGTAGCAAAAAAGATATGGCAGCAACCACTTCACTGAAAAACAAATACTGATGCTTCTATCGAGTCAACCAAACCTCATAAAAACATAGTTATTGATACAAACATCTCTATCAAGAAATAATCCATATTGGTGGGAATCTTCTTACATTAGGAGTTATCTATTAAAATGTATTCTGATGCTGAAAAGACTACCTAAAATCTTAGACATCAAACTTGACTGAATACTAATAATCCAAATCCAAAACTCCATGAGCTCTACCATTACAAAGACACTCTATCAATAATTAGTATATCATATAGATGAGGAACATCTAATAAGGAAGAAGAATCCTCTGAACCTTCCCAAGAAATTTTTTGACATGCCAAGTTTGCTAAAAATCTACCAATTGGTTTCCTTCTCGTAGAGTATGGGAGACTATGAATTCTTGAAATGTATCTATCTGCTACCAAATTTGTGAAAATATGTAATGAAGCCTCCAATTTTTTGATAATCTAGAGCGATTAGCATTATTGATTAGTAGTGAGTCAACCTCAATGTGTAGATGAGAGATGTGCATTACATGAGTTGTTTGTAACCCATGAAGTAAAGCCAATGCCTCAACAATATTATTAGTGTAGTTAGGGATAATAAATGATTTTTATTTTAAAAGGACCCCTTTATGATCCTGTAAGAAAAATCCATCCCCTAATATCCCCAAATTTCCTCATGATTCCCCATACACATTAAGCTTAATAAAAGGAGGATCAGTATGTTTCCATCTAATTTGGTTCCTATCCACCTTACTTTTAGACTTGTGTATTTGGGAACCCTTCAAAGACACTTTAATTCATTTCCATCTCTTAAGTATTTTATTATCCCAAGATGTGAAGATTGAAGAAGATGTACATGTTGATGAAACACAACTCATGACAACTTCCTCCATAGAATGCTATAACATAGTTATGAAGAAATCCAATGAAGATGTTTCATGATGAAATATTCTCTTGTTACATTCCCACCATATTGATGATAGTAATGTTTCATGAGCTACAGACCATATCATGCTAAACATTGATACTAAAAATTTAGTTGGCCATGATTGCAATAAGTTGCAAATATTGTTTGGAAGGGGAAATGGGATAGCCAAACTACCTTCCATGAATTTTCAACAACTTTGAGAGAAAGGAAATTGAAGAAATAGGTGATAAAATGTTTCTATCTTCTCATTACATAAGACACAAGTGATTTGATTAGTAATAGATGATCTTTGTAATCTATCACTAGTTAAAACCCTTTTAAGTAACACTAGCCAAGTGAAATGACCTGCTTTAGGAGGAACCTCTAGATTCCAACAGAATATGAAATGACTCTTTTCTATGATAGGTCACTGACATTCATGAAGAGCCCTATATCTTTCTTTAGCTGAGTAACATCTAGAATTTGAAGGAGCCCATATGAGTTTATCTTGTAAATTATTAATAAATATTAGTCTTTTTTGTAAAATATCATTGATGTGCTACTGCAAATTTATAGGTAGTGGGAGAATAGAGGAATCTGTCAATTGAACTTGATGTGAATCAATATCCAATGCTTCCACATAATCTATTATCCTTTTAACCCAATGTTGAGTAGAGATAATTTGGATTACTTCAAGATCTGCATTTGATGAGAGAGGAAGAAATCCACCCCATGAATTTGACCAAAAACTTGTAGAACCAAAAGCTGCATTCCTCAAATGCATATCATGCAAACCAACCCCCCCTTTCCATTTTATAAAATGACATAGCCTATAGAGAAACTAAGGAGACATTCTTTAAATCCATAATATTATCTCTCCATATAAAAATTTTGATGATTTTTTCCATTTTTTTGATAATGCCTAATGGTGCTCGAAGAACAACAAAGAGATAATTTGGAATTGAAGATAAGCATATTTTAACCAATAGGATTCTTTCTGAAAGAGAAATCCATCAGACTTTCCAAGAGTTTATTTTAGCCTTGTGTCGTATAATTCCTCTCTAGAAAACCAAAGAGATATTAACCTAAAACATAATTCTAAGTTTGCAGAATAATTTTTTTCTTAAAAGTTTACAAAAAATGATGAATATACAAGCCAAAGTAAAACATAAAGTCCATAAGAACATAAACATAAATATAATCTCAAATTAAATTACATTGTTATCGGATCTAGTTCTCTTATTAAGGAAGTTTAATGACTGAATAGAAAATATCTTAAGCATGGAAAGGTATAAGCTTGACAAGACTATTGAGAATCAGAAATTGTAGATGCAGATCTACATTGAACAATTCAAGGAAGATAAAGAAAAACTGAGAGAGTTACTAGTAAAAATAAAGGATATGGAATTTTGGTATAATGAGACTAATTATCATGAAGAAGAGATATATGATCCATTTGAGGCATCTAGATCTAGATTTGGTAGCATATTTGATGCATCTGAAGTAACCATATCAGATCTATCTGAAAAGAATCAACATCTTATTGAACAAGTGAAAGCACTGCAGATCGGTCAAGAGACACAAATGGTTAGAATGATTGATGTCATGAACAATGCAAGACAAGATGTACAAGAAAGGAATTTGGATATTGAAGATAGGAGGTAAATGGATGAAAAGATGAAAGAAAAGGAATCTAAGATATTGGGACTCACTGAGCATCATTTTGAAATTTCTAATCAGATGGTTTTTATGAGTCAAGAAGTCAACCGAGTAAATAGTGAGCTTACTAAGAAATTGGAAGATATCGGTGAATTGAGAGAAGAAAATGAAAGATTGAAGAATGAATTAAACATTCAACAAAAACATAATGAGATGATTAAGAAAACTAAAGAAAGTACTAAAAGGATGGATGAACTCCTAAGTAGTCAAAGAAGACTTGCCAACAAGACTAGTGTAGGCTATACCAAGCATGGAGAGTCATCAAGATAAGCTGAACATAAGAGTGCCTATAAAAATCCAAGGCCAAAGAAGCTTTCATGCTATCATTGTGGAAAACCAGGCCACACATCAAATGTTTGTAGAAGAAAAGAAATAGGTATTCCTAAATCCACTCCTAAATTTGATGGTTATTGTTATAACTATAATAAGTATGGACATCAAGAACATGAGTGTAGATCAAAGCTTAATAGATCACCTAAGAAGCACTATATGAAAAAGAACTATCACACTTCCAACATGCATGGACACATATCACAAGAATGTAGGACAAAGATGAAGTAGTTTTGGAAACTGAAAGGAAAAAATAAGACATATCAACCAAGAAGGAAAGGTAATGCATATACTTAGGATTAAAACACCTAGACTAGTTTCAAAACATGTGGTAGATATGGACATATTGCAGAAAATTGCATGAGAAACCATTGGAGATGAAGATCTCAAAATTGGACAAATTATGGAATGGCATGTTTGTACTATCACAAGGTTGGTCACTTAAGAAAAGACTGTAGAGACCGAGCACTAGAGGTAAATGCTAATACAAATGGTATCACAATTGAAGAAACCATGAGGATAAGAAATCAAATGTGAAGAAAAGAAACAAATGATAATCTTGGATCAAGCATAACAGTCGGTGACACCTCATCTTTTGGATTAGGTGACTTCACCACCTCCACCTAATAAATTCAAGTAAGTGTGGAATATAATTTCAATCAATCATATCTTACAACATTTCCTTATATCTATTGAATGAACACCAAATCAACATGAAATAAGATGCACTAGGGTATTATATGTTTAAGCTTAAAATGTGGATAGTCGGTAAAAGAATGACCGACTAAAAGATTGTTAGTCAGTGAAAATGGAAAGGTTAACCGAGTTGAAGTATCAACTGAGCAATATCTAGTGTTAACCAAGATAAAGCTTCAAATTATAACCAAACATCATTGTGTTTACCGAGTTGTGGTAGGTAAAGCATTTAATGTAAAAATTTAACTAAGAAAAGAAATTTTAGATATAAATAAACAAAGATGCAAGTCATTTTGACACACAAAGATCAAAAGCAAAACCATAGCGATTTGAGAAAAATTGAGAAAAGATTTTTTCAAGAATTTAACAAAGATTTGAGAAGATCTCGAGCTATTTATCATCATTCCAAGTAAGTTCTTAGATACTGAGTTATTTTTCTAAAGATTTTACGAAGCCCTAAATTTCTTAAAATAATGGCATCTTCATCCAAGTCTGTGAAATATTGCAAGACCAAAAGTGACAAGAAGGTCACACTGATTAAGTCCACAACATGCAAAGAACCTAAATACAAATTGCATCCGAAGATCACTTCACAAGTTGATCAAACATGCACCTTTATAGCATACCACCTAGGATTTTACTAGAATATGATATATGTTCTTATATCCACTACAAAATAAGTGAAATTGGAGACTTCAAACAACAATCAACATACCAAGAGCTGAGGGAGAACAGAAAGCTCAAGGATGAGCATAAACACTTGGAAGTCAAAGGATTGACAAATGCCCTATATTTATTGAGGGAGTTAAAGTCTAAATGGATTAGGGTTGTACTTAGCCATGTTCACGAAGGTAAAATGTGGTTGGATGAACCAGTTAAAATATCTAAGGATTTCATTCACATGGTTACCGGATACCCCACTAGTGACAAGGCAAAGGCTATAAGGAACCAACTGAGGAAAAAATTTGAGAAGTTAATTGGATTAGAGTGGGATGATAGAGGAATGAGGGTGAACACCATAACCAATTCAAAAACAAGGTTTTGAGCCTATGTCATTGGCCATAAGATATTTCAATCTGGTAGGCCCAACAACGTCCCATGTGAAGTAGTAGATAGATTATAAAATTGTTAAGAAATGTCTATAGTTAGACCTCACCGAGCTACTATTGAAACAATTGGAAGAGAATATGAGGACCATCGGGGTAGTAAAGACCAATACTTGTAAGTTTGGTTCATTACTTTTTTGCACATTTTTCTATTTGCAAAACTCCTTCCCATCCATCGATAATGTAGATTGGGATGCCAACCAACCAGTCATCATTCAAATCAATGAATTTATCAAGAATTTAGGTCAGAACTTTGTGACTGTCATGGATAGAATGCATAAAAGGATCATAATTCTAGGTCAATTAGTTGAAAAGCATAAGGAAGATATCCATTTTTTGGTGGACACCAACACCACTTTGATCAAGGCAGTTAAGCCAAGAACTGGTTGGCTACCTCCAATGGGCTATGAACTTGATATTGACTGAGCCTCTAGGTCAATAAAGGCACTGCAAGATGAGCCCAAAGATGCTAAATCTACTAGGTTCATAACCTATGAGGATGAAAAAATGAGGATAAAAATGGATCTATTTGGAGTAAAGGTTAGCAAGAAATCAAAAAAAATGATGGAAACATTAATGAAACAATTTAGTGAAGAAGAAGAAGAACCAGAAGATAAGAAGGTTGAGGAAGAAACCGAGGAACAAATTTTGATCAGGAATAGTGAACATGAGGAGGAAACTGAGTCAGATAAATAAATTCAGGCTACACCAATAAAGGCCACATGGAAGAGGAAACAAGAAGAGACACCTACTCGAGTGAGGACAAGATCCTCTACAGCTGCTTCTCCACCCCTGAAGAAAGGAATAGTAAAAATCACAAGGCCTAGTTCTACAAAGACTTATCAAAAGAAAAGAGGTGCAAAAGCCACCATTGAGAAATCAAAGAAGAGGAGAAGACTTATAAGAGGTAAGGATGATGTAGACTCTGAAGAAGAAGATGATCAAAGTTAATTTAAAGTTGTAGTAAATAAGAATCAATCTGTTGATGAATTAGTTGAAAACATAAAGGAGATGGGTAGACTAGGTCACCCTAAGATGAATCAGTATGTACATATGTCAACTGAGGATCAGGAGAAAGTAGAAGAGGAAATCATCCACATGATGATTAAATTCAAGAGACTACCTATTGAATTTGTAAAATATGTCCCTAGGGAACTTCATGACAAGATATCGACAAGGTAGACATATGCCTTCCATACTAAAAAGAAAATGAGGGAACATTCTTTAATTTTGGCAATGCCTAGTCTTTCAGTCACAGAGGTTGAAGAAATGATAAAACAATATGTGAATAGATTTTTAATGAAAGGCCAAGAACTAAACATTTTGGTAGGTAAACTTGAAGAAGTTGATGAAAATAGTAAGGTCTTATGGACAAATTTTTTGGATTCAAAGGTAGAAGAAGATAAAACAACATTATCTATAATCCCCAAGTAGAAAGTCAAAAGTAAAGGGAAAGGAGTACATTCAGATGATGTCAACATAGCTACATAAGAGCCAATTCATATATCCAATACTGAGGTACAAGATGACACTTATGCTAAGGAATTCTATCCGGCTGGATATATTGAAGAGGACAAACATGATACTCTCAAGAAATTAGCAATAACTGAGACTGATGAATTCATAATAGAAGACATTAAAAATGGAGATCCTGATGATAAAGGTAAGGCTAATGAAGATATCACTATGGATGTAGACAATACTGAAGAAGATCAACCTATCGAGGAAAAAGGAATAGACATACCACATAATTTGTTGATATTGGTACAAGAAATTGATATTTCTACACAAGGGAAACCCGAGGATCAAGCACCCAAGAAATAAAAGGACACCACTAAAGGGTAAGGTGAAGAAGAACAAAAGGAAACAAATGAGCCTAAAAACAAAGAGGCAAAAAGTAAAGAGCTAGAAACTGAAACAAATGTAGATACTTCTACAATTGACACCAAGCAAGAAGCCCAAGGACACAAAACTAAGATAATAGTCGAAGGGAAGGATAAGGAAGAGAGTGTGTCTACCAAGCAAGAAAAGTCTAATCTAGAGACTAAATCTCTAGTACCATATGAGAAATCTCCCATATCAAGCACACAAGAGAAGAAGAAAAAGAAAAAATAACATGGTAAGGGTCTAGTCACATTAGATGAGATCATAGAAATTTTCACATGTGACCCAAGTGTTGGAAATCTATTGGAAAAATGTGATACTGAGAGGGGGGGGTTGAATCAAATATCATTGATTTATCCATTTCTACATAAATGAAACTTGCATATCATAAGAATAAAACACAATAGTATAATAGATCTAATAAGCTAAACATCACCCATGAAAATAAACATAACAGAATGATTTTGGTTACCCAAAAACCCTTGAAAGGTAAAACTAGGGTGGGGATGACACCCACAAATCTTCGCTACTATAGTATAAAGTTTTCCTTTTAGGACTACAAATTTGATCAAAAAATATGATCTACCCTATGAGGGGTTTTCCCTGTTAAGAGCTTTAAGACATATACAATCTACCATGCAAAAGGATTTAATACTTACAACTAAGTAAGCACTCAGTTAAAATATTTGCTAAGGTCTGTCAAAACCACTCTGTTAAAAGATTTACCCTGATACACCTGTTAAAATGTCTCAGTACCTGATCCTTTGGTTTGCACCATGATGCTGATTATAGATCTTCTCCTTCTAGTATAGATTTGATCTCTTCTATCAAATATTTCTCTGTGCTATCCTTCACTACTTTTCTATGTTCTATTTGGTCACTAAACTCTATCAGAATACTTCTCTATTTTGAAAATATGAGATCTCCTTCATATTCTTTCTCTCACACTCTTACACCATTTTAGGGTTCAAATCACATATTTGTAAGGAATGAATGTTGAATATATCCTATGGGGGAGTATTCTAAGCTATTCTATAGTAGTTGCAGTTGCATTCATAACTATGGTTTTCATTGATGTCAACATAGTGATCTACTAGAGATTAGCAGAGAAGAAGATAGTGTTTGAATTAGCGCACGTGGAGTATTGAAGATCAAGCTATGCGGAGTTGAGGAATTACTCTATATTGTGTCCTGAGATCATGGTCAAGAATGCATACAAAAATTTAATTATTCATGGTAGTTATGTGTAATTCAGTGGAAGCAGTATTTAGGTGGTGTTCCTAAGAAGCAACTTCTGGTAACTAGATGATATCTTCTAATCGGGATAGAATCTAGGCATGTGAAGTTGTATAGTTGATGAAGACACTTTGGTAGAGACTTGGATAAGACAACATGGTCAGCAATCACACATGTGAAGATTTATTGTACTTGGAAGCTGATAGTTTTATGTAATTGTGGAATAATATGTAACATGTGGAGGTTTATATTTTATAATTGGTTATGCCTTGTATGCTGACTCATTTGTAATTATTTGAGTTTGGTATAAAGGAATGATTATTTTCCTTATTTTAGAAAGTATGTCATAGAGGTGAATTGTAGAATTGAAGAATATATGTTGTAAGAGGATATGTGAATTGTATAGATCTGATATTGAGATTTGGTGAAGCAGTTGGTACGGTTTGGCACAGACAGAGGAGAAAAGATAAGTTGATGAGAGCAGTAATTATTTGGTATTATTATTTTTGAGTAATAAAAAGATCATTTGGATAGTGTGTTCAGTGATCTTGCCCCTGAAGCTATTTGGGTAGTGGGTCCTTCTGTCTTCCATAACTCCTAATTGGGTTAGAATCTTCTAAGAGGGATTCAAAGTCTCCTAACATGGACTCATATGTACTGAATGTATTTCATAAGGCTCCTAATAGAGTCCATACTCTCACAAGGAATTTTTATATTGGTACATCTTTTGTGGGCATCATTCCCACCGCAGTTTACTCTTTGATCAAGAGGTTCCCTAGGTAACATATCTTGTGTTATTGTCTTATTGTGTCAATGTGTATGTTTATCTTTCTATGGTTGTTGCTTACATTGATTACATGGTTGAAATATGTTAATGGTGATAAAAATTTTATTTATCTGATAACTAATTCACCCCCCACCCTCTCAGTTATCTTGGTGGACTTTACTTTCTAACAATTGGTATTAGAGCATCAGGTCCTGGAAAGAAAAGTTTAACAACTTAAGGAGATCTATGGAGAATCATTTTAGGAAAGAAAGCACTAAGTTTGATGGAGTAAACTATGACAACTGGAAAGAAAAGATGATGAAACATTTTCTATGTCTAGGACCAGGATATTGGTTGATCACAAAGAATGAGAAGACTATCATTGAAGAAGACAAAATTGAAGAATGTACTAATGAGGATATTAATATGTTCATGTGTAACATACTTTCTAGATAAGCACTTTTGTCAGCACTTCTAGAGAATGAATACAGCTAGGTAAAAATTCTTAGGACATCTCATGAAATTTGGTTAGCTTTACAATCTACTTTTGAAGGTGATTTACATGCAAAGAGAATCAGATTACAGAATTGGATATGTTTATTTCAAGATGCAAAGATGATGAAAGATGAATCTGTTAGAAGTTATATCGGTAGGATATCAGAAATTGCTATAGGTATCAAAGCTTGTGAAGGAAACAAGATTGAGGATGAAGTGATATGGAAAATTCTAAAGACATTGACTCCTGTATTTAAGAAGACATCACAAATGATTGAACAAGTTATACCTTGTACTGAGAAATTTACCAGAGAAACTCTTCTTGGAAGATTATAAGCAGAAGAGAGAGGCTTGAGATAGTCTGGAGATTTACCTAGAACTGAGACATCATTTAGAGAACTTATTGTTCAGCCTACTTTATCAAGAAGTACTAGTGTCAGTAGAGACTATGCTAGTTGCAGAAAATCTAAGACTGAAGAAGATAGAAATATTGAGGAAGGAATTGCCTTTCTTGTGAAAAGAGAACCAGAAGGTAAGAAAATATTTAAATGTTGGACTTGTCAAGAATATGGTCATTTCGCATCTAAATATTCTAAGAGAGTAAAGAAATATAAGAACTTTAAACCTACAAGATCCAAAGAATGTTACTATGCTAATGATGAAGAATTGAAGGCTAGTGTTGAGAAATTCTTAAGTGAAAGTGATAATGAGAATGATGAGATAGGACTTGTAGCTATAAAAGAAGAAAATTCTAAAGTTAAAGAACAAAAAACCTTAGTTTCCCAAGTAGAAAAGAAAATTGATTGAATTATAGATAGTGGTTATTCACATCATATGACTGGAGACATGACGAAGTTTATAAAGTTTAACAATTATGATGGAGGAGTTGTTAGAGTTGGAAAAAATGCACCTTGTTTGATAAAAGGAATAGGATCTATAACTCTTGATGGAAAGACTAACATTGATGATGTTTATTTTGTGGATGGATTGAAATATAATCTCTTGAGTGTTCGACAGTTAGTTGATAAGGGATATCAAGTTTTTTTTTCTGAGAAAACTTGTGTGATCAAAGATAAGGATGACAATCTAATTGGAACTGGATCAAGAACCAGAGGTAATGTATTTTAGTTGAATCTTGCTGAGATGACATGTTTGATTACTAAGATAGATGGCAGTTGGTTATGTCATAGAAGGTTTTGTCATATAAACTTTGATAATATTGTGAAAGTAAGTACTATATTTTTAGTGAGAGATTTTCCTAAGATTATGAAACCTACTAACATGATTTGCAAAGAATGTGTTACGGCTAAGCAGAGGAGAAGTTCATTTCCGAGCAAGAAGTTTACATCAGCAGAGAAGTTGGAAATTGTTCATATAGATTTGAGTGGTCCCACAAGGACTAGAGGATTCTATGGTGAAAGGTATTTTATGATTCTTGTTGATGATTTTACAAGAATGATGTGGATTGCATTTCTTAAAGAAAACTCTGAAGCATTTGATAAATTCAAATTGATTAAGAACAAAGTTGAGAATGAATTTGGAATGAAGATTAAATGTTTGAGGTCTGATAGAGGTGGAGAATTTACTTCAAGGGAATTTAATATTTTTTGTGAAGTGAATGGTATAAAGAGACAACTTTTAGCCCCTAGAACACTTGAAAAAAATGGTATTGTAGAAAGAAGGAATAGATCAGTAACTGAAGCAATAAGAGCTATTTTATTTGAAAATGATTTGGTGAAGATTTTCTAGAGAGAAGCAGTGAACACAATAGTATATACAATGAACAAAGTACATATAAGAGTAGATACAAATAAAACACCTTATGAATTATGGTTTGGACATGCGCCATTAGTTAAGTATTTTAGAATTTTTTGAAGTAAGTGTTATATTAAAGGAGATGATGATATTGGAAAGTTTGACCCTAGAAGTGATGAAGGAATATTTCTTGGTTATTCATTGAAAAGAAAAGCTTATAGATGTTTCAATAAAAGAACTAAAACTATTGTTGAAAGCGCAAATGTTAACGTTGATGAGAAATTTACAATTTAGGAAAGAATGCTTGATTATGAATCAGATGAAGGAACTTGTCCTAGAATTGATCAAGAAAATGTTGAACTATTTTATGAAACTGACAATGAATTGTAGAATGAAAGTCATACTGAGGAAATCAGAGAAGAATAGAGAAGAACATAGAGTTGAAGCAAGAACTGAGATAGTGACACCTTACAGGAATCTAGCAAGAAATCATCCTATTGAGTAGATTATTGGGGGCATAGAAAAAGGAGTTCTAACATGGAATACGGTACAAGAAGAAATATGTTTGATTTCTCAAGTTGAACCTAAAACTACTGATGAAGCTTGTAAAGATGAGAATTGGATTAAAGGAATGAAGGAGGAACTAGATCAAATTGAAAAGAACAAGACTTGGACTTTTGTATTCAGAAACAAGTTGAATGAACAAGGACAATTTGTAAGGAACAAAGAAAGATTGGTATGTAGAGGATACTCACAACAAGAAGAGAATTTTGAACCTTTTGCAAGGATTGAAGCAGTAAGAATGTTTTTTGGCTTATGCAGCTCATAAGAAATTCAAAGTATATCAGATGGATGTGAAGTCAGCATTTTTGAATGGAGAATTAGAAGAAGTCTACATTGATTAGCCTAGAGGTTTTCCTTTAACTCATGAAGGAGACATGGTATGTAAACTGAACAAGGCTTTATATGGACTTAAATAAGAACCTAGAACCTAGTATGAAAGACTAGATAAGTATTTGATAAAATTGGGATTTGTTAAAGGAACATCAGATAGTAATTTGTATCTAAAAGAAATTGAGAAAGGTTTGTTGGTTGTAGTTACTTTTGTTGATGATATTATCTTTGGTGGAGAAGATGAAGCTAGTGATAAATTTGTAGATGAAATGAAGAGTGAATTTGAAATGAGCATGATTGGTGAGATGAAATATTTTTTAGGATTGCAAATAACATAGAACAAAGATGGTATTTTCTTATGTCAGACAAAGTATTTGAATGACTTATTGAAGAGATTTGGAATGGAGAATTGTAAGCCAGTTGGAACACCTATGGTAACTAGTCATAAGTTATCTAGCACAAATGAAAATCCTACAATTGAACAAAAGTATAGATCTATGATTGGAGGTTGCAGTATTTAACTCATACAAGACCAGATATATCACATGCAGTTGGAATTTTTGCAAGATTTCAAGCTGATCCTAAAGAGTCACATTATGCAGCAGTAAAAAGAATACTAAGGTACTTGAAAGGCACAAGTGAATATGGATTATGGTATGAAAAATCTAATGATTTTACCCTATGTGCATATATAGATGCAGATTAGCGAGGTAGCGTTGATGAAAAAAAGAGTACAAGTGGTGGAGCATTTTTCTTTGGAGGAAGATTGGTCTTTTGGCTAAGCAAGAAATAAAATTTTATTTCACAAAGCATAATAGAAGTAGAATATGTAGTAGTAGCAAAAAATTGTAATCAGATAATATGGATGAAACAAATGTTGAAGGATATTGGAATCAAGTTTGGTGAGCATGTTATCATACATTGTGATAACACCAATACAATAAGTATGTCAAAGAATTCTATATTGCATTCTAAGACAAAGCATATATAAATAAAGTATCATGTAGTAAGAGATAAAGTTGTAGAGAGAGAAGTCAGACTTGAGTATATAAGTACAAAAGAGAAGATTGTAGATATATTTACAAAGCCCTTACCTAAAGATACATTTGAGTATTTGAGAGGTATGCTTGGGTTTATGCCCCAACCTACTCTTGAAAAGTGATGCAGATTGTTGCATCAGTCTAGTGGTATATGGGGGAGTATGTGTGTTTGAGATGAGTCATGAATGACTCTTGAGAATGTATTTTCTGAACAGTGTCTTTTGACATTGAGGATTGACTATTGATGCCTTATTTGTCATTGATGTCAATGGGGGAGAAGGATACATGAAAAAAATCCATTTATTGGGATGAGAAAAATATGATTGTGAGAAAATGAAGCAAGATTTGATTGATGAAGAGGATTTGAAAATATTTCAGAGCAATAGTGTTGTAGTTTCGTATCTATGGAACTTGGATGCTTTTTCATCTATGTTGACATCAATTCCAATGGGGGAGATTGTTAGGAATGAATGCTAAATATATCCTATGGGGGAGTATTCTGATCCATCCTATAGCAGTTGCAGTTGCATTCATAACTGTGGTTGTCATTGATGTCAACACAGTGATCTACTAGAGATTAGCAAAGAAATAGATAGTGTTTGAATTAGCGCACATGGAGTATTGAAGATCAAGCTATGTGGAGTTGAGGAATTACTCTATATTGTGTCCTAAGAACATAGTCAAGAGTGCGTACAAAAAGTGGCTTTAGTGGAAGCAGTATTCAGGAAGTGTTCCTAAGAAGCGGCTTGTGGTAACTGGATGATATCTCCTAATCAGGATGGAATCTAGGCATGTGAAGTTGTATAGTTGATGAAGACACTTTGGTAGAGATCTGGATAAGATAGCATGGTTAGAGGTCACACGTGTGAAGATTTATTGTAGTTGGAAGCTGACAGTTTTATGTAATTGTGGAATATTATGTAATGTGTAGAGGTTTATATTTTGTAATTGGTTAGGCCTTTTATGCCAACTCATTTGTAATTATTTGAGTGTGGTATAAAGGAAGGATTGTTTTCCTTATTATGGTGACACAAGATAGGGAGCAAGAGGGGCCAAAGGATGACACACCCTAATGATCCAAGCTTGCAACACACATGCGGAAGCAACAAAAACAAGAGTGAGAGAGAGAATGCCAGATCCTTTCATATATTATCATCAATAGGAACCATACATGTCGAGCTATAAGGCCTTCTTGGTTAGGGCTTGATATTACAATGAATCTCAGAAGTCCTCAAACATGTGAGGATCTGTCAAAAATCTCTAATCTAATGTCTACTATCTTCTATCCAAATTGACTCCTAAAACTACCACCAAACATCTACATTTATACAAGAAGCTACCAAGCTAAGTCAGCCTTCAGATCCATAATTAATAGAAGTAACAGTCAAATCTATGACTGCATGCTTCCCAATGATGGATTCCAACATTAATTCTATGATCGAATATAAATGCACAAGTCAGCTACACCAAAAAACAAAACTAAACCTGTCGGTAAGAAAGATAACCGAGCAGTAGATAGACAACACCAAGTGTCAGTGAAATAATTGACCACCTAGGAGAGAATCGACCACACTCAGTAACCAAAGGAAACTAACCAACTACCGACCAACTTGGTTGAAGAAGAAACCAAGAAACATAGATAAAACTCTAAATTCTTTTTGGTGACATAGGATTGCCAAGGACCCAAGATGCTCCTACATCAGACACCTAGGGTTATTTTGAAATGGTTCTTTGAATCATTTGGTAGGTCTGGTCCAAGCTTCATCCAACTTAGACTGTGAAATCCATGAACTATCTTCCATCGGTCTATTCTTCCACTTAACCAGATATTCCATGTATTGTTTTCCTCTTGTACTTTTGTCAGCTCTTTCCTTCAAAATCTGTTCAACTTCATCACTCTGCTTCTTAGGATATTCTGTTGGTACTATTACTTCTTCATCAAGTTCATGATACTCATACAAATCAGAAATATTGAAAATCAGTGATATGTCCATGTCATCGGGTAACTCAATCTCATATGCATTTCCACTATCAAATTTCTTCAGAATCTTGCAAGGTCCAAACTTCTTCATCTTCAGTTTCCCATATGTTCCAATAGGAAATCGACCTTTCTTCAAATGAACCATCACTTCATCCCCAACATCAAAAGTCTTATGTCTCTTTGATCTATCAACTCTATCTTTATATTTATGATTACTGTTGTGTGTGTGAATTTTGTACCTAGCTATAGACACAACACTTCAGTAAAATATTAGAGGTTAGCAAAAATTGAAATCTTGCAAATAATTGAAACTATGCTAACCAGGTGATTTACTACCTTCTAGTAGGTGCGAGTATGATGTTCTCAGATTGGAATTGAGATCAGTGACAATGCAACACCTAAACGAAGGATTTGAATGCAAAATATAAAAGACTACATGAATGTAGATTAATCTTTTTTTTTTTTGGATTTAGAATGCAATAGGATGAAAAACTGTATGAAATTAATCTAAAATAAAATTGAAATGATACGCAAATTAATCTAAGAATTATATGAATTGATATGCAAAGCTATGAAAAACTATGAATTGAGCTCACAAAATTGTCTGTCACAAAATCTTTGTTCTTCAGTTGTAAATTTGCCAGAGTAATTGTGCAAATTCGAGAGATGTGAGATTGAAAGCTTGAGGGATTTTTTGATTGAAAGCTTGAGATATTTTTGAGAGGGATGAGATAATTTGTGAAGAACTTAGCCTTGTTTTTATTGAAATTTAGGGCTTGAGGATGCATTGAGAAAAGCCATAAATCACTCTTGATAAACTTGGGTTGATTTTTGAGTTAACAAGAAATTAAGAATAAATAAACTCATAAAATCATGCAAAAGTAGTTTTTATCTCAAAATAGAGCTTTAGTTCTCTTTTTCAACTCATCATCAGATGTTGAGTTTTAGAAAGTTTACAAATTGAAATTAGCAATTGTTTTAAAGTTGACTGCTTTTGTGATTGTGCATGATTTAATATGAATTAATTTAATAAATAAAGTGATTTATTTTCCACTTAACTGATTTTGAATTAAAACAATTGATTTATGGGTTAATCAATTATTAAATCAAACTTTATTCCAATTAAATCATTAAATTTGACAACTTTGATTTTAAATCAATTAAATAAATATTCAATTGATTGTTTGTAGGAATTTTAATTTATTGTCAAAATAAAAACAATATTAATTAGGAATAAATGCAATTAAATCTAATTAAATAATTAAGTGGTAGTATTAATCTAATTAATTAAATATTCATCATATTCAATTAATCAAATTTAAGATAAATGAGATTTATCACCAAATAATATTTAATTAAAGATAATTATGATAAATTAGGAATATTACTAGGAATATTCCCCGATGCAAAATTTAGGATAATCAATTAGGATTCGATAATGTGTAGATGTGCCTTAGGTTAGGACTTTGATGTCAATTTTATTTGAATTGAAGATGTAGCAGGTTAATGAACCTATAGCCCATTTTTGGGGTATTACATTTTGCCCCTCTTTGAGTGACTGTGCGAAGCGCAGTGGTTCAAAGAATAGTCTGTGTATGATAAAGATGTATGAAACTGATTTGATTGGAAAGATTTGAAAGATTTAAAGATGCAAGATTGAAGATTTAGGTCTTGAGTGACCAAAGATAATGTCAACTATAGCAACAATGAACCGATGATTACGAAAAAGTGTCAAAACACCTGATTCTGAACCTTATGATTGCAAAGAAGTGAGTGACCGATTCCAAACCTGAATATCCTTGTATGAATCATATTGGTATCACATCTTGAACCCATCTGTTATGAAGAAACAAGGAAATGGCGCTAATGAACGGATAGTTACGAAAAGTTGATATAGTTTACAAGATAGATGTAGGATAATAGATAGCAATAGATTTTCCCCAAGTGATGAGGTCTTTTGATGAATCAATAACTAGACGTGGTTGTTGTCTTGATTACTGAGGAAAGATTTGATTACAGATTTAGATTTACAAACTTGAATGATGTGCAATACCATGCCCCCTTCGGGATGAAAATTGAAATCTGACAAGAAAAGAAAGCGTTATATAGTTTAGAAGCATGTTAATTGATTTGAGAATTGGTTATACACGTTCAAGAATGCATTTTGCATTGTTTAGAGGTATTGGAGACTAAGTTTGACTAGGTTTTACCATGAGTTGACTATGGTTGACCAAGTTGAAATTTTGATAGTTTGATATAAGATAGTTAGTTAAGTTGAATACTAGATTTCTGTGATGATTGAAGGTTGATTATGTCAGTAGTTTACAATATAAATGATCTCAGATTTTGATTTTGATCTCGAAAAAGGATTCTACTTGTTGTTTCATTGGAGGAACCTTCATACAATGCTCAGTCCTTGTGTCATGTTTAGCATTTTTGGTTTTGAAGAATCGTTTAAGTGTTCAAGCAATTTGTGAGATCATGCAAAGTGAAAAATGAAATGCAAACCTAGGACCTAGGACCTAGTCACTGATCATATGTCGATTTGTTGTCATCATTGAAATTTTTAGGTAACCGGATAAATCAATACAATGCCCACTAGTTATAAAACCATAGACATATGAATATCAATTTGTATGCACAAAAGTCAATACAACGCCCACTGGCTAGACAACCATGGACATATGAATATTGATTTTGTTTTTGGAATGTCAGATTAGATATAAGCACCAAGGCATAAATGCTAGGATGATCTAAATATCATGTCTATTTTGATATAGAAATTTGTATAAGCATCAAAACATAAACGTTGTGATGACTTGAATACGCCTTGCATAACAAACACATCAAGCAGTCAAGAGATCATTCTAAATCCAATGTGAATTACCCGTAGTGACCCTTTATCATTCACATCCTTAGGTAAGATCGCATTTCACAATAGGAGAAAAAAATCACTCAAAAATAGTTAGATCAAACTTCTTTGAATTTTTTGAGTATCAATGGTCGAGGTACGCATGGCCATCCAATTCAAGATAGAGGCTCTTATAGACTGACACCATTTCAATCCAGAATTTTCAAAGTTGTTAGATTTTCACATACAAGAGGAAGATAAAGAAAATATTGTGCCCCTAGTCATCACTCTCTAAATCCTGTAAAGGAAATCATCGAAGAGCTCAAAATGAAACAATATGAAAAAATCTCAGTGCGAATCAATAAGCATACAAGGAGATAAAAGCATGAAGAAGCATAGATTGTTTTCAATTTGTGTTTGATTGCGTTGTTGTAGATGCAAAATCCTTTTTGGAGAGGAGACTGACTAACTGACTTGGATGAAGCTTCAAAGGACTCTAACTAGATATGACTCATCTAAGGTATACTGGAGGCCATAGGATATGACATTGATTGCCCCCAAGTGTTAAGCATTGATAGGATACAAATGCTTGAGTTGATTGGTGTATAGACCGACTTTATTGAAACAAGGATATATACAGACTAAACCAGACTGAAAGCTGGGAAAGACCAAGATTGTGCTGATAGATGGAGTATTTTGAAACAAGTGGCACTCATTTGCTAGATTTTCACCATCTTGGTAGAGATTCTATTTTTTGCACCAAGGCACTTGTTTCCAAGTTTTCACCAAGGCACTTTTTCTTTTTCTTCTTTTTTTGTATTTTTCATTTTTTCAATTTTTTTGTACTTTCGATATTTTTAAAATTTTTTTGTGAATCATCAAGGCACTTATTGGTAGGTTTTCACCAAGATGTTCATTTTTTCAGGACTTTTTCAAAATTTTAAGATTTTTCCAAGACATTTTACCATTGACTGAATGCCTTAGGTGTAGAATTTCTTCAGATGGAGAACGTTGATTGGTTCTTGGAGCTGTTCTCCTTTAGTTGTTGAGAGTTGATAGGCACCAGAGCCAAAATTAGTAGTGATTACAAAGGGACCCAGCCAGTTGGGTTCAAACTTCCCCTTGCGCTCTCTATGTGATTGATTTTTAGGATTCTCTCTCAAGACTAGATCGCCAACCTGAAATTCTCTATGTCTGAATTTCTTTTTGAAGCCTCTAGACATTCGCTTCTGATATACTCTGAGATGATCATACTCTTCTTTTCTGCACTCATCTAGTAGTTCAAGTTCTTGCAACCTAGATACTCTGTAGTCATCATCAGTTACTAGACCATGCATTCTGATTCTTAGTGATGGGATTTCAACCTCAATAGGTAGTATCACTTTAGACCCATGAACTAAAGAAAAAGGTGTAGCCCCAGTAGGCATTCTGATACTTGTTCTATAGGCCTAGAGAGCTAGATTGATCATAACATGCCAGTCTCTTCCTATTTTATTAACTGTTTGGTGCAATATTTTCAATAGATTCTTATTTGAAGCCTCTGCTTGTCCATTCCCTTGAGGATAGTAAATAGATGACCAATGTTGTGTAATCTTGAATTTGGCACACAAATCATCTAAGTCTTTGTTTTTGAATTGTCCACCATTATCTGTTACTATAGAGTGTGGAATACCATATCTGCAAATGATGTAGGTCAAAATGAACATAGAAATTTGTTTACCAGTTGCTTTAGTCAAGGGAACTGCTTCTACCCACTTTGTGAAATAATTTGTAGCTGTAATAATGTGGGTATGCCCATTAGAAGAATGAGGATGTATGGATCCTTTAAGATCAAATGCCCATTGGTGAAAAGGCCATTGTATAGTAAAGAGAATTAGATCTTTCCCTGGAGCAAGAATTAAGTTACCATGCACTTGGCACTTTTGACAGTTCTTTGCATACTTGTAGCTTCTTTTTCCATTGCAAACTCCCAAGAAAGATCATAACATGCAGTCCCAATGTCTAGCAAGGTGGAGAACAAGAGGGATTGGCAAGTTTGTGGAAGAGATTGAAGACAAGAGAATGAAGGAGAATGAAGGGAAGAAATCTTCAAGGGCAAACTCCTCAAGAATACCCAAGATAGGGAAAAAAATGTCATGTAAAGCGCATTTGGACAAGCAATGAAAGGTCAACATAGGATAAGTCACAAAATAATAATGCCAAAGAAGGAAAGGATGTAGTCCAAAGGAGTAGACATGTCAAGAGGTTTCATAGAACTGTGTTTTACTCTTTTTTTTTTTCTTTTATTAGATCAAGACCAAAGGGGAAAAGGATAGTGATAGGCAAAAATGAATAGAGGAAGATAGATATGAAGGCTAAACATGAAGGGAATGAAAGCAAGATCATCATAAGATAGCTCACAAGATAGCCAAATGTTCGTGTATAGGTCAACCTTGTCAAGATCAAAGAGAGAAGATAGAATGGATGAAAGATGTAGAAGAACTATGCATGATGCCTAATTACCAGGTTTTCATCACGGTACTTATCCAAAGAGCCACAAGGGAGTGGTTTTCACCATAGGATGAATTTATTTCTCTTTACTTTTGCTACCAAGGTGCTTGTTTCCAATTTTTCACTAAGGCACACTTTTAATTTTTTTTGTTTAAAATTAAATAATTTATTTTTATTTTTTTTGGAAGAAGGCAAGCTTTTTAGATGATGCTCCTTGAAAGGATAAAACATGATATTCCAAGGATTCAAAATGATATGCTCAAGGATGCTAATAGGGAAAGGAAGATGGAAGGGAAAAATGGAGGATAAGATTTTATGTAAAGCGAGTGAGGTTGGAAGATAGGAGGAATAGGCAAATGAGGAAAAAGGATAGAAGGTAGAAAGATAATGAATGGAAGGATTGTGAAAGGGTAGATGGAAAGGAAGGCAAGATCAACATCAACACACACCTTGAAGGGTGGCGAGAGGATGGAGGAAACATGAATGAAGGAATACGTGAAGGAATATAGCAAATGGATAGCAGAGATTGTGGTTTAGGGGCATGGAATGGAAGAATATTTTTGGAAGAAGATGAAGTGGAAGCCTTTGGAAGCTTGAATGTCAACTTCACTTGTTTTTCAACACCAAAATCTTTCAAGAGAGACTTTGGAATCCATATAGCCATAGGCTTTTCATTTCTTTTTGATGATCTAGAGAGAATATCTTTAATGATGGATTTTGGAACCCATACTTGTCTTGTAGTTTTTTTCTTAGATATCCCTTTTGACTTTATGCCTCCATGTTGATTAGAGGAGACATGGTGATCTTTTTTTGATGGATTCTTGTATTGCTTCTTTTTCTTGTATTGAACATTCAAGTTACTTCCAAAAGACTTGGGACTTGTGGAAGAAGAAGGAGGATATGACTGGTTTAGATGGGTGGGTGGATGAAAAGGATTCAAAGGTATGCATCTATGTTGATCTTGAGGAAAGATAGGAGATGGAGGGACGTAAGGACCCAAGATGGATGATGAATTAGGAGAGTTAGGAGGGGAAAGTGAAAGGACATAAGGACCCAAGATGAAAGGCAGACGTGAAGCCCTTAGTATTGGTGGAGGTCCAAGGATGGAAGTGGAAGATGCAAAAGGATAATCAACATTTATATGACAACCAAGGACATCAACATCTTTAGAGTGAGCATTAGGATTTTCAATAGAATCGTGGACATCTTGAATATGAGCACCTTCTTTGCTAGGATTTTTCAATTCTTGTAAAGACTTAGGAAGAGTATAAAGTGGAAATGAACATGGAGTGGTAGAATAAGAAGATGGAAGACTTTGATCTTGACAAGGATCTTTGGATAGAATAAGCATAGAATTTTTTTCTTGATTTTCAATAGGCTTAACATTAGAAATAAAAACACGATTTTTACCAACCTTAATGGAAGTATCATCTTTGGAAATTGCAAGTGTAGTAAGGGTATTTTGATTATCAATAAGCTCATCGGTGTAAGTAGTAACTTGATCTTGCTTAGGAGAAGACTTAAGATAGGGTGGAATGAATGAGAAAGGGTGTGCGGGATCAAAAGAACCATGAAATAGATAAGAGACATCATGAAAAGGATTGGATGACATGGAGGTTTCTTGATTTTGATCTTTATTTATGTTCTTTTCTTTATCATTTTTAGAGTCCTCTTGACATGGAGCCACTTCTAAGGACAAGGAAGCATGCTGGGATTGTATGGAAGACTTTGGAAGAGATGGTGGAGGACTAGCTAAAGTGGGCATTATAGCATATAAAGGCTTAGGCTCTTTAGGTTTAGCATTATTGAAAGTATTTCTAGCCAAGTGAAGGTTAGCTTGATTTTCTTTAAGAGGTAGCCCTTGAGGGTAACTATAGGAAACCTCATGAAAAGTATTAGGACCTTTGGTGGATGAAGGATTTGTGAAAGATTTGAAAGACTTAGCAACTTTAGGAGATGTATGGGTATTGGAGGAAGTAGAGGATGGAAGGGAATCATCACAAGACAAAGGTTCAACATTAACATGATCTTTCTTGAGAGTGTAATCTTTATTTTTAGCATGAGAGTTCTTAGAGGAGAGATCCTTATAGTATTGACATTTATAATCAGCGCGGAAAGCTTTCTCTTCTTCAAGTGAAATAGATGGATCATCTAGGTATTGTGCACATAAATCTTCAAAGTCTCATTCAAAATCAAAATCATATGGATCACCATCATGATCTATCCAATGTGACATTCCATTTCTAGTAAGCATGAGCACACGATGAGGAGGACTCTTTGGAATAGAGGTTTCATAGGTATCATTATATTGTCCGTCATCATAGTCATCATAGTCTTCAAAGATGGGTGTCTCACTCTTCGTGGAAGAGGTATCATAAGGGTTATCATGTTGGTCAACATGGTATGTCTTGAGAGAAGGAGTAAGACTCTTGGGAGAAGTAGAAGAGGAACAAGATCATGGAGAAGAGGAAGGTGAAGACCCAGTGGAGGAAGAAGACTTGGAAGATGAGGAAGAATGAAAAGAATTAGAAGATGAAAGACATTTGGAAGAAGGAGGTCGTGATAGGATCATGCGTATGATCTTAAAAAATATGTCTAATTTAATCAATTTTTCTTTTATTTTCATCATAAACTTATCACTCATGGAATTTTTGGAGGAATAATACTCTTTGAATTGAGCAATGAGTTCAAGATTATCCCTTTTCAAGAGAGGTTCCATAACAAGATAGTTGAAATTCATGGTTCTAGAAGAGGAGGAATCAAGCATGGAAGTGATAGAAGAGATGAATAGAAGAAAGTAGAGTAGATAATAAGAGGAAAAGAATCAAAAAGATGTGAAGAGTTTTAGGAAGAAGAGGAAGAAGCGTGAAGGAAGAGGAGAAAGGATAGAAATGGGAGACTAGGAAGACATGAGAGATGTTGAAGAAAGAAGGCCAAGAGTCATTTTGTGCAAATTGATACCATTTAAGTTCATTTGGATGTTGAGCAAAATGTCATAGCACCTAAGATCTGACCTGAGTTGACCAAGGAAGACTAGAAATGACAAGAATCAGCTTGCTATTTTGATAGAATTTGGAAGTTATTGCAAATTGGATTTCTGAAAAATTGTGAAGGTTTCTGACAACTTTGACTTTGGCTTTGATACGAGTTTTGAAATTTCAGGATGACTTTGACACCAGAAAGGATTTTTGCTTTAGATTTGCAATTTTTCAATTTTTCAATATCAGATTGTTATGCAAATTTTGAAGATCCATGTAACAGTTCACTTCAAGTAACCAAGAAGATATCAAGCACACAAAACAACAAGAAAGGGAAGCAAACAATCATCTAAAAATAATGAACAAGGGCAAAAGAAACCTTGCACATGAACAAGCAATGGTGACTTATTTTTCTAATTCCTAGAAATACCACTTGTGTATGTTCCAAAAAGTTTTTCAATAACACACATATTCCTAGAAAATGAAAAAAATGGCCTCACTAGGGTTTGTAGTAATGGTCTGACTCTACAACTTTTGTGATCTCAAGAGGGTGAACTCTAATCCACGCACATTGGGGTTTTGACATAGTCCAAGAATTTAATCAATCAGGAGCTGCTAGGGAGATCTGACAGCCCAACAAGAGATCACACCTGTGAAGATTTCCTCCACAAGGACATTTATATAGCGGTTGTTGCTACTATGGTGAAAATGGCTATTACTGCTTGAGGTTCCATCCATGTGGTTGACCTAATTAAGGGAATGTCCACTATGGTTAACTCTCTCTAAAGGTGACTCACAAAAGATACCACATGGAGACTGGTTTCAGATTCAAGGATCTGAGTTTCTGATACTACCCAAAAAGGGAGTAGAGCATAGTCCTCTAGCCTTTTCACTTTTAACCAAGAAAAAGAAGATAGATTAATTTGACATGATAAGAAAAATATTATCTCACAAAGATCTATGATGTCAACTACTTATGATCTATCAACCTCTCTGGAGAGAGAAAGTATCAATCAAAAGTTGAAGACACACAAATCTAGTAGAACGTGAGACGCTCTTAGTACCTTCCCTACCTACAAGGGGATCATTTGTCAAGAGGAGATTAAAATGAATAAACAAGAGAAAGAATCTCAATCTCTCAAGATCATTCACAAATATTGTTCATATGGCCTATTTACTATGTGTAACAGATATGCAGAAAGCAAATCTATGTTCATTTTCTAGCCCAAAATGAAGTCTATGATATGAAAGCAAGAAAAGTCACACAAGCTTGACATGTGAGAGTTATTTTTATGTTCCAAAATGAAGTGTTATTAGATATAACAAAATACCTGATTTCCTCGTAATGCGCTTAGTAGATTTTACCTATTTTAGCAATTTTTGAGCATTTGTCTTCTATCTTTTGTACCCATAGGACGTACCTGCACCTGCACCTGCAAACCACTATTATGAAAAACTTACCTATTCTTGTACATGAAACCCACTATTATAAAAATCCATAAAAAAATAAACACAACTTGTCAACCCCACATGGTAGAAAATCAGGTTAGTCAAAGATAATATGTTATTTGATAATCGAAAAATCTGTTGTCATAAAAAACCAGATTCTGACCAATCAGTACTAAATCAATAATAACTTTTGCAAATCAAAACAAAATTAATCCAAAACAATATAAAATGAAAGCTAACTCAAATAACTTAACATAAATATAAATTTTGGATCTGTATCATGTCATATGTGCATGTACCAATAAAAACATCAGTCAAATTTCATAAAATCAGGTTTAGACCAGTCTTCACTAAAATGATCATAAATTTTGCAAATCAAAACAAAATTAATCCAAACCAATGGTAAATGAAAGCCAACTCAAATAAATTTTCATAAATATAAATTGTGGATATTTATCATGTCATATGTGCATGTACCAATAAAAACATCAGTCGGATTTCATAAAATCAGGTTCAAACCAGTCTTCACTAAAATGATCATAACTTTTGCAAATCAAAACAAAATTAAGCCAAACCAATGGAAAATGAAAGATAACTCAAAAAAATTTCCATAAATATAAAATTTGGATCTATATCATGTAATATGTGCATGTACCAATAAAAACATCGGTTGAATTTTTGAAAAAATAGCACAGAAATTTATCACAAAACTCACAAAAATTAACCTTGTGGTCATGGGTTTGAGAAAAATGATAGAAATTTGATAGAATAGAATGGAAACCCATTTTAGGGCCCCACGGTGGGCACTAAAAATGTATGTGAATTTTGTACCTAGCTGCAGACACAACACTTCAGTAAAACATTAGAGGTTAGCAAAAATTGAAATCTTGCAAATAATTGAAATTATGCTAACCAGGCAATTTACTGTCTTCTAGTAGGTGCAAGTATGATGTTCTTAGATTGGAATCGAGATTAGTGACAATGCAACACCTAAATGAAGGATTTGAATGCAAAATATGAAAGACTATATGAATGCAGATTAATCTTTTTTTTCTTTTTTTTTTTGAATGCAATAGGATGAAAAATTGTATGAAATTAATCTAGAATGAAATTGAAATGATATGAAAATTAATCTAATAATTATATGAATTGATATGCAAAGCTATGAAAAACTATGAATTGATCTCACAAAATTGCCTGTCACAAAATCATTTTTCTTCAATTGTAAATTCGCCAGAGTAATTGTGCAAATTCGAGAGATGTGAGATTGAAAGCTTGAGGGATTTTTTGATTGAAAGCTTGAGATATTTTTGAGAGGGATGAGATAATTTGTGAAGAACTTAGCCTTGTTTTTATAGAAATCCAGGGCTTGAGGATGCATTGAGAAAGGCCATAAATCACTCTTGATGAACTCAGGTTGATTTTTGAGTTAACAAGAAATTAAGAATAAATAAACTCATAAAATCATGCAAAAATAGTTTTTATCTCAAAATAGAGCTTTAGTTTTCTTTTTCAACTCATCATCAGATGTTGAGTTTTAGAAAGTTTACAAATTGAAATTAGTAATTGTTTTAAAGTTGACTGCTTTTGTGATTGTGCATGATTTAATATGAATTAATTTAATAAATAAAGTGATTTATTTTCCACTTAACTGATTTTGAATTAAAACAATTGATTTATGGGTTAATCAATTATTAAATTAAACTTTATTCCAATTAAATCATTAAATTTGACAACTTTGATTTTAAATCAATTAAATAAATATTCAATTGATTGTTTGTAGGAATTTTGATTTATTATCAAAATAAAAACAATATTAATTAGGAATAAATGCAATTAAATCTAATTAAATAATTAAGTGGCAGTATTAATCTAATTAATTAAATATTCATCATATTCAATTAATCAAATTTAGGATAAATGAGATTTATCAGGAAATAATATTTAATTAAAGATAATTATGATAAATTAGGAATATTACTAGAAATATTCCCTGATGCAGAATTTAGGATAATCAATTAGGATTCAATAATGTACATATGTGCCTTAGGTTAGGACTTTGATTTCAATTTCATTCGAATTGAAGATGTAGGAGGTTAATAAACCTATAGCCCATTTTTGAGGTATTACAACTGTCTTCCAACTTCAGCTTCACATCTTCATGCAATGTCTTCATGTATTCAACAAACTTTACTCCTTCAACACTTTTCTTATTTTCATCAGCAATGTTGATGCGGAGCTAAGTGAATTTGCTTGTGAAGGCACTTCTCTATTCCTCCAACCTAGGCTCACACTTATGAACCTACCCACTCTCAAGACCTATCAATGGTCAATCAATCTTCAAGACTGATATCTCTTCCACTAGGCTCCACATACTAAACACACTCTCTTAACTTACCCACCCATTCACATTCAGTTTGTTGTTCTGACTGTACTCAAATCCATTCACTTCCTTCAATAATATATCAAATAAGATTATATTCTATGGATACACCTCTTCACTATCATAAGAGGAACTCCTAACAATCCCCTACAACATCTAATCCACACTTAGACTTGAAACCAAACCACTTTTCCCCTCTACACCTTAAGACAACAACTCTGCTCTTTGTGGGACAACCATGCAAAGCATCCTCCCACTTTGTGTCTCTCCACTCCTCACCATTGAAAGTAGGCACCTTAGTATTCTCCTACACTATCCTTAGGATATCTAGACCTTCTCCAAACATATCAAGTTTCCTTTTATCCATTAAACACAATCTTGGAAACAAATACTCAACAAAACACCTCCTTGTTGTCTTCCTGACATACCCATAAACATAGGTTCATAAATTTTTAACTAGACCAAAAAACCTCAATCGCTCCGGTGAGGATGTGCAAAATTAGTTCTGGAAAAACATATTTCAAGATCATCACGATCCAACGGTTGGTTGGAAAGTTATGGCCCCCACACTGAGGGTCTTTTTTCTGAGACAAAATTCTTTTCTTTGCAATGGAAACACTCACCGTTTTGAGTGAATAACAATCTTATGGCTCCATCCCTACATAAATATTATTAAAATACATTGCATAAACAAAATAATACCTCAATCTACTAAGCATAATGGAAGACTAGGGTATTAGAACCCTCTAAACTCTATTTGACTGAGATTTCAATGCCTTAAAGCTCACTGTCACGGCACAATTGACCTTTACAAAACATGCAAGATTTATAACTAATCCATAGCACTGTAGAACAAAGGAAAACAACACTACTTAATCATGAATGAGTACTACTACTCAAGAGAATCATAAAAACACCATAATGTATCAAAATCTATTCGATATTTACAAAACTCTGTTACAATGCTGAATGCTCACATTGCATTTTTTCTTTTCTTTCCCCCGCATAATGACTCCCTAAGACCTAAAATAAAATTCCTAAACTTTCTCCAATTGATCAAGATCAGTTAGAAACCTTAACACAGCCTTCTAGTTGAGTTATGGAGTTTCTCTCCATTCTTGCAATTGATCGTTACAATTCAAATGTTTTAAATTTGCAAAACTTATCACAAAGGACTCTTAACAACTTTAATCTTTTTAGTTTTTCCTTCTATTAATTCAATACCATTTCCAACCTCCTAGAAACATTAAAGACGTAAACTCAAAACTCTACATTTAACCTTTTTGGTTATATTTTTCAATCTCAAGACTTTGTTCAAAACACTAACAAAATGGCTTTATTAGCCCCTTACAACAACTTTATGAGCTTATTGATCATGTTGACTTTATGAGAAGAAACCTTAGAAATCCCATTTTCTTTGATCTCCTTGTGATCTTCATGAGGATCTCATGGTCAACTGAGTGACCCTCTTGTCTTCATGAGGTTCTCTACACCAAATGTCTCTCAAATCAAATATTCCTCTTGGTTGTGTGCCATTCACAATCTCAAATGGTGTCTTTCCAGTACTCCTATTCATTGAATTATTATATGAAAACTCTTCTTGTGCTAACACAGAATCCCAATTACTCAGTGTGTCTCCAACTAAACATCTCAAAAGATTTCCCAAACTTCTATTCACAACTTTAGTCTGTCCATCGGTTTGTGGGTGAAATGTAGAACTATATTTCAACTTAGTGCCAAATTTCTTCCAAAGTATTTTCCAAAAATAACCAAAAAATTTACTATCTCGATCAGAGATAATACTCCTCAGTAATCCATGGAATCTAACAATTTCCTTAAAGAAAAGATCTACTACATGTACTACATCTAATGTCTTTCTAAAAGGTATAAAATGTGTTGGATACAATTGTCTGAAGGAGATTGTTGGATTAATTATGTGTTGTCTTTGATGTCACACAAATGTCATATCAATTATCATGCTCAGTCAGTCAGCAAAGCAGTTCCCAATGATTACTGAGCTCAGTCGGTCAGCTAAGCAATTCCTAGTGATTACTGAGCTTAGTTGGTCAACTAAGTGATTCCCAGTGATTACCGAGCTCAGTCAATCAGCTAAGTGATTCCCAGTGATTACCGAGCTCAGTCAGTCAGCTAAGCGATTCCCAGTGATTACCGAGCTCAATCGGTCAGCAGGCAATTTTCTATGTTTACCGAGATCTCTTGGTCACCAAAGGAATTCTTTTCAGATTAGTGTTTACCAAGCAAGGTCAGCCCACTAAAGAATTTTGTTAATTTGAGAAATAAAGTTTGTTTATTCAAGCCGACTGTGGTAATGATTAGTAATGTTGGTAATGATTATTAGTGCTGAATTGACAATGTGAATGGACAATCCAAATGGTATATATAGAAGGTCAAGTTGTGAGTTCAAAGTGTGTGCAAGTGGAAAAGAGTGAAAGTGTGGACAAGTGTGAAAGAAGAAGAGTGTGTGGATGAGCGAACAAGCAAATCATTTTGAAGGAAAGTGTGAGCGAATTTTGAAGTATGCTTAGCTATCCTTGAGGAATAGTAGAGATATATTTGATCAGGATGGATCTAGTGAAGCAGAACAAAGATCTATAATCAACAATTTAGTTGCATCATTATTCAGGTCATTTCATTGTTACTTTCTCACCATTGTAGCAATGATTTCAAAATATCTTAACAGAGTTGGTTTAACAACCATTTTTTAAATCCTCTAACAAGGTGACAGTTCTATTGAATTGTTTCAAAGACCTCTTACAAGGCCACTCCTAACAGGGTGATTAAATCCTCTAACAAGGTCACACCTAATAGTGTGTTTTGTAACCTTTTACCACGTTGGCTCCTAACAGGGCTCACTTTAGAAGAGTGAAAAATAGTAACTAGTTACATTGGTGGTTTTCCCAAATTGGATTTCCACGTTAAATCTAGTGTCTCTTGTGTTCATGTTATTTTCTTTATGCATGCATGTTAATCACTAATGAATGCTTAAGATCGGTTATAATTAACACTCACTGCAATAACCAAGTTACAACATTTCTCTATATGTTTGCCGAGTTACAGCAGTAAATGATTTAAAAAGACATCTAAGGGATCTATGGAAATATTTTTGTGGTTAACTAATTCACCCCCCCTCTCAGTTACTCCATCTATATTTCCAACAAAATATGTTGAAAGGATCAAGGCAAGTGTTAGTGCAATCAGAACTTCTAGAGGAAAAATTGATGATGAAACTGTTATAAGTAAGGTTCTCAGAACATTACTCCCTATCTATGCAATAAGAGTATCTACTATTCAAGAAAGAAGATGTGAAGAAAATCACAATATAACTTTGGATGCCTTAGTGGGAAGATTGATAGCCTTTGAGTTGGATAACTATGACAACTATGGTCCAACTTCCAAAAATGTTGAATCAGCATTTGAGGCCAAACTTTCACTTAAGAAGGTCAAGAAAATAAAGGACATCTAGTTAGAGAGTGAAGAAGAATCAGAGGAAAGTTCTGATAGTGATCTTGAAGTTATTGAAGCATTACTTGCAAAGAAATATTCTAGAGGCAGAGGTAAATACAAAGGTAAAACTCCCTTAATCTATTTTTCATGTGAAGAAATTGGTCATATTGCAGCTAGGTGCCCAAACAAGCAAAGCAAGGATGAGAAGAAAGGTTACAAGTACAATGGCAAGAAGCATTTCAAATCATTCAAGGATAAAGGTAAGAAAACATGTTTTATGGCTAAGGATTCTGATAATAGTGAAGATGAAATTGCCTACATTGTTGTAAAAGATGAATCTAATGATGATGAAGATAAGATGGCACTTATCTCTCATGTAAGCAAAAATGATACATGGATCATAGACAGTGGATGTTCACATCATATGATTGGTGACAAAACAAAGTTTGAACACCTTGAAGACTATGATGGTGGTAATGTAAGGTTTGGAAACAATGAACCTTGTTGCATAAAAAGAAGAGGATGAATCTCATTAACCAAAGAACTTATATGTGATAATGCATATTGGGTTGAAGGACTAAAGCATAATCTTCTAAGTGTAGCATAGCTAATCAACATTGGATCCAAGGTTGAATTCATGCATGACAAAGCAAGACTACTGGATGACAAGGGAAAATTGATTGGATTAGGCAAACAAACCAAAGGTAACTTGTTTTATCTTGATCTTGGTGAATGCTCATGTTTTATTTCTCAAATTGAAGAAAGTTGGTTATGGCACAAAAGGTTATGTCATGTAAATTTTGATAACATGGTGAAAATAAGCAAATTCAAGAAAGTAAGAGGCATTCCTACTTTGAAGAAACCTGATGTTGGTCTATGCGAGAATTGTCAGATTGGTAAAATGGGAAAGACTAGCTTTAAAAGTAAAAACTATCAGTCTGAAGATATTTTGGAAATTGGGTATACTAATTTCTGTGGACCTATTGGAATTGAGAGCTATACTGGAGAAAAATTCTTTATTCTCTTTGTTGATGACTACTCTAGAATGATGAATGTTATGTATCTAAGAGAAAAGTCATAAGCATTTGAGAAATTCAAATGGTATTTGGCAAGAGTAGAAAAGGAAATAGGGAAAAGAATGAAGTGCTTGAGATCAGACAGAGGTGGTGAATTCATCTCCCATGAATTCAATAATTTTTGCATTGAAAGAGGAATCAAAAGATAGGTATCAACCCCAAGAACTCCTGAGTAGAATGGAATAGCTGAAAGGAGGAACAGATCTATCATGGATTGTGCAAGGACTCTAATGATTGAAAAGAACATTGCTATGAAATACTGGAAGGAAGCTATCAGCACTGTAGTTCATACCTTAAACCGAGTACAGTTGAAGAAAGACACATTCAAAACTCCTTATGAGTTATGGTATGGCTATAAACCCAATGTAAGTTACCTGAAAGTATTTGGTAGTAAGTGTTACATCATAAAAGAATCTAGAAAAGGAAAATTTGATGTGAAAAGTGATGAAGGAATATTTTTGGGATATTCTTGCAAGAGTAAGGCATATAGATGTTTGAAGTTGTCTACTCACAAAATCATAGAAAGTGCACATGTGAAATTTGATGAGTTTGCAGAAAAGACTAAAGAAGAAAGAAAAAAGGAACCTGAGGATTACAGGATATTTGTTTACATTGAACCTGATACATTACCAAACACATCTATCAATAAGGAGACTGCATCTACCGAGCCCAGTACAGTAACCGAGTCACAAGAAGAAGTTCAAACCGAGTCACAAGGACCCGAGTCTTAGTCTAAAGCTACCAAGCCAATATCTACCGAGCCTAAGCAACTAGAACCTGAAGATGAAATTCAAGAAGATGACAATGTAACTCATTCAAGAGGCAAGGAACTTGTATTGGCCAAGTATGTCAGGAGGCATCATACACCAGATCAGATTATTGGAAACAAATCAGAAGGTACTATGACAAGAAGTAAACTAAAAGGTACATGTTTACTTGTTGATTTTGAACCTAGAAATGTCAAAGATGCATTGGAAAATAAAATTTAGATTGAGGCTATGAATGAAGAAATAAAACAAATAGAGAAGAACAAAACATGGACTCTTGTACCTAGACCTAAAGATAAAAATGTAATTGGAACAAAATGGGTATTCAGGAATAAGTTGAATGAAGATGGTCAAGTATCAAGAAACAAAGCTAGATTGGTGTGTAAAGGATATTCTCAAGAAGAAGGCATAGATTATGGTGAGACTTTTGCTCCTATTGCAAGATTAGAAGGTGTAAGAACTCTACTTGCATATGCATCACATAAAGGATTTAAGGTATATCATATGGATGTAAAATCTGCATTTCTCAATGGTATTCTTGATGAAGAAGTCTACATTGAGAAACCTAAAGGTTTTATTGATCTAGACAAAAGGAATATGGTCTGCAAGTTACACAAAGCATTATATGGTCTGAAACAAGCCCCTAGAGCATGGTATGAAAGATTACATAACTATCTTATTCAGATTGGTTTCAAAAGAGCTAATGATAATAGTAGTTTGTACATCAAGGAAGGACCAGATAACAGAATTGTTTTGGCAGAAATATTTGTGGATGATACTGTGTTTACAGGTAATGATGATCAGTGCAAAGAATTTTTGTAGCAAATGAACAAAGAGTTTGAAATGTCTAGTTTGGTCAAATAAAGTTCTTTGTTAGTCTTTAGATTCAGCATAGCAAGAATGGTATCTACATTACTCAGTCTAAATACATCAAGGAAATACTTTAGAAGTTTGGTATGGAAGATTCAAAACTATTTGGTACCCCCATGTGTACTAGACTAAAGCTTACCAAAGATGATGATTCAAAAGAAGTAGAGCAGACCTTATACAGATCAATGATTGGAAAATTATAGTATGTAGTTCATAAAAGGCCTGATATTGCCTTAGCAGTTGGTATAGTAGCAAGATTCTCAGAAAAACCCAGAGAAAATCATATTATGGCAATCAAAAGAATCTTGAGATACTTGAAAGGAACTGAAGATTATGGCTTGTGGTATAAATTTGGAGGCAATCTGGACTTAAAAGTGTTTACTGATGCTGATTTGGTAGGAAACATTGATGACAGAAAGAGTACAAGTGGTGGAGCATTCTTTCTTGGCAAGAGGTTGGTATCTTGGACCAATAAAAAGAAAAATTGCACATCCCAATCCACAACAGAAGCAAAATATGTTGCTACAGCAGTAAACTGCTCTAATATTATTTGGTTTAAACAGTTATTGGAAGGCATGAAGGTTGAGATCAAAGAACTAGTTGTTATGTTTTGTGATAATACAAGTGCAATAAATATTTCAAAGAATCCAGTAATGCATTACAAAACCAAGCACATTGCTATAAAATATCACTTTTTCAGAGAATTGGTGCAGGACAAGGAAATCAGATTGGAATATATTCATACAAAAGAATAGATTGCAAATATATTCACCAAGCCACTACCTAAGGATGCATTCTTGTATCCAAGAGGTAAGTTAGGGGTCATTCCCCTATCCGAGGCTCACTAAATAAAGTTTTAGTGATGCATCAACCAGAGCATATTGAAGATCAGTTAGTTGATGGAGCTTAGTCAATGAATCATTGCATATGAATCAGTACTCAAGGTACATTGCTATTCACCTGGTATGTGTTGTCTTTGGCATGTGTTGTCAAAGAGGGAGAGTTTGCTGCCATATTTCAAGAAATTTCTTAAGATTTCTAAGAGGGAGAATTTTCTCAAAGATTTTGAGAAGTTAAGAAGGAGAGTTTTTAGTCAAAAAGAGAAGTTTGCTGACAGAGGGAGTTCTCATAGATGAGAATCAGAATGAAGCTAAGGATATGTTCCTTACTCTATGTTTTCTATGAAATTTCATTGTGCTATGACATGTTGTGTTGCCATCAATGCCAAAGAGGGAGATTGTTGGATACAATTGTCTGAAGGAGATTGTTGGATTAATTGTGTGTTGTCTTTGATGTCACACAAATTTCATATCGATTATCATGCTCAGTCGATCAACAAAGCAGTTCCTAGTGATTATCGAGCTCAGTCAGTCAGCTAAGTGATTCCCAGTGATTATTGAGCTCAATTAGTCAGCTAAGTGATTCCCAGTGATTACCAAGCTCAGTTGGTTAGCTAAGAAATTCCTAGTGATTACCGAGCTCAGTAGGTTAGCTAAGTGATTCCCAGTGATTACTGAGCTTAGTTGGTCAGCAGGTGGTTTTCTGTGTTTACTGAGATCTCTCGGTCACCAAAGGGATTCTTTTTGGATTAGTGTTTACCGAGCAAGGTCGGCCCAGTAAAGAATTTTGTTAATTTGAGAAATAAAGTTTGTTTATTCAAGCTGACTGTGGTAATGATTAGTAATGTTGGTAATGATTATTAGTGCTGACTTGACAATGTGAATGGACAATCCGAATGGTATATATAGAAGTTCAAGTTGTGAATTCAAAGTGTGTGCAAGTGGAAAAGAGTGAAAGTGTGGACAAGTGTGAAAGAAGAAGAGTGTGTGGATGAGTGAACATGCAAATCATTTTGAAGGAAAGTGTGAGCGAATTTTGAAGGATGGTTATATATCCTTGAGGAACAATAGAGATATATTTGATCAGGAAAGATCTAGTGAAGCAGAATAGAGATCTGTAATTAGCAATTTAGTTGCATCATTATTTAGGTCATTTCATTGTTACTTTGTCACCATTGTAGCAGTGATTTCAAAATCTCTTAACATAGTTGGTTTAACAACCATTTTGTAAATCCTCTAACAAGGTGACAGTTCTATTGAATTGTTTCAAAGACCTCTTACAAGGCCACTCCTAACAGGGTGATTAAATCCTCTAACAAGGTCACACCTAAAAGTGTGTTGTGTAACCTTTTACCGGGTTGGCTCCTAACAGGGCTCACTTCAGAAGAGTGAAAAATAGTAACTAGTTACATTGGTGGTTTTCCCAAATTGGGTTTCCACGTTAAATCTAGTGTCTCTTGTGTTCATGTTATTTTCTTTATGCATGCATGTTAATCACTAATGAATGCTTAAGATCAGTTATAATTAACACTCACTGCAATAACCAAGTTACATCATTTCTCTGTATGTCTGTCGAGTTACAATAGTAAATGATTTAAAAAGACATCTAAGGGATCCATGGAAATATTTTTGTGGTTAACTAATTCACCCCCCCCCCCCCTCTCAGTTACTCCATCTATATTTCCAACAAAAATTTTCCATCTTAGAAAATCTATCCACAAAAAATATTGAATCATTACCTCTTACTCTCTTTGGTAAGCCAAGAACAAATTCCATACTGATATCAATCCAAAGTTTCTCAGGAACAACAATCAGTGTATAAAATCTAGTATTCTAACTTAATCCTTTTGCAACTTGAAAAATTTGACAACTTTTTACAAATTTTTGAACATCTCTATACAACTACGGCCAATAGTACTTCTCCTTAAGAAAATTCCATGTTTTATCAATGCCAAAATGTTCATCCAAACCACTACTATGTTTCTCTTTTATCAAATTAGATCTCATCACTCCTCTCGATATACACAAATGAATACCTTTAAACAACATACCTTCCTAAATAAAATATTCATCCCATTTAGTATCTTGTTGATCTTGAATAGGTGCTCTGCACTTTCTCCATGGCTCAGAAAAATCAGGGTCATTTTCATACAAACCTCTCATCTCATCAAAACCAAGAACCTCAATTTTCATCTTGGTCATAAAAGATCTTCTTCTACTCAATGCATCAACAACTCGGTTAGTGACTCCACTCTTATGCTTTATCACAAATGTGTAACTCTGCTAATACTCAACCCATTTCATGTCTCTGATTCAACTTATTCTGACTACCCAAATATTGTAAAGCCTTATGATCAGTATACAACACAAATTCACTCAGTATCAAATAATGTCTCCATTTCTTCAATGCTTGAACAATAACATAGAATTCTTGATCATACATAGAATATTTCCTTCTAGCATCATTCAACTTTTCACTAAATAAAGCAATAGGTTTACCTTCTTGACTCAACACAGCTCCAGTTGCACTTCCACTTGCATCACATTCTACTTGGAATACTTTCTAAAATCAGGTAATGCCAAAATAGTAATTCAACAACCTTCTACTTCAGAGTCTCAAAACTTCTATCAGCTCAATGTGTCCACTTGAATTCTCTTTGGTCTCCTCTCATAGTCTTAGTCATAGCATTATAAATTGAACTGAAATTCTTTATGAACTTTTGGTAAAAAGTTTCCAAACCATGAAATGATCTTACCTCACTAGCATTCACAGGTGTAGGCCAATTCAATATAGCTTCAACCTTTTCAAGATCCATCTTCAAACCATCAGCTAAAATAACAAATCCTAAATACACAATCTATTCTTTCACGAATGAACACTTTTTTAGATTTATCAGCAACTTTTCCTCTTTCAATCTCTGCAAAACTTGTCTAACATGCAACAAATGTTCTTCTTTGGTCTTATTGAATATCAGAATATCATCAAGATATACAATCACAAACTTACCCAAGAATTTCTTCAAAAATTCATTCATCAACCTCATAAAAGTACTAGGTGCATTAGTTAAACCAAAAGACATAACCAACCACTCATACAAACCTTCTTTTGTCTTGAAAGCAGTCTTCCATTCATCACCTTTTCTAATTCTGATTTGATGATACCCACTTTTCAAATCAATCTTTGTGAAATACTTTGCTCCAGTCAAACTATCCATTATATCATCCATTCTCAGTATAGGAAACCTATACTTCACTGTTATCTTATTGATTGCTCTAGAATTAGTACACATTCTCCATTCTCCATTCTTCTTCGGTGCCAATAAAATAGGTACTGCACAAGGACTCAAACTTTCTTTGATCAAACCTTTCTCCAACAACTCTTGAATCTATCAGTTCAGTTCCTGATTCTCGATAGGTGTCAACTAATGAGGTGCCTTATTTGGTAAACTAGCTCCAGGGATTAGATCCATAAAATGATCAATGCTTCTTTTTAGTGGCAAACCATTAGGTACATTATTAGAAATGATATCACTATACTCGATGAGTAACTTATCAATCTCTTCAGGGACATTATCCTATGTTTTCTTACTCAGCTTATTAGGAATCACTGCAAAACATACATCATTCCTCTTCAAAGAGTTAACAAACTTTATCCCTTCCATCAAGAAAACTTTCATAGATGTGAAAACATTACTGATAGGTTCTTCCATCAATGGTAACAATATTTGTTTCTTTCCATCAGCCACAATAATAGACTTATGCAATCTCCCATCATATATAGCATGTCTATCATATTGCCAAGGTCTACCCAAAAAAATATGACAACAATCCATAGGCATGATATCACATAACACCTTATCATAGTATTTTCTAGTCTTCAAATTCACATAACATTGTTCACTTACCAGGAGTGTATGCTCATCTTTGATCCATGAAATCTGATAGGGCTTCAGATGTACCAATCTTTCCAACTACAGTTTGTGACCATCTCTTCAGATGCCAGATTCTCTGAGCTACCACTATCAATGATTACCTTCCAAAAATTTTCAGAAACTCTACATCTGGTCTTGAACAAAATTTTCCTTACCCGATCTTCCTTCTTTCTTTCATTCCATAGTGCTCTCCTTACCATCAAGTTATTTTCTTTCTCAGGTTCATTCGGTGACTCTTCTTGCACCAAAGAATTTCTACTGCTACCAACCTTCTTACTAGCTTGTGTACATTCAAAATATCTATGTCCTTCTTCTCCACAATTATAACAAGTTCCTCAGAAACTTCCTCTACCATAACCACCTCGATAGTTACTACCTCTGCCTCTAAAACTTTCACCTTTCCACTCGGTCTTTCCCTTGTCCAGATTTGTCTTTTCTAGTTCAGATCTACCAATTTCACCATTATATCTACCTCTTCCTATAGGGAATACAACACCTTGACCTCTTTGTCTCTGTTCATGTCTTTTGTTCAATTTTTCCTTGAATTTCAAAGCAAATTGATAAGCCTCTTCAATGTTCTCCAACTTTACCATACTAATTTCCTCTTGGATGGAAACCCTCAAACTATTTAGGTATCTACCAATTCTTTCTACATCATCTTCATCATGTCCAAATCTAATATCTAATCTACAAAATTCCTCAGTATACTCTTTTACCGAGCTATCTTTCTATCTCAAACTTTGCATTCGTCGAACTAGGTTAATCTGATAATCACAAGGTAAGAACTTTCCTTTTAATTTATTGACCATTTTACTCCATACCTTAATTTTGTCTTTACCTTTCCTTTTTCTATATAATTGTAGATGTTCCAACCAAAACGATGCATGACTTTTCAACTTTGTGCTTTCTATCTTCACCTTCTTATCCTCCAGAATATTTTCATATTCAAAATACTTTTCCATCTCAGTGATCCAGTCCACCAATTCATCATAATCTGGATTTCCACTATACTCAGGGGGATTGAAATGTGGTGTTGACTTCAGGCTTTTCAAAGCCTTAAAAAATATTTCTTCACCTTGATCCATAACAAGAGCAGGTTCTACATTTTCCTTTTCTTCTTCAATTTCATCATCACTAACATCTTCAAGATGTCTACCTCTTCTTTGGGTTGTTTCTACTGCTTCTAACCTAGTAGCAATCTTCCTTAGCATATATTCCAATCTTGGATCTGCATCTCACCTCCCATGAACCATCTTGAAAACCCTCTACAATTATAGGTTAGATCGCAATTTTCTACCCCACAAAAATTTAACTAGGGCTTCAAGAGGAACCTACAAACCTAGATCCACAAACCTAGATCAAGATCTCACCTTGCTTTGATACCACCTAGCACAAGGTAGGGAGAAAGAGGGGCCAAAGGATGGTGCAACCTAATGATCCAAGCCTGCAACACACATGTGGAAGAAACAACAACAAGAGTGAGAGAGAGAATGCCAGATCCTTTCATATATTATCATCAATAGGAACCATACATGTCAGGCTATAAGGCTTTCCTAGTTAGGGCCTGATATTACAATGAATCTTAGAAGTCCTCAAACATGGGAGGATTTGTTAGAAATCTCCAATCTAATGCCTACTATCTTCTATCCAAATTGACTCCTAAAACTACCACAAAACATCTACATTTATACAAGAAGCTACCAAGTTGAGTCAACCTTCAGATTCATAATTAATGGAAGTAATGGTCAAATTTGGGACCACACACTTCCCAATGATGGATTCCAACATTAATTATATGATCCAATATAAATGCACAAGTTGGCCACAATAGAAAACAAAATTGAACCCGTCAATACGAAAGATAACCGAGCAGTAGACAGACAATGCTGAGCATCAATGAAATAACCGACCGCCCAGGAGAGAACCAACCACACTTGGTAACCAAAGGAAACCAACCAACTACCAACCAACTCAGTTAAAGTAGAAACTGAGCAACATAGAAAAAACTCTAAATTCTTTTTGGTGACACAGGATTGCCAAGGACCCAAGATGCTCCTGCATCATGTAGAAAGTATGTCATAGAGGTGAATTGCGGAATGGAGCAATATATGTTGTAAGAGGATATGCGGATTGCAGAGATCTGATATTGAGATCTGGTGAAGCAATTGGTGCAGTTTGGGACATACAATAGATAAAAGATAAGTTGATGAGATCAGTAATTATTTGGTATTATTCTATTTGAGTAATACAGAGATCAGTTGGATAGTGTGTTTAGTGATCTTTCCCTTGAAGCTGTTTGGGCAGTGAGTCCTTATGTCTTCCATAACTCCTAACTGGGTTAGAATCTTCTAAGAGGGATTCAGTCTCCTAATAGGGACTCATATGTACTGAATGTATTTCATAAGGCTCCTAACAGAGTCCATTCTCTCACAAGGAATTTTTATATTGGTACATATTTTGTGGACATCATTCCCACCGGGGTTTACTCTTTGATCAAGAGGCTCCCTAGTTAACATATCTTGTGTTATTGTGTCATTGTGTATGTTTATCTTTCTATGGTTGTTTCTTACATTGATTACATGGTTGAAATATGTGAATGGTGATAAAATTTGTATTTATCTAATAACTGATTCACCCCCCCCTCTTAGTTATCTTGGTGGACTTTACTTTCTAACAATCTTATATAGATAATTAACTTTCTCCAAGATTTAAGATCTACTATCTAGATTATCTCTTTTTTCTGCTTAACCTTTCCCTAATTTTGATTGGTTCCATGTGTTACATAGGGATTAATGATTACAATACAATAGCGTAATCACCTCCGTGATTTTCTCAAAAAATAAAAAATGAAATATAAATGTTAGCCAAAATGGTTTACCTAAGTGTTTGTGCCATAACAATCACATATGTCAATTCTAGCTTACTTGGCATTAGATATCTCCAGCACTTGACATTCACTATTATTTATATTCTAGTGCTCAACATTGTATTCTTTACATAACTCAAAAAAATTTGACTTGGCTAATACAAAAGTACTCGGTGACCACTTTTTTACTCGGTAGTGACTACTACTCGGTAAATGTACATTATAGATGACTCGGCCTATATATGATGACTCAGTCGTGGTGATGACTGACCAACATTTCCTAGAAAATGACTAAGTGTAAGACACTAATAGACAACAAAAATTTAGGGATCAACAATCTCCCCCTTTGACATTAGTGGCAAAAATACTTCACCATGACATTTTTATTACATTTACAAGATTACTTAGTACTAACAAAAGTATGTACAAAATACTCCCCCCAAAACTTAACTCGGTCCTGAAAAACAAAATATTTACATTTGTACATATAAGACTTCCTTATTTGACATACACTTGAATACATATACTCATTTACAAAACTTAGAATGTCATACCATTCATTTCTGCTTTCTTTAGTTTGATTCTGCTATGTGATTCTATTCCCTCTTTGATTATGTTCCCTCTTTGTGACTTAACATGTCAAGTCACTACTATTTCCCCCTTGTTTTTGTCACTTGAAGTTCTTTGGGTGTAGGGAGCTTGAAATACTTGTCCAAAAATGGTTTGTGAAGCTGCATGACCATATGCAATGCATAGACCCAGCCGGATGTTGTAATCTTCAAAACCTCAAACTTTACCTCTAGCTCAGTAGCTAGGTCAACTAGGCTCTTGATAATGGAAAGATGGGGACCTTTTTGAACTAATTTCTTTTCCTTAGCTAACTCTCTTTGTATGGCCTCCAGATGAGGTGTTAATATTGTTTGTATGGAGAGTAAGCCAATAACTCGACTAACCTCCCTTGAGTATGTAGAAGCTTGGTGTAATGTACAGAGCTGGAACTTGCATCCAAGCTCAATGAGTGACCTATAGACTTGATGTCTAGATGTAGCTTATCTATCAGATCCTGGTTGTCCTTGGTAAATAATTCATCACATAATTTCTTCTACAAAGATTTGTGCATTTAGTACAACTTCTTCTGAGCTAGTTATTAAGGTAGAAGGTTCTACTTGCTTCACTACGATATATACATAGACCTTATTAAGCATCTTGGTCTCTAATTTTCTTTCTAACCACTAGAAAAAAAATTTATTAGCCTCGCTGTTGTCATCAACCACTTTCTTGAAAATATGAACAAGTTATTCTAGAATAGGGTCAGAGTCTTTTACATCAGTCATTTCAAAAGCATCAATGAATATACCTTTTACTTCATGAAGTACTTTCTTTTTCTGATGTTCCCGTCTCATTTCTTCTTGTTTTCTCTTCTTCTTCAACAGATCTTGTAGAATTTGCATCTGATCATAGGTCAAGCTATCTATGTCCCATTTAGGAATCACAATAACTTCCTTGAGTGTCACCTATGGAGTGGGAGATTTCTCCTCCTTTTTCTGTGACTTATTTCTAGGTGTTGTACCACTCGACATCTATATAAGAGCTTTTATTGCCTCTTTCTCCTTAGGCTCTTGAGTTTTTATTTCTTTTTCTATCTCTTTCTTTTTTGGTTCCTTTTCCTCCACATGAGGATTTACTATAACTAATGTAGACTGTTATGCATGTCCTTTATTTGACTCCTCGATAGATGTAGGTTTAGGTGTAATTACCGACTTATCTTGTTCCTCAGTAGTAGTATCATGACCAGCTAGCATATCAAATATAGCTTTGTGTGGACTGGCAGAGGTAACTTTAACAGTTGATGTGTCCTCAATCTGTGGATAATCTATCACTTGTAATAACACTGGATTTCTGCCTGGAAAAGATGTATCTTTGGCTGCCTCGACTTAAATTTCTTCCTCACTCAATACATGAGTTTTCATCGGGGTGTCCTCAGTGATATCAAAAATAGTTATTTCATCTATCTTCTTATACTCCTCGATCTTTTGAGCTACTTCCTCTTGAATATGAGGTTCACTAACACCCTCTTTATTATCTATCTCAACTCCCTTAGATGTGCTAGCATCCTCTTGTGTACTCTTATCAATTATAAGACCAAAAATGATCTTCCATACCTTTAGACTTTATTGAAAAACATCTTCAACTTTGTGTTGAAGGATAGAGTATGTTCGAAGCTTGGGAACGAATCTATTTTTATACTACTCCATGTATTGCTGAATGTAAGCAGGGGACAAATCTAGTGTGACTTGAGCAAGTGTGCTTTCCCTAATTTTCTTTTATGTTATAAAGGCATATTCCCATTTCTATGCTAGTATTTGATATAATTCATCAGGAATCAATTTTCCTAGTTGAAGTGGTACCATTTTGAATATGCAAAGCATCTCAATCATTGCTTCTTCAACTTTTTCTTTATCCTCAATACTCATTCTTTCAAATTTGATTTGTTTGAAGCCTGCTAATCCAATAGTTCTTTTAATGTTGTGGCATATTTCATCCATAGTCAGTGTTCTCTTTTGTAATGCTACCTTCTTCTTTATTTCCTCATCACTGTCAATTTCCTCATCATCCTTCTCCAAAATGAGTTTCCTCCTTGGTTTCTTCTTTAGCCGACTCAACACTAGCTTAGGCTGAACAATATTTCTTTTCCTTGATGTAGGGGTTTTCTTTTGAGGCTTGACAACTATGGTAGTAGAGGCTACTCTAGTTCTTAGACTAAGTATAGGTGAGGAGATAGGCTTTGGTTTTTGCATTGTTTTTCTTATATGCTCGACAACTGATGCCTTATTGCCTTTATTTTCTACTACTTTCTCCTCCTCTTCACTTTCACTAGAGTCACTTGATTTATCTTCTCCTAATCCTTGAGTCAGTTCTAGAGGTGCATCTACCTCTCTTTCTCCTACCATCTTCTCAATGTTTTTCACTATCTTTTTCCTCTATCTCTCCATGGTAATAGACTTTAGTCCCATGGTTATCTTAGCCTTCGCTTCCTCATAGGTTCCAAAATATGTAGCCTTCTTATCAACTTCCTTGCCTAACAAGGTTGTGATTTCTATTGTAGTTTCATCAATGTTTACCTCATAAGCTAATGGCATTAGCCATGATACCCTTGGTATTACAACTTGAGCATATGTGAGGTCAGTGTCAACTAGGAAGCATATGTCCTAATTTTATTTCTCTACTAAGGATATAGGAATTCTACTTCTCTTCCTCATTTTATTCTTAGATTCTACAAAGTAATTCTCCATAATGCTTTCAATGTTTTCACCCATTTGAATAATAAACTCATTAATCTAAATTTTCATTGGTCTACTCTTATCCCATGCTACTCCTCCAACAATAGGAAATTTTTTTTGAATGTAGAAGAATAAACAAACAAGTAGGGAACTAGACTTACACATTGAATTCTTTTCTTTCTAGATTGATGTAAGATTCTCGACAAGTTGTGTCAGCTGGAGCTTGACAAGGTCATATGTGTGATCCTTCTTAATTATTTTACAAGCTTGGTCCATTGCCATGCATGGAACACTATCCAACTGACTTGATTGATAAAATTTGTGTGCTATCACCCTTACTGGAAACTCAATTTTTGGGTTGGTGATAGTAGAGATAGTCATGCCTCGCTTCTTCCATATTGCTTGTGTATTTTATTAAATTTCCTCCTTTCTTTGACATCTCATTATTTTCTTCCCAAGGAGTTTAGGGTATCCAATTACCCAGCCAATCATGTCTTTGGTGATTTGGATTGGTCCATCCTCTAGCCATATTTTCATGTCATGCACCCTGCTTAGTACAATCTTGATCCATTCTATTTTGAAATTTTACATAAAGTCAAGGGCATGAACCAACCCTTGCTCGACAACCTTCTGGTGTTCTGGCTTCAACACCCTATTGCTACATAGTTTCTCGTATGCCTCTCTAAATTCATAATCAATGATTTCTCCAATCTTGCACATATAACATGACCTAATATTATTTATCATTAAAAATTTCTTTAGAATTGATGACAGGGCTCCAATCAGATCTCCCATGATTGCACTTTTCAGAATGGCTTGAAACCTTTATGGCTTGCATGCCTCATTCCTCACTAATTGAACATTAAACACCTCCTTTCCTTGCTTCTTCATTGTGGCTGATGATGATGATGATGATGCCATGTCTCACAACTTAAGGGTTAAAGTATTGAAAAGATCTTACTTGGTAAAATACATTGCACATGTGTTCTTCAGATGTTTTGCCAATGGCACGCTGTGAAGATTTTTGCAAATCGTACTTAGCACTAATCGCACTAGTTACTCGCCTTCTGAATCTCTCTAAAAATTCTCAATTCTCTAGTGAAATGAAATAAATGGTAACTTCCCACTTTATAGAATTCAAATGGTCAGATTAGGGCTCCATTAATGATTCATACACTTTGTAGGTGAGACACAGTTATCTCAACAATCTCATGTTAAAATTAGTCAATATAAGCTCGGTCAATACAACCATTTAGTTACAACTTAGTGTACATCACATATCGGCTATCATAGGTACTCAGCATACATTAGTGACTCAGTCACTATAGACTAGAATATTGATGCTCGTCATCAAATATGCAATATAGTACTTTGCTCAAATCTATCCTAATGCATCTTAATCTATGCAGATATGGACTTTTTCTCAACAAATGTTAGGAATTGATGTAAGACTAAAACTTTATAGAACTCAATTTCATACATACCCTCCTTTCTTAGTTTGAAGTAGTGTAATCACCTGATCCATTGGATTGGGTGACCTCAAGTGCACTGGCTTCGCTACTACTTCCCTCCTCTTTCTTCTTCCATGTTTTGTTCATCTGATTTCTCATTTTCTCAATGGTTTCTTCATTCTTGGTTTTCTCATCGCTTAGGATGGGTGTCTTGCAATCTTTCTTAAGGTGACCTATCTTATTGCATTTATAGCATACCATACTTCCATTCATCCAAATCTTGGATTTACCCCTAAAATGTGTCTTTAGACAATTTGATCCAATGTGACCCTATTTTCCAGAGTAATGGAAACTGTACCAAGTGTTGTAGTCCCAATTGTATGTATTACCCTTCTTAGGTGACTTCATCTATTTATTTGATGACCATTTGGGTTTTGATCTACATTCAAATGCTCTATGTCCATATTTCTGATAGTTGAAACAATGTCCTTGGAATTTAGGTGAGGTAGGTGGATTACTAACCTTTTTCCTACATTCATGTGCTTGATGTCCATGTTTCTTATAGTTAAGACAATGTCCATTCAATTTTGGTTTTGGATCAGACTTACCATGTTTTCTTTTGTAGATGTTGGTTGTATGTCCTAGCTTTCCATAGTGATGGCATGTGAGCTTGTTGTTCTTTGGCTTTTCATTCCTTTTCTCTCCACTCTTTGATGATTCACCTTCCTTAGTGGATGATAATTTCTCATCATGTCCAAGTCCAGATATATCACTAGATCTTCTAGGTGACCTTAATAGTTCTTCAAAATATCTTACAACTTCATTAGGATTTTTCATCATTTCATTAACTTCATTTTCAGTTCTTAATTCATTCCTCAGTTGATTGTTTTTTGATCTTAGATTGGTGAGTTCCACATATTTCCTACCCAATTCTTGATTAACTAGTAGCAGTTGATTTACCATGTCTAGTTGATTTTTTGTCAACCTTTGCATGTCACTTTTCTTTTCATCAAGTCTCATTTTTATTTTTCTTTTATCTTCTTCGGCCATTGTCTTGTCTTCTTCAACTTTATTTTTCTATTCAACTACTTCACAGAGTCTCACATATTGAACTTCTTGTTCTCTCTTTAAATTTTTTATGTCCTTATTCAGTATGTTATTTTTCTCCAGTCGTTCTTTTATGGATTTGTCACTTTCTACAGAGTTTCCAGTATCAAATAGTCCAGTAGTATCTTCTTATTGATATTGTGTTTCATTTTTTTGAATAGCTATTTCCCTTCTTCTGCTTAAGGATTTCTTTAGTCCTCCTCTGGCTGCTTCAAGTTGTTGTAATGCAAGCTGAATGTTGATCTTCTGATTCTCTATGATTTTTCCCAACTTATAAACCTTCATCTCAAGATATTTATCTCACAAGTGGTTAGACTTCTTTAAGAGACCAATCTTTGATACCAATTGTTGGAAATCTATTGGGAAAATATTATACTAAGAGGGGGGGGGTGTATTAGATATCACTGATTTATCCATTTTTACATAAATGAAACTTGCATAACATAAGCATAAAACTCAACAATATAAAAAATCTAATAAGATAAACATCAACCATGAAAATAAACATAACACAATGATTTTGGTTACCCAGAAACCCTTAAAGGTAAAACTGGGGTGGGGATGAAACCCACAAATCTTCACTACTCTAGTATAAAGTTTTCTTGTTAGGGCTACAAATTTGATCAAAAAATATGATCTACTCTATGAGGGGTCTACTCTTTTAAGAGCTTTAAGACTTATACAATCTACCTTGCAAAAGGATTTAAGGCTTACAAATAAGTAAGAGATTTACTAAGGACTCGGTTAAGAGATTTACTAAGGTCTGTCAAAACCACTCTGTTAAAAGATTTACCTTGATACACATGTTAAAATGTCTCAGTACCTGATTCTTTGGTTGGCACTGTGATGTTGATTGTAGATCTTCTCCTTCCAGTATAGATTTGATCTCTTCTATCAATTATGTCTCTGTTCCATCCTTCACTTCTTTTCTCCATTCTACTCAGTCACTGAACTCTATCATAATACTTCTCTGTTCTAAAAATATGAGATCTCCTTCATATTCTTTCTCTCACACTCTTACACCATTTTAGGGTTCAAATCACATCTTATATAGACAATTAACTTTCTCCAAGATTTAAGATCTATGATCTAGATTATCTCTTTTTTCCACTTAACCTTTCCCTAATTATGATTGGCTCCATGTGTTATATAGGGATTAATGATTACAACACAAGAGTGTAATCACCTTTGTGATTTTGTCAACAAACAATAAATGAAATTTAAATGTTGGCCAAAATGGTTTACCTAAGTGTTTGTGCCATAACAAAAACATATGTCAGTTTTGGCTTACTTGACATTAGATATCTCTGGCACTCAACATTCATTGTTCTTTATATTTTGGTGCTCGACATTGTCTTCTTTACCTAACTTGACACAAGCTCACTCAACTAATACAAAAGTACTCAATGACCACTTTTTTATTTGGTAGTGACTATGGCTCGGTAAATATACATTATACATGACTTGGCCTATATATGATGACTCGGTCACAGTGATGACCGACCAACATTTCCTATAAAATGACTAAGTGTAAGACACTAATAGACAACAAAACTTTAGGGATCAACACCAAGAACCCTAGACCCAGAAGCATTGAGAAGGTATGGAGAACTATACACAAAGAAGTTTGCACAAGAAAAACTAAGACAAGAAAGCAAACATAAACAAGTCTTAGAAGATGTTATAGAAATTTTGATGCAAGTAGTCCTTGATATCAATGTTGATGAGGAAACTACCATAATTGATCAACTTGATACTCTAACCGGCCATATAAATTCCCCAAATATAGATGTAGATAAAAGAATTGAAGAAAGAGTCGAGGAAAAGATACATTTAAAGCTAGCAAAGCGAATCAGCCAGGAAGTGGTAGTTAATAAAGTAAAGTTATATGAGGTAATAACCAAGATCGATGGTATTATTCAACAAGTTATTACAATTTTGCACAAATTATGCACTATAGACCATTTCACTACCGAGCTTAGTGAAAAGATACAAAAATTAGATGAAGATATCGAGGTTAGTGCAAGTAATCTTTTAACCAAGCCAAATGCATTTTGTGAGAATTATGATAAAGTTCAACAAATCCAATGGTTACTATTAGAACTAAGGAAGAAGATACAATCAGAGATCAAGTAACTAAGCTATAGGCAGAGTTACTTCCACACCTAAAGGTGATGCAACAATATGTGAATAGTGCAAAAGAGTTAGTTGTCACCCCTGAGATATTGGTTATAGAGAATAAGTTTGATATGCATGCACAAGTCATATTAGAGTAGATTTCTCTTGCAAATCTCAAAGAGGAATGGGAAAACCTCTTGGCTGCTTTGCATAAAACCCATTAGGACATTTTTGACAAGCTATGAGTACATTTTTGGCATTAATTCCAAAAAAGGGGGAAAATATATGTATATATAATCTTGTATGTACTTCACACTAAGAGCATGTACAAAGGGGAAGTTCACATAGATTCACATTTTTGGTTAAGTTTAAATTTTACAGTTAGTACATATACATAAAGTTTTTGATAATAATGCCAAAGGGGGAGAATGTTACTCCTAAAGAGAATTAATGGTTGTCATTATTATCATTCAGTCATATAGTCAATAAAGGAGACAAGATAGGACAATCAATCAATACACAAAGCCTACACACCGAGTAGAACACAAGGAAAATCACTATGTTAACTGAATACAATTTTGACCAAGCACTCTTACCGAGCCAAATGATCACCCAGTATTGAGCAAAGATGTAGTCACCAAGCATTCATATGAACTGAGAACTAGTCAATTATTGAGTGATGAATGCAGTATACACCGAGTGAAATAAGAAATGACATAGCATTTTGGAATGACACAAACTACAAGGCAAACAGTTTACACCGATTAGAAAATAATTTACCAAGATCAAGACAAAATTTAATATGGATGTAATCATTTAATTATTGATGATTCCTATGTAATGATGATCTAGGTTATTCATTTCTATTGTTGATCTTAGGTTTTCTAAGATAGATTCTAAAACCTAATTAGGTCAGATCAGTTTGATATAAAATTTGTATAGATGTTATTTTGGTATGAATCACACATCTAGTAGCCATCACATTGGAAAACATCTGAAGATTAGATAGGGTTATGATTGACAAAGCATTGACAAAACATAAAGTTTATCAGAAATAGAAGGCTACGAAGCAGAATTTATAGAAGAGATCAATCACATTAAGGTGATAATAGATAAGTATATTAAAAATCTAATATCATGCATGTTAATTTTCTATTTACAAATCAAATCCTACTATTACTCTTTAGCCACTATAGAAGATTTTAAATCTCTTAACATAGTGAACTTAATAGTTCTTTTGTAAATCTCTTAACCAAGTGCACACTTAATTGTATTTCTAAAATATTCTAACCAGGTAGATCTAGCTGATCTCATTGTTACTCCTAACAGGGTAAGATCACTAGAAGTGATCAAAATCTTTGTAGCCTTAATTGACAACTTTTTTACTACAGTAGTGAAGCTTTGTGGGTGTCATCCCCACTGTAGATTTTATCTTCTAACACAAATTTTTGTGATACCAAATTACTTGAGTTATGTGTATGAAGTTTCATGAATGCTTTATTGATTAGATTACATGCATTTACATTTTAGTTATGTTTTTGGATGTATGTTAAATGTAAATGATATAGTCGGTTAGTGATATTCATGTTTACAAGGATTTAGTTTGAAAAGTATTTAAGGGTACTGATTCACCCATCCCCTTTCAGTGCACATCTTTCTATAACTCCAACAAAAATACACATACTCATCAACATCCACTGCATATGTCACATGGAATGAAACATAATCAACACAAAGTACAATATGCTATCCAAACTAATTGATACAATGATACAAGAATATAATATAAGAAAGATAAGAATTCACATCCAATAATGGTGAACAAGGAGGTACAAATGCTATAAGGATCATCCAACACTAGTAAAAAAATGTTGAAATCTCAAATGGTAAAAGAATCACTAGCACCCGACGTCATGGAACCTAAATGGTCCACCTCCACTGTGCTGAGGATATACCAATAGACTCCACTTGGATAAAAAACACAAAAATCAATCACAATACAAACTAAGAAAGGGATCCCAGAAGATTTCTAACTCAAAAGGTAAAATATGATAACAAAGGTAAAACATACTCAATCAGAGGCAACCAACACATGTACGAAACCTAAGATGCATGTGGGGAAGTGTCATCACATGAGCCAACTCTAAAGTTTTCTTGGTAGTCTCTCAAGACCCTGACACCCTAGTGGCCCTATGCGGTATCGGTAACCTCTCATATAGATAAGGCACCAACAATGCTATATCCAAGTCCATGCAGGTGACAAGAATCATCTCACAAACCATCCTAGCCTATACTAGCACTCAAGGCATGGGTGAGGAACACATACATCTTATTAATGTTTCTATCCTAGTAGATTTTATTACATTAACTTCACTTGCAATAAGTTATCCCAGAAGCCACTTGTGGGCCTTGACACCTATTGCAAGCCACTCCCCACCTATACACTTAGTTAACCTACCTAGGCTCATAAGTCATAAAAAGATCTCACAAATCATATAAAGAATGACAATCAATTTCAATTCCATAAAAGATAACTGGAACTCACATTGGTCCTCAAACCATAACATCTTAAAAATATACTCTCTCAAAGAGTTCACAAACTAATAAGATTAAAATGAACAAAGGTTGGGTAAAAAGATCAAAACCATTATCATATTACAAATATTATAAATATTTATGGCACAATAAAAAAGGTAAAACCCAAGCCTTTGGTAACAATTCCTAAAAGCCAACTCAATGCTACCCATACTATTAATCAAACATAGAAACCAAAAACTCTAATAATAAACACATCATTATGAAATTCTGATCAAATAATATTTAATTATATAGCATTATTATTCTTATTTTTGTTTTTCTAAAAGAATTCTCATGCATGAATTTTATTTATTTATTTCTAAAAATAGAATTTCTAAAAATAGAATACCACCACATGCAACTGAATTTATCATTCCTAACTAACATGCAACTAAATATATTCCTTAAATAGCATGCAATTGAATATATCTTCCTTAAATAACATGCAACTGAATATATCTTCCTTAAATAACATGCAACTGAATATATCTTTCCTAAATAACATGCAACTGAATATATCTTTCTTAAATAACATGCAACTGAATATGTCTTCCTTAAATAACATGCAATTGAATATATCTTCATTAAGTAACATGCAACTGAATATATCTTCATTAAATAACATGCAACTAAATATATCATTCATAACTAGCATGCAACTAAATATATCTTCCTTAAATAACATGCAATTGAATATATCTTTTACATGCATATATCTATATTTCTATTTCAAAAGCATGCTTTTTTCTAAAAACTAACTCTTTTGAAACCCTCAAAACCATAGAAGGCCATAATTGAAAACAAATCAAAGAAAATTTTTTAAAGAAAATTCTAATCATATTTTCCTTCCAAACAATTCCCTAACATTCCCGATTATGAAATAAACACATCTTTTTAACAAACACTCACTATTTACACACAAGATCTAATCAAACATGAATAAGACAATGATTTCAATGGAGAACTTGTAAGCATTTTAAAACCTTACCTTGATACACAAAGCTGAATAAAAAATCAATTCCAAATCTTGAATACCCAAAGCTTTAAAAAATACCAAAACTTTAATCCTCCAAAATTTTGTCAAGAGAGAATTCTTCAAAACCTGATTGAATTGGTCTCAAATAGTCTCCTAGCTCTCTTATATAGAAAACTCAGATACTAGAGTTGAAAGAATGAAACTCCAAAATAACAAAATGGAATTTAGTTATTAAAAATAATAAAGTAGTTAACTCCAAATCACAAAAATAAGAACTCAACTCCAACATTAATTTTATCAATTTTAATTTATTAAAAGAATTATTTAATTTTCTCAACTTTAAGTCACTTTAACTCAACTTGATTTGAAAAGGTTAAGTTCTAATTTTATAACAAAGTACTTTTAAGTTGCATTATTTAATTTAAAATATGCAACTTAACTAATAACCACTTAACTCAAATTGCACATTTATATTTAATTTTTTAATTTAATAATTATTAACTTTTTTTTCAATTAATTAATTTTAACTTTATAATTAAATTATTCATTAAATATAGGTAATTAATTAATTCTCATTAATTAATTAATTAATTAATCTTATATTTAATAATTTAATGTATCATAAGGTGTAACTATTTAATCTCATTTAATTAGTCCTAATTAATTCCTCAATCTATTTTAACACCAAAACCACATGACATGCAACCATGAAACAAAAATGACTAAACTAAAATACAACAATCAAGCCTAAAGGAAGGGCTCACAAATTTACATCATTTTAATGAATCCAGATAGGTAGAAAATTAGATACTTGTCCACTATTTTAGAATAATTAATGGCTTAGGTTGGGATTGGACCTGTATGTTATCTCCCCTCTCTTACCATTGGGATATTGCGATAGGGCACGTTCACCCTGACAATTCAGGGAAGTCGATGTCTAGTACCTAAAATCCTACATAAAAGATGAGAATGCACATACATATATAAATATATTTAACAGAAAATGATGGGGATCGACTTATCGTGTGGATCTCACAAATAAGTAACTACAAATTTGTCCCTAAAGAATATCAGGGACATCAAACAAAAATATAAACCATATACGTCAACCATACACATGCAAGAATGGGGTCAGTAAAGCCATAAACATAAATAACATCAAATCTATTTGAGGATCTAATACACACATGAACAGTGGCTTAAAAGAGTCTAGCCAATTAAATTGAAAAGCAAACTATGGGGGGGTATTACATGTTGGTCTAAAATGTTGGCCCAATATTAAAGTTTATTTGCACCATTAAAGAAAGGAATGCCCAAATAGTTATTGGGTAAATGTGATTCCTGAAATCAAAAGAATGAAATTATTGACTGCATGGTGTCAAGTGGAGAAAATATAAATAAATAAGATTTGGCTGGATTTATCTGTTGTCCTGAAGCTAATTGATAAAGTTGTAAGGTTTCTTTAATAGTATTGGATTCTATCATGTTTTCCAAACCAAATAATAAAGTATCATCTGCAAAGTGTGAGTTATAGAAATATTCGTTTGTGGAATTTTAATACCAGTCCATCTACCAATTTGATATTGATGAATTATGGCATGACTAAGGTCTTCAACCATGATTATAAAAAAAAAGAGTGAAGATGGATCACCTTGCCGAACTCCTTGTGAACTATTGAATGCACCCACTTGTTGTCCATTAATAATAACAAAGAATCTTGCCCCTTGTATACATGATAATATCCATTTGCACCATTAACTTGAGAAACCAAACTTTAGAAGAAATTTATGAAGAAAAGACCAACATACCTTATCATAGGCCTTAACCATGTCTAATTTGAGTACACATGATGGAATTTTACTTTTCTTGATGGAATACAGTACTTCATGTGCTATCAATGCACCCTCCATGGTTTCTCTACCTAGCACAAAACCTCCTCATTGTGGAGAGATCAAATTTCAAATGATTTTTTGTAGACAAAGGTATACTACCTTTGTGAAAATCTTATACACTATATTGCATAAAGATATAGGATTCAAAAATCAACAAAAGTCTTAGGGGAGATTTTATTTGGAATCAACACTATGTTGGTGGCATTGAAATGAGAGAGCATTAATATATTTTATCTAGATTCTTCTATCACTAGAAGAAGATCAAATCCAATAATATTCCAAGCCTTCTAAAAAAAGCATGCTTTAAATCCATCTGGTCCTGTTGCTTTTTCAGGAGGAAGCGAAAACACCACACTTCTAATTTCATCTAAGGAGAAATGACACATCAATGTATCATTATCAGCTAGTGAAATAAGTTGAGGAATAGATGTAATAATCTTTTCCATTTCACATTCTCTATTGAGAGATATATTAGGCTGAGAGGTCAATAAATTTTAAAAGAATCTTAAACCCTCTAGTTGAATATCTCTTTCATTTAATAATAGTTCCCTTGTTATTTCACGCTGAACTGAAAATATGGTTGAATTTTCCTTTCTTACTTTCATTGCTGCATGAAAATATTTAGTATTCCTATCCCCATCTGTCAGCCATAACTCCCTAGATTTCTGCTGCCAATATATTTCTTCTCTTTTTAAAAATTCCTCCCATTCATCTTGTAAATATTTATGAGTTTCATAACATTGAAGGATTAAACCAAATTAAAAAATTTCCTCTTGAATATCACTTAGTTTCATCTCAATAATTTGCTTCTCATGAAATGTTTTCTTCAAGGCTTCATTATTCTAGATTGCAATCTTAGATTTAAGGAAGCTAAGTTTCATATGAAATTTGTACATTTTGGTACCTTTCACAAAAGGAGCTATAGATCACTAGTGGTTGATTAGAGGAAGGAAGTCCTAATGTTTGAGCCACATCTTTTCAAACTTAAAGATTGGTTGGATAGATATTGGAGAATTCCCTTCAGTAATGGAAAGTGATATTACAAAATGATCCGATTCAAAAAAAGAGAGAATTTGAGAGTGAATTTGTAAATTAGTACCAATCCATTATTGCAAAATGAGGAATCTATCCAATCTTTCAAAAATTTGTAAGAAATATTTCCTTTTGTTTGTCTGGGTGTATTGTCCATTAGTAAGTACTGGGTCAATTAGAGCATTACCTTGAATAAAATCAACAAAGTCATCAATTGTAACTTGTGGTGGACAAATACCTTCTTATTTTTCATTCAATGAAGCAATGACATTAAAATATCCTCCCAAAATTATTTTTTCACCAGTTAAACATTGCAGCCTATTAGAAAGATTTTCCCATAGAATTGCTTTTTCTCGAGTGGGTGTAGGACCATAGATGTTGAATAAGAAAAAAGATATGTCAAAATAAATGATTGAGATTAATTGCCAACTTGTCTCAGATAAAATTGGAACCATCTTTACTCTTTTGGGATTCCATAGAATGGCTAGCACTCCTAAATCACCTTGAGTTGGCATTGCCCAATGCTCCCATTTTGACCATTTTTTAAAAATACCCTTTGATCTTTCTAGAGATAACTTAGTTTCTTGGAGAATGATAATATTCACATTAATAACATCAAGCTACTTCTTGATACTATCTCTTTTTTTAGGGGTATTTATGCCCCTGACATTCCATGAAATAATCCTCATTGTCTCTGAGGAGTGCAAGTGGAACTCATCATTCTCTTTCTAATGGATGAAGCTTACTGTGACCCACTACAACATTTGGGGTCAAATTTTGATGCCAATTTGTGATGCCACTACAGTTTGTGTTTGTTTTTTGTGTTTTTTTTTGCAAGTTCCCCCGACAGTGTTGTAATAGTGATGATGATGTCGTAATTGCGACACCCCTTTGAATATAAACTAAAAAAAGGAAAAAAAAAGTGTCATTTGTAAATTTTGTGAATTCAAAGAGCTACCGCGAAGACGACACTGCACTTTTGCATGGTGGGAAGAGGGCATTCAAGTTTGACATGTGTGAAGAGGCCAACACTGTGTGGGAAGAGGGTACTGGCACTTGAGATAGGCATTCAAGCTTTGTCTTCTCATTAACTCAATTTCATTTTGATGGCATTTGTTGATTTAATGGCACAATATGAATGTTAATAGTGACATTGTTTACATCTTAGCATTTGGAATGCTCGATGACCCGCGAGATTTGAGAGCTAGGGAATCATTGCTATTACCTTCAAGGCATTGTGTGAAGTGTTTGATCTCTCTTTATTTGTTTTTCTATTGATATTCACTATGTGGTACTCCCTGTTTATGATCATTTTATGAAGAAATGTTTTGATGGCTCGCGGGCTGCAAGCTAGGGCATCATACATTGTTTATGAGCTCACTATTGAATAATGACATTGTTTACATCTTTTCATTTGGAATACTTGATGACCCATGAGGTTTGAGAGCCAGGGCATCATTGCTATTACCTTCAAGGCATTGTGTGAAGTGTTTGATCTCTCTTTATTTATTTTGTTGTTGATATTCACTATGTGGTACTCCCCATTTATGATCATTTCATGAGGAAATGTCTTGATGGCTTGTGGGCTGCAAGCTAGGGCATCATAAATTGTTCATGAGCTCACTATTTAATACTAGCATTGTTTACATCTTTTCATTTGGAATTCTTGATGACTTGCGAGCTTTGAGAGCTAGGGCATCATTTCTATTACGTTCAAGGCATTGTGTGAAGTGTTTGATCTCTCTTAATTTTTTGTTTTATTGTTGATATTCACTATGTGGTACTCCCCATTTATGATCATTTCATGAGGAAATGTCTTGATGGCTCGTGGGCTGCAAGCTAGGGCATCATACATTGTTCATGAGCTCACTGTTTAATACTCGCATTGTTCATGAGTTCACTATTTAATACTGGCATTGTTCATGAGGTCATTGTTTAATAACTGGCCAGGCCATGTAAATGGTACTAGGCTAACCCAATCAGCCCAAAAAAATGTGTCATGTTTATCTTTTTCAAATACACTCACTCACCATTTTTTTCTTGTTCTTCACACAAATATTGCATCAAAAGTAATTGTAAACAATGATTCAAATAAAAAAGAAACAACTACAATAGAATAGACCCCAAAAGAATATAGTCAAGGAGAAATAGTGCCCTAATTAGAGACAAAATGAACTCTTAATGTAAGCAAGCATGGAACCAAAGAGGGGAAAGTAAGGCTGATGAACTGCAACTTATTTATGTCATTGATGTCAACTAGTTTGACAATACTTATTTTGTAAGTTACTATAACTAAACATCTGTAGAAAAGGAGTAAAAGAGATGAAGAACAAAAATATCTACATGAGGAAGATGTATATGACAAATGAGGATAAGGATTACCTTGAGTAACTTGCTGATGAGTCTATGACCTTATGTTATTGACTTGATTATGTTTCATTCATATATGATGAGGAAAAGAGATGAAAGACACAAGGTAGTGTGGTCGGTTGATGAAGCATTTGAGTATACACTGATGGGATGTAGTGTATACCGAGTATAGTATAAACTGAGCTTGTGTTCACTGACATATTTCTTTGTTAAGCGAGCAGGAGAAAAGAATTTAATGATGAGTTTAGCCATTAAGGATTGATGAGTTGTAAAGTATATCAAAATTAGTGATGGAGATAATGTTTGTTACAAAGATCAATGGCTAGCATAATTCAAGGAAGATCTAAAGGATGAAATCAAAAACATTTTACTGGCACAACTGCCGAGGAAAGTTTAAGCGGCAAAATGGAAGAAGGAGAATAAGCAAAAAATCTAATGGAGGAAAAGAAAACGGTTTACTTGTCTATTTAAGAGATTAGAGTTTCATTATGAAACTTATGCTGGAAGAAGGACTACAAAATTATTGCATGAACAAGCTTCATGTATGCCTAATCAAACTAATTAAGGAGAACCAAACTGTAGAGTTTACCAAGTGTCAGAAAGCTATTACCGAGTGATAGTAAGTCATTGATTATTGTTGATATAGAATTGTAATACTAATCAGAGGATTTGATTGAGCATACAATAGATCCAAACATCTGCAATTGAAGTTTTATTGTAATCAAATCAAACTATTGTTACATTTTAACCATTGTAAATAGAGAAATCTCTTAACCGAGTGGACTCGAAAGTATTTTATGTTTCATTCATAGAATGAGCTTTGTTATCGTGTCAACCTCAGAGTGACTGCTGGTTGGATGATAAAGGTTGGTCTTAAATGCTCTAACAAGGTCACACCTAACAGTGTGTTTGTAACCTTTAACAGGGTTGGGTCTTCACTGACCTCACTTCAGAAGAGTGAACATTTTTTGGTTGCCGGTACCAGGTGGTTTTTCCCTTCACAGGGTTTCCATGTTAAATCTTTTGTGTTATGTGTTCATTGTGGTGATTGTTTGTTATCATACTTTACATATTACATATTAGATTTGGTTGGTAATCATTAGCTGTTAATTGACTGGTAACCGGTAAAAGCATAGATAGTAAAAGTATTTTATGTTACCGAGCTCCAAAAGTTTAAGAAAATTGTTTTAGATTATACATTTTGATTTGGGACTATAGATAACTGATTCCCCCCCTCTTAGTTATTCTAACAATTGGTATCAGAGCGTTGGTTGCTTAGAACAGAGTTTTAAGGACTTCAACACAAAGGTCTCAAAATGCTTAAGAGGGAAGTGCCAAAGCTTAATAAGGACAACTTCACAATATGGAAAATTTGAATGAAGCTACATATATCTGGGATTGGGAATTCAGCCCTAGATCTGATGACAAATGGATACCTTGCACCACCCAATGGTCCCTTAACCCTTGATCAACTAAGGGATAGACATGAACATAATGTTACTATGATGCAGATTGTTGCCGTTAATTCAGATGCCGAATTTGAAGACATCAAGGACTGTACTAATGCTAAGAAAATGTGGGATAAGTTAGCTCAAGTCTATAGTGGTGATGCCAATGTCAAGAGAGCAAGAGCCAAAAGCTTGAGAGGGAGATTCGATGACATGAAGATGAAAGAAGGTGAAAACATTGTGCAGTACACAAACATAATAAAAGAGGTAGTTCATGCTATTAGAGTATCAGATGGAGTTATTGATGAAGATACTATGGTAAGAAAAATTCTTAGAACCCTATTGCCTATCTATGCAATCAGAATATCTACAATTCATGAAAATAGGTCACCACCTAACAACACACTCACTCTTGATAATTTGATTGGAAAGCTTACAACATTTGAACTGAATAATTATGATAATAGTGTTGCACCCAATTTTGAATCCTCTTTTATGACTTCTCTGAAGATTGGTAAGTCTAGTAACAGAAATAATAAGAATGATAGTGATAGCAATACTGATGATGAGCTTGATGAACTTGAAGCTGTTATGGCTAGAAGGTTACCTAAAGGTAAAGGAAGGTATAGAAGTTGGTCACATTGCTACTAGATGTCCATAAAAGAAAGATGATGATAGAACCAAAGACCGATCTGAAGGAAGCTATGGGAGAAGATACAATAGAGGATACCAACACTACAACAGAGATAACCGAGACAATAATGACAAAGGCAAGAAGGTTTTCTACATTGATGAGGAAGAAGTTATCACCAATATCGACACAAATGATGATGTGGAGGTTGTATTTGTGACAATGAAGGATGATTTTGAAGAAGATGAAAGGTATGTAGAAACAACACTTATCTCTAAGGTTAATAAGAATGATACATGGATTATAGATAGTGGTTGTACACATCACATGATTGGTGATGAAGAAAAATTTGATTATCTTGAAGAATACAATGGAGGATCTATAAGAATGGGAAATGATGCACCCTGTATGGTAAATTTTAAATGATCCCTGATGATAAATGATAGATTAAAATGTGAAAATGCTTATTGGGTAAAAGGTTTGAACTATAATTTGCTAAGTGTGGCACAACTAAACAATTTAGGCCACCAAGTTGCTTTTGAGAGAAAAAAGGTGAAAATATTTGATGATGGAGGAAGACTTGTTGGAACTGGTACACAATCCAAAGGTAATCTGTTTTATCTTGATAATGATCAGTCTTATTATTTATTGATGAAAGATGAAGATGCATGGTTGTGGCATAAGAGGTTATGTCATCTAAATTTTGATAACATGATTAAGATCAGTAAAAAGAAAAGAGTTAGAGGTCTAGGTATGTGCAGGATCATGGTATGCCAAACTAGGCCCTTAAGTGGCAATGAAAATTCAAAAAATCAGGTTTGGGCAAGTTGACATAAAATTTGAACAAGTTATAAATATTATATCAAAAATATGTAAGAAGAGAATCTGTAGAAAATTGAATTTAGTTTCTAAGATACTAGGCCTTTCTTGAAAGAAAATTATTCTATATGTTGAAAATTTTAAATTTCAATGTAGTAGTATGAAAATTTCAGGAAATAAATAAGAAGTAGGTGTATGTCTGACCACCTTAAACACAATCAAATGATAATTTTTTTTCACAAGGTTTTAGATATAAGTAGTAGACTCATTTTCGGATGTGATTTTTTTGTAATTTTTTTCTAAGTAAATAATTAATTATGATTTTTCTTCTACAACATTTTTAGAATACAAAAACTCTCATGTCTGACCACGTTAACTTAGTCTAAACTTTATCAAATTGAAAACTTTTTTTATTTTTGTTATAGTAGGAAAATCATAGAATGTGACACATATTTTGGATTTCAAAAATGTTATATAGTTTGAAAGTTATAGTTATTTTTCAATAAGTCTATCAATCAGGACTAGAAAGATAACAAGTAGGTGTATGTCTAATCACATTAAAAAAAACAAATGATAATATTTTTTTATAAGATTCTAGATAAAAGTAGTAGACTCATGTCTGGATGTGATGTATATTTTTTGTATTTTTTTTTCAAGTAAATAATTAATTATTATTTTTCTGCTACAAATTTTCTTGAATATAAAAACTCTCATGTCTGGCCACCTTAACTTAGTCTAAAAATCATCAAATTGAAATAATTGTTTATTATTATTGTATTAGATGAAGAATAGAATGTGATGTATATTTTAGATTTAAAAAATGTTATATTGTTTGAAAGTTATAGTTGTTTTTCAAAGAGTCTATCAATCAGGACTTATTTTTCACATCACCACTTTTTGGCATACCATGATCCTGCACATACCCGTTTGCCTAACTTATCTAAGCCGGATCATGTTATGTGTCATGAATGTCAGAAAGGTAAGATGACTAAGTCTAGTTTCAAAAGAAAAGACTACTCAATAAAGAAGATACTTTAGTTGGTTCATACTGACCTATGTGGTCCTATGAGAACTCAGAGTTATTATGGAGACATATACTTTATTCTTTTTGTTGATGATTATACAAGGTTAATGACTATCATGTTCTTAAAAGAAAAATCTGAGGCATTCAAGATGTTCAAGTGGTATAAAGAAAAAGTAGAAAAAGAGACTGGTAAAGATTTGAAATGCTTAAGATTTGATAGAGGAGGTGAATTTATCTATGATGAATTTACTAATTTTTGTAATGAGCATGGTATTAAAAGACAGGTCTCTGCACCGAGGACACCCTAGCAAAATGGCATTGCTGAAAGAAGGAATAGGTCAATTATTGACTACACAAGGACATTAATGATAGAAAATAATGTTGCTCAAACATACTAGAGAGAAGCCGTTAGCACTGTTGTCTATGTGCTAAACTAAGTACAACTGAAGAAGGACACTAATAAGACACCCTGTAAGTTATGGTTTGGACACAAACCCACTGTAAGTTATTTCAAAATTTTTGGAAGCAAATGTTTTATTCTGAAAGATGAAAGAAATGGAAATTTTGACTCAAAAGGTGATGAGGGGATATTTCTATGATATTCCAGTAAAATTAAAGCATACAAGTGTTTGAACAGAGTTACAAATAAAATTATTGAGAGTACTAATGTTCGAGTTGATGAGTTTGATGATAAGAATGTAGAGAAAAGTAGAAAGGAACCTAAGTACTATAGTAGATTCACTTACATTGAACAACCTGAGTATCTACCAATGCAATAGACAGTGACAACCGGTCATTAGGTAAACAATACCGAGGAACAGGAAAAAGAAACCGATGAGCAAGAAGAACCTACCGAGCAAGCAAATGAACCTGCATAGGATGAACAAGAAAGAAGAAATTGGATACTAGCAAGTTTTGTCAGAAGACACCATCTTGAAACATAAATCATTGGAGATAGACAAGATGGCATGCAAACAAGGAGTAAAGCAAGACAAGGTACATGTCTAGTTTGTGATTTTGAACTGAAAAATGTAAAAGTTTCATTAGAAAATGATGAATGGGTTAATGCAATGAAAGAGGAAATAGAAAAGACAGAGAAGAACAAAACCTAGACCTTAGTACCCCAACCTAAAGATAAGAATGTTATCGGTACTAAGTGGATATTTAGAAACAAGCATAATGAGAATGGAGAAGTAACAAGGAATATAGCTAGATTGGTATGCAAAGGATATGCATAGGAGGAAGGAATTGATTATGGTGAAACATTTGCACCTGTTGCTAGATTGGAAGGAGTCAAAATGTTACTTGCATATGCTACACACAAAAAGTTCAAAGTTTATCAAATGGATGTTAAGTCAACATTTTTGAATGGAATACTTGAAGAAGTCTACATAGAACAACCTAAAGGGTTTGTTGATCCAGAAAAGAAAGACATGGTATGTAGATTACATAAAGCTTTATATGGTTTGAAGCAAGCACTGAGAGCCTAGTATGAGAGGCTGCATACTTATTTGTTAAGTACAGGATTTGTAAGAACAAGTGAGAACAACAATCTGTATATGAAAGGAGATAGTAATGATACAATTCTTATTGCTAAAATATATGTGGATGACATTATATTTGGAGGTCAAGATCAAATTTGTAAGTCATTTTCTGATGAAATGAGAAGTGAATTTGAAATGTCTATGTTTGGAGAGATTAAGTTCTTTCTAGGACTACAAGTGATTCAGCAGAATGATGGTATATTCATCACACAATATAAATATATCAAGGAAGTACTAAAGACATTTGGCATGGAAGATGCTAAACCTGTGGAAACACTGATGGCTACTAGATGTAAACTGGCTAAGGAAGATGAAAGTATAGAAGTGAACCAGACACTTTATCGATTTATGATTGGTAAGTTAATGTATGTAGTACATAGTAGACTAGACATAGCACATGCTGTGGGAATTGCTGCAAGATTTTCTACAAACCCTAGAGAGTCATACATGATTGCTACAAAGAGAATCCTAAGATACCTGAAGAAAACAAAAGATTATGGATTATGGTATCCTAAGGAAGGCAAGTTTGAACTTAGAGTCTATATCAACACTGATTGGGCTGGAAATGTGGATGACAGAAAAAGTACCATCGAAGGAGCATTTTTCTTTGGTGAAAGACTTATTACTTGGACAAGTAAGAAGCAGACTTGCATTTCTCAGTCTACAGCTAAAGTAGAGTATGTTGCTGCTACTACAAACTATTTAAATATTTCATTTATTAAGCAATTTTTGGAAGGTATGATTGAGATAATCACTGAGCTAGTGATTATATACTATGATAACACCAGTGCAATAAACATTTCAAAGAATCTAGTGATGCACTCTAAAACAAAGCATATATCAATTAAGTATCACTACTTAAGAGAAAAAGTATAGGAGAAGCAAGTTAAGCTAGAGTTTTTTACATCAAAAGAACAACTTGCAGACATATTTAAAAAGCCTCTACCAAAGGATACATTTGAATATTTGAGGACAAGACTTGGGGTCCATCCCCTGTCTACCAGTCACTAAGGAGATCTAGATGTTGCATCAGTCTAATCTTATCAGAAAATCATTCATGTTGATGTAACATAGTTCACACTTTGGATCATGTCTAAGGTTGTGAAAAGTTGGAGAACTGGAATAGATTGGCATATCAGTATACAAAGATACAAAGTATACACTGAACAACAAAGAGTTACATGGCTACTATAGAGTTGTATGTTTATTTGTTTCTTTGGCATTATTTTCAAAGGGAGAGATAAACAATATGAAACAATATGCATCGATGAGAACTATAAAAGGGAGAGACAAATTGAATAAAGGGAGAGCACTAAAGATCAGTTACTGAGAATAGAAGAAGGAATATGAGAACTGAAAAGATCTTTTTTGTAGAATGTCAAAGCTAGATTGTTAATGCTGTTGAGTAATGTAGTGATTAAACATATTAAGCTAAGGGAGATCTTGTACAACATTTGTTCACAGAGTTGTAGAATACATGTTTGGTATGCGTATGGTATATTTCATATTACTTGAGTTGCCATCAATACCAAAAGGAGAGATTTATGAACTACAACTGATTTAGAACCTAATTGAAGAATATGTGATTAGAGATCATCGAGTTGTTGATTAGATATGTAATATGATTAAATCAATAATATGTTGTCATTGATGTCAACTAGTTTGACAATACTTATTTTGTAAGTTACTATAATTAAACATTTGTAGAAAAGGAGTAAAAGAGATGAAGAACAAAAATATCTACATGAGGAAGATGTAAATGACAAATGAGGATAAGGATTACATTGAGTAACTTTCTTATGAGTCTATGACCTTATGTTATTGACTTGATTATGTTTCATTCATCTATGATGAGGAAAAGAGCTGAAAGACACAAGGCAGTGTGGTCGGTTGATGAAGCATTTCAGTATACACTGATGGGATGTAGTGTATACCGAGTATAGTATAAACTGAGCTTGTGTTCACCGACACATATCTTTGTTAACTGAGCAAGAGAAAAGAATTAAATGATTAGTTTAGCCATTAAGGATTGATGAGCTGTAAAGTATATCGAAATCAGTGATGGAGATAATGATAGTTATGAAGATCAATGGCTAACATAATCCAAGGAAGATCTAAAGGATGAAATCAAAAATTTTTACTAGCACAACTATCGAGGAAGGTTTAAGCGGCAAAATGGAAGAAGGAGAATAAGAGGAAAAATCTAATGGAGGAAAAGAAAATAGTTTACTTGTCTATTTATGAGATCAAAGTTTCATTATGAAACTTATGCTAGAAGAAGGATTGGAGAATTATCACATGAACAAGCTTCATGTATGCCTGATCAAACTGGTTAAGGAGAACCAAACTATAGAGTTTACCGAGTGTCAGAAAGCTATTATAGAGTTATAGTAAGTCATTGATTATTGTTGATATAGAATTATAATACTGATCAGAGGATTTGATTGAGCATAAAATAGATCTAAACATTTGCAATTGAATTTGTATTGTAATAAGATCAAAACTATTGTTACATTTTAACCATTGTAAACAGAGAAATCTCTTAATCGAGTGGACTTGAAAGTCTTTTATGTTTCATTCATAGAATGAGAATTGTTATCCTCTCAACCCCAGAGTGATTACTGGTTGGATGATAATAGTTGGCCTAAAATACTCTAACAAGGTCACACCTAACAGTGTGTTTGTAACCTTTAATAGGGTTGGGTCTTCACCGACCTCACTTCAAAAGAGTGAACATTTTTTGGTTGCTGGTCCAAGGTGGTTTTTCCCTTCACAGGGTTTCCACATTAAATCTTTTTTGTTATGTGTTCATTGTGGTGATTGTTTGTTATCATACTTTACATATTACATGTTAGATTTGTTCAGTAATCATTAGCTGTTAATTGACTGGTAATCGGTAAAAGCACAGACAGTAAAAGTATTTTATGTTACCAAGCTATAGAAGTTTAAGAAAATTGTTTTGGATTATATATTTTGATTTGGGACTATGGATAACTAATTCCCCCCCCCCTTAGTTATTCTAACAAAGGCACCAACCAGACTCAGGAAAATATAGCATCCGAAATCATAGAGGATGTTGACAGAACAAGGAGGTTAGCAAGTTAAAAACTCAACACCAAATAAAGCATGGAAAGGTACAAAAGAGCACGAGAACTAGCATCCAAATTAATACCAAGTTGAATCACAACCCATGAGGTGTTTCTTTATAACACATTTGACATCATAGTTTTTTCTCTATTTTGGTCTTGATTTACTCACTGCATGCATATGTTTTCTAAGTGTACATGTTCTGTAGCATAGTTCATTTTAAAAGTGTATGGCTTGACTATGCACATACATAATTGTAGATGAGGATCAGTAATAGGGTTCCATGAATTGCTTAGATCCTTTAGATCTAACCCTATCTTTTCCTTCCTTGCAGGTTTTGGATCATACAAGAGCATACTGGATTGAACCCCAGGTCAACACTTCATTACTCTAGGCAATGTCTGGTACCTTCATTATTTATGCTCATCCACTTATATATGTTTGCATGAACATTCATATTCTTCTGAAAGTTGACTATTAGCGACCATATATGATGACTCTTGATGTTTTTGGGTCATTTTATGAAAATATGTAAAAGTTTCTTAAAAGTTTATATTTTTTATTTCAATTTTTAAAATCATAAAATGAATAAAATTTAAAGATAACAAATTAAGATAATCTTTGTCTTCACTTTAAAAAAAACATAAATCTCATAAAGCATGGTAAAAACATAAAGCTCATAAAGCATGGTAAAAGAGGGTCCTAACTGTGGTAAAATGGGAAAGTTTCCACCTTGCACTACTCTTCATATGGCAGCTGCTAAGGAACTATGTTATAAAATTTCAAGGCATGAAATTTTATACTTTTTGACATCATACTTTTTTCTCCTTAGCATTGAGCTTACAATGTGGGGGAGTCGAAGAAAATATATGTACAATTATAAAATTTCATGCCTTGAAATTTGGCATGAAATTTTATAACATAGTTCCTTAGCATTTGATATTTATATGGCAGCCATGACTTGAGGTAGGCATTCGAGCTTTGTCTTCTCATTAACTCAATTTCATTTTGATGAAATTTGTTGATTTAATGGAAAAATATGAATGTTAATACTAGCATTGTTTACATCTTTGCATTTGGAATGCTTGATGACCCACGAGCTTTGAGAGCTAGGGCATCATTGCTATTACCTTCAAGGCATTGTGTGAAGTGTTTGATCTCTCTTTATTTGCTTTGTTGTTGATATTCACTATGTGGTACTCCTCGTTTATGATCATTTCATGAGGAAATGTCTTGATGGCTCGTGGGCTACAAGCTAGGGCATCATCCATTGTTTATGAGCTCACTGTTTGAGCACCTCATGTCCCTATTTGATTGGCCGGTGCTCTGTTTGTTATATTGATGCTATTAGATCAAATAGGGACATCAATAATAAAATATGGACATTAGTAATAAAATAATACACTTACTATTTTAAATTTGAGCTGTAACATCATGCAATGTTATTGCTATGAAAATAGTAAGTGTATTAATGTATGATATAATAGCAGCAACCTCATTGTTCATTACCTTTGACTCTTCTATCATTATAGAAGAGATAACTACCTACAACTGTATATATTTCATAATTCCTCCTTTGAAGTCATAGGTTAGTTTAAAATGGAGAGGGGTCTCGAAATATCATAAGTAAAAACATTACACAATCGCATTCAGATTAAGTACAATATGAATTTACATGCCTTTAATTATGATACACTTTTGAAAAGCTTGTCATAATATATATATATATATATATATATATATATATATATATATATATATAGTCAAGTAATAAAATTTTATAAAACAACATACATTGTTTGAAGTGTTTGATCTCTCTTTATTTGTTTTTCTGTTGATATTCACTATATGGTACTCCTGTTTATGATCATTTCATGAGGAAATGTCTTGATGGCTTGCGGGCTGCAAGCTAGGGCATCATGCATTATTTATGAGCTCACTGTTTGAGCACCTAATGTCCCTATTTAAATGTTTGATTCTATGTTTGTTATATTGATGCTATTAGATCAAATAGGGACATCAGTAATAAAATAGAGACATCAGTAATAAAATAATACACTTACTATTTTGAATTTGAGCTTGAAGGCATCATGTAATGTTATTGTTGTCATTGCATGCTTGCTACTATTTTGTACCATAACAACAACAAGAATGCAATGTTATGAAATTTTGGGATTAAATTGGTGAGTTTGTATACTTTCTCCATTTTAAACTAACCTATGACTTCAAAGGAGGAAATATGAAATATAGTTGTAGGTGGTTATCTCTTCTATAATGATGGAAGAGTCAAAGGTAATGATCAATGAGGTTGCTGCTATTAGATCATACATTAATACACTTACTATTTTGAATTTGAGCTCGGGCATCATATATTGTTTTATACACTTTTTATTTCATTGAGACCGTGAGCTTGGCATTTGTAATGTATTTCCTGTTATTAATATTGCCATGTTGTTGAGGTTGTAGATGTCCTTTTACTAATCTTGTATAAAAAAAATATATACCATGTTGACTCATAGCCCATGAGGTGTTGCTTGATAACACATTTGACATCATACTTTTTGCTTCATTTTGGTCTTGATTTACTCACTGCATGCATATGTTTCTCGAGTGCACATGTTCTGTAGCATAGTTCATTTTAGAAGTGTATGGCTTGACTATGCACATGCATAATTGTAGATGAGGATTAGTAATAGGTTGCCAGGCATTTCTTAGATCCTTTGGATCTAACCCCATATTTTCCTTCCTTGCAGGTTTTGGATCATACATGAGCATGCTGGATTGAACCCTGGGTGAACACTTCATTACTTCAGGAAATGTTTGGTACCTTCATTATTTATGTTCATCCAGTTATGTATGTTTGCATTCATTCATATTCTTTTGAAATTTGGCTATTAGTGACCATATATGACCATTCTTGATGTTTTTGGGTCATTTGATGAAAAGATGTAAATAGGGACATCAGTAATAAAATGGGGATATTTTAATCTTTATGAGCTCAAATTCAAAATGGTAAGTGTATTGTTTTATTACTGATGTCCCTATTTCATTACTGATGTCCCTATTTGATCTAATAGCATCAATATAAAAAATAGAGCAGTGACCAATCAAATAGGGACATGAGGTGCTCAAACAGTGAGCTCATAAAACAATATATTTAGTCTTAATAAAATCTTATAAAACAACATATATTGTGTGAAGTGTTTGATATCTCTTTATTTGTTTTGGTGTTGATATTCACTATGTGGTACTCCCCGTTTATGATCATTTCATGAGGAAATATCTTGTTGGCTCGCGGGCTGCAAGCAAGGGCATCATACATTGTTCACGAGCTCACTGTTTAATACTGGCATTGTTTACATATTTTCATTTGGAATGATTGATGACCCGTGAGCTTTGAGAGCTAGGGCATCATTTCTATTACCTTCAAGGCATTGTGTGAAGTGTTTGATCTCTCTTTATTTGTTTTGTTGTTGATATTCATTATGTGGTACTCCCCATTTATGATCATTTCATGAGGAAATGTTTTGATGGCTTGTGGGCTGCAAGCTAGAGCATCATGCATTGTTTATGAGCTCACTGTTTGAGCACCTCATGTACCTATTTGATTTGTTGGTAATCAAATAGTGAAAAGAGGAATTATGAAATATAGTTATAGGTAGTTATCTCTTCTATAATGATGGAGGAGTGAAACATAATGATCAATGAGGTTGTTTCTATTAGATCATATATTAATACGCTTACTATTTTGACTTATATTCAAGACATAAGTCAAAACTTATTATGTTCAAAAATTATTATTACCTTGGTCCTTTTGAATCTTAGGATGACATATCAATTGGGAAAGGAAAACCAAAACTTTTCATAGACCAATAACAACCAAGGCATGTGGGTGCTCTTCTGTTGTATAGTTACACTCATAAAATATATGTACAGTTATAAAATTCCATGCCTTGAAATTTTATAACATAGTTCCTCTTCATCAAAATAGAATGGAAGTGGTGATTCAATGCATCTACCCACATTTTATGTGCTTTGAGCCAATAAATTTTTTATCATCACGATGAAGTAATAATGCATTAAATGTCTTACTAATGTCCCTATTTGATTGGTTGGTGCTCTGTTTGTTATATTGTTGCTATAAAAATAGAATGGTAGTGGTGATTCAATGCATCTACAACCTCAACAACATGGTAGCATTGATCCAATAACAAAAAATACATTCCAAATGCAAATCTTGTGGTCTCAATGAAATAAATAGTGTATAAAACAATATATGGTGCACAACAACAACAAGCATGCAATGAAAACAATAACATTGCATGATGCCCGAGCTCAAATTAAAAATAGTAAGTGTATTAATGTAAGATCTAATAGCAGCAACCTCATTGATCATTACCTTTCACTCCATCATTATAGAAGAGATAACTACCTACAACTATATTTCATAATTCCTCCTTTGAAGTCATAGGTTAGTTTAAAATGGAGAAAGTATATAAACTCACCAATTTAATCCCAAAACATCATATAGCTAGAATTAATCACATCTCACAAATGTATAGATTATACTACATACCATTGTATTATACATATCAAGTATAATTATGAGTTTACATCATATATTTAGTCTTAATAAAATCTTATAAAACAACATATATTATGTGAAGTGTTTGATCTCTCTTTATTTGTCTTGCTGTTGATATTCACTATGTGGTAGTCCCTGTTTATGAGCTCACTATTTGATCACTTCATGTCCCTATTTGATTGGTCGATGCTCAAATAGTGAGCTCATAAACAATGCATGATGCCCTAGCTTGTAGCCCACGAGCCATCAAGACATTTCCTCATGAAATGATCATAAGAGGGGAGTACCACATAGTGAATATCAACAACAAAACAAATAAAGAGAGATCAAACACTTCACACAATGTCTTGAAGGTAATAGCAATGATGCCCTAGCTCTCAAAGCTTTGTGGGTCATCAAGCATTCCAAATGAAAAGATGTAAACAATGTCAGTATTAAACAGTGAGCTCATGGATAATGTATGATGCCCTAGCTTGCAGCCCATGAGCCATCAAGATATTTCCTCATGAAATGATCATAAATGGGGAGTACCACATAGCTAGTGAATATTAAAAAAAAACAAATAAAGAGAGATCAAACACTTCACACAATATGTGTTGTTTTATAAGATTTTATTAATACTAAATATATTATTTAATTTTATTAAGATTTATTAAGACAAAGTATTTTAGGTTAGTTTTATGTTGTTTTATAAGATATTTATTAAGACTAACTATATGATGTAAGCTCAATATAACAAACAGAGCACCAACCAATCAAATAGGGACATGAGGTGCTCAAACAGTGAGCTCATAAACAATGCATGATGCCCTAGCTTACAGCCCACGAGCTATCAAAAAATTTCCTCATGAAATAATCATAAATGGGGAGTAAAACATAGTAAATATAAACAAAAAAACACATAAAGAGAGATCAAACACTTCACACAATTCTTTGAAGGTAATAGCAATGATGCCCTAGCTCTCAAAGCTCATGGGTCATCGAGCATTCCAAATGGTAAGATGTAAACAATGCCACTATTAACATTCATATTATACTATTAAATCAACAAATGACATCAAAATGAAATTAAGTTAATGAGAAGACAAAGCTTGAATGCCTACCTCAAGTGCCAATGCCCTCTTCCCACATGGTGTCGGCCTCTTCATGCATGCCAAACTTGAATGTCCTCTTCGCGCTATGTAAAAGTGTAGTTCCATCTTAGTGACAACTCTTTGAATTCACAAAAATTACAAATGACACTTTCTTTTTCTTTTTTTATATTTATAACCAAGCTGGTGTCGTAATTAAATCAACAAATGCCATCAAAATGAAATTGAGTTAATGAGAAGAAAAATCTCGAATGCCTACCTCAAGTCATGGCTACAATATGAAGATCAAATGCTAAGGAACTATGCTATAAAATTTTAAGAAATGAAATTTGACCTTTGATTTGACCTTGATAATCTCCCCTCCATTTCTTATGCTTGATCATGACTGCCTTGTGTTGATGGGCACGGTGGGTTACTGTTGTGGATGCATCATTTGGAAATGATTCCATAGAAACACCAGATGGAACAACAACATCTGGTGTTGTTGTTGCACTATTTGTATGATGCAGTCACAACAGTGATTCACCAAGGGTTCATAGAGACATAAATGTAGCCACAATAGTGATTCACCAGGTGTTCATAGAGACATAAATGTAGGGCTTCATTTGGATTCCAGCATCTATACACTGCACATGTTCCTAAGTGTATTTTCTTGAGTGCACATGTTCTGAAGAATATTTCCTTTTAGAAGTGTATGGCTTAACTATGCACATGCATAATCATAGATGAGGATCAATAATAGGGTTTCAGGCATTGCTTAGATCCTTTTGATCTAACCCCATCCTTTCTTTCCTTGTAGTTTCTAGATCATACATGAGCATACTGGATTGAACCCTGGGTCAACACTTCATTACTTCAGGAAATATTTGGTACCTTTATTATTTATGGGTATGTGCAGGATCATGAGGGGCCAAACTATGCCCTTAAGTGGCAATGAAAAATCAGACAATCAGGATTAGTCAACTTGGCATGAAAAAATGAACTAGTTATCAACCTAATATCAAAAAGTTGTAAGAATATAATTTGTAGAAAATTGAATGTAGTTTCTAAACTACTAAGCCTTTTCTGAAAAAAAAATTAATATGATTGGTAAAAAGTATAGATTGCAATGCAGCACTACAAACATTTCAACAAAAAAAGAAGAAGTACGTGTATGTCTGACCACCCTAATCAAAAGCAAATGATAATATTTTTTTATAATATTCTATATATAAGTAGCTGACTCATACTCGGATATGACGCATATTTTTTGGTATTTTTATTCCAAACAGATAATTAATTATGATTTTTTTGCTACAATGCTTTCAAAATTTAAAAACTCTCGTGTCTGACCACCTTAACTCATTGAAAACTTATCATAATTCAATTTTTTTAATTTTTTCTTATACTAGATGAAGCATAGAATGTGACGCATCTTTCGGATTTCAAAAATGTTATACCGTTTGAAAGATATAGTCATTTTTCAATTAGTGTCTAAATCAATACTTTAGAGGTAGCTCGATTAGAAAATAACTAATAATTACTTAACGAATTCAAAATTTGACAGCAATTATATCGATAGAAAGTGGATAATCTCCTTAAGATACCTTTTTCGTTTGATCAAATTTGGGTGAAAAAAAAAGTCGTCAGCTACATGGTCGAAGTCTGGAACTGAGAGAAATAGAAGAAAAACACATTTTTGTGACACTTGAAGAGTTGACCAGGTAGGTTTGGTGCATAGACAAATACTGAGCCTAATCGGGTATCCAATATTTTTGGGTACCCGAATCTAGCAGCAAAATTTTAAATTTTTCTTTGCCTCCACTTTCTCTGATTTCTAATTTCAAAATTTGGTTCCACTTTATCAATTATAGTTATATAATTGATAGTTATATATTTGATATATATTTGATAGTTATTAGTTATATATTAAATATTATATAATATCAATTATATATTAATTGTTATATATTAGTTATATATTAAATATTATATAATATGAATTATATATTAAATGTTATATTTAATATTATTTAATATATATTAATATTAAAAACTATATATTAGATTATATATTATATATAATATTATATATTATATATTAAATATTATATAATATACATTTTACATTTTAAATATTATTTAATATGATTCAGAGCATGAGCATGAGTCCCTACAGTGGCATAGTAGTGCCTTTTACAGGTGCCAAAAACCCTCGCTACGCAGAAATGGAGGCTTTGAAGAATAGTTCATTGGAGGCGGATTATAGAAGCAGAGGGCAAGAGAATCACTCTGTTTCCACCACTTGTGGCTATGAAATGGTATCTTTCCCTGCTTTTTCAACCGAAATGCTAAATTATAAAGGTTCTTGAAATAGATTCTAGTCATGCCAGACAATTGTACCACGCCTATTGATAATCCGGTAGCTGAATAGAGTCATTGGGAGGTTAAACAAGAACAACCGGATGGATCTATGAACCGGTCGAAGATTATGGAGAGCGGGGAAGGGTTTGGTAAACTGAGCAGTTGTACTAGAAATGATGCACGTGCCGTAGAACTGACCACATTAATAAATTTAAAGAAGAGATCAGTGGCAACATGACATTATGAGGAAAGCCTTGCCATTTCGATGGTGCCCCCCCCCCCCACCCCGCGATATTATGAAGAATGTCTTACCGCTTCAATGCCGGCACCACCTCTGTCTCAGACTTTTGCCAATGCTTCTCATCAGTACTCTGAAATATGGCAGGGATTGCGGGCACATTATTACCCCTAGGGATTAGGATTGAGATATCACACGTTAGGACCCCTAGGGAGTCCCCATGATCCCTTATGACACATTGGAACACTCAAATGTGTCTTAAGAGGTCTTAGGACCCCTTCAAACACACTTGAACATTCCAATGTGTCAAAAGGGGGTCATTGGGACTCCCTAGGGGTTCTATTATGTCTTATCACGTGTTAGGACCCCTGGGGAGTCCCCATGACTGCTTTTGACACATTGGAATGCTCAAGTGTGTCTTAAGGGGTCCTACGACCCCTTAAGACACACTTGAGCATTCCAATGTGTCAAAAGGGGTCATGGGGGACTCCCTAGGGGTCCTAGTATGCCTTATCACGCGTTAAGATCCATAGGGAGTCCCCATGACCCCTTATGGCACATTGGAACACTCAAGTGTGTCTTAAGGGGTCCTACGACCCCTTAAAACACACTTGAGCATTCCAATGTGTCAAAAAGGGTCATTGGGACTCCCCTAGGGGTCCTAGTATGCCTTATCATGTGTTAGGACTCTTAGAGAGTCCTCATGACCCCTTTTGACACATTGGAATGCTCAAGTGTGTCTTAAAAGGTCCTACAACCCCTTAAGACACACTTGAGCATTCTAATGTGTCAAAAGAGGTCATTGAGACTCCCTAGGCGTCCTAGTATGCCTTATCATGCATTAGGACCCCTAGAGAGTCCTCATGACCCCTTTTGACACATTGGAATGTTCAAGTGTGTCTTAAAGGGTCCTACGACCCCTTAAGACACACTTGAGCATTCCAATGTGTCAAAAGGGGTCATTGGGGACTCCCCTAGGGGTCCCAGTATGCCTTATCATGCGTTAGAATCCATAGAGTCCCCATGAACCTTTTTGACACATTGCAATGCTATAGTGTGTCTTAAGGGGTCTTAGGACCCCTTAAGACACAATTGAGCGTTCCAATGTATCAAAAAGGATCATAGGAACACCCTAGGTGTTCTAATGTATGATAAGGCGTACTAGGACCCCTAGGCAGTCCCCATGACCCCTTTTGACACATTAGAATGTTCAAGTGTGTCTTAAGGGGTATTAGGACCCCTTAAGACACACTTGAGCATTCTAATGCATTAAAAGGGGTCATGGGGGCTCCCTAGGTGTCCTAATGTGCCTTATCACGCATTAGGACATCCCACGGAGTCCCCATGACCCCTTTTGACGCATTAGAATGCTCAAGTGTGTCTTAAGGGATCCTAATACCCCTTAAGACACACTTGAACATACCAATGTGTCAAAAGGGGTCATGGAGACTCTCCAGGGGTACTAACATGTGATAAGACGTACTAGGACCCTTAGGGAGTCCCCATGACCCCTTTTGACATAGTAGAATGCTCAAGGGTGTCTTAAGGGATCCTAATAACCACTTAAGACACACTTGAGCATTCTAATGTGTCAAAAGGGGTTCTGGGGACTCCCTAGGGGTACTAGTACACCTTATCATGCATTAGGGCACCTAGAGAGTCCCCGAGTATGTGCAGGATCATGAGGGCCAAACTATGCCTTTAAGTGGCAATGAAAAATCAGACAATCAGGATTAGTCAACTTGGCATGAAAAAAATGAACTAGTTATCAACCTAATATCAAAAGGTTGTAAGAATATAATTTGTAGGAAATTGAATGTAGTTTCTAAACTACTAAGCCTTTTTTGAAAAAAAATTAATATGATTGGTAAAAAGTATAGATTGCAATGTAGCACTACAAACATTCAGCAAAAAAATAAGAAGTACGTGTATGTCTAACCACCCTAATCAAAAGCAAATGATAATATTTTTAATAATATTCTACATATAAGTAGTTGACTCATGCCCAGATGTGACGCATATTTTTTGGTATTTTTTATTCCAAATAGATAATTAATTGTGATTTTTTTGCTACAGCGCTTTCAGAATTTAAAAACTCTCATGTCTGACCACCTTAACTCATTGAAAACTTATCATAATTCAATTTTTTTAAATTTTTTCTTATACTAGATGAAGCATAGAATGTGACGCATCTTTCAGATTTAAAAATGTTATACAGTTTGAAAGTTATAGCTATTTTTCCATCAGGTATGTCAATCAGGATTTTAGACGTAAGTGAACTAGAAAATAACTATAAATACTTAACGAATTCAAAATCTGATAGCACTTATATCGATCGAAAGTTGACAATCATTTGAAGAAACCCTTTTTGGTTTTATCGAAATTGGGGTGGAAAAAAAGTCGTCAACCTAATGGTCGAAGTGTTGACATAAGAAAAATAGAGAAAAAATATATTTTTTTGCACACCTTCAGCGTTGACCATGGAGCTTTGGTTTCCAAAGCTATTACCTGATTTTGCTTTAATTTCAAATTTGAAAAGTTGCCCCCTCCCACTCTTTTTTATTTCCCTTTAATTTTGATGTTTTTTTCTTTCACCCTGACAATGAATAATTTATATATTTTATATTTAGATTTTATATTTTATATTTTATATTTTATATTTTATATTATATAGTATTATATTATATATTATTTATTTATATTATATATTCGATAATATCAATTTAAACGGCCTAAGTATATAGTCTGTTTAGATTTATATTAAATACAATATTTTTATATTATAATATAAATGTTACATAATATATATATATATATTTATATATTATAAATTATATATTAAATATTGTTGTGTATATAATATAATAAAATATAATATAATGTCTAATATATATAATATATAAAATGAATAGGACATTAATATATTGTATATTTGATAATATATATTAAATGTAATATCTAATATATCTTATAATATATATATTATATATTTAGTCTATTAAATATTGTATTTTTTCAAATATTTTATATATTATTTTAATATTTAATTTAAGTTATAACAGATCCTCTCATGAGACAACAGGTCGAATCGGAGTCGCTAGACGTCTTAAGGGGGTAATTAGGGTTTGTGAGGCAACTTCGGATGTATAGTGACCATTTGGAAGGCAATAGAGCATGTCTGAGTACCAATGTACCAAATTTTAATGAATTTTTCCTAGTCCAACTTGAAAAGGGTCCATGGGGTGCTCTCAGAAGACCACATGTCCAATCAGTGTCGCTAGGCGTCTTAAGGGGTCATTAGGGCTTGTGAGGACAACCTTTGATGCACGGTGACCATTTGGAACGCATTAGGACATGTCAAAGGACCTAACTCCACAATTTAAATGAATTTTGATTAGTCAAACTCAAAAAGGGTCCATGGGGTGCTCTTGGGAGACCATTGTGCGATTCGGGGTCGATAGGTGACTTAAGGGGGTCATCGGGGTTCCAAATGAAACTTTTGATGAATGGTGATCCTTTGAAATGCATTAGGACATATCATATGAACTACGTACCAAATTTGGATAACTTTTGCATAGTAGAACTCGAAAGGGGTCCATGTGGTGCTCTCGGGAGACCACATGTCGAATCGGGGTCGGTACCTGCCTGTTAAGAGGTCATTAGGGTTCCAACTGAAACTTTGATAGAATGGTCACCTTTTGGAACACATTAGGATATGTCATAGGACTTATGTAACAAATTTGGATGACTTTTTCCTAGTAAAACTCAAAAGGGGTCCATGGTGTGCTCTCGGGAGACCACATGTCGAAATGGGGTCGGTAGGCCTATTAAGGGGTCATTAGGGTTTCAAATAAAACTTTGCTGGAATGGTGACCCTTTGGAATGCATTAAGACATGTCATAGGACCTACATACTAAATTTGGATGACTTTTTCTTAGTAGAACTCGAAAGGGGTCCACGGGGTGCTCTCGAGAGACCTCATGTCGAATCAGGGTTGGTAGGCCTGTTATGGGGTCATTAGGGTTTCAAATGCAACTTCGATGGAATGGTGAGCCTTTGGAACACATTAGGACATATCATATGACCTGTGTACAAAATTTAGATGACTTTTCCCTAGTAGAACCTGAAAGAGGTCCATGGAGTGCTCTCGGAAGACCTCATGTCGAATCGGGGTCGGTAGGCCTATTAAGGAGTAATTAGGGTTTGAAATGAAACTTTGATGGAATGGTGACCCTTTGGAATGCATTAGGACATGTTAGAAGACCTATGTACCAAATTTGGATGGCTTTTTCCAACTATAACTCGAAAGTGGTCTATGGGGTGCTCTCAGGAGACCACATGTCAAAACAGGGTCGGTAGGCATATTAAAGGGTCATTAGGGTTCCAAATGGAACTTTGATGGAATGGTGACCATTTTTAATGCATTACAACATTTCATAGGACCTATGTACCAAATTTGGACTAATTTTTTCTAGTATAACTCGAAAGGGGTCCATGGGGTGCTCTCAGGAGACCTCATGTCGAATCGGGGTCGATAGGCTTGTTAAGGGGTCATTAGGGTTCCAAATGAAACTTTGATAGAAAAATGACCCTTTGGAATGCATTAGGACATGACAAATGACCTACATACCAAATTTGGATGACATTTTCTTAGTAGAACTCAAAAGGGGTCCATGGGGTGCTCTCGGGAGACCACATGTTGAATCGGGGTCGGTAGGCCTGTTAAGGTGTCATCCAAATGAAACTTTGATGAAATAGTGACCCTTTGGAACACATTAGGATATGTCATAGGAACTATCTACAAAATTTGGATGACTTTTTCCTACTAGATCTCGTAAGGGGTCCATGGGGTGCTCTCGGGAGACCACATGTAGAAATAGGGTCGTTAGGCCTATTAAGGGGTCAATAGGGTTTGAAATGCAACTTCGATGAAACAGTGACCCATTGTAACACATTAGAACATGTCATAGGATCTATTTACCAAATTTGGATGACTTTTTCCTAGTAGAACTCAAAAGGGGTTGATGGGGTGCTCTCGGGAGACTACATGTCGAAACGGGGTTGGTAGGCCTGTTAAGGGGTCAATAGCATTTGAAATACAACTTTGATGGAATAGTGACCTTTTGGAACACATTAGGAAATGTCAAATCACCTAATTCCATGATTCAGATGACTTTTTCCTAGTAGAACTTGAAAGGGGTCCATGGGGTGCTCTCGGGAGACCACATGTCAAATCAGGGTCGGTAGGCCTGTTAAGGGGTTATTAGTGTTCCAAATGCAACTTCGATGGAATGGGGACCCTTTGAAATGCATTAGGACATGTCAAAGCACCTATGTACCAAATTTGGATGACTTTTGCCTAGTAGAACTCAACAAGGGTCAATGGGGTGCTCTTAGGACACCACATGTCAAATCGGGGTCGGTAGGCTTGTTAAGGAGTCATTAGGGTTCCAAATGTAACTTCCATAGAATGGTTACCCTTTGGAACCCATTAGGACATGTTAGAGGACCTAAATACCAAATTTGCAAGACTTTTGCCTAGTAGAACTCAAAAGGGGTCAATGGGGTACTCTCGGGACACCACATGTCGAATCAAGATCGGCAGGCCTATTAAGGGGTCATTAGGGTTCCAAATGCAACTTTTATGGAATGGGGACCCTTTTCAATGCATTAGGATATGTTAGAGGACCTACGTACCAAATTTGGATGACTTTTGCCTAGTAGAACTCGAAAGGGGTTCATGGGGTGGTCTCGGGACACTACATGTCGAATCAGGGTCGGCAGGCCCGTTAAGGGGTCATTAGGGTTTCAAATGTAACTTCGATGGAATGATGACCCTTTAGGACACATTAGGACATGTCAGAAGACCCCTTAAGACACACGTGAGCATGATAAGGTGTACTAGGACCCCTAGAGAGTCCCCATGACCCCTAGGAGTCCTAAGGCATGATAAGGCATACTAGAACCCCTAGGGAGTCCCCATGACCACTTTTGATGTATTGGAATGCTCAATTATATCTTAAGGGGTCGTAGGACCCCTTAAGATAGACTTGAGCATTCCAATACATCAAAAGTGGTCATGGGGACTCTCTAGGGGTCTTAACGTGTGATAAGGTGTACTAGGACCCCTAAAGAGTCCCCATGACCCCTTTTGACACATTGGAACCCTCAAGTGTGTCCTAAGGGGTCCTATGACCCCTTAGGACACACTTGAGGGTTCCAATGTGTCAAAAGGGGTCATGGGGACTCTCTAGGGGTCCTAACACATGATAAGACTTACTAAGACTTGTAGGGAGTCCACATGACCCCTTTCAATACATTATAATGTTCAAGTGTGTCTTAAGGGGTCTTAGGACCTCTTAAGACACACTTGAGCATTCCAATTTGTCAAAAGGGGTCATGGGGACTCCCTAGGGGTCTTGAGGTGTGATAAGGCATACTAGGACCCTTAAGGAGTTCCAATGACCCTTTTTGACCCCTAGGACCCCTTAAGACACACTTGAGCATTCCAATATGTCAAAAAAGGTCATGAAGACTCTCCAGGGGTCCTAACGCATGATAAGGCATCCTAGGACCTCTAGGGAGTCCCCATCACCCCTTTTGACACATTGGAATGCTCAAGTGTGTCTTAAGGGGTTGTAGGACCCCTTAAGACACACTTGGGTATTCAAATGTGTCAGAAGGGGTCATGGGGACTCCCTAGGGGTCCTAGTATGCATTATCACACCTTAGGACACCTATAGAGTCCCCACAACCCCTTAAGATAGATTGGAATACTCAAGTGTGTCTTAAGGGGTATTAGGACCCCCTAAGACACACTTGAGCATTCCAATGTGTTAAAAGGGGTTATGGGGACTTCCTAGGGGTCTTAATATGCCTTATCATGCCTTAGGACCCCTAAGGAGTCCCCAGGACCCCTTTTGACACATTGGAATGCTCAAGTATGTCTTAAGGGGTCCTAATATGCCTTATCACACGTTATGACCCCTAGAGAGTCTCCATGAACCCTTAAGACACATTAGAATGCTCAAGTGTGTCTTAAGGGATCGTACGACCCCATAAGACACACTTGAGCATTCCAATGTGTCTTAAGGGGTCATGGGTACTCCTTAGGGGTCCTAGTACACTTTATCATGTGTTAGGACCCCTAAAGAGTCCCCATGACCCCTTAAGACACATTGGAATGCTCAAGTGTGTCTTAAGGGGTCATAGGACCCCTTAAGACACACTTGAGCATTCCAATCTGTCAAAAGAAGTTATGGGGACTCTGTAAGGGTCTTAATACACCTTATCATGCCTTAGGACCCCTAAGGAGTCCCCAAGACCCCTTTTGACACATTGGAATGCTCAAGTATGTCTTAAGGGGTCCTAATACGTCTTATCACATGTTAGGACCCCTAAAGAGTCTCCATGAACCCTTAAAACATATTGAAATGCTCAAGTGTGTCTTAAGGGGTCGTACGACCCCTTAAGACACACTTGAGCATTCCAATGTGTCTTAAGGGGTCATGGGGACTCCTTAGGGGTCCTAGTACACCTTATCACACGTTAGGACCCCTAGAGAGTCCCCATGACTCCTTAAAACACATTGGAATGCTCAAGTGTGTCTTAAGGGGTCATAAGACCCCTTAAGACACACTTGAGCATTCCAATGTGTCAAAAGGGGTTATGGGGACTCCCTAGGGGTCTTAATATGCCTTATCATGCCTTAGGACCCCTAAGGAGTCTCTAGGACCCCTTTTGACACATTGGAATGCTCAAGTATGTTTTAATGGGTCCTAATATGCCTTATCATATGTTAGGACCCCTAGAGAGTCTCCATGAACCCTTAAGACACATTGGAATGCTCAAGTGTTTCTTAAGGGGTCATACGACCCCTTAAGACACACTTGAGCATTCCAATGTGTCTTAAGGGGTCATGGGGACTCCCTAGGGGTTCTAGTATGGCTTATCATATGTTAGGACCCTTAGAGAGTCCCCATGACCCCTTAAGACATATTAGAATGCTCAAGTGTGTCTTAAGGGGTCATAGGACCCCTTAAGACACACTTGAGCATTCCAATGTGTCAAAAGGGGTCATGGGGACTCCCTCAGAGGTCCTAGTAAGCCTTATCATGCGTTAGGACCTCTATAGAGTCCCCATGACCCCTTAAGACACATTGGAATTCTCAAGTGTGTCTTAAGAGGTTAGAGGACCCCTTAAGACACACTTGAGCATTCCAATGTGTCTTAAGAGGTCATGGGGACTCTCTAAGAGTCCTAGTATTTCTTAGGACCCCTAGGGAGTCCCCATGACCCCTTTTGACACATTGGAATGCTCAAGTGTGTCTTAAGGGGTATTAGTACCCCTTAAGACACACTTAAGTGTTTCAATGTGTCAAAAAAGGTCATGGGGACTCCCTAGGGGTCCTAGTATGCCTTATCACAAGTTAGGACCCCTAGGGAGTCCCCATGACCCCTTAAGACACATTGGAATACTAAAGTGTTCCAATGTCTCTTAAGGGGTCATGGGGACTCCGTAGGGGTCCTAGTTGCCTTATGACACCTTAGGACCCCTAGGGAGTCCCCATGACCCCTCTTGACACATTGGAATGCTCAAGTGTATCTTAAGGGGTCTTACAACCCCTTAAGACACACTTGAGCATTCCAATGTGTCAAAAGGGGTCACGGGGACTCCCTAGGGGTCCTAGTATGCCTTATCACACCTTAGGACCCCTAGAGATTCTCCATGACCCCTTAAGACACACTTGAGCATTCTAATGTGTCAAAAGGGGTCATGGGAACTCCCTACGTGTCCTAATACATGATAAGGCATACTAGGACCCCTAGAGAGTCCCCATGACCCCTTTTGACACATTATAATTCTCAAGTGTGTCTTAAGGGGTATTAGGACCCTTTAAGACACACTTGAGCATTCCAATGCATCAAAAGGGGTCATGGGGACTCCCTAGGTGTCCTAATGTGCATTAAGACACCTGGGGACTCATTAGGACACCTAGGGAGTCCCCATGACCCCTTTTGATGCATTGGAATGCTCAAGTGTGTCTTAAGGGGTCGTAGGACCCCTTAAGACACACTTGAGCATTTCAATGTGTCAAAAGGGGCATGGGGACTCCCTAGGTGTCCTAATGTGCATTAGGACACCTAGGGAGTCCCCATGACCCATTTTGACAGATTGAAATGCTCAAGTGTGTCTTAAGGGGTCCTACGACCCCTTAAGACACACTTGAGCATTCCAATGTGTCAAGAGGGGTCATCGAGACTCCCTAGGGGTCGTAGTATGCCTTATCACATGTTAGGACCCCTAGAGAATCTCGATGACCCCTTTTGACACATTGGAACACTCTAGTGTGTCTTAAGTGGTCCTACCCTAGAGAGTCTTGATGTCAGATAAGGTGTACTAGGACCCTTTAAGACACACTTGAGCATTCTAATGTGTCAAAAGGGTTGATGGGAACTCCTTACATGTCCTAATACGCGATAAGGCATACTAGGACCCCTAGGGAGTCCCCATGACCCCTTTTGATGTATTGGAGTGCTCAAGTGTGTCTTAAGGGGTCTTAGGACCCCTTAAGAGACACTTGAGCATTCCAATGCATCAAAAAGACCCCTTAAGACACACTTGAGTATTCCAATGCATCAAAAGGGGTCATGGGGACTCCCTAGGTGTCCTAATGTGCATTAGGACACCCAGGGAGTCCCCATGACTGCTTTCGACACATTGGAATGGTCAAGTGTGTCTTAAGGGGTCCTACGACCCCTTAAGAAACACTTGAGCATTCCAATTTGTCAAAAGGGGTCATCAGGACTCCCTAGGGGTCCTAACACATGATAAAGTGTACTAAGAACCCTAGGGAGTCCCGATGACCCCTTTTGACACATTGAAATGCTCCAGTGTGTCTTAAGGGGTCCTACGGCCGCTTAAGACACACTTGAGCTTTCTAATGTGTCAAAAGGGGTCATGGGAACTCCCTAGGTGTCCTAATGCATGATAAGGAGTACTAGGACCCCTAAGGAGTCCCCATGACCCTTTTTGACACATTGGAATTCTCAAGTGTGTCTTAAGGGGTATTAGGACCCCATAAGACACACTTGAGCATTCTAATGTGTCAAAAGGGGTCATGGGGACTCCCTAGGCATCCTAGATCATGATAAGGCATACAAGGACACCTAAGGAGTCCCCATGACCCCTTTTGACATATTCAAATGCTCAAGTGTGTCTTAAGGGGTCCTAATACCTCTTAAGACACACTTGAGCATTCTAATGTGTCAGATAAGGTGTACTAGGACCCCTAGGGAGTCCCCATGACCCCTTTTGACACATTAGAACACTCAAGTGTGTCTTAAGGGGTCCTACGACCCCTTAAGACACACTTGAGCATTCCAATGTGTCTGAAGTGATCATGGGGACTCTCTAGGGGTCCTAAGGCATGATAAGGCATACTATGACCCCTAGGGAGTCTCCATGACCCCTTTTGACACATTAGAACACTCAAGTGTGTCGTAAGGGGTTTTACAACCCCTTAAGACACACTTGAGCATTCCAATGTGTCTTAAGGGCTCATGGGGACTCTCTAGGTGTCCTAATGCATGATAAGGTGTACTAGTACCTCTAGGGAGTCCCCAAAACCCCTTTTGACACATTAGAATGCTCAAGTGTGTCATAAGTGGTATTAGGATCCTAGGACCGCTTAAGACACACTTGAGCATTCCAATGGACCCCTAGGGAGTCTCTCTCTACCTCCAGTGAACTATTCTTCAAAGCCTCCATTTCTACGTAGCTAGGGTTTACGACACCTGTAAAAGGCACATTTAATACAAAGATTTAGCTGACAACCTTTAAAGACCTAAAAGAAATGAGAAAAAAATTTAGGCCAAAAATACATACCGCATTTCTATATGTAGTACCGTAAGCTTGAACAATCCAGCTGGCTTCCTCTGCTAAGGCACAAAGAACTTCATTAATGTATGCTCTAGGAGGAAGATTATAATTTCCATATTTCTGCAAGAGTTTCTCCTTAATCTGTAATATTATATATAATATATTAGTATACATTAGTATATGTATATATATATATATATATATATATATATATATATATATATATATATATATGTTAGTATATATTATACATTAGTATATATATAATATATTATATATATTAGTATATAATACATTAGTCTATTATAATACATTAGTACATATATTATATACATAAATATATGTAAAAGTTCAATTGTTTTCATTTGCTCCCGTCAGTTTTTCATTGGTAGGAGAATATCGGGTACTCGATATTTTTGGGTACCTAATTTTTCCCAGGCAATATTTTTCACGTGTTGTAAAACAAAAAATGTGATTTGGGGCCCATTGTTTGATTTTTGTTGACTTGTGGTCTCACCATGGGAAGCACCAATCGTTAAAAGGCTAAACACAAGAGGAAGTTGACAGATGATGAAATTCAGGCATATAGGGAAAAAGATAAGGAAAATCACCGAAGAAGGAGAGAAGGTATGTTAAACATTAATCAAGGTGACCCTGTAAATGTAGTTGTAAGTGAAGAGGATCAATTTGAAAATGCACAGATGGAGATTGAAAATGTAGACTTTGGGAATGAAAATGTTGCACAACAACCACATGAATATTATACATCTCCAAATTATATGCAAAATGAAGTCCCTTGCAATAAAGATAATCAATCTTCAAATTTGGGGCTTTCAAGAACACCTAAATGGTTAATTGAAATTGAGGAGAACATTATGAATAATTGGGAAGGAAAGAGGTCACATACAACTGTTGGGTTGTGGGCTTCAATACTTTATGCTCGGAGGGTTATTACGACCTCCTTAGTAAGTCATTAGTTGAGAAAGGCTCGATTGATGAGACAAACTTGTGTTGACTTCAATATAGACCGTAAAACTTTGGGTAGAGCACTTGCAAGAAGAGAAGGACTTGATGATCCCCTTCAAATTGATACATGGGCTTATGGTGGGAGACTTCCACGTTTCAATAAGAAGCTAACAGATGTTGTCAAGGATGAAACTCAACAATTTTGGGATGCTAACTCAAGAGTGTCACCAAATGTGAAGGATGTCTTGAAGTTGAGAGTTGGCAATCGAGACCACACTCCACATCCTAAACATTATGTGGAGGTAAGTCAAACAATGTTGTATAAATTTTTTTGTGAGACGCATCCAACATTGAAAATATCACAAAGGTCTTTTGAATCCGTGAAGCCATTTTATTGTGTACCCCTTAAGATTCGAAATACATGTTGTTGCAAATATCATGTTGAGTTTTCAATGCATCATGAATTATTATGGTCCATTCGTTCTACTTTGCATACTAATGAAATGCTAGAGGATTGTGGTGCAAGTGGTCTTCCCAAATCATCAAGAGACTTGCTAGATCAATTTTTATGTCAAAGAGATGATGGTTGTTTATTTTATAAAAAAGATTGCTTAAATGCCAAGTGCTCAGAATGTGGTGGCTTGTCCAAGTTTAGAACATGTTTTCATGAGGGTTTGGAACACAATTTTGGAAAGACACTCGTCCCAAAAAAAGTATATGAAAAAGTGAAATATACATTGAAGAGTGGAGGTGAAGGCTCTAGATGTGAGTTAGTTGCAAATGAATACAATGTTGCTGATTTTATCTCAGATTTCAAGACAAATCTTTTTTACAGGTATACAAGGCATAGTCACAGGTCTCAATGGTTGGATCAACAATTCAGGACATGTAAAGAAACTTTCCCCATTGGAACTATTATATCTGTTGTAGACTTTGTGGAGAACTATACATTGCAGCCCCAAAATGAGACTCAAGCTCAATATTACAATTTGATTCAGGTTGCTATTTTTGTACACATCACATATAGACATTCCCCCAATAGCACAAAAGATGAGTGAAAGATAATTAGAGAGTACCATTTTTATATGAGCGACGACAGGTCTCACTCTCATGAGTTTGTTCAACATTGTTTCCAGAACTATTTTGAGTTCTTGCAGGAAAATGGTATTGCTATGGATAGGCATCTCATTTGGTCGGATAATTGCACCGGTTAATTTAAGAATACCAGAATGTTTTATTGGTTGTGTAGAATGCATGTGGAGAGAGGTGTACCTCATATTTGGAGTTTTTTTGAGTTAGGGCATGGGAAAGGGGAGCATGACGGAGCAGGTGCATGTGTGAAGAGAGCTCTAGTTAAGGAGCAATTAAGGATTTCAGGTGCTATAGTTCTTGATGCTCATTCTATTGTTGATTGGTGTACTTTAGCATTGTCATAGGGGGACTCTTGATTCTATAGTGTGTAGATTCTTTTGGTTGGTTGAGGAGGGAACTATAGGAGATAGATTGGATTGTCAAACAGTGAAAGACTCTTCAAAAATGCATTCATTCTAAAGCTCCAATAGTAGTACATGGACCATTTGGACACGAGAGTTGGCTTGTTTTTGCCCCATGTGTTTTCAGTATGATTGGGATCATTGCGAGTTAAGTGAGTGGGTGGATACATGGGTTCCACAGTATCTGACTCCTTTATCTTTGACACTCTCTATAAGAAATGATGACATGTACACTTCAGTTGACTATGACCATCTTTCAGATCTTTTGAAGCCAGGAGATGTTTTTGCATTGGTTGCTTCATAGGGGAATGATGAGATGTCAAATTATTGGTTAGCACATTGTGTACAAGGTAAATAGAAGCTTGTATAGCCGATGATAGATGGTGATGGGTTCACATATCCTACTGGTTCAGTTATTGTTGCAGGAACATGGTTGTGAACATACATGATTAGAAAGAATGGAGTTCCTACATTTGAAGACTATGAGAAGCAAAAAACTATTCTGATGTATTCACACCTTGTTATAGCAACAAATGTCAAGTTGTCAAAGCATCATGGAAGACCAAAGACAAAAGAACTTTGGACTATTACTACTGCTGATCATGAAGCACTATTGGAGACCCTAAAGCAAAGAGATGACCCTTCAGGAACACTTGACTAGGTAATAAGTTAACTTAGTGCATTATTTTCTAAGTTTGTTAAGCTTAATTTCAATACATTAATTTGACCTTTCTTAGATTGTATTTTGAGTCAATAAACTTGGTTTTGTATGTGGAATGTAACTTGTGCGGGAGCACCTATGAAGACGCCTACGGTCACCATGGATCCAATTAGAGATAGCAGGACAAAAGGATCCTTAATGGTTAATTGAGATCTTTTGAATCCTATAATGGCAATTTGTAACAATCAATTTGATTTAAAAGTTAAATGTCCTTAAACTCTTCATAAGGACTTATGACCAAAATCATGTATGGGTGGCCAATAGTGCCAAGAAGAGATATTACATGTCATATACTTATGTCATTTACATGGTTTGAATTATTATATGTTTGATTGTTGTTTGTAATGCTTTAAGGATATTATTTTTTATCATTTCAAAAAATCTATAAAAGTTAAACCTCAAACATAATAAGCTCCACAGTTCAAATTTAACAAGCTTAATCATGATTAATTTCACAGTTCAAATTTTAAACATACCACTAACAGTCAGTTGAAAGTGGCTCATATCTTAGACCTTGTGAGAGGTATTGAAAAACTATCAAGTGCTACAAGATCATGTTTTTGAGGTCTACAATAACCTCTCTCAGTTTTGGGCGATTCGACTTCGTTTGCATTTGGCAAGGCAATCTCAGTCGATGCCAAAACTTGCAGTGAGGGTCAGTTGAAAGTGGCTCAGCAGCATATCTTTCAAACCGTCTGACCTGGCATAGAACCATATACTCCATCAGCTCTGGTTGGCTGGGTAAATGCTAATGACAACCCCATTCTACCCACAGAGTCACCGGAATGCTTGCGACCACGCTCGACCCAAGTGACCCCAAGGTGCACTAAGCACGATTGGGCCACGATCTTCTGGGGTTCATATCTTGGACCTCATGAGAGGTATTGACAAATTGTCAAGTGTTACAGGATCATGTTTTTGAGGTCTACAATAACCTCTCTCAGCTTTGGGTGATTTGACTTCTTTTGCATTTGGCAAGGCGATCTCAGTCGATGCCAAAACTTGCAGTGAGGGTCAATTGAAAGTGGCTCAGCAGTGTATCTTTCAAACCATCTGACCTAGCATCAAATCATATTCTCCATTGGCTCTGGTTGGCTAGGTAAATGCCAGTGACAACCCCATTTTTCCCACAGAGTCACCAAAACGCTCGCGACCACGCTTGACCCAAGTGACCCCAAGGTGCACTAAGCACGATTGGGCAGTGATCTTTTGGGGCTCATATCTTGGACCTCGTGAGAGGTATCAAAAAACTATCAAGTGTTATAGGATCATGTTTTCAAGGTCTACAATAACCTCTCTCAATTTTGGGTGATTCGACTTCGTTTGCATTTGGCAAGGCGATCTCAGTCGATGCCAAAACTTGCAGTGAGGGTCAGTTAAAAGTGGCTCAGCAGTGTATCTTTCAAACCGTCTGACCTGGCATCAAACCATCTACTCCATTGGCTCTGGTTGGCTAGGTAAATGGCAATGACAACCCCCTTCTTCCCACTGAGTCATCGGAACACTCACGACCAAACTCGACCCAAGTGACCCCAAGGTGCACTAAGCATGATTGGGTAGTGATCTTCTGGGGCTCATATCTTGGACCTCGTGAGAACTATTGAAAAACTATCAAGTGTTATAAGATCATGTTTTTGAGGTCTACAATAACCTCTCTCAATTTTGGGTGATTCGACTTCATTTGCATTTGGCAAGGCGATCTCAGTCGATGCCAAAACTTGCAGTCAGGGTCAGTTGAAAGTGGCTCAGCAGCGTATCTTTTAAACCGTCTGACCTAGCATCAAATCATCTACTCCATTGGTTCTGGTTGGCTAGGTAAATTCTAGTGACAACCTTGTTCTACCCACAGAGTCACCGGAATGCTTGCGACCACGCTCGACCCAAGTGACCCCAAGGTGCACTAAGCACGATTGGGAAGCGATCTTCTAGGGCTCATATCTCAGACCTCGTGAGAGCTATCAACAAACTATTAGGTGCTATGAGATCATGTTTTTGAGGTCTATAATAACCTCTCTCAGTTTTGGGCGATTCAAATTTTTTTGCATTTGGCAAGGCGATCTTAGTCGATGCGAAAACTTTCAGTCAGGGTCAGTTGAAAGTGGCTTAGCAGCATATCTTTCAAACCATCTGACTTGGCATCAAATCATTTGCTCCATCAGCTCCGGTTGGCTGGGTAAATGCTAGTGACAACCCCATTCTACCCACAGAGTCACCAGAACGCTCGCGACCATGCTTGACCCAAGTGACCCCAAGGTGCACTAAGCATGATTGGGCAGCGATCTTCTGGGGCTCATATCTTGGACCTCGTGAGAGGTATTGATAAACTATTAGGTGTTACAAGATCATGTTTTCAAGGTCTACAATAACCTCTCTCAATTTTGGGTGATTTGACTTCATTTGCATTTGGCAAGAGGATCTCAGTCAATGCCAAAACTTGCAGTCACGGTTAGTTGAAAGTTGCTTAGCAACGTATCTTTCAAACCGTTTGACCTAACATTGAATCATCTACTCCATCAGCTCCAATTGGCTGGGTAAATGCTAGTGACAACCCCATTCTACCCACAGAGTCACCGGAACGCTCGCGACCATGCTTGACCCAAGTGACCCGAAGGTGCACTAAGCATGATTGGGCAGCAATCTTCTTGGGCTTGTATCTTGGACCTCATGAGAGGTATTTACAAACTATTAGGTGTTACAAGATCATATTTTTGAGGTCTACAATAACCTCTCTCAGTTTTGGGCGATTCGACTTCGTTTGCATTTGGCAAGGCAATCTAAGTCGATGCCAAAACTTGTAGTGAGGGTCAGTTAAAAGTGGCTCAACAGCGTATCTTTCAAACCGTCTAACCTAGCATCGAACCATGTGCTCCATCAACTCTAGTTGGCTAGGTAAACACCAATGAAAACCCCATTCTACCCACAGAGTCACCGGAATGCTCACGACCACACTCGACCCAAGTGACCCCAAGGTGCACTAAGCACGATTGGGCAATGATCTTCTGGGACTCATCTCTTAGACCTCATGAGAGCTATCAATAAACTATTAGGTGCTACGGGATCATCTTTTTGAGGTCTACAATAACCTCTCTCAATTTTGGGTGATTCGACTTCCTTTGCATTTGGCAAGGTGATCTCTGTCGATGCCAAAACTTGCAGTCAGGGTCAGTTGAAAGTGGCTCAGCATCGTATCTTTCAAACCGTCTGACCTGGCATCAAACCATCTACTCCATCAGCTCCAGTTTTGCCCATAGAGTCACCGAAACACTCACGACCACACTCGACCCAAGTGACCCCAAGGTGCACTAAGCATGATTGGGCCGTGATCTTCTGGGGCTCGTATCTCGGACCTCATGAGAGCTATCAAAAAAATGTTAGGTGCTATGGGATCATGTTTTTGAGGTCTACAATAACCTCTCTCAACTTTGGGAAATTCAACTTCATTTGCATTTGGCAAGGCAATCTCAGTCGATGCCAAAACTTGCAGTCAGGGTCAATTGAAAGTGGCTCAACAACGTATCTTTCAAACCGTCTGACCTGGCATCAAATCATTTTCTCCATTGGCTCTAGTTGGCTAGGTAAATGCTAGTGACAACCTCATTCTACCCACAAAGTCACCGGAACGCTCGCGACCACACTCGACCCAAGTGACCCCAAGGTGCACTTAGCACGATTGGGCAGTGATATTCTTGGGCTTGTATCTTGGACCTTGTGAGAGGTATTGATAAACTATTAGGTGTTACAAGATCATATTTTTGAGGTCTACAATAACCTCTCTTAGTTTTGGGTGATTCAACTTCATTTGCATTTGGCAAGGCGATCTCAGTCGATGCCAAAACTTGCAGTGAGGGTTAGTTGAAAGTGGCTCAACATCGTATCTTTCAAACCATCTAACCTGGCATCGAATCATCTACTCCATTGGCTTTGGTTGGCCAGGTAAATGCCAATGAAAACCTCATTCTACCCACAGAGTTACCAGAATGCTCACAACCACACTCGACCCAAGTGACCCCAAGGTGCACTTAGCACGATTAGGCAGTGATCTTCTAGGACTCATATCTCAAACCTCATGAGAGCTATTGACAAAATATTAGGTGCTACAAGATCATGTTTTTGAGGTCTACAATAACCTCTCTTAGTTTTGGGTGATTCGACTTCGTTTGCATTTGGCAAGGCGATCTCAGTAGATGCCAAAACTTGCAGTCAGGGTTAGTTGAAAGTGGCTCAGCAGCGTATCTTTCAAACCGTCTGACCTGGCATCGAACCATCTACTCCATCAGCTCCGGTTGGCTGGGTAAATGCTAGTGACAACCCCATTCTGCCCATAGAGTCACCGGAACACTCGCGACCATGCTCGACCCAAGTGACCCCAAGGTGCACTAAGCATGATTGGGAAACAATCTTCTGGGGCTCGTATCTTGGACCTCATGAGAGGTATTAACAAACTATTAGGTGCTATGAGATTGTGCTTTTGAGGTCTACAATAACCTCTCTCAGTTTTGGGCGATTCGACTTCGTTTGCATTTGGTAAGGCGATCTTAGTCGATGCCAAAACTTGCAGTGAGGGTTAGTTGAAAGTGGCTCAATAGCATATCTTTCAAACCGTCTAACCTGGCATTGAACCATCTACTCCATCAGCTCTGGTTGGCCGGTTAAATGCTAATGACAACCCTATTCTACCCACAGAGTCACTGAAACACTCGCGACCACACTAGACCCAAGTGACCCCAAGGTGCACTAAGCACGATTGGGCAGCAATCTTCTGGGGCTCGTATCTTGGACCTCGTGAGACATATCAACAAACTATCAAGTGTTACAAGATCATGTTTTTAAGGTCTACAATAACCTCTCTCAGTTTTGGGTGATTCAACTTTGTTTGCATTTGGCAAGGCGATCTCAGTCGATGCCAAAACTTGCAGTTAGGGTCAGTTGAAAGTGGCTCAACATCGTATCTTTCAAACCACCTAACCTGGCATTGAGTCATCTACTCCATTAGCTCTGGTTGGTTGGGTAAATGCCAGTGACAACCCCATTTTTCCCACAGAGTCACCAGAATGCTCGCGACCACGCTCGACCCAAGTGACCCCAAGGTGCACTAAGGATGATTGGGCCATGATCTTCTGGGGCTCGTATCTCGGACCTTGTGAGAGCTATCAACAAATTTTTAGGTACTAAAAGATCATTTTTTTGAGGTCTACAATAACCTCTCTCAGCTTTGGGCGATTTGACTTTGTTTGCATTTGGCAAGGCGATCTCAGTCGATGCCAAAACTTGTAGTCAGGGTCAGTTGAAAGTGGCTTAGCAGCGTATCTTTCAAACCGTCTGACCTGGCATCGAACTGTTTGCTCCATCAGCTCTGGTTGGCTAGGTAAATGCCAATGACAACCCCGTTCTTCCCACAGAGTCACCGAAATGCTCGCGACCACGCTCGACCCAAGTGACCCCAAGGTGCACTAAGCACGATTGGGCAGCAATCTTCTGGGGATCATGGATCAAGTAGAAATTTTTCTGAACAGACATTGTCCTATTTGGTATGGTTATGAAGGTATACTGAAATGGTTGGAGAGGCTATCAATGCCACTGTCTATCCAAGGACATGCCATCATCCTTGGGGTCGGTTATAATTTTAACTATTGAGTCCCATAAAAATTGTGACTTGGAAGCATAGACAATATATGTAAACTATTCAACAGAATGCCTGCAAGCAGAGCACAACATATGGAATTGTAGATAGAAGTAGTAGAACTAGTAAAAGGTATCCAAAAATGAAGTTTCCAAAGCTTTGTCAGGTTAGACTGGTCGATGACAATGAGAATTGGTTTTGCACATCGACAGTATTGGCATTCGAGAACATGATAATCTATAACGCAATTTCAATATTAAAACATTATCATTTCTTGAGAATGCCCCAACACCAAATGTCAAGGAGGACCCGACATCTTCCTTGATGGACAGAACCTTGTTTCATGCTCGGTTGTTGGATTCATAGAGGTCTGGGACTATATCAGTGGGAAACTTAAGAGCGATTTTCAATACCAAGCTGATGATGCCTTCATGACACATGATAATGCAGTTCTTTATGTTGACATCAGTCATGATTTAGAGATGTTGGCTTTAGGTTCATAGGGTGGGAAAATTGAGGAGGACGTGCTCGCAATTGAATCCCAAAATACATATGTATGATGGCTTCGACAAAATGTTTCTTGGTGTCACTTGCATGAAGTGGTATGTTTCTGGAGAGCCAGAAATGACACACTCTAGTTATAGCACCAAGCATCCAATCAAAACATAGAGGCATTAACACTTGTGTTGCAATAAGATCTAGATGGCACTATTCTATAGGAATAGATCCATTTTGAAAGATGTAGAGCACCAAGTAAAATGGGCTTTCATAACAAAATATTACTAAGGGACTCACAAAGGGATACTTTAATGTATTCAAGAAAGAAGATGTGGATAGACACGTCCTTAAGAATTAGTTATTATAACATGAAAGAAACTAATCCAAAGGGGAAAATAAGTAAGGCTCATAGAGGAGATTTTGGGGATTCCAGATTCCGCCTGACCCGAGAGACTTTGTGCCAGGGGAGGGATAGATTAGGATTTTTATTGTAATGCAGGGAAAGAGGGATTTTATTTTTAGATAATGATTAATGTACAGGAACATCAAAATCTTTGTTGTTTTGCTATGTTTAAAGAAGGATATGTCAGCATATTAAAACTTTGATTTTAGATGCTCACTTTCTGATTGATATTCATCTTTGAATGATATTGGTTTCTTTTGAATGCATATCTGTTACATCTGATCATCAGCATGATCATCTATGGACTTTATGCTATAGTTTTTCATGTATTTGGAAAGAACCATTCATCTTTCTCTCTTAGTTTCTTTCAGTAATACATTGTTTAGGAAAATGAAATTTGTAGCATTTACTATCCTTTTCTTTTCAGTAAATTAGTCACTTTGCATCTATCTCATGTTTACGAATAGATGTTTGTAAGCCTTTATTGCTTTTAGGTTAAAAGCATTATCATTTATAGTTTAGTTGATTCATTGTAAATCCTGCATGGGGAGCTGTACCCGGATAATTCAAAGGGTGCTTACGCTTCTCAATAGTGAAGTGACCCAACTGTTGGTGTTGGTTGAGTCTTTTTGTTTGGGCTTTAAGGGTCATTTTTTAAGCATTTCTTTTGAAGACAAATCAATTCACCAACAAGAAGTTAAACCCTAAACATAATAAGCTCCATGAATAGGGTATTCTAGAGTAAAGAAAAACAAATGTAACTTCAACAAGATATAATTTAAATCATAATGATAATCATAGTCAAGATATAACTTCACCATTCAATTACATAAACATGAATAATAAATATGTATATACAAAAGATGACGCAAATATAACATATAAATGAATATATTCTATATATGTATCAAATGTATCAAAAGTATGTGCATATACAAATATGGCACATGCCATTTCAAAATGTCTACAAAATCAATGTTTTAAGGTGTACAATGTGGCATATATGCCATCTCAAAATGTGCCAAGTGTCATCTCTAAATGACCACAAAACTAAAACTGCATCCTATGCTGTAGGGGGATCATCAAAATGTAGCCTCTTTGAAGGAGTGTTGGGCTTTGATTGATCCTGCATAAAAAATGAGTTCAAACCAAAGTTAGATTGCTTACTTTATATGATTTGTACATATATATATATATATAATTCATAATTTTCAAACACTAATTTAATTAAAATTATAATTGAATACAAATAAATTTGTACCTAGTCTCTCGATCGCCTACCACCATCAGGTGTCCTAGCATAAGTCCTAGGTTGCGAAGGGACCATGCCAACAATACCAAATTTGACCTATAAATATATATTTGCAATAATGAGATTAGTAGACTGGTGCAACATAGAGTAATACATATACAAAATAGGATGACAGCATAATAAAATTACAAATGAACTAAAATTAAAACTTACATCTGGTGATCCCTCCTCTGGAATAGTGGGCTGGGTCAACAAAGAAACAAAAGATTCTCGTGGGACCTTCCTCACAGTCGGAGTAACCTATGAGAGTAAAAAGATTGTCAATTATATATCAATGTACTTCATCATAGCAACCCTAGTTACAAAATACAAATAACAATATGTAAAAGTCTACGTACAATCGGGCTATCACTCTGAATTGAGATGCCTGTAACCCTATGCCGCCGAACCAGTGTCGGGACATCATCAATAGCCACACCCTATACAATAAAGTGCAAGTAAAATATTTATTACTACACACAAGTGGCATACATATGCATGCATAATTAATCTTAAACAATTAACTACCTTTCCTTTGTCGACACCTGATGAAGGAACCCCCTCATGCCCCCCACTAATTTCGGTTGTAGCCTACAAGAACACAATAAGATGACAATATATATTAGTAAATGTATGAATTTTATTGCTCTAATTGATAGAGATTTAAGCATGTACACCAAATGATATAAAAAAAAACTAATGGGTACATAATTTATAATATACCGTATAGTCATCAAGGCCAAATGAAATGGCCAAAAGTGTGGACTCATCCACCTGTCTCACCTCCTCCTATATCATCGACTGAACATAAATGGAAAAAATATATATACATAAGTCCATGCAATCATTAAAACTAATCTAAATAAATAAATTATTTTTAAATTAAATAAGTCATGTGACAAATTTATTTATAATGTTTACTCTTACCGTATCAACAGGAGTCAATGGCTCTACGTGCACCTCTTGAGCACTCTCATGAGATGTAGATGCTCCATGACGTGTTGCAGCCTCTGCAGTAGCCTCTCCTGTATCTCCCTCATCAATATCATGAAACTGATATATATCAGAATCAGTAAGCGGTTTGAGGCACATATGCCTGCACATAATGCACATATGGGGCTCACATACATGTGAACTCCGATGAGATGTTGATGTGCCAGCAGCATCCATAGGAGGCAACACTGACCTAATTTGTGTGATCAACTGATCACTCAGTAAATGAATGGCCCTAATAGTCAGTTCAGCAGCCTCATAAATGATATCAGGATGCTGCACTAGAGGAGGGGGTGTGACATCAGTGGGGGGGACAAAGGTAGTGGCCTTTCGGCACTGGAAAAATGGCCTAGTCTGAGGAGCTCCTCTGCCTATGCCCATGTTGGGCCTCATACTCCAATAATCAAGATGGTGACCAAGCACAAACTCAGCATACAATTTTTTAAGGAAATAAAATGGGACCTCCAAATTGCTATGTGGTGGTTTATCAAAAACCATCCACTAGCGATCCCAAAAGTTTGTGTGCATTGCTTCATTTGTGCACCATTTTATTGATAATTTGGGCTTTTTGGGGTCAATTGGTATTCCATTTTTAGGATCGACAAAAAGGGCAGCTATATCTTCCTTACTTATATTAAGGGCCGCAATCCCATCATGGTCAAGCCCATCATCAAATTGGGCATGCATATCATCATGCCAATGAAGAGCAGCATTATGTTGTTGCGTGAGTGTGTCAATATTTCCAACAATTGTATTTAGTGTGGCAAGCATGGGACCTAATGTAGGTATATTTTGATACGTGTTTTGGAAACCTCGTATTGTGTTCAAATTTTCTTCTATCAAATCTTCTAAAGATTTAGGGTTTAGATATGGGGGATTGTTTTTAGGATTGTTATTTGGAGGGTTATTTTCTTCATTGTTGTCAGCCATGCTTGATTAAATAAAAAACAAATTTAAGTTTCAAATATTATTACAAATATAAATACAAAACCTTATTTTTAAAAAAAATGCTACATTTATAATGAAAATGAAATAAATTAATAAAAATATGCAATTAACTAACCGAATATGCTCAGAGTCAAATTTGGGGTTTCCAATATCAGGTATCTGAAAATATATTGGGTATCAGAAAAATGCGGTTAGAAACTCGAAGAAATTGCACTAGGAAATGAAGAATAGGGCTCGCGGGTGTTGGATATATGCCACAGTTATCGGGTACCCAAAAATATCAGGTACCCGATTAGGTATGTGCTTTGGTGGTAGCTTTGCCCAGGTGTACGGACACCCAAGCCTACTAACAAGTCAACAAGTGCTTTCATGCGCTTTTGGACAAGTGAAAAGTGATGATTTTTCACATCACCACTTTTTGGCCCCTCATGATCTTGCACAGACCCTTATGTTCATCCACTTATGTATGTTTGCATTCATTCATATTCTTCTGAAAATTGGCTATACTCGTATTCTTCTTGTGTCTGAGTCTTCTAACTATGATCAATTTAATGTTGTAAATCTTGACATAGAATTCGATATCAACATATCATATATCCATTCCAAATAATATAACTCCATTTGAATAAACATACATGCCAACCATTTGACAAAATGTCAATATGAAATCTAGAGAAATACATTAATTTTATAGCGAATTCATGATTTATAATGCCCCTTGATTTATAGTGAATTCATGATTTATAATTCAGTTGTAGCAACTCAATGTGTTTGAACTCAAGAATACCTGGTACTTGGTTTCCTACAAATCCTTTGGCCAAATATGTCAGAAAATTAAAAGTTTGGTCGAAGTAAGTGTATAAATGAAGGATGAAACACATAGGAAGCTATGAGAAGCTATGAGAAGGTGACATGAAGCTAATGAAAGGAGGCATCTCAATGATGTTAAATCACAGGAGATTCTCTTTGTTCCCTGCAATTGAGTGAGCTAATTCTGAAAGTATAAATAGATAATTTTAACAATGTATAAAGTCCTTCACAAGATGTAATAAAAACAATGGCAAGACATGAGAACTGTTTGACGAAATGCTACAATAGTGGTTTCTCATGCAATGTTGAGATGTTTAGTTATATGCAATGCTGAGATATTCAAAATATTGTTGGATAAATAGAAAATTTTAACAATGTATAATTTCTTTCACAAGATATAATGAAAAATATGGAGTGAACTATGTTTGTCCGATTATATAACTATTATCTTATGTCAGGTATCCCACACAGTCTCATGGATTGTCAGGTACAAGTCAATATTCCCCATAGAGATTAATATCTTTTACCATTGTTAAAATATCTCTCTCATTTCCACCTATCTTTCTCATTACATGAAGTGAAGGTACTAGCAAATAGGTATTTGTTAGAATTGTCTTCCTCGATTGAGGAAAATCTAGGAATGGAAGAAGAAAGTGAGATATTTAGTATGTGTAATTCAATGAGATCGACTTGAGGTCAAAAGATTAGAAATAAATTTAATAAATACATGAAATTTTTCCTTACCCAAGGGGGGTCATGTTCTTATGATGATGAGAGCAAAGGCGACTTTGAGCTACCCTTTAGGTACAAACATCTACAGAAACAATGGGTCCCCAATGAACTTCCTTCAATAAACACTAATTTTTATGTTAAAGAGAGGATATATCGCATAGCACCGTCTTCATTACCTGGTTTGGGCCTATTTTCCATGGATGGCATAAAGGTCTCTTACAACAAAGTTGTCAAATTGATGGAGTATGTTAGACCTTGTTATGATTATAGTAGTTGGATGCAAATTGTTAAATATAAAAAAAATATGTGTAGGTATGCACTCGCGGAAAATTATATACAACAAAAATTTAGTGAACAAAGTAAAATAGTAGCTATTCATGTTGATGGAAGACTGAAATCATCATGGAATATTAAAGGTTTTATAAATAGTACACAACCTGTGTCAACTAAGAAGCAACCCAATTGCATATTTGAGGTGCTCGAGGGAAATTGTGTATTTGTATGTGTGATCAAATCAATATGTTGAGGTGAGGAGCTTCTTATCGATTACAATTTGAATTCCATAGATATAAAAAACCCCATCACTATCATGGATGAGGTGGTACACATTTTGATAATTGTCTATTATTCAATGTAACTTAGAATAAGAACATGTGTTTTAACATGTCTGAATGATTTTTTTTGAAATATAGAGCTATAGTATGGATCAATAGCCAAACAATACGCATGACAGTGATAGTTATCATGGGACTTCTTCTTCCCGACAAGTAAAACTCATTGTTGTTGTACAAATGCACATACAAGAAAAATGTTAATACATATATTTTGTTATGTTAATGCACATTTTTTGTTGTTCTACTATTTTGGATTGCTGTTAAATAAAGGGCTAATAATATTGTTCTCACAAACAAGTGCTAATCAGAAAAAGGGAAAGGAGCAAGTAGTCCATGAGGAGCTACAGGATGAGTAGGATCCATTCGATGTTGCTTTTTTATCAGAGGTTAATCATGTGGTTGCACTGGAAAGGGTCCTTGGTGCAATAGCAAAAGAGTTAGCTCAAATGACAAATATTCAACCTCACACTCCTAAAATACAGAGGACATCATATATATTGATTGGTCATGTTTAGAACTATAAAGTAAGTGTTAATGTAGTTTTTAATTATAACAAAAGTTCAATAATGATTTTTATAGTATACTATTTTATTTATGTCATTAACTAAAATATGTATGTGTTCTCTTTATAGGGGATGCTAAATAGATTAAAGAGAAACACCTCAGATGAAAATACTTCAGGTGGTACATCGCATGTTTTATCCTCCATCTTGTCCATGGTTATCCATATTTTTTTATGCTCTAACAATATTTTTGTTCAGCACCTTCTATTGAACCTATATTGAGCACACCTGGTACAAGGATCAGATCCACAAAGGTAGTTCCACCTGCAATGTCAGAAACATGTAGCATGACCACATATGCAATGGCAACACCTACTATTGGTAAGTAGACTCCTCTTTTTCTCTCTTATTTATCATGTGTTTATTTCACTTGAAATATATATTCTTTCATAGGGGGCATTTTGTAATATTGGATTCATTTTATGTAGGAGACGATGACGCAATTCCTAGATGTAGTCATGTTAAATGTACGAGAACAATACAAAATTGTGATCAATTGCTCGTGAGCAATGAATATGGACTTCCCTTGAGAGTAGCCTAGCTTCTAGGTACTTTAAAGATTGATCCTTTCTTTTACTATACAATATATTATTGATAATGTAATGCACTAACCCCTTGTGTGGTCCCTTGCAATAACTAATTATAATAATCTCATAATTATCTTGCAGGGAATAATCTATTTTATGAAAAACTTAATGATGAATGTTTGCACATTTTCGGGCCGACCATATGCACATGGTATCATATTTTGATTTCATTGCAAGATTAGATTTTGTTTCATCCCTTTCTTCAACTATATTAAAATGTAGCTTCACTTCATTTATGAATCTAACAATTTTTTTTCTTAAAAGGTGGTCATTACAAGATAAAGGGTTAAAGAATAAACTCATTGACTCTATGACAACACTCTTTGGACCCGAAGTCTTTCATAGACTTAGACTCCTTGACAAAGTGGGCACTATTTTGAAGTATATTAGGGACAACTACATGAGCCAAATAGAACACAACCCTTATTACAAGCAGCCTCCCTATATTCCTATTAATGAGTGAGAGGATCTTAAAAAGGATGCAATTGAGAGAAGTGCGAGACATAGTGGATGAGTACTATCACCTGAGGAAAGAAGGTATGTGATAATGTTAATAATGAAATTATGTTCTATTTACTCTTTATACTTATGTGATCTAACATATTTCAAACATCACATAGGTTGCTTGACACAACAAAGACAACAACAACAAGAAAAAAAAAGCACAGGCAACACAAGCTTGGCTCAGGTGGATATTCAAAACTTGTTGCACGAGTTGTAAGTATTAGTAAATGAAAATTTGTATGCAAATATTTATAATTAAATTGCAATCAATTTATTTTTGATTAAATTCACTACAATAAAAATTCTTGATACCAATAAAAAATGCAGGCCTTGGAGTTCAAAAAATTGATTATAGAAGAGGACAAGAAAATAGGCTACAAACAAGGCTATAAAGTCATGGCTGAATGATACCGAGCAATGAGTGCACAAGGTTCTTCTGCTGGGTCTGTTGATTAGGTAAATAAGCCAATTGATTTTTATTTCAAGTTGAAAACTTTACCAATTACTATATTTGATGTTAAGTTCCAACATAAAGTGAATATATTTGTTTTAAGTAAGGAAACACTGATTATATATTTGTTTAAAACTTTAAAGTGAATATATTTATATGTATTAAACTGAATGATTAACATTTCTGAATATTTGTCTTGTATTTATATGTATATATTGTTGATAAATGCACTAATTATTTACATTGGAATGTAGCCTACCAATATTGATACTACATTGGCCGAGCACAATGGAGGCATCAATTCTAATGTGAATTGTAGTACTCAAGGTATACATTTTCTATTCAAATTTTGATTAATGAATATTTAATACAAGTAAACATGTTAAATTGAATTTGGCCTAGTAATACAAATTTAATTATAATGTTGGGATTAATAAAATATTTTGTATTGCAGTTGCAGGGGATGTAGAGGTTGTTCTCGATAAGCATGTTAAGGTTCAAGCCGCCGGGCAAGATGATGTGGTTGGAGAAGGTAAAGAGCATCACATTTATGTTTTTTAAAGTATTGAAATGCTTGTAACAATAATAAATATGTTTTTAATTGAAGCCTTTTATTTGTTATTGCAGAGGACCCATCTTTGCAAAGGACAATGAGATCACATTCACAACCGAGAAGAAATGATGATGTGGACATGGATACACCTTTGCAACAATATAGGGAAGCCGAAAAAAATAAAAAGCCAAAAACAATTGATTCTCATCTATGCAACTTATTTGATAATGAGTGATGTTTATTTCTTGATGTTTATTTGATAATGACTAATGTTTATTTACACGTGTTTAAGCATAGTTCCATGTTTTCTTTCAATCTTGCATTTGAAATGTTAATGGGCTACATACAAAGGTATGTCATAAGTCTATAGGGTTTTCTCCCTCCAAGCATATTGTTTCTATTATTGTTTCTTCTACTCTTCTCAAAAAATCTATTTATCGCTACTAGAAACACTGAGTTTCCTTTTATACACTATTGTAATGTTGGAGGGGTTTTCACTAAATTTTAGTGGATTTAATATTTTGGGAGAAATTAGTATTAGAATGTTCAATGGGTTCTTTTCTAAAACACACTACTTGAACAACAAAAAAACTTGTAATACAAATGTTGATTGAAACTACCAAGTTAGAAGCTTCACAAAAAACCTTAAATCATCATCTTGTCTAGAATGGTTAATCAATTGTTTAAGGTGGATTAGTTGTGATGATGAGATGTGCCATTCTGATTCTTGGAACTTGATTTGTAACCATAAGTGATGGAGTTGAGGGGAGATGAAGGAATACCAAACAATGAATTTAGAAATTTTCATTAGAGAAATTGCAGTGGAGGTCTGATCAATAGAGAAGATAGTAATGACCACAAGAGAATGAATAGTGGTTGCAGTTGTAGTGGGGAAGAAAGTGGAGGCCATCCATGAAGAAAATTGCCGACAGAGATGGTGTACAAGAAACAAAGGAGACTAGTGTACTTTTTAATAATAACAAAAGTTCAATAATGATTTTAGATGTTAACTATGAAACTCTCTTGGTTTTAGGCAATGTAGAAGGAGATGCCTAGTTCAATATGCAATCTCAATTCATATACATAGGATATCAGGTGGAGCTGAAAAACACAACAAGGTTGCATTTTTGATAGAGGTCTTTAATTGCGTATTTTAAGTTATAGACCATTGCGAACATTGTAATTTTGACCTATTAAAAAAATGTAAATATGTCATGTTTTCTCAGATCCATCTACTATCCATGCATATTCTGCTTGTGTTGAACACACATTCTCAATTTAGAGTGGGAAAATCTTATTTTCAATGCGAGGGAGAGAAGCCAAACACATAAAGAATATGCAAATAAACACGGCAGCTACAAAACATAAATGTAGGTATCACAACAGCTGAGAAACATAAATGTAGGCATCATGGTCACAATTGTTTGGAGATACAACATAATTGAATGCTATACCTAGAGGATGCAACACAAATACTACTCCTGCAGTTCTAAGTTGACACTGTGGGATCCAAAAACCATATATAGATTCCTTATCTTTGGTTTTTGGATCCTGTAGTGTCCAATTACAACAACAAGATTAGTGGTTGTGTTTCATCATCTAGGTATAGCATTCAATTATATTGTGTCTCCAAACAATTGTGACCATGATGCCTACATTTATGTTTCTCAACTATTGTGTCTCAGGACCCCTTATGACCCTTTACCATCCCTAAGAATACATCTTAGAGGTCTTAAAGTGTTGTAAAGGGTCATAAGAGGATCCTAGGAGGGGCCAGATGATCTTCCACCTTCACATGGTTGGCCCTGTTGGGAGTTCCCCTTGATCTTCAACTTGTAGATTTATACTTTGATGGATAACTTTAATAAAACTTTGACTCTATCACCACTCCAAAGTCTACAAGGAAGAGGGCCAATTAACAAGGATCAAAAGAGATCGTCCTACACTTTGAGCGTTAATGTTCAGGCGGGTGTACCCTTGACTCACTTCTCCAAAGGAGTCTCAAAATAATATGAAACTATATCCTTTACTAACTGTCTAAAAGATTTTATCACTTAATTTGTGTGTGTGATTGATGATGATGGACTACCTCTAGAGAAGGGATTAGTGCCTTAACCTAGGGAAAAGAGTCACCCAATTACATATATCAACTAAAGATCTTAAATCAAACACTCCTAGGCTCAAGATAAGTGCTTTGCCTATTACCCCTCTCCCTCAAACAAAAGGACATCAGATTCTTACTTGGTTGTAAACTCACTGAACTCACCTAAAAGACTTTAATCTTAACTTTGTTAGGAACTCAGAGATGACTTCACAATATTCTTTGTTTACCATATGTTAATACACTTTGTGACACTAACATATATGAGCTCAGAACTGAAACAAGAAGACATACACAAATGCAAGATTGGAACTCAATAGTATTCTCATTAACATATCCAGGATCAATATACAATCAAAGCAACACAAAGATAGGAAGAGACCCAAAATCTAGCTCCTTTTTCAATATAATACCATCAACAACCAGGGACCAAAAGAAAGTTTTGGAACCTGCACTAAGTAAAAAATTCTACAATATATACCCCCTAGTCATCTTGGAAACCCAAAATAGGTTGCAACAAGCTACAAATGACTAGGGTTAGGGTTTCACCCATTAAACCCATTAGAAACAGTCACAAATTTATTACAGGGGAAGAAACCCAGGCAACCAGGAGAAGATAGATCCTGGAGTGATTCCAATCATGACAAATCTCACTGAGAAGGTACTGAGAATCATAAAAATGTCCAAAATGTCAACCCTTTCGGCCACCTGCAACATGCCTTGAGCACAAAAAACATAGTAAAAACCCCTTGATCATGGAACACCCTGGACCACACTGCAGCAGCAAGTGCCACCAAACAAATCAAATCTAGCTATGAAAGCATTTAATTCTGGTCCTTTCTATCGTTGAGAAACCCTCAAAAATTCAAATTTGAAAAACAACAGTCATTTCTAAGTGCCAGCAGTGAATCGGTGGTCCCCATTCAAATCTAAGCTATCTTTAAGTCGTGATCATCTGATTCATTTATTTTGCGGGCTTTAAGTCCTTAACTCAACTGCCACCCTCGGGTTAACTCCTAGTGAACTTGCGACAAAGCATTTCTTATTCGCAAAATAAAACTTTAACCCACCATCTAACTTAGTGACTTAGCAGCCAAAGGGACTTAACTCATCCCAGCTACATCTGGTGAACTAGTGACCAAAGGCTTTCGTTAGTTCACAAAGAACTTTATCTATTTGCCAAATAGTTTAGCGATCACACGAATACACACTTGCTGAATCGCCAGTCTTTTAGAACCCCACTACCTTTTCTTCATGAATGAGCAAAACCTTTGAAATCTTATCGGGCTGCTAAACCTATTTTTTAGGAGTGCCAAAAGAATGAGAAAATTTTATGGGCCCGCATCAAGAAGATCGATGATTTTCTAAAGTTTTCATAGACCTCCAAGATTCCATCAGATTATAAAACAATTGTCGGATGAAGAATCTTTCCCTGCTCTGACACCCCTCTAACAGGATATGAAATCAATGGCTATCTTAAGTTCACATGTGTCAGAGAAAACCCTTAAGATTACACGCCAACCGTCAATGCTCTGTCATTGTCAGAACCCACTGAGCCTCAAAAAATCTGGCCCCACTGACAGCATGTCCAGTCACTCACCCATGGACCAATCATAGCTTGCCATATCAGCACACCTAGCATGTGGACCTGCCACACTTTATCCCCTCTAAGAAAGATTGAATCGATGGCATGATCTTAAGCCTCTGACACATCTCATAAGATCATGCGCCCGTCATTGATTTTTTGACAATTTCAGGACCCCCTGACACATCTGGAAACCAGGTCCCACTGACAACTACCAACATGTTGATACATGGACCAATAAGATGCTTCCATTTTTGCATATGTGTCAACAGACCCACCTGTAAAGAAAGGCTACGTCATGGAAATGAATCAATGATCATCACAAAAGCACAAGCCTCTGAAAAAACCCTTGCGCTTTCACGACAACCATTGGATCAAGATGGTGTCAGAAGGCCGGGCCTAGGAAACCATGTGAACATGTGAATAAAGAAAAGAAACTACCACACCAAGTTGCTAACTATTAAGAGATAAGCCACCAAGAATAGGAGAATACACCAACACTGTGTTCTCCCAATCACTGGAAGAAAAAGATAACCATCGGGAAACCAAGCGAACCAGCGAAAAACATGCATTTGCTAAATCTCTGAACAAAAAGACTAACTGCCTGAGGATTAAACAAATAAGTGACCAAAGGGGAAAATAAAAGTGCACATGCATTTAACAAGACTTAAGTGGCCTGAAAAGGTAATGAAGAATTAGAACAAGACCAGGGCTTTTCTTACCAATGGCTAGTTTTTCAAAAATTTGAACCAAGGGTTAATGCCAGAGACCTAAAAACAACTGCAGAGACCAGGAGGAAATTTCTATAGCCATGAAATTTTTTGCATGTGCTAACAAGTCCTATTAAGTAGAGAATGTTAAAATATTATCGAAACAAAGTGAAGCTCAATAATTTAAGATCTCAATCAATGTATGACAAATATATATTTCTTTTAAAAAAATAGTGTGAGCCATCATAATTATAATGGAAACCAAAGAATAATAATCAACAAAACTAAAAGCAATGGTTATCTATCAGAAACATCAATCACTTCAAGGATAAATGATCACTTCAGCTCACCTCAAGAAGTCTTGACCCAAGATCAAGTCATATCGATCCATCTCAATGGCTACCAAATCAACAAATCTCTACCAAGAACCCAGTTGCAAAGAAACACAATAGACTACACCATGGACCCACTGTGAAGAGGCATCCAATGTCTCATAAGTCACATCAAATGACCCACTTTTTGTAATCCAAGTCTCTCAGCTCATTTCACCAAGAAGAAGACTTCTCCCAAGTCATCATGGACACCATAGTGATCTACAAATCTCCATTGTGAAAGTTCTACAAGTCAAGTCACTACTACACTCCATAGGAAAAAAGCACATCCAATTCAAACCAAAGAAGTCAAGAAGTTGCTCGAATCAGATCTAAATGCAATCAGGTCTGCATATATATCCCATAAACACATCAGGAAGAATGCATCTCTGATCAAAACACTAGCTTCTTATGTTGGAGTAGTCACTGTCACAAATCTTGATTTGGTCAGATCCATTCCAAATCCATGTCTTTAGACTTGACTCAATAATCCATGAGCTACTACTGAATCTACTACAAAGTCATCTCCAAATGACATAACCAAATCATGAGCAGGAATAAAAGACCTCGACTCACCAAACCACCTTGCAAGTCGGTCAAGATCTAAAAGTAATGCAACTAGCTGGAACCAGATCTACAAGAACACCATTATGAATCAATACAAACTCGATCAAATTTTATATATATATATATATATATATATATATATATATATATATATATATATATATATATATATATATATATATATATATATATATATATATATATATATATATATATATATATATATATATATATATATATATATATATATATATATATAATGGATGTCACAATTACAACGTCACTAGAAAAGAGATGACTATCTATCAAAAACTTTTGATGAATACCCATCGCATGCACAACATTTCCATCGGTAAACAATCTACCAATGATGGTTATCCATCGGCACATTAGGACAGTTAACCGTTGCATGTACAACATTTTCATTGGTAAACTAACTAATTTTGATGGCTACCGGTCAAAATTAGGATGACTACAAATAGACCCGACAGTATATTTGTTGTGTTGAAACCCCCTTTTTACGATGATTATAGTCATCTTAATTACGATGCCAATCGTAACCATTGTTTTTTTTTACTGCAAAACTAAAATAGCAGGTGGTGTCATTTGATCGATGGTAAATTGTTAGAATTCCGATGAACTCTCATCAAAAAAAGGTCTCAAATGTACTAGTGACCCTAAGGCTGAAAAAGATTGCTGAAGAATGCAAACTTTCTCTCTTTTACATTTCTTTCCTCTTTTTTTACCCAAACAAGGTTGTGAAGAAAATATAGGATTTTTCTCTAGAGAAAGAGTTGTGGTAAGTCAAAATATTTGATAGGAGACCTAGAACTAGATAGTCCATCTATAGTTGTATTAGATGGGGAATTATAGTTCAAAATTATATTATTTTATTTTTGAGAATATCTTTCCCTATCTTATTGAAATGTGATAGTATGATGTGGTGAAATATTATTTGTCATTGAAATGATCTGAAGTGATTGATTTAGTAAATCTAATTTTATATACATTTAACTATCTATAAGGTATTCATAGATATGTCCTTTGTTATGCATGTCTACTAAAAGTTCTTTCAATTTAGAAAACCTTTGCATTAAAAGTTAAGTAATGAATCCCGAAGAAAAAAATATGAGAAAATTTGTCTCCCTTATTAGAAGAAAATATCTAAAAATTTGATGATTTACCCTTTTGATCCGTGATTGTTAACACATCCTTAGGTACCACTGTCTCATTTTGAACTTTATTTTGGCACAAAGAAAGGTCCAACTTAACAAAGCTATACACTATTAATTTTTACAAATCATTGAATGATATACATGATATACATTTGAATAATTTTATACCAAAAAATTTTGTTCCCAGTGATGAAACAATTTATTGTCTCTATTTTGTGATAATCTTTATGCTTTGTTAAAACATTTCCAAGACATTCATGGACCTATAACTATGTGAACTTCTGATAAGTATAGTTAGAACCACCATGATTATGGGTAGTTAGATATGAAATGTTTTGCTAAACATTATATATAAATTACAGTACTTCATATAGCTACTTTAATCTGTGTTCTAATATTTGGATAAGAATTGACTAGTTGACTTGTATACATATCCACATGCTACTAATTTGCCAGGAAAACAAGGAACAAAGGAGAGTGGATCGATTGCATTAAAGAAGAAATGTTGAAGTTCCAACTATGATAGATAAAGCCATCAGAACATTGAGGATCATGCTGCTAATGCAGAGGAGCCATCATTTCAGAGAATATAGGAAATAACTCTGCTATATTTCCTCAGTTCTCATTATTTTGTTGAATCAATTATCCAGACTTTATTGTACTCTGTCATGGGTTGTTATATTTCCTTCTTCTATGGTGAGACTTAGTCAGAACTTACTTTCCCACTTTCAATAAGCGTCAACCCTCTATATAAAGGGATTTGATTGGTTTAGTTGTGTAATGAGAAAATATATACAATTGTTGTGTTTAGCATAGCATAGCTACTCTTTCTATTTTTCATGTATTGTTCCATTATGATATAATCAGTTTATGAGAATATAATGAAAGACTGATTTTGAAGTATCTTCTATGTTAGTAGTTAGCAAAAGCCAACCAAGGGGGCCTAGTGTTAATATGATTTAGAACAATAGAGAAGGGGGGTGAATTAGTTGTTCTCAGGTCCATATGTATAAAAAAAACTTTAAAACTCTTCAACAAATCAGATCCAACAACCAACAACTACTTGGTCATTACTGATTGCATAACAAAAACATATAATAGTGCAATCCACTATCCAATAGTATCTAACTTGTAAAACACAGAAATGTTCAAACCAAAACATTCACACAAGTATGAACACCAAGATTTATAATGGAAACCCAATTTGGGAAAAACCACTTTGTAACATGTTACTATTATTTTCACTCTTCTGAAGTGAGCTCTATGAAAAGCCAACCCTGTCAAAGGTTACAAACACACTGTCAGGTGTGACCTGGTTAAAGGATTTAAATCACTTTGTTAAAAGTGTGCCTTGTTATAGGACTTACATACATCCCATTAGAATGCAACCTTGTTCAAATGATTTATACAAATGACTGTTAGGTCAACCTTTGTTAAAAGAATTTTGACTGATACAATGGTTAGAAAGTAATAGTAGTATTGATCTGAAAAACATACAAATCACTTTGAAAATATTAGATCCAATTCCGTACACATATGCTGGCTTACTAACTATGAACCTTTTCCATATCCATCACTGATCTGCTCAGAAATCTCTTTAAGCAATCACAACACTTCTCCTTTAGCCTTTTCTACTTAGACAGTCAATAACATCAACAATACTTCCAACATCCTCTACTCTTCCATCCTCATGCTTAGGTTTCCTTAAGACTTCCTCAATTAGGTCAATACATCTTTTTGCTGCTTAATCTCCTTCGTAGATCTTAGGGTTAGCTCAGATTCATCAAATCCTTCCAAATTTATGTTCTTCATCTATCCTTCTAGAAATATCTCAAATCTCTTAATAGATTTACAATAAAATGTTTTACAATTCATTAAATGCTTCCATAAAATCAATAAATAAAATCAGCACATTTTACATAATCCAAGAATTCAACTATGTCGGTTGGAAATCTGAATTCTACCTCAAATGTAAATTATTGACGCTCGGTCAATACAGTGTTCAAATCCTTGGTCTTCACTAGAAAGCTTGGTCACCTCAAAAATTATTTCCTCAGTTAATACTATCTTCCTCATCAATTAACTAATATTTGGTCAACACTAAATTCACTCGGCATATACTAGCTTGGTTGACACTAACATCACTCGGCTTAAACTAGATTTCTTCACTTTTTCTCAGTTAAGCCTACCAGTTTAGTCTTCATTCTTACTTAGATAAACAATACATTATCTTATCATTGTGCCACATAATCAAGTACTCATTGAAGTATCAAGATAACTCAACCTTTCCTTAGGTGCTATTGTTACCAACCTTGCCTATCCCCTTCACAACAATCAAATAGATATAGTACTTTCTTAGATAGCAACAATCTTACCAGTTAAGGTTTGACATCAATGACAATACAACAATTGCTTCAATTATAGTTTCCAACAATCTCCCTCTTTGGCATTGAAGGAAACACCATATGAATAACACATGAATTACCAACCAATCCAAAACTTATTTGTCCATCAGAAATATTTATAATATCCTTAGCTTCATTCTAATACAGAATCAATTAGCCATGCTTGTATGACCGTCCACTAAATCTCTCCCTCTTACTTGATCTTCCATGAAATCTCACCATGTGTATTCATCTGTGATCATCTCCCTCTTTGACAAAAATGCCAAAGCAGCAACTAAAACATACATCCTGTAGATGTAGATATCATTTTTTAGTTCAGTAACAATATTCCTACCTATGTCATCTTTTCTTATGACTAATTCTTGGCTTTGCTATACTTTTCACAACTCTAGGCTGCTCCTAAAGTGTGACCTATCTCTGTATCAATTTGTCAGATACTCTTTGCATCACATTTGATGTAGTACTCCTAGCTTGACTAGCCAACCTCAGTTAGGGGAAAAACCCCTAATTGACATCTCAGATATTCATGAGCTTCTTTAGGCAAAGATTTAGTGATTATGTCTGCTAGTTGTTCCTTTGTATTCACATATTCCATTTAGACCTCTTTATCTTGTACCAGTTCCCTCAAGTAATGATACTTGATGGTGATGTGTTTGGTCTTTGTGTGAATCACTGGATTCTTAGAGATGTTGATAGCACTTGTGCTATCATAGAAGATGATAACTAGTTCAGTGATCTCTTCTTTCATGCCTACAAAAATTGCTTTATCCATACAAAGTTTGAATAGTTCACTGCTATAGCCACATACTTAGCTTCAACAGTAGATTGGGAAATGCAATTTTGTTTCTTTCTTGTCTTGAAAACTAATCTTTGTCCAAGAAAGAAAGCTCCACCACTAGTACTCTTTCTGTCATCCAAATTTCCTGCCCAATCAACATCAGTATAGACTCTCAGTTCAAACTTTTCATACTTCTTGTAGTACAATCCATAGTCAACAGTCCCTTTCAAATATCTCATTATCCTTTTGATAGCCATCATGTGAGTTTCCTTAGGATTGGTAGAGAATCTTGCCACAGTCCCAACAACTAAAGCAATATCTGGTCTGTTGTGTACAACATACTGCATCTTTCCAATCATGGATCTATACAAAGTCTGGTTTACTTATGCAACATCATCATTTTTAGACAACTTTTGTCTAGTAGCCATGGGAGTACTTACTAGACTTGAATCTTCCATACCAAAGGTTTTCAATATCTCATGAACATATTTAGACTGGGTGATGAAAATTCCTTTCTCCATCTGATATACTTGTAAACCAACAAAAAATTTGATCTCCCCAAACATACTCATTTCAAATTCAATTTGCATTTCATTTGAAAATTTCTTACACAAGGCATCTTGTCTACCAAATATAATATCATCTACAAAATTCTTAGCCAACAAGATTCCTTTACCTTCTTCATCTTTCATATACAAATTTCTTGTGTCATTTGTCCTTGAGAATCTAATCTATATCAGGTAGTTGTGCAGTCTCTCATACCATGCTCTAGGAGCTTTCTTTAGTCCATACAATGCTTTATTTAGTTTGTAAACCATGTGTCTTTTGTTTGGATCAACAAATCCTTCTAGCTATTCAATGTACACTTCTTCTAATATACCATTTAAAAATGTAGACTTAACATCCATTTGGTATACCTTGAAATCTTTGTAGGCAGCATATGAAAGTAAGGTTCTCACTCCTTCCAATCTAGCTACAGGGGAAAATGTCTCCCCATAATCTATTCCTTCTTCTTGTGCATAGCCTTTGCATACCAGCCTAGCTTTGTTTCTTGTGATTTGACCATGCTCATTCAACTTGTTTCAAAACACCCACTTTGTTCCAATGACATTTTTATTTTTTGGTCTCGGCACCAGAGTCTAGGTATCATTCTTCTCTATCTGGTCTATCTCCTCATTCATTGCTTGTATCCAATCTTCATTTTCTAATGCCTCCCTTGTTGTCTTAGGCTTGAATTCACATAGTAAACATGTCGAATCTCTTGTCTTGCTTCTGGTCATAACTCTAGTATCTTTGTCTCCAATTATCTGTTTAGGCTTGTGGTGTCTCCTTACATATTGGGCCAAAATAGGTTCCTCTCTCCTTTCATCTTTCTCTTTAGGTTCACCAACAAGATTTTCAGATTCAACTTCTAAATGCTTGACAACCTCTTCCTGATACTTGGCAGCTTCCTCCTGTCACTTGACACGTTCTTCTTCTCTCTCATCATTGTTTTCCTGATGCTCGACATTTCTTACCTGAGACTCTACATCAGGTGAAAGTTTGTCACTTGCCTCTCCTTCCTCTATATACACAAAAGATCTATAATCTTCTGGTTCTCTTTTGTTGTCAGCTTCATTTTTCTCTGTATACTCATCAACTTTGACATTGACACTTTCCACAATTTTGTTAGTGTTAGAGTTCAAACACTTATAAGATTTAATTTTTGTGGAATAGCCTAGGAATATGCCCTCATAACTTTTAGCATCAAATTTTCCATTCCTATTGTCCTTTAGTATGTAGCATTTGCTTCCAAAAATTCTAAAGTACTTTACATTAGGTGCATACCCATGCCATAGCTCATAAGGTGTCAGATTTGTACCTTTTTTGATCTGTACTCAGTTAAGAGTATAAATAGCTATACTTATAGCTTATCTCCAGTACTTTTGTGCAACATTATTTTCAATCATTAATGTCCTTGCACAATCGATGATAGATCTGTTCCTTCTCTCTACTATACCATTCTATGGAGGAGTTCTTGGTGCAGACATCTATCTTTCCATCCCTCTATCATTGCAAAATAGATTGAATTCATTGGATATAAATTCTCCACCTCGGTCAGATCTCAGACACTTTAGGTTCCTACCTATCTCCTTTTCAACCTTAGCCAAATACCACTTAAAAAATTGAAAAGCATCAGATTTTTCTTTTAAGAACATTACAGTCATCATTCTGGTATAATCATTAACAAATAGGATAAAATATCTAGCACCACAATAGCTTTGTACACCCATAGGTCCACAAAGGTCAGTATGAACCAAATCTAAAGCATTCTCAAAAGTAAAAGTCTTCCTCTTAAAACTAGACTTTGTCATCTTACCCAACTGACATTCTTTGCACATTACATTCTCAGGTTTCTTCAATCTAGGCAAACCTCTCACTTTCTTCTTACTAATTTCTACCAGATTATCAAAGTTAACATTACATAGCTGCTTATGCCATAACCAAATATCATCAAGTTGTACAATCATACATGTTTCTTTAGATAGGTCTAGATAGAAAAAATTATGTCTTGTCTGTTCTCCACTTCCAATCAGTTCACCAGTGGCATCAAATATTTTGGCCTTCCTATGATGAAATTCCACTCAGTAGCCAGTGCTATTAAGCTATGCAACACTCAACAGATTATAGTTAAGACCCTCAACCCAATAAGCATTCTCACAAGTGATCTTATCAGTCAGCTTAATCAATCCTTTACCTCTAACAAGACATGGTGCATCATTACCAAATTTCACACTTCTACCTTTATAATGATCTAAGGTATCAAACTTACTCTTGTCACCAGTCATGTGATGTGAACAACCACTGTCAATAATCCATTTATCATTTTTGTTCACACAAGATATCAATGCAGTTTTCTCATCCTCATCAGAGTCATCTTTCATTGCAACATAGACAACTTCAATTTCAAAATCATCACTATCAGTGTCAGTCTCTTCTTCAACAATATAGAAAGATTTCTTACCTTTTCCTTTGTAGTCCTTGTACCTTCGGTAACCTCTATCTTCTCTTTTATCTTTATGCTTGTTGTCTCTTTCTTCATCCTTATCATCCCTGTCAAGACATCTAGTAGCTATATGAACAACTTTATTACATGAAAAACATACAATATGGAGTTTACCTTTATACTTTCCTTTTCCCCTTTTTAGTCTTCTAGCCATAAGAGCTTCTAGATCCTCAAGTTCTTCATCAGATGTGTCACTTTCACTTTCACTCTCACTGATGCATCTTTCTTTTTTATTCTTTGACTTACTCAAAACCACTTGTGACTTAAAAGTAGATTCAACATTAGCAACAATGAAGTTATCATAGTTAAAAAGTTTAAAAGTAGTAAGCTTACCAACTAAACTTTCCAAAGTAAGAGCATTGTTAGGGTTACATCTAGATTCTTGAATTGCTGAAATTTTGATGGCATAAATAGGACATAGAGTTCTTAATACTTTTCCAATTATAGTCTCATCATCAATGGTTCCATTTTCTCCTCTAATAGCATTTACAACTTCTTTTATTTTACCACAATATTGTGCAATATTCTCACCTTCTTGCATTCTCATTTCATATAATTTACCTCTTAGGCTCTCATCTTTTGCTCTCAGTACTGTTATGTCACCTCCATAGATGTTTGCAAGAGTGTCCCATATTTTCTTTGCATTAGTGCAATCTTTGATGTCTTCAAATTCTAGATAACTTAGGGAAGATGCAATCTCCAACATTGCTTGGTTGTGCTCTTGTTTAGCTCTCATCTCCTCATTAGTCAGAGGTGCAACATGTGTGACATAATCATGCTCAACATAATACTTTGTAGAATCACCAATTCCAGCCAGATGTAGCTTCATCAAACCTTTCCATGCAGGGAAGTTCTCCTTATTTAGCTTCGGTACCTCCTTATATATCCTAAGCATTTTCTTCAAGTACCTTCAAAATTGTTCTCTGTAAGCACCAACAGCTTTGATACCAATTGTTAATATGATTTAGAACAATAGAGAGGGGGGTGAATGATTTGTTCTTAGGTCAAGATGTATAAAACAAACTTTAAAAATCTTCAACAAATCAGATCCAACAACCAACAACTACTCGGTCATTACTGATTGCATAACATAAACATATAGTAGTGCAGTCCACTATCCAATAGTATCTAACTTGTAAAACATAGAAATGTTCAAACCAAAACATTCACACAAGTATTAACACTAGGATTTATATTAGAAACCCAATTTGGGAAAAAACACTTTGTAACATGTTACTATTATTTTCACTCTTCTAAAGTGAGTTCTGTGAAAAGCCAACCCTGTCAAAGCTTACAAACACACTGTCAAGTGTGACCTAGTTAAAGGATTTAAACCACTCTGCTAAAAGTGTGCCTTGTTATAGGACTTACATACATCCCATTAGAATGCAACCTTGTTCAAATGATTTATACAAATGACTGTTAGGTTAACCTCTGTTAAAAGTATTTTGACTGATACAATGGTTAGAAAGTAACCGTAGTATTGATCTGAAAAACATATAACTCACTTTGCAAATATTAGATCCAATTCTATACACATATGCTGGCTTACTAACTGTGAACCTTTCCCATCTCCATCACTGATCTTCTTGGAAATCTCTTCAAGCAATCACAACACTTCTCCTTTAGCCTTTTCTCCTTAGATAGTCAATAACATCAACAATACTTCTAGCATCCTCTACTCTTCCATCCTCATGCTTAGGTTTCCTTAATACTTCCTCAATTAGGTCAATACATATTTTTGCTGCTTAATCTCCTTCATAGATCTTAGGGTTAGGTCAGATTCATTGAATCCTTCCAACTTTATGTTCTTCATCTATCCTTCTAGAAATATCTCAAATCTCTTAATAGATTTACAATAAAATGTTTTACAATGCATTAAATGCTTCCATACAATCAATAAATAAAGTCAACACATTTTACATAATCCAAGAATTCAACTATGTTGGCTGGAAATCTGAATTCTTCCTCAAATGTAAATTACTGACGCTCGGTCAATATAGTGTTCAATTCCTCGGTCTTCATTAGAAAGATCGGTCACCTAAAAAACTATTTCCTCAGCTAATACTGTCTTCCTCGGCAATTAACTGATATTCGGTCAACACTGAATTCACTCAGCATATACTAGCTCGGTCGACACTAACATCACTCGGGTTAAACTAGATTTCTTCACTTTTTCTCAATTAAGCCTACCAGTTTAGTCTTCATTCTTACTTAGATAAACAAATACATTATCTTATCATTGTGCCACATAATCAAGTACTCATTGAAGTATCAAGATAACTCAACCTTTCCTTAGGTGCTATTGTTACCAACCTTTCCTATCCCCTTCACAACAATCAAATAGATATAGTACTTTCTTAGATAGCAATAGTCTTACCAGTTAAGGTTTGACATCAATGAAAATACAAAAATTGCTTCAATAGCAGTTTCCAACATCTAGTTGGGAGGTGGAGTAGAGTAGGATAGAGTAGAATTGCTTTCTATATTTCTTGTGCTTTCAAGTAGAAGTTACTGTTTTACTCTTGCAACATTATTACTATGAATTCTCATGCAGCACTTGCAGAGATAGGCATAGTGAACACTTTGAGTTGCTAAAACAAGCTTAGGTTAAGTTTACAAGCTTTCAATAGTAATTTCATTAAGTAGTTAAGTGTGCTTACTTTCCTGCAGCAATAGCATACATTTCTTTCATGCATTTTATCTTCTTGTAGCATAGGTAGTATGACTCTTTGAGGGGATTAGTGCACAAATTGTGCTATCCCATTTCAAGTCTACATCCCTAGGTTGACAATCTAAATGCATTTCATGATAGGAAAAGTAATCCTTAGTATGAATACATTATTCCTAAGAGAGACAATGGTGTGATTATCATTACCTATTGTGAGACTGTTCACCTAGCTACCATAAGAAGAACACAACTCCAATGTGGAAGGTATTTTCTTGGTTGTATAGAGAAGAACACACAACCTTGTTGGGATGGTGGTATTGAAATATGAGGACTTGTCAATCTTAAGAAAAATTCCTATTCGATTTGTCATAATCTCTAATACATCAAATTCCTTGAATTCCAATGAAAGACTAGGTAGTTGGATCCAAAAGGGTACAAATCTTGTGTCAAAATGGTGCAATTTAAAATAAGGTGACCAAGGTTGAATACATAATCCATGCCCTTCATGTACCCAAGCTTTCTCATGGAAAATTTTATTTCACCATTCTTTGGCACAAAAAAGAACTAAGAAAATTTTTGCTTTCTCATCTATAAAGAAAACCTTATCTACTCCATCGCATTTTGAAGAAAAGATGTTTTGTAGATATGGGGTATCATAGGTGATGTCCCAAAACTTGCATAAAAGATATCTATTTCTAAGATCATTAACTGAAGTAGAAAGTTGATCATTCTGAAAGGTAATTTTAATAGAGCCATTTCTAACCAAGGTTAGGACTTTTGAAAAACTCAAATTATTAGAAGCAAGTTTAGGGATATTGGGGATCCATACCTTTTTTAACATCAACCTTTTTTTGCTGCAACTGAGACTTTATATTATCCGTTTGTCTTCTTTTTTGGTTGATTGGATTGAAGGGAGCTTGTTGTTTCTCTTTCTCTAACATCTCTCTATTTGATGTCTGAACCTTTAGATTTGTAGAATTTTGACCAAATTCAAAAGATCTTATGCATTCACCTAGTAGTGGGGCATTCTCGACAAATAATGTTCTCCCAATACTTGGATTGGGGCCTAAAATGCCTACTCCCTTTGGATCGATAGGTTTAAATTTTGGAAAAATTATTTCCCTATCATGATCACCGAACTTTGATTCCCTTGATGATTTTTGCAAATTATCCAATCATATGAAATCCCCTATTGATTTCTTCAATCCATTAGACCTTGTGAAGGCAGGTTTCACAATTAGTGCACTACAAAAAATATTAGCTATAATGCCTGGAAACCGATCCTTGGATTTATCTCCTTTTGGAAATCCTAATACCCGTTGTATGCGTTCGCTGCACCACAGGCTTGTGACAATATATTTTAAGAAAATATGAATCCTTTGTCTCCTCTATAAGATATATTTATAATCCTTCAAATCTTCTAAATATGATTTCTCTAGTAGAGGATTGTGTTTCTCTAGTACTCAATCCTTAAAGAAAATATCAAATGGAAGTCGTTTGCCAATCTAATTAGATGCTTAGGGTTTCTCCAAAACCTCTTATGATTAAACTGAACTCGGTTAAACCCATTAAACCTCTATGATCTTCCATAGAAAGCTTATCAATGAAGAAAGTGATTTGGCTTTTTGAAAACTTTAGTTCCTCCGCCAAATACGGTGCTCGACACCTCCATCAGTTCCTATTTTTATTACTATAGAGGTTTTTTATATGATTAAATTATTATATATAATTAAACATATATATCATTATTTATGATTAAATTATTATATATATTATAAAATATGATTAAATTATATATTAATATAATATTAAATTTAATATTTTTATATTATTAATACAAACATATCAGACATCAGCTATTCAATACCTATCTGGTATTTGTTATTGCTAGGCATTTTCCATGGCCAAGTGTAATGATACCTAAGCCTACTTAAAAGTCAACACAAATTTTCATGTTGTTGGATAGATGAAAAGAACCTTTTTTTGTATCATCATGTTTTTTCCCCTTATGATCCTGCACATACCTATATGCAATCCTATTTGTGCTCTATTTTTATTTTGTTATTTTTTATCATCTTTGAGTTGTTTTGAATTATTTTTACAATACAAACAATGACAATAATAGTTTAGATAAAAAGATAATATTGCAACACCTTTACAAACTAAAAAGAATGAACAAAAATCAGAAATTAAACTACTAGAAATTTTAGATTTAATTCATGATTTGAATTTTTAATATTTTTCAAATATAATGACAACCCAATCCATAAAATGACATAATATATCAATGTCATAGATACTCACAAAATGTAGCCATTAAATGACTAGAGGTGCTCACAAATATACATTCTAAAGGTGCCAAAATACTTCCAAAATGGATAGCTAGGTCTAGAAATGATAAACAACAACAAAGAACTCCAATAAATGCATTTAAAAACTCTTACAAACCCTAAAACTACTGAAAAAACCTCTTGTATCCCTTCAAGATGTGGTATAGTTCTAGGGAGAAGATATAACTAGAAAATAGAGATAAGCCCTATACAATCCTCTCTAAATCAGTTATTTTAAAATATGATATACAATAAGCTTTGACAACCTTAATATGTCATCTCTTAATGCTCAAATGTGACCTTTGAATAAAATCAACAAGTATTCTCTAGATTGTATGTCTCAACAATGTAGAGAATGTTGCTTGCAAGGGTTTTCATCCTCACAAACCAAAAATAAAGACATAATCTCCTCAAAGACAAGAGCAATATCAAAATCAAACTCAACAGCACCCAAATGATATCCCCAGTCATCCTTTGGTAGTTTCTTACCTACTTTTTTTGAAAAAGTACTTTTTTGATATTTTTTGAAATTTTTTTTTTCTTTATTGCTTTTTTTTTTTTTTCAAAAAATCACTTCTTTTCCTTTTTTTTTTTGTTGTTTTTTTGGGAATTTTTTTCTTTGTTTTATTTAATAAGAATCACCTCCCTTTAACCTCTCAATGTAGCATTAAATAATAAAGGCTCATTCATTAAAATAATTCACCTTTAATTTTTAATATACACTCTCTATAGTCTCTTCATTAAATAAATAACATAAAATAATGATAAATTTAAATATTTAATTTAATTTTATTAATTTATAGCATATTTTTATTTAATTCAAAGCTCCTGGACTATATCAAAGTCAATTGATCATCAAAATTAGACCCACTGATAATACTGAAAAATATCAAGCATGCTAACTGACTCTTTTGATACTCATAATTAACTTACTAAAAATAGTAAGTGTGGGAGAACTAATCCAAAAAGGTTCTAGAAAGAAATATTACACTCCATTCATTTGTTAAAATGTGAAATCACACTTGATATTGCTTCCAAGATTCCTTAATCCTAATCATTAGCCTACAAGAATTGACTAAATAGACATATTACCTCACCATGCTATACTAACTTAAGAAGGGGACATTACAAGTTTTATATTTAAAACATTATTCAAAGAAATAGGAATAAAGAATTTGTTTTTAGAATAATAGGAGAAAGATATGATGATTGGAATAGCACAAAATTCAATTAGAGGAATGATGAAAGTCACATAATCAAATGGTTGAAAATAGAGGCCCTAAAGAAGTCACAAATGAAACCAACACATTAAATATAAATTGAAAAGATAAATGATATATTGACATTACCTTGAATAGTATGTGAATTCCTTGTGTTGACTATAGAGGATTCCACAAGCATTTGGAATGATGGAGATTGCAATAGTTGTGAGGGAAGCATGTTAAAAATAATTAAGGTAAAATGTTTAGTTGAGAATAGGGTGTAATTTAAATAGTCCACTATTTAAACTTCAAATGAAATAAAGTGGGTATTAGTGGGAGTGTAGTCCATGCCACTTGACACATAGTTCTAATGTGATATTTGGAACCGCACACAAGATATATAGTGAACATTTTTAGCTTTAAATTGATCTTATGAGGATTGTAAGTGATTTTTAAATTTGATTTATTGTATGCATATATGCATGTATTGCTAATATGATTTAGAACAACAGAGAGGGGGGGTGAATTAGTTGTTCTTAGGTCTAGATGTATAAAAAAAACTTCAAAAACTTTTCCTTAAATCAGATCTAACAACCAAAACCAACTCGGTCATCATTGATTCAATAATAGAAACATATAACATTGCAGTCCACTACCCAGCTGTATCTAACTTGTAAATCATAGAAATGTCTAAACCAAAACATTCACACAAGCATTGACACTAAGATTTATAGTGGAAACCCAATCTGGGAAAAACCACTTTGTAACATGCTACTATTATTTTCACTCTTCTAAAGTGAGCTCGGTTAAAAGCCAATCCTGTCAAAGGTTACAATACACATTGTTAGGTGTGACCAGTTAAAGGATTTCAATCACTCTGTTAGAAGTGAACCTTGTTATAGGACTTACATACATTCCATTAGAATGAAACCTTGTTCAAAGGATTTAAACATATGACTGTTAGGTCAACCTCTGTTAAAAAGATTTTGACTATTACAATGGTTAGAAAGTAGCAGCAGTATTGATCTGAAAAACATACAACTCACTTTGCAAATATTAGATCCAATTCTATACACAAATGCTGGTTTACTGACTTTGAAACTTTTCCATCTCCATCTTTGATCTACTCGAAACTTTTCTTCAAGCAATCACCACACTTCTCTTTCAGCCTTTTCTGCTTATACAGTCAATAACATCTACTAATCTTCCAGCATCCTCTATTCACCCATGCACACACATACCTAATGCTTAGGTTCCCTTAATACTTCCTCAATTAGGTTAACTCATCTTTTGCCGCTCAATCTCCTTCATAGATCTTGGGGTTAGGTTAGATTCATTGAATCTACCCGCTTTATGTTCTTCAGCTCCTTTTCTAGAAACATCTCAAATCTCTTAAAGATTTACAATAAAACATTTTTCAGTGCATTAAATTCTTTCAAACAATCAATAAATAAAGTCAACACATTTTACTTAATCCAAGAATTCAACAATGTCAGCTCCAAATCTGAATTCTCTTCAAGTATAAAAATACTGATGCTTGGTCAATACTGTGCTCAACTACACGGTCTTCATGTAGAAAGCTTGGTCATTACTAAAAATGTTTCCTCAGCTTAAACTGTCTTACTCGACAATTAACTAATGTTCGGTCAACACTAGAATTTTGCTCGGCATACACTAATTCGGTCGACACTAACATCACTCAGCTTGAACATGATTTCTCTATTTTTTCTTGGTCAAGCCTACCAATTTAGTCTTCAATATTACTAAGATAAACAATACATTGTCTCATCATTGTACAACATAGTCAAGTACACTTTGTAGTATCAAGATAACTCAACCTTTCCTTAGGTGCTATTGTTACCAACCTTGCCTATCCCCTTAGCAAAACTCAAATAGATATAGTACTTTCCTAAGTAGCAACAATCTTATCAATTACGATTTGACATCAATGACAACACAACAATTGCTTCAATTGCAGTTTCCAACATGCATGTATGTACAATTAAGAATAACAATTGGAGGAATTTTACAAATTTTTATAGTGGTGGTAGTGCACAGTTATTCCAGAATCTATATGTGGGTATTGACCAACACCTTTAGATCACCATTTTTGGACCTTTGTACAAATAATGAGTCCTCCAACATCCATTGTAACTATCTAGAAATTGAAACAATAGCTTTAAGTTTGGTACAAATAAATAAAATAAAAAAACTATTAATACTCAATCAAAATATATGAAAAAAGAAATAAAATTAAAAAACTATTAAAACTCAATCAAAATATATGAAATTGGAATGAATGAACATTGAGTACTCTCCCCGTAAACTTAAAATAAAAAATAATCATACACACTTTTATAAATTTACCAAGCGACTTCTAAGTTGATCATTATCTTGCTCAACAATCTAGATAGAACTACTAATTTTATTTACCAGTAGCTAATTGCACTTGAAAGAATTAGTTTTTAGAGATACTCATTGGAGAAGTGAATTTTAAATACCAGCTATATTAATTATACACATGATAGCTTGATTTTCTATTCCACCATCAAAATCATCTGGTAAAGCTATTTATTTGCCAATTAAAAAAAATGAAAACATCAACATTCCCCCAACATCAGGGTGCCAAGGTTTCATGTTCCCTAGAAGAGATACACTACAAGACTTAAAGATACATCTCAGACTCTCATGGGAACCATCTTCCTGAGCCACATAATATCCTTACACTCTATTAAATAAAGAAGCTATGAATTTTATTCGATTCTTGCATCCTTAAAAAAGTGTATCAATTTAAAAATATCTATCAATAGAAGACTAATCAGAATAAAGGCTCTTAACGTCGGCCACACTAGTAGAAATCAATGATAATAGTTAAAAGTTAGTAATCTAATTGGTGAATGAATGTTAATTACTAGGATTAAAGAAATGGCTAGTTTTTGTTAGCATCATTTATTCTCTATAACTTACGGATCTAACTGAGACTCTTCGTTCTATCTCCTCTGTAAATTTTGGATCTGACTGCAATCTTGTTATCTCCACATGTATGCCTAACTAAGGAAGCTTGTGTTCAGTTTATGTCTCCACAGTAATTTGCTCTTGCAAATAGTGGTTTAGTTCTATATAAATCATGCACTGTGTGCATATTATAATCAATTAATATTGAATATGGAACAGAGATAGAATTTTATTTTTGATCAGCTATGTTTTTACTCTATTTTTCTTTCTACCTAGATCTATGCTGAAAATTCTACATAGTATCAGAGCTTAGGTGCTAGGAAGGAGAAATACAAGTTTTTTTTATAGGTTCTAAAGATCAGATTGGTTACAAAGAATGGATTTTTCAGCCTCTTCTCTTCTCACACCATTAAACTATTTCAAATACACACCACAAATTATGCTTTGGCCCACAAGTAGAGGCCTGTATCAAATGGTTATGACAACAGAGGTTGAGTTGGATTCTGCATTAGAGAAAGGTCAAAGTCACGCTCTCTTCTCATGGGTCTTGTCTTCTTTTCCTCTTTAGAGACATCATGTTAGTGGACCTATCATGCCTCTCTTTTCAACATTATGAGGGGTTTCTACTATTCATGTTGATGATTCTTTACTTCCATAGTCAATTAGTTATATAGACATATGGCACCTATATTTTCAACCAGCACTTTATTCTTGCATTTTTGAGTAGTGTCGATAGGGTCACTCACATAGATTTATGTGTCATCTACATCCTTGAATGATAGATGTTTTGCCTTTGTTTGCCATCTATTCATTGTTTGGGAGCACATATGCAGATTATTGTCTTCTGTATCTTTGATTGATAAATGTTTTTCCTTTGTTTGCCATCTATTCTTGGTTCGAGTAGTGTCACTGGGGGCACTCATGCAGATTGATTCTGATCTTCATTTTGGTTCCAGAGGAATCTCTTCATTTAGCACTATGGTAGCTATCATTTGACAAATGTTCGCTATTTTTTTGTCACAGGATTTTCAGCTGCATCTTTTCTTTCATTAGTTTCTTGTTCTCCTTAGTTAGACTTAAGGGGGGGTGTTAGCATTAGTTATTCTCTATAACTTATGGATCTAACTGAGACTCTTTGTTCTATCTCCTTCGTAAATTTTGGATCTAATTGCAATCTCTTTATCTCTACATGTATTCCTAACTAAGGAAGCTTGTGTTTAGTTTATGTCTCCACTATGATTTTCTCTTGGAAATAGTGGTTTAGTTTTGTATAAATCATACACTGTGTGCATTTTGTAATTAATTATTATTGACTATGGAACAAAGACAAAATTTTATTGTTAATTAGCTATGTTTTTACCCTATTTTTGAAAGCTTTATTTTTCTTTCTAGCTAGATCTATGCTAAAAATTCTACAGTTTTAAGTAAGTGAGTATCATTATTTAATGTATGTGTGTTAATTTAGGAACACTTGGTTTGGTGCTCTAAAATAAATCTAGAAGATATAATACTTAATGGTTAGAAATCATAAGGTGTAAATTTCACTAATGTTTATAATTCTCAATTCTATTGATGCATTTAGATGATTACAAATGGGATAGAATGTTTCTCTAGTAGAAATGTTAGGGAACCATAAGAGGACTTAGATTAAGTAAGGGTTTGATTTTGCATTCATGAAAAATGTGCATTTAAGAATGTGTTAACACATTGTTACTTCCTCTTTCAAATTGTGTACTTAGTAAAGGATCAATGCAATTAATATCTAAGTAAATGATGAAATAGTGTCTACAAAATTTGTATTATTATTTAAAAAAATATTATTGTACCTATTTTGGGATGGAATAATATTGTCCTCTTAGGTTCCTTAGCAGGGAAAACTACACTATGGTTGCAAGTCTGGAGCAGTGGGCTCTTACCTTCTTTGTAATTAGACTATATTCATGAGTGAATTATCTTTATGTGCAAGTGCTCACTGTGGTTATTCCCAGTTTAAGTCTTATATGTATAAAATATTGGTGTTCATGTGTTGTTGGTTCTATTCATTATTTTCTTAATGATTTATGTGGTGAATATTGAAGTTAGCTATTTACTTGTTATCAGTATTTTACTCATTTGAAGAGGGCCTAGTTACTAAGTTAGACTACTGCACCCTAGTTTGAAATTATTAGTGGTCTTGCTTAATATTTGTGTTCATTTCATTGAAAAGTACATGAAAGAGAAAGGAAATGAACTACATCTAAAGATTACACATGCATGCATTAGTGATATGTATATTGTACAAAAGGGAAAGAGCTGGAAAGAAAACATCTATCTGAGCTCACATAGGCCATGAGCATAGCCATTACCAGAATTGGATGAATGAGTGTAGATATACATAAAGTAATCAATAAACACAGGGGTACCAGACATTGCCTGGTAATGGTGCCTAGATCCAATCATGTCCAGAGAGCTCCCGTGGTCCAAAACCTACAAGAAGAGAAGAGAAGATATGGGTTAGATCCAATGGATCTAAGAAATGACTCATATCACATTATTTGCAAAATGAATAGATACACTTAGCCATACACCTCTAGGAAAGGCTATGCTCAGGGCATGTGCATAAAAGGCTCCAGAGATAAAAGAGGCACCATGTTTTTTACTGACGTGTTTGTTTCATGTGCAGATACAGGAGAAGCTGATCCAATAATAATCCAAGGGTGTTGGGTCCTAGATGAATGACCTTGACCCTTGATGCAGATCATGACAAGAAAACCTCAAGTTTCCTGTCAGTGACTACATTAAGGGCCAAGAACACCCATAGTCAACGGAGAAACATTCAGTGAATGGTGCAGTATTAGTGGAACACTCAAGGATTGCAAAGATGAACCAAATAGAACATAGTAGGGCACTGACAGGACCAAGAGGGCATACATCATCAACATGTCAAAAAAAAATGAGTAAATGGTGCATGTGCCAGGAAAGATGAGCACCAAATGGTATGCTTTTCAATGGGCCTCAAAGAATGATACCTTTGAACATTGAGCAACATAGATGGTGTCAATTAAGAATTGAAAGTATACATTATCAACAGTGGCATGTTATGTAAACATAAATCAATCCAATGGTGAATATATATGTCCACAACAAAAAATGGTAAATAAAGGTCACAATGCTTTCAAGGTAATTAGTAGATAATATGTCATGGATAGATCAATAATGGAAAATTGGTCAAATATACACAATGCCTCTAACAAAATAGACTTTAAGACCATGACAAAAAATGTATCAAATGGCAGAATAAGATGCAATGCTTCCCAAAAATGAGCAGGGCGTGAAAATGACAGTGGTCTCCTTTTCTTTTCTAGATAAATGCACAAGCCGAGAGCAGCATGTTTTTAACAGTGGCAATATTCTAAAGCCAGACAAAATTGATAGCATAATAAGTATAAGCTCATAGGATCCATGAGTCATGAACAACAAAAAATAAAAATGAATTGTAGATAAGAGTTCACAATTTTAACTTCCAAATAGGGGACACCGTTTGGTATAACAGAGAAAGAATTTTTCCACTGATGATGTATGATGCTTACAAGTCTTCAAAGGCACATAAAATAGTGAGCTGAGAGAAACAAGTATACTATATACAATGATGCAATGCCTCAAGTGTTCATAGGTTCAACGACCCAAGATATCAGAAGTGCATAGGCTGGGAAAGGAATGGCATAAAATATATGACAAATATGCAGCATGAACCCATAGTCTCACAAACCATTGAAGCATGCATAGGATCAATAAAAACTAGTGCCATTGAATCATTACTAACAATCATGGAATAAAATGGAGTGATGGAGAAGCTTACAGGTCAAAATTGTTAGCATCAATGCCATACAAGAAGCGATGGGCATGGGCTGAGGGTATGGTGTTGTATAAGAAACATCAATATATGTCCAGTGCATACATGGAAAACAATAAAGATACCAGATGAATCTTCATGGGCCCTAATGCAAAGAATCATGAGCATCAACAATACATAATAGTATGGCTCACACCTAAACAGTGACCAAATGTATCGATTCCATGATGCCCTATTCACTGATGACAGCAAGCAGAAATATTAATACAAACAGGTGACACAAACACTACATGGGTCACATAAACATAGGGAATTGATGCCCTAGTTTTAAAGGTTGTCAATGGAAATGGCAAGAGGCATACGTAGCACAAGACCAAATGCATAGAAATATGATGGTGTTGATTTTATAGATTCAAAAGGCATCTCTAAGCTAGCAACGGGTCCATAATACATGACACCTAGCCCAAGCCCACTAGCACCATATCAAAAAGTAAACATAGCATGACTACAATCAAGCAATCACAGTCTATGTAGCACTGTAGGATACAGAGATAAGGAGATAATTGACATCAAACAATAGTCTAGATACCCAGTCTCAAGTGCGGGCTATGCAGTCGCTAATCATGATAAATGCATGGGTGCTATAAGAAAAATAGAACCAACTAAAAGGAAGAAGCTAGTGCTCACAGGCCTTAGACATTTCAACAGGGCACAACAATAGCATGAGTTTCATAGGCTATAATATCAAACATGCAGATAGTAAACATGGCATCGAGGAATGCTCAACAAGCAAATCTCTGGGTACATAATGTCCCTTTTAATATGAGAAATCCATAGCAACCATTATGTTCGTGGGCCATGTAAAAGGATCAAAGAAAGATGAAAACAATGGTCTTGATCTGATAGGTCAATATATCATTGTAAAAACCAGTATGCAAAGGAACACAGTGCTATATGCAAAATTAGAATGGGTGCCGTGACTCACCAACACGTATTCACCAAGCATTAACATCAAGAAATATGATGATGCCCTAGCTACAACGGGGTATATAATAACCAGTATTAAGTAGAAACATCTCGATGGTGTCTGTGAATGACCAAATAATAGGTTATGCTACACAACAACACCATCGAATGAGGAGCACTAGCATATAAAGATATGTTACAAAATGCACAAGGAGTGTTACAGAATATGAACAGTAAGATGATAAAAAAATCAAATGCCCTAACTCAATATGGGCCACATGGGGCAAAAGGCCATTAACATGATACCTATCTTTTCATGGAAATATCATAATAGTGGAATAGCACAACAAACAAATGAAGAATCAGTAGCAAGAAATAAATCAAGATACAAATGGTGCCTCAAAATCTCACAGCAGTGAAATACATGTGCCCATGCCCTATCCGGCATTAAAAGGCATGATGACCTAGTTTTTAACAAAAATAAGTATGGGCTCATGGCACCCTCAAAGGTTCAAAGGGTTATAATAATATCAACCACTGTTATGCAAAAATATAGAATGAGATGTAATATAGTGCCATCAGTTGTGCCCTCAAAAACATGAACTCTTCTCGAAGACACAACACCTTTGAGAAGTTGATTCAAATCAAAAGTCATGCCAAATGAGCACATCTTCTAGTGAATCAATAACAATACAATGAAACTCAAAATGCTATACATTTATAGTGCCTTTAGCAGAAAAAGTAACCATAATATAGAGGGGATGCCATCACATTTCACCCTCAAAATGCCAAATAGACACAACCATGCTTTCAATATGCAGAGAGATGATACAAGAATGAAATGTTGAATGACAAAGAATCAGTGCCTACCTCGACTTCTTGATGCCTCTGCCAGTTGTTTCCAAAAACAAGTGCAGGGAGTGCCAGTAGAATTGGCAACTTGGCAAGTGCTAGGGATCAAGTAGTCTGCCACCAGTAGATTTTCCTCATCCTTGATGAGGGTTTTAGGGAAACATTTCTTGCTAAAGTTATGGCATATGTGTAAAAGATGGTGGTGGATTTAAAATCACGATGAGGGTTTTGGCTATGTGGAGTGGTTTTAATTTAATAAGTTATTGATTAATTATATACTTTCCCCTCTTTTGTTTTGGGTTGAGAGTTGTAATTAATTTAACGTTGGGTGCCTCATTTTAGATGGATTTATAAGAGATGTAAACAATTCAAATATGTTTTCCCCTATCTTTTTTGGGTTGAGAACTATTTTAAATGTATTTAAATCCACATAGTTTGGCATAGGGGTAAATTTAAAATGTAAATGTAAAAGTCATTGCACACATGTTATTGTAAATTTTGACAATGTTATTTTTATAAACCATTTTCAGAATCCTATTTTGGTGCATGACTTAGTGGGTAGAATGGTCTTCTTTTGACTATCTTTTTTAGGCTCCCACTTTTTCCACCACCCCTAAAAACCTGGGAATCTAGCATCCAAGTTATGATGCAGCCTCATGGGTCTATTTTTGATCTTTTTATATTCTTAGGGGGTGGTGGAGTTTGAATGTAGATTCCTAGGTTTTAGTTATACACCTCTCACTTTTCATGATGGAGGTTAGCTCTTCATTCTATTCTCTCTGATATGAGTGTTGTAGCTCTGAGGGACACAATTGTACTTAGTTTATTTTCAACAATAAAATTGATCCTTCTTGTTTCCCTACAATTTCAGATTTGTTCTTTTGAATCTCATGCAAGATTACTGTGATGTCCCTGTATCCTTAATTTGCATGTTGATCCAAGTGGGTGTTTCAGGAATTCATCTTAGCTCAGTAGCGTAAATTTGTGTGTAATTGAAAGATCAAAATTGTGGAGATTTCTCCCTTCTCTATGTTTCAAGTACATTATTGCATAGAGAGTTTAAGGAAGCAGAATCAAGTTGTGAGTTTAGTTTTTTTTTGTTGTTGTAGTAAGCTTATTCTAGTTGTGGATCTTCTTTCAAATTTTGTGGATCACCTTGTTTTCAATCAGTTTTAGTTGTTTATTTTATGCACTCTCTCCCTTTCCTCCTAAAAGTTAGTTAATTTTTTAAGTGATCCAAGGGGAAGCCAGCCCTTAATTCTAAGGTTTATTCTTAGATAGGTTACCCACAATCTAAGAATAGTTCCATGTTTCATAGGATTGCTAGGTTTTAATACTTAGCAAATTGGGTGCAATCCTTAGTGGCAATAATTTTTGGCACGCCCGGTGGGACGGAGGTCTCAATGAGTCAGATTTCTAATAATGTTTACATGCAAGTTATTGTGTGGTATGAGTAGTGACTATGTTTTGATATCATACCTGGTGACCCTAATCTTGTTTCATGCAGATCAACACTTAAGCTTATGAGTGGGATTCCAACTAGGAAGAGTAAGAATCCTTTTGTTTATACAGAGTTTCCATCTGTCAAGAAGAGGTCTAAAGCAACCCAAACTAGTGCATCATAATCTAAAAATCCCACTCCTAATCCTGTTCACATTCCTGCAACCACTCCCCCAATTCAGTTCATGTAAGCAGAACCAACAGTTCAAGCTCACCTTAATCCTCCAATGGCTAGACAACATCCTTTTGTAGACTTCAATCAAGGTAGCCCCTTGAATTTGTAGCAGCACAATGACATACCTATATCAGCCCTTAAAAACATTCCTATGTTCACAAGAGAGGATCAAACCTCCACTATTGAGCATATAAGAGATGTAGCATCCCTTTGTGCCCTTCATAATATAACCCAAGATAGTGTGGCTGAGGTTGTTGGTAGCTTCCCTCAAAGGTAAAGATTTACAATGGTTTAGAGGCTTAGAAATTGGTTCTATAGTTGATTGGGATGGGTTGGGTCAGGCCTTGACCAATCAATTTAAAGATAAATTAGACCACCTCTCCTTAGTTGAACATTTGACTACCATTAAAAGGCCCCCCTAGGAGTACATGATGGATTTTAATTTCAAGTTTCAGAGGACATGGAATAGATTACCAGCCATAGTTAGACCTTCAAGCTAGCATGCTTTCCTATATTATCTAAGAGCCCTCAACAATGATATCTCTATTATGATTCAATCCATGGGAGGGACTAATTTACCAGCAGCATATGATCTTGCCATAAGAGCTGAAAATAGCCTAATTCAAGCGAGAAAAATAGCCCCAAGGCCTCCAATACCTATTTTCCCTAAGCTTCATCATGTTCCTGAAGCAATTCCAGCCTTGGCATCTATTCCACCTCTCCTAGCTCCTTCTCAACAAGTTGTTAGTCTAGTTGTGAACCAATCCCAAGAGCTGAATGAGATAGAAAATGCCTTGCAAACTATTACTAATGAGCTAGTTAATCTAAAGAAACAATAGTCCCAACCTTATCAGTAGCCCTATCAAGCTCATTACCAGCAAAATAGACCCCAATACTAGTAGGGCCAGCAAGGCCAAGCAAGAAATTACAACCAGAAAGCCGGTCAACCTTATAATCCTAACACTCCAAGTGCTTCTAGAGAGTTGGTTCATGTGGCTTAGAATAACATGGCACAAGAATATCAATGGGGATGCCCATGCAATCAACAACATATCCAAGGGATGTGTCCTAATGGCTATGCTCAGGCCCTCATGGTGTAGAACAATGTGATGGTGCTGCAGGAGATGGTTCAAGAACCAAAGATTCAACAAGGTCCGGTTGCTACCCCAAATGAGTTGCAAACATTTGAGGTGGCACTAGTTAACTTTCAAAAGGAGGATTTTTGTGGGGTAATTTTTTCTCCAAATGAAAATCGGAACTATGTCCCGGTTGCAGCCAACATAAGGTCTAAGAAGAAGGCTTTGGAGGTGGAACAAGTGGCCTCTACTAGTCAGCAAGCTCTTATTGTGACTCCACAACCCAAGGTGGTTCAAGATCTAGTCCAAAACTAGTCAAAAGAGGTTAAGGAACTAGCCAAGGCAGTGACATAGTTAGTGTCCATGCAACCAAAGACTACTACAACAAACAGGCAGTCTAAAGTGAGCTTGGTATCTTTTAACATTGTAGAAAAAATGAAGAAGACCTCCATAAATGTGCCTTTGATGGACACCATGGAGATCCCTAGACAAAAGGAGCTAATACTTAGTGAGTTGGCTAAGATTTCATCAAATCCAAAAGCCGTTTTAGAACAGCCTAGAATTCTAGTGGTTGAAACACCTCAAAAAGAGTAGCAAATTGAAGAAGCCAGCTTGCAGCCCATTGTTGCCCCACATGTTAAACCCCATCCTTTCTATGTAACTCTAATTGTTGGAAATTTTTTAGTTCACAATTTCATGATAGACTTAGGGGCAAGTAGTTCTATGATTTCTAAACAACTAGCAGACCTCCTAGGGTTGTCCTATGAGCCAATAGACATGCATGTTGTTTAGTTGGATGGGTCATCAGTTAGCACCATTGGGGTCATTAAAGACCTCAGTCTCACTCTACATGAATGTACCAACTTCTCTATTCCCCAAGATGTCTATGTCATAGATCTACCTCCTCACTTTTCTATCTATCTAAGTAGAGATTTCACTACCAGGTTAGGGGGATATCTCTCAGCTGATTGGTCTCATCTATACTTCAAAACTAGGTATGGGACTAGAGTTAGAATCAAGTCTAAAGATTTCATAACAAACCGTGCTGAACCTTACACCCCAAGCCCTATAAATGCCAATCTAATGTTTCATGAACAAGATTCCATTGATTCCAAATCTAAAACCACTATTGAAAAAATTTGAGATATTGTCCTAGATGAATGGGCTAAAAGAGACTTGGAAGAGAATCCTTCTAGAAACATGGAGATTTTTGGTATTGGAATGTATATTATCCATGAAGAGGGTGCTGTGATTCTAGATTTGATGAAGAAAGAGGATGAGTGTTCTAAAAATCAGAATGGTGAGCTGTGGCAGTTATTCTTTGATGGTGCCAGAAGCAAAGTTGGTTTGGGAGGAGGAGCTATCCTAATTTCTCTAGAAGGACAAAGGTATTACTCTGATGTTCATTTTTATTTCAGTTGTACTAACAATACAACAGAGTATGAGGCCTTGATTCATAGTTTAGAATGGGATAGACAAAGAGGAATCAAGTGTCTAAAAGTTATAGGTGATAGTGAATTAGTGGTTAATTAGATTTGTGGTACTAATCTCACAAAAAATGATACACTTAAGATGTATAAGCACAGGGTTTGGGATTTAATGGAAGATTTTTGTGCTTTTAATCTAGTTGTTGTCCCAAGAAATTAGAACAAATAGGTAGATAAGCTGGTTGCCATGGGAGCAGAATATGATATTCCAAAGGAGGTCACAAGCCCTAAAATGTAGCAGGTGAAAGTTTTGGTAAGACCATCAATACCAAACAATCAGAATAAACATGCTCACCAGTATGATGACCAAATGCTATAGTTGAAAACTAACAAGCTACCCAAGGGATTGGTCACCCTTGAGTCCATTTTTAACTCTGATGATTAGCTCAGAGGAGACAAGGCCAACATGAAAGTCAAGGAAGAGCATTACCAACCTATAGAGATTCTCAAAGACAAATCCCTTAAGTTACGAAAGGTATGTACTCAGCCAGAAAAGCAAGCCTTTGTCTCATTATGTCAAGAGTTTAATGATGTTTTTGCATGGGAATACTATGATCTGAAAGGATTTGATCCCCATTTAGCCCAGCACACCATTGAGGTAGAACCCCATGCCAAACCAATGAGACAAAAGAAGAGACCCATCAATCCTAAATTAGAAGTTTTGATGAAAACATAATTGAGGAAAATGATTGAGGCCAATATTATCTTTCCCATTAAACACACCTCTTGGGTTTCCAATCTAGTACATGTCAGGAAGAAGAATGGTGAAATCTAGTTATGTGTGGATTTCAAAGACCTTAATAGAGCCTCACTCAAAGACCACCACCCATTTCCCTCCATGGAACATATATTGCAGTATGTCTTAGGGTCTGACAAATTTTCCTTGTTGGATGGCTTTTCTGGCTATAACCAGGTCCTGGTTAGAGAAGAAGACCAATACAAAATAACATTCACCACCAAATGGGGCACCATAGCATACATGAGGATGCCTTTTGGGCTATGTAACGCTTGTGCTACATTTTAGAAAGCTATGGAGATGATATTTTTTGATTTGATGAACAATTTTGTTCTAGTTTATTTAGATGATATAACTATCTTTTCAAAAGATACTAATGATCACCTGAGGTAGATTTTTGAGAGGTGTAGAGAATTTGGAGTTTCATCAAATCCTAAAAAATGCATCTTTGCTATCCATGAAAGCATATTGTTAGGGCACATTGTCTCCAAGCAAGGGATAACAATTGATCCTGAAAGGATAAAGGCCATCATGGCACTACCCCTACCAACTCACAAGAAGGGATTGCATAGTTTCCTTGGAAGAATCAACTTCTTAAGAAGGTTCATTCCAAATGTTGCAGCACTACTAAAGCCTATGACCTAGATGCTGAAGAAGAACTCAACTTTTCATTGGATGAATGAAGGAAAGATGTGTTCTGAAGAAATCAAGGAAGTAATTGCTTCTGTCCCTACTCTGGTAAACCCTGAATTTTCTAAAGATTTCATCCTATATGCTTTTGGGGACACTGATAGTATCTCTTCCATGTTAGTCCAGTAGAATGCTAAGAAATAGGAATAGCTAGTGGCTTTTTATAGCTAAGGCCTAGATGGTTATGCATTAAATTACACTCCTATAGAGAAGCATATCCTAGCAATAGTGAGGAGTTTGAAAAAATTTAGACACTTGTTGTCCAATAATATAGTACACCTAATGGTTGCTCACCCTTGCATAAAAGATTTCCTATTGAATAAAGGCCTGAGCCACAAGAGGGCTGGTTGGATCACCAAAGTCATGGAGTATGAAATTCAGATTAAAGTGACCAAATTGATTAGGGGAAAAGGGTTGGGTGAACAGTTGAATGAGGGAAGAATAGACAAAAACAAGTAAGAAGAGGAAGTTTTCCTAATGAACCAGAATGCAGAATAGAGTGCAAGTTGGACAATAGAGATGAAACATTATCTCTCAACTGGTCAGTGCCCTCAAAGCCTTGACAAGAGTAAAAGAAGGTACTTTAGACTTCAAGCTATCCCATTTATCATTATTGATGATGTTCTATATAGAAAAGATCATAGTTGTGTCTTGTTGAGGTGTGTTGAAACTAGCCAGGTAGATAAAATATTGGAAGAGTTTCATGATGGAAGTTTTGGAGGACACTTTACAGCTAGAACCACTACTCTAAAAGTGATGAGAGCTAGATACTACTGGCCTAGCTTGTATAAGGATGTATTTGATTAGGTAAGGAAGTGCAAGAACTGTTCTTTGTTTGCTGGAAAATAGAAGTTAACAGCCCTCCCTCTGCATCCCATCAAAGTGGAGTAGCCCTTCTCCAAATGGGGGTTGGACTTCATTGGACCCATCAACCCCCCATCTAGTGCTGGGCACAAATGGATACTTACTACTACTAATTATTTTACCAAATGGACAAAGGTTGTAGCATTGAAGGAAGCGACTGAGACCTCTGTCCTAAATTTCTATCAAGACATTGTGTCTAGATTTGACACTCCATATTCTATCATTTCAGACAATGCTATGACATTTCTGGGAATGAGAATATTAGAATTGGAACTAAAGCACAATATATTCCTAAGTACCTCATCTAACTATTACCTCAGGGTAATGGTTAGGCAAAATCAACAAACAAGAACTTGTTGAGAATCATCAAAAGGACTATTGAAGGAAATGAGAGGGATTGGCACATAAAGTTGAAGCTAGCCTTATGGGTAGACAGAAAACACCCAAGAGGTCTATAGGTAATTCTCCTTACACACTTGTTTATGGGAAAGAAGCCAGGATTCCTTTGTCTACTGAGATGCCTACTTTAAGTTTAATCAAAGATATTGATCTAATGGAAGAAGATACTATGCAAGTTAGGCTTGCTAAGCTAGTCGAACTTGAAGAAGTAAGAAAAATAGCACTAGAAAACCTAGAGGCTCATCATTCTTAGATGAAGAAAATCTTTGATAAGAGGGCCACACCTAGAGTTTTCAAGGAGGGAGACCTTGTCCTCAAGTGGGATGAATCAAAGCACAAACCAGAAAGGCCTACTAAATTTGATGCTATATGGAGTGGACCCTTCATGGTGATTAAGTGCAAGGCCCATAATGCTTTTCAGATGGCTAATATGGATGGAGAGGAGTTGCCCATTCCAGTGAATGGGATTCACCTCAAGGCTTGTTTCTAAGGTCTCATTCTTCCCTGTACATTAGTAAGTTAGAAGTTTCTAGCTTTTTGTGTTTCCTAAGTGCCTGGCACAAGTTTGTTTCCATTTTTGTTTTTAGTTTGCTTTCAGTTCAATTTTTTAGCTTGCTATGAGTAGAAATAAGCTAGAGAAGTTATCTCTGGTAGTTAGTGGTTTTGTTAGCAAGGAGGATTGGTTGTTTAGGGAACTAAGTTCAGTTTGAAGCTTATAGGACTCTGTGCCCAATGGATCTTTAAGGAAGCTGGTCAAGATGCTTAGTAGGCAAGCACTCCAAAGAGGTTGAAAGAATGTTATCAGTATTTTACTCATTTGAAGAGGGCCTAGTTACTAAGTTAGACTACTTCACCCTAGTTTGAAATTATTAGTGATCTTGCTTAATATTTGTGTTCATTTCATTACAAAGTACATGAAAGAGAAAGGAAATGAACTACATCTAAAGATTACACATGCATGTATCAGTGATATGTATGTTGTACAAAAGGGAAAGAACTAGAAATAAAACATCTATCTAAGCTCACATAGGCCGTGAGCATAGCTATTACCAGAATTGGATGAATGAGTGCAGATATACATAAAGTAATCAATAAAATAAAGGTAAAATGGATTCAACTCTATTCAAATGAAAGGGAGGAAATATGAGATCTATTCTCAAACCCAAATTCCCAAAGAAGAGATCCAATTTGATCAACCAAGAGGTTAATACATAATCAAATCAATTTATGAAGAATATGGAAGAGAGAGAGAGAGAGAGAGAGAGAGAGAGAGAGAGAGAGTAAATCCAATATTTCCCTATGAAGGAAATTATGCTTGAAATATGGAATAATTGAAATACAAATACTAACCTCAAATTAGGGCAGAACTGGAAAATGTCAAATTCTGATGTTTGTGTATACTTTCAGGCAATTCTGCAACTTGTTCTGAACTAGAAATGCTGAGATAGAGAAAACCCATAAATCTTTCTCCAAGATGAGGTCAGGTCGGGTTTGACCCTCATAAAAGGTCAAATACTACATTCTTTGTTTGAAGTCCAATTTTGATTCTGTTTGCAGATCTTAAAAGTTTTCTGAAAAGAGTACTCAAATTCACTCTTAGATCTGAAATTCTACACCTGTACCTGGAAGAAAATGGTGGGTTTTTGTTTTATGGGGGGTTTTCCTTGGTCAAACCCCAATTTAGGAATTAACCTTGAAATTGAATTGAAATATATTGTGCATAAACAAAGTAATTGAAACAAATCACCTTGCTTATGTTGAAGTCCTTATAGAGGATTTGAATCCTCAAATCCACAAGTAGGAGTACTTCAATGGATGTAGGATGTCTCCAATCAATGGTATTTGATCTTCAACACTAATCTTGACTTGATCTTTGCATATGAGAAGGCTTGAATGAATGTAGAAGGATGGATCATCAAAGGGAGCTCCAAAGAGATTGAATCCTTCAATAGCTACAAATGGATCTCCTTGATGGATGGATGCTTGAACAATTGAATGCTTGAAGACTTGCTTGAGTGCTTGAGAGCTTGCAATGAAAACTTGATGTGAATCATGGATGTGAATAATGGATGTCAATTGCTTGATTGTGGATGAGAAAATGAGAGAGGAAGGCCTCCTTTTATAGTGAGGGCACAATCCTCTAGAGGGGCCACCTTGGAGAATTAAATCCCAATTAGGTCCTAACCTTTAGAAAACATACCTATATTAAATGCAATTAGAGGATTTAGCATCCCAAAACCTGAAATGGCCAACCCGGTGGCAGGAAAATAAATATCCCGAAAGCCCGATGCCCGGAAATCAAAGAAATTGGAAATTTGAATAAGGGGGGAAAAATCAAGGTTGGACCTAACCTAGTTAGGTTTGACCTTGATCTTGACCTAGTTAGGTTTGAGCTTGATCCTGACCTAGTCAAGATCAACCTTGAATTTGACCCTGGGCCCAAATTCAGTCAGAACCAGGTCAAGAGGTCCCGAGGATGCCCATAAACCTAGAAATGATATCAGAATAGGAAAAAATGCCAAGGATAGACATAAAATCCTATGATTACTATGATGAAGGCCAAGAGGACCTATTTATAAATCCTACCTATAAAATAGAGCCATGGAAGAGGGGAAATTAAGGAGAATCCTTGGGATCCTAACCCTAATTTCACCTAGAATGAAGAAATCAAGTACAGGGAAGAAGTGGAAAGCGGGTAGAAAGACAAATACATGCAAAGACCTAATCAAGGCACTTAACATGACCCCAAACCACTTACTCAGAGGGCTAAATTATCTTAACATGGAAGTGCTTCCATTTTAAGATGATACACAGGGGTACCAGACTTTGCCTGGTAATGGTGCCCAAATCCAATCCTGTCCAAAGAGATCCCATGGCCCAAAATCTGCAAGAAGAGATGAGAAGATATGGGTTAGATCCAATGGATCTAAGCAATGACTGGTATAACAGTATTTGCAAAATGCATACATACACTTAGTCATACACCTCTAGGAAAGGCTGTGCTTAGGGCATGTGCATAAAAGGCTCCAGAGATAAAAGAGGCACCATATTTTTTACTGACATATTTGTTTCATGTGCAGATATATGAGAAGTTGATCCAACAATAATCCAAGGCTGCTGGGTCCCAGATGAATGACCTTGACCCTTAATGTAGATCATGATAGGAAAACCTCAAGTTTCCTATAAGTGACTACATCAAGGGCCAATAACACCCATGATCAACGGAGAAAAATTTTATTTAATGGTGTAGTATTAGTGGAACACTCAAGGGTTGAAAAGATGAATCAAATAGAACATAGTAGGGAATTGACATGACCAAGGGGGCATACATCATCAACATGTCAAAAAAAAAGAGAGTAAATGGTGCATGTGCCAGGAAAGATGAGTAGCAAACGGTATGTTTTCAATGGGCCTCAAAGAATGGCACCTTTGAACATTGTGCAAGACATATGGTGTCAATTAAGCATTGCAAGTATACATTATCAATAGTGACATCTTATGTAAACATAAATCAATCCAATGGTGAATATATATGTCCACGACAATAGATGGTAAATAAAGATCACAGTGCTTTCAAGGTAATCAGTAGATAATATGTCATGGATAGATCAATAACAACAAACTGGTCAAATATACACAATGCCTCTAACAAAATAGACTTTAAGACCATGAAAAAAAATGTATCAAATGGAAGAATAAGATGCAATGCTTCCCAAAAATGAGTAGGGTATGAAAATGATAGTGGTCTCCTTTTCTATTCTAGATAAATGCACAAGCCGAGAGCAACGTCTTTTTAATAGTGGTAATGTTCTAAAGCCAGACAAATTTGATAGCAAAATAAATATAAGGTCACGGGATCCATGAGTCATGAACAACAAAAAATAAAAATGAATTGCAGATAAGAGTTCACAGTTTTCACTTCCAAATAGGGGACACCATTTGGTATAACAGAGAAATAATTTTTCTACTGATGATGTATGATGCTTATGGGTCTTCAGAGGCACATAAACTAGTGGGCCGAGAGCAACAAGTATACTATATACAATGATGCAATGCCTCAAGTGTTCATAGGTTCAATGGCCCAAGATATCAGAAGTGCATAGGCTAGGCAAGGAATGACATAAAATATATGACAAATATGCAAGATGAACCCACAGGCTCATGGGCCATTGAAGCACGCATAGGATCAATAAACACTAGCACCATTGAATAATTACTAACAGTCATGGAATAAAATGGAGTGATGGAGAAGCCTACGGGTCAAAACTATTAGCATCAATACCATATAGGAAGCCATGGGCACAGGCGGAGGGTATGGTGTTGTATAAGAAACATCAATATATGTCTAGCGCATACATGGCAAACAAAAAAGATACCACATGAATCTTCACGGGCCCTAATGCAAAGAACTATGAGCATCAACAATACATAATAGGATGGCTCACACATAAATAGTGACCGAAGGTATCAGTTCCGTGATTCCCTATTCACCAACGATAGCAAGCAAAAATATTAATACAAATAGGTGACACGAACACTATATGGGTCAAGAGGCATTCATAGCACAAGACCAAATTCATAGAAAAGTGATGGTGCTATTTTTATAGATTCAAAAGGCATCTCTAAGCTAGCAATGGGTTCATAATACATGACGCCTAGCCCAAGCTCACTGGTGCCATATCAAAAAGTAAACATAGCATGACTGCAATCAAGCAATCATAGTCTATGTAGTGCCACAGGATATAGAGATAAGGAGATCATTGACATTGAATAACAGTCCAGATACCCAGTCTCAAGAATAGGATACACAGTCACCAATCAAGATAAATGCATGGGCGCTATAAGCAAAATAGAACCAACCAAAAGGAAGAAGCTAGGGCTCATGGCCCTTAGACATTTCGACAAGGCACAACAACAACATGAGTTTCATAGGCTATAATATCAAACATGGAGATAGTAAACATGGCATCGAGGAACGCTCAACAAGAAAATCTCTGGGTACATAATGCCCCTTTTAATATGAGAAATCCATAGTAGCCATTATGTTTGTGGGCCATGTAAAAGGATAAAAGAAAGATGAAAATAGTGGTCTCAAGCTCACGAGTCAATATATCATTGTAAAAACTAGTATGCAAATGAACACAATGCTATATACAGAATTAGAATGGGTGTCGTGACTCACCAACACATATTCACCAAGCATTAACATCAAGAAATATGATGATGCCCTATCTACAACAGGGTATATAATAACCAATATTAAGTAGCAACAAATCAATGGTGTTTGTGAATGAACAAATAATAGGTTATGCTACACAACGACACCATCAAATGAGAAGCACTGGTATATAAAGATATGTTACAAAATGCACAAGCAGTGTTACAGAATATGAACAGTAAGATGATAAAAAAATCAAATGCCCTAACTCAATATGGGCCACATGGGGCAAAAGGCCATTAATGTAATACCTATCTTTTCATGGAAATATCATAATAGTGGAATAGCACCAGCAAAAAAATGAAGAATCAGCAGCAAGAAATAAATCAAGATACAAATGGTGCCTCAAAATCTCACAGTAGTGAAATACATGTGCCTGTGCCCTAGCCGGCATTAAAAGGCATGATGCCCTAGTTTTTAACAAAAATAAGTATGGGTTCATGGTGCCTTCGAAAGTTCAGAGGGTTATAATAATATGATCCACTATTACATAAAAATATAGAATGAGATGTAATACAGTGCCATCAGTTGTACCCTTGAAAACATGGACTCTTCTTGAAGACACGACACCTTTGAGAAGTTGATTTAAATCAAATGCCATGCCAAATTAGCACATCATCTAGATAATCAAAAACAATACAATGAAACTCAAAATACTATACATTTACAGTGCCATTAGTAGATAAAATAACCATAATACAAAGGGGATGCCATCACATTTTGCCCTCAAAATGCCGAATAGAGACAGTCGTGCTTTCAATATGTAGAGAGATGATACAAGAATGAAATGTTGAATGGAAAAGAATCAGTGCCTACCTTGACTTCTTGATGCCTCTGCCAGTTGTTTCCAAAAATGAGTGCAGGGAGTGCCAGTAGAATTGGCAACTTGGCAAGTGCCAGGGATCAAGTAGTCTACTGCTAGTAGATTTTCCTCATCCTCGATGAGGGTTTTAGGGAAACATTTCTTGCTAAAGTTATGGCATATGTGTAAAAGATGGGGGTGGATTTCAAAGCATGTTGAGGGTTTTTCCTATGTGAAGTGGTTTTAATTTAATAAGTTATTGATTAATTATATACTTTCCCCTCTTTTGTTTTGGGTTGAGAGTTGTAATTAATTTAATGTTGGGTGCATCATTTTAGATGGATTTTTAAGAAATGTAAACATTTCAAATATGTTTTCCCCTATCTTTTTTGGGTTGAGAACTATTTTAAATGTAGTTAAATCCACATAGTTTGGCATAAGAGTAAATTTAAAATGTAAATGTAAAAGTCATTGCACACATGTTATTGTAAATTCTAACAATGGTATTTTTATAAACCATTGTCAGAATCCTATTTTGGTGCATGACTTAGTGGGTAGAATGGTCTTCTTTTGACTATCTTTTTTAGGCTCCCACTTTTTCTGCCACCCCTAAAAACCTAGGAATCTGGCATCTAAGTTATGATGCAACCTCATGGGTCTATTTTTGATCTTTTTCTATTCTTAGAGGGTGGTGGAGTTTGAATGAAGATTTCTAGGTTTTAGTTATATACCTCTGACTTTTCGTGATGGAGGTTAGCTCTTCATTCTATTCTCTCTAATATGAGTGTTGTAGCTCTGAGAGACACAATTGTACTTAGTTTCTTTTTAGCAATAAAATTGATCCTTCTTGTTTCCCTACAATTTTGGATTTGTTCTTTTAAATCTCATGTAGGATTACTGTGATGCCCTTGTATCCTTAATCTGCATGTTGATCCAAGTGGGTGTTTTAGGAATTCATCTTAGCTCAGTAGCGTAAATTTGTGTGCAATTAAAAGATCAGAATTGTGGAGATTTCTCCCTTGTCTGTGTTTCAAGTACCTTATTTCGTAGGGTGTTTAAGGAAGCAGAATCAAGTTGTGAGTTCTGTTTTTTTTTGCTGTTGTAGTAAGATTATTCTACTTGTGGATCTTCTTTTGAATTCGGTGGATCACCTTGTTTTCAATCAGTTTTAGTTGTTTATTTTATGCACTCTCTCCCTTTCCTCCTAAAAGTTAGTCAGTTTTTTAAGTGATCCAAGGGGAAGCCAACCTTTAATCCGAAGGTCTATTCTTAGATAGGTTACCCACAGCCTGAGAATAGTCTCATGTTTCACAAGATTGCTGGGTTTTAATACTTAGCAAATTGGGTGAAATCCTTAGTGACAACATTACTCAAGTGTGATTTTGGTTTATGTCGATTCACTCCCGCTTAGTATTTAGAGTGTGTTCGATAATTATATATATGATTAAATTATTATACATATTATTATTATATATATTATAATATATGATTAAACATATATATCATTATATCTATATTATATATATCATTATTTATATTATATATATGATTAAATTATATATATTAATATAATATTGAATTTAATATTTTTTGTATTATTAATACAAATACATTAGATATTGGATATCTGATACTTATCTAGTATTTTATATGGTTAGACATTTGGCATGGCTAAGTGCACTAACACCCATGCCTACTATAAAGTCAATACAAATTTTTTGATTTTTGGATGGATGAAAAGAACATTTTATTTTGTATCACCACTTTTTGACCCCTCATGATCCTACACATACCCATATGCAATCCTATTTGTGTTCTATTTTTATTTTTAAATTATTTTTAGTTCTATTTCAGTTATTTTTAATTATTTTTAAATAATTTAAAAATAGTGACAATAATATTGCAGATAAAAAATAATATTGCAACACCTTTACAAACTAAAAAGAATGAAAAAATTTCACAAATAACACTATTGAAAATTTTAGATTTAATTCATGATTTGAATTTTTAATAGTTCTCAAATATAATGACAACCCAATCCATTTGATGACATAATATATCAAAATCACACATGCTCACAAAGTGTAGTCAATAAATGACTAGAGGAGCTTACAAAATATGCATTTCAAAGGTGCCAGGAAAAAGATATAACTAACAAATAGAGATAAACCTTGTGTACAATCTTCTCCAAATTAGTTCTTTTTAGTACTTTCTGGTAGGCTAGCAAGTACTAGTGCATCAGTTTTTGGATTGTTAGCCTTAATTGTTGGATATTGCTAATGCATGGAGAGGTGATTAAGACATTTAATATGTTTAATCACTACATTATTGAATGGACATTCATACTATTTTCATTTGTGTTTTTTCACTGATGTCAACATATGTTTATGAGAGAAGACCAGGGTGGTTATCATAGTGTACGTACACTGTACGGATGTTTCAGATGCTGCGAAGTTGGACAAGAGTTGATATGGATGTTGTGGTCTTATATATGAGATCACATCTTTATATGTTTCATATTGAGAGAAATACAGATGGTTTAATGAAGACTGGTCACTGGACTGTGATAGCGAGAATTGACAAAGTTAGTCTCTGGGTTTTTGATATATCTTTCAGAAGACTTGGATTCAAGGTATGTGATCTTGAAGGATGAAACATAAGGTACTGAATGATGTTCATTGGTCAATGCAAGGTACAGAGTGATTGGTGATGTCATCTATGGTGTGTGTTCTGGAGATGGTTTATTTAGAAGCTGACTCAGGAAAGGAAGCATGTGTTTTTTTTGGCAAGCATGAATTAAGGATGTCAGTCCTTAATTGTTGTATTGTAATCATTGTATACTTGTTCTAGATATTGTGTGTATCTTAGCAAGAGTTTATGTAATCATTTGTAAATTAGGAAAGCCTCATGGGCTGACCTAATCATGGTAAAATGTAATAATGTATATATGTAGAATCTTTTCTTTGGAAAAGATATGGATGGAATATATGTGATATAGAGAGGTTGAGAAAGATATGAGCTTGTGTTTTCTATATGTAGAGTAGAGGTTTACAAGTGGACTTCATTGGAACTGATCAAGCAAAGATAGTTGCTGGCAAATAGTTCAAAAGATTGTGTATTTCTTCATATACACCTATTGTGAACTAGTGAGTTCTGAAGGTGGATTTAACCTTCTTTGGGTAGTGAGCCTTGGGTAGTGAGCCCTCTTTTGTTCCTTGAATCCTAACAGGGTTTGTCCTCTAACAAGGACTATGTACTGTAATGTTTCAATAAGCTCCTAATAGGGCTATATCTTCTTATATGGATTACTATACTATCAGTACATCATTTGTGAGTGCTAATTCCCACTGGGGTTTTTACCTTTAACAAGGTTTCCCCAAAACCAAAATATTGTGTTATTGTGTTGATATTCATTGTTTTTGATATTGATAAGCTTAAAGTTTAAAGTTTAATATTCTATTATATAATTGATTCACCCCCCCTCTCAGTTGTATTATGGACTGTTATTCCTAGCAATTGGTATCACTACTTGTGGTCCTCAAAGAGAAAGATTAACAACTTGAGGTGATCTTGGAGATGGCACTCTATAGGAAGGATGGTCCTAAATTTGATCCTAAAAACTTTGACAATTGGAAGAACAAGATGCGAACACACCTATTGTGTTTAGGCATAGATTACTGGATGATTACAAAGAAGAAGGTAGCCCTGAAGACTAAAAATAATTTTCCATCTGTTACTGATGATGAAAAGAAGCTATTTTCATATAACATGGTCGCAAGAGAAGCACTGATCAGCGCACTATTTGAAGGTGAGTTCATCGAAGTTAAAGACTTAGATTCAGCACATGAAATCTGGAATAGATTAGAAGCATTATATGAAGGGGATAAATATACCAAGTAGGAAAAGTTACAAAACTAGAAAACAAATATGGAAAAGCTACAAATGAATGAGGATGAAAGGATTAGAGCCTATATTCAAAGAGTCATAGAAGTAGTTGTTGGAATCAGAAATTATGGAGGTACTTATGATGAAGAGGAAGTTATTGTGAATATCCTTAGATCATTGACTCCTGTATACAAATTCAAGGCAATGTCTATTCAAGAAACTATTCCTCTTAATCCAAACTTTAGCAAAGAGATGGTGATTGCAAAGTTAACTACTTTTGAAGCTGTGGAATTAGGAGAAGCTGTACCTAAAGTTGAATCTACATTTAGGGCATCCACACACAAGAAAGTATCTGCACATCCGAGCACAAGTAAAGAAGACCTAAAAGAAGAGCTTGGTGAGTATGTTGAGGAATGGGAAAAGATAATGGAAGAAGAAAGAAAGATGGAAGAACTTGTTGCACTGATTGCTAGAAGAGAAAAAAGAGGTAAGGGCAAATTTGAAGGCAAGTTACCCCTAAAATGTTTTTCATGCAATAAAATAGGTCATTTTGTATCTAGATGTCCTACAAGAATTTCTAAATACAAACTTGATTATGCAAAGATTAGAAGAGACAAAGAATGTTATTATGCTAGTGAAGGAATCTCTGATGATGATGATTTAGATAATGAAGAGATTGGATTTGTTGCTATTAAAGATGAACCAATTCATGATGAAAAAGCCTTAGTATCTCATGTTGACAAGAAAACTGAATGGATAATTGATAGTGGATGTTCTCATCACATGACTGGTGATAAGAACAAGTTTGTTAAATTAGTAAACTATGATGGAGGTGTTGTAAGGTTTGGGGACAATCTCCCAAAATCCATCATAGGAGTAGGATCCATTACTTTGGATGGAAAGACTAATATAGACAATGTACTACTTGTTGAAGGACTGAAACACAATTTGTTGAGTGTCAGATAGTTAATGGATAAAGATTTTCAATTAAGTTTTGTTAATGGTAAATGCTTCATCAGAAGCAAGGAAGGAAAACTAATTGCTACCAGTTCAAAATCTAGAGGTAATGTATTTGAAATAAACACATCTGGAGCCTCTTGTTTCATTGTGAAGGTAGATGATAGTTGGTTATGGCATAGAAGATTTTGTCATGTTAATTTTGATAACATTGTGAAGGAAAGTATGGCTAATGCAATAAGAGATCTACCGAAGATTGTGAAACCTTCTAACACTGTATGTAGAGAATGTGTTATGGGAAAGAAAACTAGAAGCAGTCATAAAAGAAAATCATTTACATCAAAAGGAAAGCTAGATCTAGTACATACAGATCTATGTGGGCCTACAAGAACAAATTCATACTATGGTGAAAGGTATTTTATACTCTTTGTTGATGACTTTTCTAGAATGATGTGGGTTACTTATTTGAGAGAAAAATCAGAAGCATTTGATAAATTCAAGTTGTTTAAAGAAAAAGTAGAGAATGAATCAAGATTGAAAATAAAGTGTCTAAGATCAGACAAAGGTGGAGAGTTTACATCAGATTTATTCAATTCATACTGTGAAGAGCATGGGATAAAAAGACAAACATTTGCTCCTAGGACTCCACAACAGAATGGGATAGCAGAGTGAAGAAACATGAATATACTTAATGCTGCCAGGCCATTGCTGATTGAAGGAAATGTGTGTCATGTACATTGGAGAGAGGTTGTTGGAACAATAGTATACACATTAAACAGAATTCAAATAAGAGATGGTACAAGTAAGACTCCCTATGAACTATGGTTTGATCATACTCCTACTGTAAAATATTTTAGAATTTTTGGTAGAAAATGTTATATCAAGAGGGATGATGAGATAGGGTGTCGTGCCAGGCAAGGGAACCGGGGAAGAGAATGTAGATTCTCTTTGTAAAAGAAAACCTAAGTAATGATTTATGAAATTTTTTGAATTTTTAAAAGAAGTACATAAATAAAACATAGTTAACTTAGATTCCTCCAAGGTTCCCTTAAATTTAATGCATAATTCATTTAATTCCATAAAGTGTACTAACAACTTGATTTACTTCTTAAGAAAACTACATCACAACATTTGTAGATTATTTATTAAAGGAATACAAAGTTCTTTCATTTCAATTTGCCATTAAAATCCATCTATATTCCTAAGTATCCTTTGTGAGAAATATAACACTTAAAGAATTAATAATAGAATCATTTAAACATTTGATACATTGCAAGTATTACATTTGTTCCACTAGATTTTCCCTTAATCAACAATAATGAGTAGCATACTACTTTACTTGAAATGTTACAAAATCCTTTTCTTTTTCAACATACATCATATGCATAAAGTTCATGCTTTCCCTTTTCCTTTTTCCTAAGTCTACCCATTCCAAATACATCATTTTGAAATACACTGATGATTAAATTACATTCATCTCCTCTTGGGAGGTAACAATAATTTTACATCATGAAAGATAAATACAAGTCTTCATTCTTCAAAAATTGGAACATAAGCAAGCACTAATCCTTAAGCATTGCATTTGCAAAAGACACCTCGATAAAAATGTTTACCACCCAACCATGTGGATATCAAAAGGCCCACTCCCCCATGCTAGGAGATAAATACAAAGGTCCAAAAAGAAGGAATAGCTAGGCCATACCTAGGGTTGGGTAACCTTTCCCAAATAGCAAATAAAAAGAAGATCAAAGTATAAATCTTTTCCCAAAGGTTCTAAGGCTTGGTAGAAACTTTAAGCAACAAGCTAAGTGAGTGTCATCACATAGCCCTCACCCCTTGGGTTGTCTTGGTACTAGCCACTTTGGGCCCTGACCCCCAAGTAGGCACATGTGGGATTGAATACCTTTCGTACAGACAAGCACCATTCGATCGTACCTACACATAGATACCTTCTCCCACTCCCATCCATAGCCTTTACTAGCACTAATGACATGGGTGAGGCATACATTAATATTTTTAGTGTTTGAACCCATTCCCATAAGTTTTAATTAAGTTATCACTTTGTTAAAAAAACTCTTTAATCGGTTATCTTGGTACTAGCCACTTAGGGCCCCGGCCCCGCACTGAGAGCCACTCACTTAGTGTTCTTAGGTTTTCTAACCTTAACCAAAACATCACATACACATCATACATGAATTAAAACACATCATAAACACATTTGAGAACTTTCATTAGAGAATAGAAAAGAATAGGAGAGTTTAGGGATGTTGAGGAAAATTAGGAGCACTTAGGGAGGCCTAGGATAGTCCTGACTCTCCAGACAATCCTAAACCCTAATCCTGCTTCCTAAACACAAACTAACCCTTATTAAAGAATCTAAATGCACCATATAACCTCCACCAAACAAGTAATGAACATACATAGTTTATACAAAATTTTATATGGAAAACACAATGTTACATCTATGGAAACCTCCTATGCCTGAAATTTGGCTAAGTCTGAATTTTTTAAATCTCAAAATATAGAGGTTTCATCTTAACTCCTATGAAGCTAAAACCTATCCCAAACATCCTAGAAGGTATCTAATTTCTTTATACAAATATAACTTAAATTATAAGAAAGTATCAAACTTATACTTAAATGTTATATAAATGTATAAATCTTGTCTTCCTCAGCAACTAGCAGATGTTCGGTCAACATAAACTTGCTCAATTGACACTAATTGCACTCAGCATAAACTTTGTCAATTGACACTAACATCACTCAGCATATACTTTCTCAGTTGACACTAACTGTACTCGGCATAAAATTGCTCAGTTGACACTAACTACACGTTTATACCGATTGCTAGAAACTACAAAAATGACTGTCAGCTCTGACTTGCGGTTAAAACTAGGAATTATGGGGACTATGGTTGCCTAATCTAGGCTTGGCCCATTTGAGATTTCCTAGCTTCCCTTTGGAAATGGCCATCAATCCATCCTATCTATCCAACAAATCTGTTCTAGATCTGGATGAAGAAAGGTGGTGCTAAAATAGATATGGAACAGTAAGGTTGAAACAAAAATTCTATAGCTTGGAAGCACTCATGGACATTCTGGTTATAAAAGTAGATGAAATGAAAATGCTATGGGGTCCCCAAGCTCTTACAGATGAAAGAAGGAAGTATTCTTCATATTCATAAAGCATAGGAAGTAATTCTTATTCAATATATGCTCATATTCTCTTATAAAAAAATACAGACACAATGATATATAACATAAAAATTCTGCAATCTATATCAACAACAAATGTATAGAGAAACATTCAACTGAACTTTTATCATTTCATATCACAAAGGAGAGTTAACTCTCAAGAAGGATTCCAACCTGGAGTCCTGTGGGGATTTGGTTTATGAAGAAGGATCCAAACCTCTCAATCTCTTCCAACACTCCTTCAAATCCTTCTGGATTCAATCTCTAGCCTCTACCTGAAACAACCAAATGCCAATCTCAGAGAATAATGAATTCTCTCCTCACAAATATAATTTTCCAACAAGCATAGTACTCATCTTATTACCATTTCTTCTCAAACCAACTCCTATCCAACCACCACTCACATAGGAGATCTCTCCTATATATAGATTGGAGGGTGTGGTTGCCTGGGTAATACAACCGATGCAACCATCCCAACTATCCATCAGTTATTCATTAATAATAGGGTTTGCATAACCATTCCTGTGAAGGGATAAATAAATTTTATTTAATAAGATTTTAATCTATGTCTCCTAATTTTGAGGATGACAAAATAGATAATAAAGGTTTTAGGAATAATTTTACTAACCTACTATGGTAATTTACCAAAAGCATTTCTCGAATATAAAAATAACATAGACTTACCATAGTTTCATAATAATTTCCTTCACATAATTAATTTATTATATAATAATAATATATATTTATATATGTATTCATAGGCATATGTGTGCACCCATATGCTTATGGTACATATACCATAAGTAAGGCACATTATTATAAATATTACAGATATTTTAAATATTATGAATATTATTGTTTAAACCAAATACATTATAATTTAAATCCACTACTAGTTCATATTCACAAAATATAATCATGATCTTCATATATGTATATGTATATGTATATATATATATGCATGCCTCTATATATATATATCCATATTTACTAATGTAAAATAAGAGATTCCTTATACACATAATCCAGATCACAACATAAGCCTTTCAAAACATGAAAGCAACAAATCCAACAAACAAGATGCATCATCCACATAGGAGACTGACTTAGGACTCCCCACCTAAGGATAAAAGGGTCAGAGGTAGAGTTCCTTCTCATGGAGCCTTGGTGATATCTTCGTAACAACAGCAATGATCGACGATTTTGAGGGATTGCTCAGGCTTGTGAATCTAGGTGGAGATGATACTCAGTACTGTTATACACTAAGTTTGCACCATTTGTTTCAAGTTCTCTTGGTCTTGATAACTCAGTATAACATGGAAATCATCTCTAGGTTGTGGGACCTTTGCTAACTAAGATGAGACCTCTAGGTTCTAGGCTGGTTCCTCTTGGATAATCACCTTAATTTGCTTCTTGACATGAAAAGTAAAAATTTTGAGGAAAAGGGATAGAAGAAATGCTTGGAAAGGGAAAAGACTGAAAGCAAACTACCTACTAGGTGATGCACCAAAACTAGGGTTTGGATCTCAGTATGTAGGATGAAATCAATGAGAGACATAGGTCTAGTAGGTCACAACTTACTGAATAGGCTTGCATAAGTATTTCATAAGAGGGGTCTACAAATAAAGAGGGTATTTAGGGAAAGAAAGAGATTCTTTCACAAATAATGACACTCCTTGGGGGGGACAACAATCTATGACCTCCAAACAAACATTCACCTCTACAACTAGGTATAGGAATGAGACAAGATTGTTAAGGGGTTTTAGTTTACCCATAAATGCGTTCACATCAAATCATTCACAATAATACACATGAATTGTAGAAAGAAAGAAGGATCAAGAACCCTAAGATATCATTGAGAAACATATAAATAATTTGATTCAATAAGAGACAACTCACACAAAAGACGCATAGGGACATGAGAAATGTCACAAAATATCTTCAATCTCTGAATTACCAATGGGAGGTTACAGAATGTGGAAGACTAGAGGGCAGGAAATACCATAGATAGCCTTCCAAGAAATAGACTTTCTTCTTACAAAATGAGAACTCTCTAACCTCTTGAGCACTAAGGCTCCAAAAATCAATATATACATCTCCTGCATGCAGGCAGGAGAAAAACCTAACTAGGGTTACATGATTTTACAATAAAATAGCAAACCCTAACTGCCTATCAAATTTGGTCATAAAAAATATCTTTGTAGCATCAAGGCCGATTAGATATGTTGTGTGCCCATGCTTGTACTACATCAAACTCGATCCATCTACCCTCCTACAACTCCTCTAAGCCATGAATGCATCCAATCTGATCCTAGTTTGATATCTGAGTTTAAAATGGTTAACCCTGCAAAAGGTGGCACCAAACTCATTAAAGCTTTTAGCACGATGTGGTACTCTGTAAAATCCATGGCACAGATGATCAGATTGTCTATTATCATCCCCTTGACCATCCCTATCCTGAGGAATTCAATTCCAGCTACCCATTTCTCATGCATGGCCACAAAATGCAAACCCTAGCAAAAGAAATATTTAAATTTGAAAAATAACGACTAGCAGGTTGATTTTAAAATGCAACCATCGATCATTTTATCTCCTAGTAGATCAGGCGGCTCAGATACACCTAGAAAAAAACTTTAAACCCCTTTGAAAAGTCAAACACCACCATGGAAGTCAGCAGCCAATCATCAGCGAGCAAGTCAACATCCCTGAGAGACCTTGGACCCACATCCCTGAGAACACTGTTGGATGACTGTCACTATACCAACATTGTAATGATCAAGGTTTTTGGATCTCCGGTATAATGACAGCTGCGACATCTGACCGTGCTTTAACCTCTTTAGAAACCCCAAACCCCATGGGCCCACTGACATTGGCCACCTTGCACTCTCACCAACCAATCAAATGCCAGCCCCTCGGATACACATCGTATTCTTTTTGACATCAGACCCACTGCTTGAGATTTTGATCTAATGGCGGGGGTATGATCTCATAGGGTCAGAAGATTCTATGAGATCATACGTGTAATACCTCTCCTATGGTGATACTTAGACTTTTCTGATTTGGACATTTTATTATTATTATGGTCAAGACTATACATTTACATTTATGTTTTGTGGATGATGACATGATGAATATGCTCATTTATGGTTAGTAATTACATGTTTATGAGATTAGAAAATTATCTATTTTTATATGGATCTAACCCAATTATTTGAATCTAACCACTACCATGATGTTTTATGTTTCATGGATGTGTCTGATGTGTTTTTCATGACTCCAGGATGAAGTCGTAGTTACTCACTTAGTTGAGGTCCACACGATGTATCAATCCTGGTCATCTGCTTGCATATATCGGATTTGTATCTCCATATGTATATATATGTATCTCTTCTTGGTGATGCAGGATTGTAGGTACCGGGTGTCATCTCCACCTGGCTTCACAGGTCTGAGCGATCCCTCAAAATCCTCGATCGTTGTTGTTGTTACGGAGGTATCACCAGGTCCACAAGAAGAAACTTCACCTTTGATCCTTTTATCCTTAGGTGGGAAGTGTCGAGTCAGTCCCTTGTGTAAATGTCTTATGTGGTTTTGTAGTTGATGGAATTGTGGATCTTGTAGCTAGTTCTTGCCTTCGTGATATGTTTAATTCTGTTAGTAGATCATGGATGTAGATTATTGTTCATTTAAGGGTATGATTTAGTAGCGTATCTCATTAGGAGCGATTTTGAGTGCAATTAAATCATGTGGTTTTAATACCCATGATAAGGATTAATTTTATGGTATTTTAATGTCTAAGGAAATATTAATAATAAAAGGTTTTAAATAATAGTGGTAAAATTCTAACCTATGTTAGTGGCTACTTAATATATACATATATATTTTAGAATGGGGATTAAGGTATGAATAAACAATATAGTTTATAATAATGTTATTCTAATGTTTAACATTAATAATAATGTACCTTATTTATGGTATTATTTTATAATACTAATAATGACAAAGAGTCCATAACAATAAAGTAATAATATGTTTTATAATAATAATATTATGCTTGTAATAATATTTATAATAATAATAATATATGTACACATAGGCATATGGGTGCACACATATGCATATGCATACATATATTTATATATAATTAGTACCATGTAGTTATTTATTATATTAATAAATAATTAGATCAATTAGCGGTATGGTAAATAGGATTATCCTATTACCATAGTTGAATAATTTAATAAATTGTTTTAAGATTATAATATTTATTTTAATATCATTAAATTTGGGGACTTAGATTATAGTTTATTTATCCCTTTTCGGGAATGAGTTTTCAAAACCATCTCTTTAACAAATGGATAGTTGAGATGGTTGCACCAGTTGGATTACCTGTGCAACCACCTCCTCCATCCTATTTACAGGAAATATTTCCTATGTAAAAGGAGTTGGGAGAAGAGTTGATTGGGAGAAGAGGATTATTATTATTGTGGTAGAAAATTTATCCTGTGAGTTTGGCATTTGGATTGTTACGGGTAGAGGCTGGAAGATTGCAAGCAAAGGGATTCAAAGGAGTGTTGGAAACATTGGAGAGGGTTTGATCTTCCTTCTTCTCCAACTGGTCTTCGCAGGACTCCAGGTTGGAATCCATCCTGAGAAGTAGATTTATTTTGTAGCATGAATGTAAAATCTAGATTTCTGGAAAAGTTTCTGTATATCGTACTATGGTTGCAAAATATATATATGCATTATTGTAGTATTATTATCTTGTGTGTATGAATGATCTATTACTCGATGAGATTATGATTGTTTAGAATCGAAAACTATATATATATATATATATATATATATATATATATATATATATATATATATATATATATGTTTTCTTTTCTATGTATTTGAAATGTGTTTGTGGAAAGTTATTTTACGAATGTTTGTATGTTCACGGTGGTGAAACCTCCCTGGGAGGGTAGAAGTGGTTTTGATCTTGTAGGATAGTGTAGTTTACTATCATTGGATGTATTATGAATGCTTCCAGATTTTAGAACATTTTTTGCAACCTTACTGTTTCATGTCTATTTATGTGCCACCTTTCTTTTCCCAGATCTAGAATATATTTGTTAGATAGATAGGGAGGATTGATGGGCCGTTTTTGAAGGGAAACTGGGAGATCTCAAATGGGTCATGCTCATATTAGGCAACCTTAGTCCCCATAATGCCCAGTTTTACCCGCAAGACAAAGTTGACAGTCATTCTCTACAGTTCCAGTCAGTTCAGTGTGTTAACCGAGCTAGGTCAGTAGTGTGTTAACCGAGTTAGGTCGGTAATGTGTCAACCGAGTTAGGTCGGTAATGTGTCAACCGAGTTAGGTCGGTAATGTGTCAACTGAGTTAGGTCGGTAATGTGTCAACCGAGCTAGGTCGGTAGTGTGTTAACCGAGCTAGGTCGGTAGTGTGCTAACCGAGGCAGGTCAGTTTAGTGTTAACCAGGCTAGGTCAGTAGTGTGTCAACTGAGAAATATTGTGTCAACCGACCAGTCCAGTATAAACTGATAGAGCTAGTATAAACTGAGGAAAATAGGATTCAGACTTTATACAATTATAACATATAACATTTAAGTATAAGTGTAAACTTATACTTTAAGTTATACTTGTATAAAGGGATTAGGTACCCTTTGAATCCATTGGAATAGGTTTCAGGTTCCTAGGAGTTAAGTTGTAACTTTTAAATTTTAGATTTTTAATTAAATCAGACTTAGTCAATTTTCAGGATTGGCCAGGTTTTAGGTTTAGAAAGAAATTTTGTATAAACCTGAAGATTGTTCATTCCTTGTTTAGTAGAGATTATTTTCAGTACATTTAGATGCCTTTATTGAGGTAGAATGTTTGTAAGGAGCAGTTTAGGGTTTAGAGTCTTCTAAGAGGATCAAGACATTTTAAACATTCTTAAACGTACTTAATTTCTCTAAACATACATAACTATCCTATTATTTCCAATTCTTTGTAGCAGTTTTCAAATGTGTTTACAATGTGCTTCTACTATGTGTATGATGTATTTGTGATGTATGGGTTGAGGGTAGAAAACCTAACGACACCTAGTGAGTGGCTCTCAGTGCGGGGTCGGGGCCCTAAAGTGGCTAGAACTAGGATAACCGACTGAAGAGTTATTTAACAAGTGAAAATTTAATTAAACTGATGGGAATGGGTTAAAATATTAAAAAGATTAAATGTGCCTCACCCATGCCATTAGTGCTAGTAAAGGCTATGGATGGGAGTGGGAGAAGGTACCTATGCGTAGGTACAATTGAATGGCACTTGTCTGTACGAAAGGCATTCGATCCCGCATGTGCCTACTTGGGGGCCGGGGCCCGAAGTGGCTAGTACCAGGACAACCCAAGGAGTGAGTGCTATGCGATGACACTCACTTAGGTTGTTGCTTAGAGTTTCTACCCAAGCCTTAGAACCTTTTGGGAAAGATCTATACTTTGACTCTCTTTTCATTTGCTATTTTGGGAAAGATTACCCAACCCTAGGTTTGGCCTAGCTATTCCTTCTTTGTGGACCTTGGTGTTTATCTCCTAGCATGGGGGAGTGGGCCTTATAGGTATCCACGTGGTTGGGTGGTAAAAATTTTTATCGAGGTATCTTTTGCAGATACAGTGTTTGAAGATTCATGCTTGCTTATGTACCAGTTTTGAAGAATGAAGGCCTTGTGATTATATTTCATGATGCAAAATCTTGTTACCTCTTATGAGGAGTTGAATTCAATGTAATCAATAATGTATTTCAAAATTATGTAATTGGAATGGGTAGACTTAGGAAGAAGGGAAAAGGGAAATGTGAACTTTATGTTTAAGATGTATGTTGGAAAGGAAAAGGATTTTGTAACATTCCAAATTATGTAACATGCTTTCATTATTGTTGTTTAAGTGAAGCTATTGAAAAACCAAATGTAGTATATTTTAATGTATCAAATGAGTTGGATAAATTTTATAAGTTACATTGTTCATAAAGGATACTTAGGAATATAGATGATTTTTAAATGGAAAGTTGAGATGAAAATATTTTGTATTTCTTAAAGATATGATGCAGTTTGCTTTGAGAAATAAATCTTGTTGTTAGTTTACGTAATGGATTTGAATGAATCATGCATTTAAATGAAAAGGGAACCTTGGAAGGAATCTAAGTTTAAGTTTTGATTACATAACTCTTTTCAAAGTTCAAAATTTTTCATAAATTTTTACTTAGGTTTTCTTTTGTTAAGAGAATCTTTGTTCTCTTCCCTAGTTCCCTTGCAGGGCATGACAATACGACCACCATAGATCTAGGTCTTTTTGAAACATCTACAGATACTTGGCCCCACTGAAATCCTTCCACTTGTATTCAACCTCATCCAATCACAAGCTACCAAAGTGGATCCACCTTGCAACTATCCCTGACACATGACCCATTGTGAGAAGCTCTGACGACGAAGGAGGATCAACAGCTGTCGCTATACCACTATATTAACTAGTTCACATCTTGAGGCCCTGGTATAATGACGACCACATGATTAAGTCAAAACTTAACCCACCAATCAGGAACTGCCAAATAAGATGAGGTGGCACCGGTCCCACTGACAAGATGAACTCTGCAGGCAGGAAGATCAATGATCGTCACAAGATCTCATGGAATCTCTTGGGGCCATGAGATCATGTGACAACCATCAAATCTAGAATCTTCACCTGGCCGCCGATCTGAGACTGCCAACCGAAATGGTAACCACTTGCGGGATCGCTAAATGTTAAGGGGTTAACCACTAGGAATCAGAGACTTGGTGACTGAAGCATTTTTAAAATGCACATGCAAATTGGGATGACTTAAGTGACTGGGATAAAGTAACATAAAAATATAACACGGCCAAAGGGTTTTGTAGGGTAACGGCTAGTTTATGAATTTTTCTAAGGGTTTTTTTTTCTAGCCAGAGACCTAAAAGATATTGTAGAGACTAGGGGAAAAGAGGTAGACTCATGAAAATTTTTGGGGTGTTTGACAAGAGAAAAATAGAGGCTTAGGGATGGTTCTTTGCCAAATTTGTATGCATAGGAAAATTTGGGTAACATTTTGGTGATTTCAACTGGATGTTAGCCTGCTAGACATGGGAAACTAGTGACCTTGACAATCCATTGGGCATGGGGTTATTACAGGAACAAAAATTCTCTTCAGAGGGACAAAAATGAAAATGTGCTCAGAGAACTTCTTGAAAAGTAGGAAACTAAACTAGAAAGCAAGGAAAGAAAATAGGGAAACTTTTTTACAAAATTCACTGAGAGAGATTAACCTCAAAACAAGGTTTCAGGTGGAAACCATTGACTGAGATAGGTAGGGGAACTCCTTCCATATTTGATAGTTGAAAAGCATTGAATCCCTTACACTTTGTTATAACAAATGGTCCACCCCAAAATGAACCAAACTTTGTGTGCTTGCTAGGTCTAGACCTGAACTCATCCCACTTGAGGACTATGTCTCCAACCTTGAAGTTTCTGACTTTGGCTCTTCTATCAAAGTACCTCTTTGTCTGAATCTAATGGAATTCCATATCTTGCATTGATTTGTCTCTGATTTCTTCTAATTCCATCAACTAAGCATACCTGACTTGCAAGGGATCTCCTTCATCAAATAGGGCATATTGAGTAGCTAGGTCCAAAGCTAGTAATTCAGTTGAAATGTACAACTTAGCCTCTCTACCATACACTAGCACATAAGGAGAATTACCAATGATTTTCTTTAGGGTAATTCTATCTAACCACAAGGTAGACCTTAGTTTAGTATGCCAATCTCTCTGATTATCTTGCAGAGTCTTCTTGATTATCCTAATCAAGTTCTTATTGGTGGATTCTGCCAAGCCATTGCCTTGAGGGTAGTAGTTGGAGATGGTATTCAGATAGATGCCATTCTTGACCGCCCACCCTGATATTTTGAGGCCTATGAATGATAAGGCATTATCTAAAATTATGGAATCAGGAGTGCCAAACCTATGAATTAAGTCATCATAAAAGCTTAGGATAGCACTCTCATTGGCCTCTTTTAATGCAATTGCCTCTGTCCATCTAGTGAAGTAATCAGTTGTAGTAATTATCCATTTATGTCCTGCACTAGATGGAGGATTGATCATTCCAATGAAATCTATACCCCACTTCATGAAGGGTTGCTCTGTTCTGATTGGTTGTAGGGGCAATGTTGCAAGCCTTTCTTTTCCTGCAAACATGGCACACTTGATGCATCTTCTAACATAATCATGACTATCCTTAAAGATAGATGGCCAATAGTACCCAGCCCTTATGATCTTATAAGTAGTAGTCCTAGGAGAAAAGTGACCACCAAAAGGTCCATCTTGAAACTCAAATAGGACATCTGCTACCTTCTCTGAATCTATGCATCTTAAAAGGACACCATTGTGATCCTTTCTAAAAAGAACCTCATTTATCAACACAAAAGGAATAGATTGTAACCTATAATACCTTCTTTTTGCTGAATCTAGGCCTGTAGGACATTGTCCTATCTTCAAATAATTGATCATATTAGGCAACCAGCTTGTTGCCTTGTCTTGTTCTTCTATAGAATGCACCACCAAAGATGCATCCACTTGTTCTAATTTCTTTTAACTTTTATCCCCTGCCAAATGCTCACAAAGACCTCTTCCTCTAACCAACTTGGTAGTTTGAATATCTATGTCATATTCCATCACCTTGGTGATCCAACCAACTCTTTTCTCATTTAGATCCTTAGAAAGAAAAAATTCCTTGACACTTGGATGAGTCACTTTTAAATGTACCTTGCTATGGGTCAACAAATATCTGAACCTTTTAAGGCTCTTTACCACAGCAAGTACATGTTTCTCTACAAAAGAGTATCTTTGTTCATACTCTTTTAAACCTTTGCTAAAGAAAGCAATAGGCTGCTCCAATCCATCTGAATTTTCTTGGGTCAACATTGCAGATATGGCATCATGACCTCCATAAGCATAAAGGATGAAATCCTTACTGAAATTTGGATATAGGAGAGTAGGGGCTTCTGTTAATGCCTCTTTGATAGCCTAGAAATTGGCTTTCCCTTCCTTAGTCCAATTAAAAGTTGAACTCTTCTTTAACATGGCTATCAAAGGCTTTAATAAATTTGCAATGTTAGGCAAGAACCTCCTAACAAAGTTAATCTTTCCTATGAAAGATTGGAGACTTTTCTTGTGATGTGGTAGGGATAGCTCTAGGATAGCTTCAATTCTTTCAAGATCCACTGTAATTCCTTTGGATACTACATATCCCAATAGCTTTCCTTCATGAACTAAAAACACACATTTCTTGGGATTAAGAGATATCCCAAACTCTCTACACCTTTCAAAAATCTTCCTCAAATGTTTGATATGATCTACTGCATGTTTTGAATAGATAGTTATGTCATCCAAGTAGACCAACACAAACTTATACATGAGGCTTTTAAAAGCCATATCCATTGCCTTTTGAAATGTAGCTCCTACATTTGACAAACCAAAGGGCATCTTTTGATAAGCCATGGTTCCCCACTTGGTTGTAAATGTAGACTTGTATTGATCCTCATCATTTACTAAGATCTAATTATATCCTAAATAGCCATCCAACAATGAAAATCTCTCAGATCCAGAGACACATTGTAAGATTTGTTCCATGGAGGGCAGTGGATGGTGGTCTTTTAGAGAAGCTCTGTTAAGATCCTTGAAGTCAACACACAACCTCAGCTCCCCATTCTTCTTCCTGACAAGAACAAGGTTGGAAACCCAACTAGTATGCTTGATGGGGTAGATGATACCACTTTCTATCAATTTGAACACTTCTTTATGCATGAGTGGCTCAAGCTTAGGATTAACAAGCCTTTTCTTTTTCCTTACTGGTTTGGTTTTAGGTTCTAATTCAATAGTGTGCTGAGCAAGGGCAAGATCAAAAACCTTGAGGTCTTCATATTTCCATGCAAAAAAATTACTGAATTATTTGAATAACTAAGTGTAAGCTTGCTTTTCCAATTCAGTGTTTATCTTTCCAAATTGTAAACTCTTACTCGGTTCCAACTCTAATCCAACACAATGTTCTTGTTGGACTACCAAGCCAGCTTTATTTTTCTTGACTTCATCATCCTTGTTGAAGATAGTTTCTAAGGTGACAAGACCTCTAGGAATCTTATTAGACTTAAGTTGTATCACTTGATCACCATAGTTTTGTGATAACCTATCTTGATTATGTTCTAAAAAGACATCTTCTTCAAACAAGAACTGCAAAATTTATTCATCATTGTCAAACACTTGCCAATTGACATCATTATCTGGAATAGATGGTTTGACAACCACTTTGATATGCTATTGATCTATCTCTTTTGAAATGCTATTTGGAATATCATACTGAGATCCAACAGCAGCTAATCTATCTGCATTTTGATTTAACTGTCTAGGGATAGCAATAATATTGAAAGCATGGAAATCTTCAATTGCATCCCAAACTCTATGTTCATATGCTTTCATGGTGTCATTCTTGGTTTCACTTATCCCTCTTACTTGGCTGACAACTAGCTCACTGTCACCATAAACTTTTAAGGCCTTAAGCCCTCTTTTTCTAGCCATTCTAGTCCATTGACTAGACTTTCATATTCTATAGTATTGCTAGTGCAGGAGAAATTGAATCTAAAGGTAGTATAATACCTTTCTCCTTTTGGGGACACTAGCATGGCACCACCACCAGAACCATGTCTACTTCTAGCTCCATAAAAAAATAGTTCCCAAACCTGATTGCTCTAATCCTCTGAATCAGTATCCTCTTTGAGAAGGCTTGGTTCTATGGCTCCACTCTCTTGTATCAAATAAATTCCCAAACTAAAATCCCAAATAAGACTTTCTTGGGCCTCTGAAGCTCTTTCATCTAGAAAAATATCAGGGATACTCTATATCTTTGTGCTTGCTTCACTAATGGTTTGGAAGTCACTGTCATCAAATATAGGGCAATTTACATTGATGGTATTGGACACATATGGTTCTATATGGTGTGCTGCTAATGGTTCTGATTTAATGGTGACCTTGGTCCCATAACTTGTATGAAATAGCATGTGAGACTAGTCAGAAGATAGATAGCCTCCCATCTTAGGTGTAAACTCCCTTGAAAGACATATGGAAAATAATGCAAGGAGATCTATGATATATATATCAAGGAGGATGGAAAAATTAGGACTAGTATGAAGGATTAGATTGGTATCCTTGGCCACACCTATAGTATTGACTGGGGACCCATCAAGTTGTGTGAACTTCTTTTGGAAGGGCTCATACTTTAGTCCTAATTGGTCAGCTACCTTCTTAGGCATCACAGTGCTAGTAGCTCCACTATCTACCATACAATTATGCACTAAAGATTTTCCAATGATTAAAGATACATAAAAGGGAGGTGGCTTTGAATTCCTACCTTGAATGGCATTTCCTTTGGAGTTTCTACTTGGAGCCTCTTTTTCTTGATCAGTGTTAACCAACATTGGCTTTGCAAATTCTTTTGTAGGTTGAGGAGTTGCTACTTCTATCATGGCCTTCTTCAAAATTTTAGGTTGCCTTGGAAGAGATAAAGAGTCCCACATGGACATGGTGACATTCACCTTCTTCATGTTGTCTACGATATTAAAAGGTGTCATAGTGTGTACCCTCTGATGTGCTTTCACCATGATGGGCTCCACTTCTTTTGGAATTTGGCCTTCTTTTCTTGTAATGATAGGAACCTCCTTAGGTGTGATGGGAGTAGCTTGCTACAGTGGCTCTGTAGATGTAGTGGTTTTGGCATTGGAATCTACTCTCTCCATGTCTTGGGCTCTTCTCTTTGCTCTTGTATAGGCAAAAAAAGCAACTTCATCATTGACTCCATTGAAGTCTGGTTGCTCCCAATTGAAAAGAGCAGTCTCATTCTCTTGTGATTCTTTTTGAGGCATTGACCCACTGGATGAAGCCTTTGATTGAGCTTGGGAGGCATTTTGAACCATTAGAGCTTGGTTCATCCATCCATTTGAACATGTAGCCTGATTGTGAGGCTGATTACAAGGGAAACACCATTCATTTTCCATAGCCATATTATTTTGGCTAGGAACCATATCCCTCACCGGATTTGCAAAATTTAGAGGTGCAAGGTTATATGGTTGGAATGGTCTCTGATTAAAACTTTATCTTTGTCCTTGATAGCCTCCTTGGTATGGTGGCCTATTTTGCTGATAAGGCTATCCTTGATTCTGATATTGCTGATTAGGACCTTGGCCTTGTGGCTGAAATGGTGGTTTGATTCCTTGACCTTTCTTCTTTAGATTTGTGACCTCTTTAGTCAAGGTCTACAACAAATTGGTCATCTCTTGTATACTAGTTTGTTGGCTACTTTTGATTTCTTGAAACTCTTGAGAGAAACTTGCCTTAGCATGTTCTTGACCACTGGTACTAGCTTGAGGTGCTGCTATGGTGGGGATAGGAGTAAATGGGGGTACTTGGGTAGGTGCAATGGGCTGAAGGCTAGGAAAAATGGGCATTGGAGGCCTTCTAGCAATCATGCCTGCTTGGATTAAACAATTTTCAGCCTTGACAGCTATGTCAAAACCTTGGGGTAGAGAAGTACCACCCATAGACTGGATCATGATAGAAATTTGGCCATTCAAACTTTGCAAGTAATAGAGGAAAGCATGGTCAGCTAATGGTCTTACTAAGACTAGAATTCTATTCCATGTCTTGAGGAATCTACTATTGTAATCTATCATTTGCTCTTGAGGGTCTCTCTTAATAGTTGTTAACTACTCAACTAGAGACAAGTTATCTAATTTATCCTCAAAATGCTTACTTAATGCATCCCCTAACTCATCCCATGAAGTAATAGAACCAACGGTTAGAGTTCTAAACCATTCTAGAGCCTTACCTTTTAGAGAAGCTGCTAATAACTTTGTGGCCACATCTTCTTGAGTAATGTTGTGTATGTTGCAAATGGTGGTCACATCTTTTATGTGCTCAAAAGTAGTTGTCTGCCCTTCACCTGTGAAATCAGGTATACTCTTGAGTGCCACCAAGGGCACATCATGATGCACTGCAAAGGCTAATGGACTCCCTTGGTTGAATGGTGTAAAGGCAGACTATCTAGCCATTGTAGGAGTTGGAATCTAAAGATTAACAACTATATGAGCTGTATTTACTGTTGGATTTGAATTTTCCTCTAGATCTCTGGTTAGAGATCTACCTCTTCTTCTAGAATGAAAGGGAAAAGGTCTCCTTTCAGAAGTATCAGGAGGTGTAGACTGAACTCTCCTTGCAAGGGATGTTCTTTGAGTTGACCTACCTTTATGACTTCTCTTTGAGTGTAAATCTAAAAATTTAATGGGCTTTGAGCTCCTAGTCTCAATCTTTCTCATAAACTTTGAACAAGGTTAGCCCTGATCCTTGAAATCAGTGGAGTCACCAGATATACTTGATAGAACAACCTCTAAAGGCCTGTACTATGTGATTTGTATATGAAAGATAACATAATCTTTAAACAATGAACTTCTTATGCAGTCCCATAGGGTGTGCCAGAATTGTTATACACTAAGTTTTCACCCTTTGTTTCAAGCTCTCTTGGTCTTGATAACTCAATATAACATGGGAATCATCTCTAGGTTGTGGGACCTTTGCTAATTGAGATGAGACCTCCAAGTTCTAGGTTGGTTCCTCTTGGATAATCACCTTAATTTTCTTCTTGACATGAAAAGTAAAACTTTTGAGGGAAAGGGATAGAAGGAATGCTTGGAAAGGCAAAAGACTAAAAGCAAACTACCTATGAGGTGATGCATCGAAACTAGGGTTTGGATCTCAGTATGTAGGATGAAATCAATGAGAGACTTAGGTCTAGTAGGTCACAACTTACTGAATAGGCTTGCATAAGTAATTCATAGGAGGGGTTTGCAAATAAAGAGGGTATTTAGGGAAAGAAAGAGATTCTTTCACAAATAATGACACTCCTTGGGGGGGACAACAATCTATGACCTGCAAACAAACATTCACCTTTGCAACTAGGTATAGGAATGAGACAAGATTGTTAAGGGGTTGTAGTTTACCCACAAAAGTGTTCACATCAAATCATTCACAATAATACACATGAATTGCAGAAAGAAAGAAGGTTCAAGAACCCTAAGATATCATTGAGAAACATATAAATAATTTGATTCAATAAGAGACAACTCACACAAAAAAGGCATATGGACATGAGAAATGTCACAAAATATCTTCAATCTCGAAATTACCAATGGGAGGTTACAAAATGTGGAAGACCAGAGTGTAGGAAATACCACAGATAGCCTTCCAAGAAATAGGCTTTCTTCTTACAAAATGAGAACTCTCTAACCTCTTGAGCACTAAGGCTCCAAAAATCAATATATACATCTCCTACACGTAGGCAGGAGCAAAACCTAACTAGGGTTACATGATTTTACAATAAATTAGAAATCCCTAACTACCTATCAAATCTAGTCCTAAAAAATATCTCTGTAGCATCAAGGCTGATCAGATATGTTGCATGCCCATGCCTTTACTAGATCAAACTCGATCCATCTACCCTCCTGCAACTCCTCTAAGCCATGAATGCATCCAATCTGATCCTGGTCTGATATCTGGGTTTAAAATGATTAACCTTGCAAAAGGTGGTGCTAAGCTCATTAAAGCTTTCAGCATGACATGGTACTCTGTAAAATCCATGGCCCCAATGATCAGATTGTCTATTATCATCCCCTCAACCATCCCTGTCCTGAGGAATTCAATTCCAGCTACCCATTTTTTGTACATGGCCGCAAAACACAAACCCTAGCAAAAGAAATATTTAAATTTGAAAAAGAACAGGTAGCAGGTTGATTTTAAAAATGCAACTGTCAATCATTTTATCTCCCGGCAGATCGGGTAGCTCAGATACACCTAAAAAAACACTTTAAACCCCTCTGACAAGTCAAATGCCATCGTGGAAGTCAGTATCCAATCACTGGTGAGAAAGTTAGCATCCCTGATAGACCTTGGACCCACGTCCCTGAGAACACCATCAGACGGTTGTCGTTATACCGCCATCGTAATGATCAAGCTTTTTGGATCTCCGGTATAATGATAGCCGTGAGATCTGACGACGCTTTAACCTCTTTAGAAACCCCAGACCCCATGGGCCCACTGAAATTGGCCATGTTGCACTCTCACCAACCAATCAAACACTGCCCCCTCAGATACATGTCGCATTCTTTCTGACATCAGACCCACTTCCTGAGATTCTGATCTAACAGCGGGGGTATGATCTCATAGGGTCAGAAGATTCTATGAGATCATACGACCACCACAGATCTAGGTCTTTCTAACACATCTATAGATACTCAGCCCCACTAACATCCTTCCACCTGTATTCAACCTTAGCCAATCACAAGCCACCAAAATGGATCCACGTTGCAATTGTCCATGACACAGGACCCATTGTCAGAAGCTCTGACAACGAAGGAGGATCAACAACTGTCACTATACCACCAAATTAACTAGTTCACATCTTGAGCCCCCGGTATAATGATGACCACATAATTAAGTCAGAACTTAACCCGCCAAAGAAGATGGCCCCACTGACAAGCTGTTGAATCAGACACCGTTGATGAATCAGGAACTGCCAAATAAGATGAGGTGGCACCAGTCCCACTGACAAGATGAACTCTGGAAGTAGGAAGATTGACGATCATCGCAAGATCTCATGGAATCTCCTGGGGCCATGAGATCATGTGACAACCATCAGATCTAGAATCTTGACCTGGCCGCCGATTTGAGACTGCCAATCAAAATGGTAACCGCTCGCGGGATCACTAAATGTTAAGGGGTTAACTACCGAGAATTGGAGACTTGGCGATTGAAGGATTTTTAAAATGCACATGCAAATTGGGATGACTTAAGTGACTGGGATAAAGTAACATAAAAATATAATGTGGCCAAAGGGTTTTGCAGGGTAATGGCTAGTTTATGAATTTTTCTAAGGGTTTTTTTTTCTAGCCAAAGACCTAAAAGATATTGCAGAGACCAGGGGATGGTTCTTTGCCAAATTTGTATGCATAGGAAAATTTGGGTAATAGGTACCTGCAATCCTGCATCACCAAGAAGAGATACATGTATACATATGGATATACATACAAATTAGATATATGAAAAAAAATGACTAGGATCGATACATCGTGTGGACCTCAACTAAGTGAGTAACTACGACTTTGTCCTGAGTCATGAAAACACATCAGACACATATTCATGAAACATAAAACATCATGATAATTGTTAAATTCAAATCCTTGGGTTAGCTCTATAAAACACATAAAGATAGATGGTTTTCTAATTTCATAAACATATAAATAATAACCATAATTGAGCCTATCAATCATCTGATAAACATATCATCATCCATAAAACATAAATCTAAATATATAGTTCTAACCATCATAATAAAATGTCCAAATCAGAAAGTCCAAGTATCACCATAGGAGAGGGTATTACATAGGGAAATTTGATGCTAGAAGTGATGAAGGAATCTTCCTTGGTTACTCTTTTAAAAGCAAGGCATACAAATGTTTCAATCTGAGATTTAGGAAGATGGTTGAAAGTAACAATGTAATAATAGATGAGAAATTTTAGATACAAGAAAGAATGTATGATAGTAGTTAGATTTCAGAAATGAAAGAAACCGCTACTGCTGCAAAAGAAGAACTTGTTGAGGAAGAAAGTGAAAAAGAGGCTTGTGATGCTGATACAAGAAAGAATATTGAGACTCCTAAAACTCCAAGGTATGTAAAAAATAACCATCCTGAAAATCAAATTATTAGAAATACCAGTCAGGGAGTGCTAACTAGATCAAAAGCTAGAGAAGAAATTTGTTTGATTTCTCAAGTTGAGCCAAAAACTACAGATGAAGCCTTTAAAGTTGAATCTTGGATAAATGCCATGGAAGAAGAATTGGATAAGATAAAGACAAATAATACTTGGGAATTGGTTCCTAGACCTAAAAATAAAAATGTTATAGGAACAAAATGGATGAAGAAGGAACAATTGTAAGGAACAAAGCAAGACTAGTGTGTAAGGGATACTCATAGCAAGAAGGCATTGAATTTGAGGAAACATTTTCTCCTGTTACTAGAATAGAGGAAGTAATATTATTCCTATCTTATGCTACACACAAAAACTTCAAAGTTTATCAGATGGATGTTAAATCTACATTTCTGAATGGAGATCTTGAAGAAGTATATATAGAACAACTAGATGGGTTTCCTTTATGTGAAGACAAAGACATGGTGTGCAAATTCAAGAAAGCCTTGTATGGGTTAAAGAAAGCTCCTAGGGCTTGGTATGCAAGGTTAGACAAGTATCTACTTGGGCTTGGATTCAGAAAAGGTAATGCATACAGTAATTTGTATTTAAGAACTACTGAAGATGGAATCCTGATAGTAGAAGTATTTGTGGATAACATCATCTTTGGAGGTAATTATGATCTATGTAAGAATTTTGCTAAAGAAATGGAAAGTGAATTTGAGATGTCTATGATAGGTGAAATGAAATTCTTTCTTGGACTGCAAATAACTCAGAATGAGAATGGTATTTTCATTTCTTAGACCAAGTATCTCAAAGAATTGCTTAAGAAATTTGGAATGGAAGATTGTAAACTAGTAGGAACACCTATGGTGACTGGCAAAAAGCTAACAATTGATGATGAATCAAAATATGTTTTTCAGACTTTGTATAGATCAATGGTTGGAGGGTTACAATATCTGACTCACACCAGACCAGATATTGCTAATGCTGTTGGAATTGTGGCTAGATATCAGGTAGGACCCAAAGAGACACATCTAGCTACTATGAAAATGATACTCAGGTATCTCAGAGGAACCATAGACTATGGTTTATGGTATGATAGAAATGATAGCCTTGAACTTCATGCTTATACTGATGCTGATTGGGCAAGAAATATTGATGATAGAAAAAGTACCAGTGGTGGTGCATTTTTCCTTGGGAAAAAGTTAGTTTCTTGGCTAAGAAAGAAACAAGATTGTATAGCATAGTCTACTGCTGAATTAGAGTATGTTTCTGCTGCTATAAAATGCACTCAGATTATTTGGATGAAACAAATGCTGATAGATATTGGAGTAATTTTTGAAGAGCCTATGATTATCCATTGTGATAACACTAGTATAGTAAACATGTCAAAGAATCCGGTGATGCATTCCAAAAGTAAACATATCTCCATTAAGTATCACTTCTTGAGAGACAAGGTGACACAAAAGGAAATCAAATTAGAATATATCAGTACAAAAGAATAGATTGTAGACATCTTCACAAAGCCATTGTACCGAAAGATACCTTTGAATATCTCAGAGGTGTGTTGGGGGTTCAAGCCCCTCCTAGTAAGAACTAATTGATGCAGAAATGCATCAGTCCAGAAGTATTCAGAGCCTTATCATTATCTGGACCGAATGCATGGATCTACTCCTCAGGGGGAGTGATCGTGGAAGAAAGTTTATCAGTGAAGGAAGCCAAAGCCTCATGGAACCCTTTTCCATTGTTGTCAAAGGGGGAGTGTTGCTATGAGAAAATCCCTACTACTTAGGGAGACTGTATGAAGAATTATTGTGAGAGCACTGTATGGTTTCAGAACACTTTTGGATTGATTAAACCTTGGGATGGATTTTTCCATATGTTGACATCAATGCCAAAGGGGGAGATTGTTGGATATTGCTAATGCATGGAGAGGTGATTAAGACATTTAATATGTTTAATCACTACGTTATTGAATGGACATTCATACTATTGTCATTTATGTTTTGTCACTGATGTCAACATATGTTTATGAGAGAAGACCAGGCTGGTTATCATAGTGTACAGACATTGTATGGATGTTTTAGATGCTGTAAAGTTTTACAAGAGTTGAGATGGATGTGATCTTATATCTGAGATCACATCTTTAGATGTTTCATATTGAGAGAGATACAAATGGTTTAATGAAGACTGGTCACTGGACTGTGATAGTGAGAACTGACAGAGTTAGTCTCTGGGTTTTTGATATATCTTTCCGAAGACTTGGATTCAAGGTATGCGAGCTTGCAAGATGAAAGATAAGGTACTAAAGGATGTTCATTGGTTAGCACAAGGTATAGAGTGATTGGTGACATCATCTATGATGTGTGTTATGGAGATGGTTTATTTAGAAGCTGAATTAGGAAAGGAAGTGTGTGTTTTATTTGGCAAGCATGAATTAAGGATGTCGGTCCTTAATTGTTGTATTGTAATAATTGTATACTTGTTCTAAATACCGTGTGTATCTTAGCAAGACTTTATGTAATCATTTGTAAATTAGGAAAGCCTCATGGGCTGACCTGATCATGGTAAAATGTAATAAGGTATATATGTAGAATCTTTTATTTGGAAAATATATGGATGGAATATATGTGATATAGAGAGGTTGTGAAAGCTGCAAGCTTGTGTCTGTTGTATGTAGAGCAGAGGTTTACTGGTGGACTTCATTGGAACTAATCAAATAAAGATAGTTGCTGGAAAATAGTTCAAAAGATTGTGTATTTCTTCATATACACCTATTGCGAACTAGTGAGTTCTGAAGGTGGATTTAACCTTCTTTGGGCAGTGAGCCCTCTTTTGTTCCTTGACTCCTAACAGGGTCTTTCCTCTAACAAGGACTATGTACTCTAATGTTTCAATAAGCTCCTAACAAGGCTATATCTTCTAACAAGGATTACTATACTCTCAGTACATCATTTGTGGGTGCTAATTCCCACCGGGATTTTTACCTTTAACAGGGTTTCCTCGAAACCAAAATATTATGTTATTGTGTTGGTATTCATTGTTTCTGATATTGATAAGCTTAAAGTTTAAAGTTTAATATTATGTTATACAACTGATTCACCCCCCCTCTGAGTTGTATTGTGGATTGTTATTCCTAACATTAACTAGTGATTAAATGACTTTATTTGGACCAATCTCCACCAATTAAATTTAAATATATTTATGATTGTGTGAAATTTTTTATATTTTCTATAGTTGAGATGCACATTTTTTAAGTTAATAAATTGAGAAAAAACATTTATTGGTGATATGATTGGTTAAAATAAATTGAGTTCTATACATGAAATTCCCAAAAGCAACAATTTTAATAACACATTTTTTTCTATATTGCATAATTTTAGCCATTTATTTTGGTTTTGCTCACATGAACAATATTGTAATTCTATTTTGTGTTATTTCAATTCTAGTGATATTTTAGGTATATTAATGTAGATATTTTTGGATTATTTAGATTTAAAAAGAACACAACCTATAAGTGTATTATAATTTTTAATAAAAATAATTATATAAATATAACTATTATTAAATACTAATATTGCTATTATTAATCTACATCATATTTATTATTATATAACTAAATATTTAATATATAACAAATAAGTTATCATTATTATATTTTATGTTTTTAAATATATTAAAAAGGAATATTTTACTTACATATATGTAGCTCAATACATCTACTAATGTATTTTTAAAAACATGGTACTTTTATTTAAAAAATAATTGTTGCTTATTCTAACAATTACCATTATTACTCAATTTTAAAATAAAAAAATACTTATTATTACAAATAATTATAACAATTAAATAATTATCTATAATTATAAAAAACAAAAAATTAAATTACTTCAACTATAAGTTATAGGTTATAATTAATTAAAAAACTAAAGGCAAGTACTTGGCCACTACGTGGCACTTGTTCAAATCCGATATACAATAATCTTTGAAAACTCTTAGATGTAATCTATAAATTCCCAAATGTGATCTTTGAGTAGAATCATCAAGTATTCTCCAGATTGTATCTCTCAAACAAAAAATGAAGATGAAATCTCCTCGAAGACATCTAAGCAATATCAAAATTTAAACTCAGCAATGCCCAAATGATAACCCCAATCCTCCTTTCATAACTTTTTAGCTTCTTTATTTTGAAAATCATTTTTTGCTATTTTTTAGAAATATTTTTTTCTTTATTCTAATTTTAAGAAAACACTTCTTTTACTTTTTCTACTTTTTTTGGGGGAATTTTTTTTCTTCTTTTATTTAATAAGATTCACCTTCCTTTTTAATCTCTCAACATAGAATTAAATAACAAGTGCCACAGTAGTGGCTAAGTACTTGCCTTTAGTAATTCATTTTAAGTTTAATTTTTAATATAAAATAAAATAACTAAGTATTATATTTAAAATATAATTTATATAAAATATGTCAAGAGTTGTCATTTTTGATATTATAATAATTAATTTTAAATTTAATAATTGTATTAATCTTAATTTTAGTAAATGTATTAATTTTAAATTTAATTAATCTTAATTTTAAATTTAATAAATGTATTAATCTTAATTTTAATAAATGTATTATAATATATAAGTTATTTTAATTAATTATAAAATTATATAATTATAATATTTTATATAATAATAATTGTAGTAATAAATGAATTTTTTAATTATAATTATATAGATAATTATTGATTGCAAATTATAATTAATTTAAACCTTAATCTTAATTTTATTTGTAAATATAACAATTGTGCTAATTTTATTTTATTGATATATATTTTTTATTACATATGATTAATATTATTATATATATAATAAGAGCAATAGTATCAAATAGTTATAATAGTTTTAATAGATCAATATGATACATTATGAACTTTTAATAATGCCAAAATGATATAAAAAAGCTAACCAATTATAAGTAACTAGTCATTAGAATCACAAAATAAACATATTTACTGGAAAGATATTTATGCTATGAGGAAATAATAAATTTAAAGCTGAAATTATATTAAAAAGCCTACATTTTTGTAAAAAAACTAAATTTTAAGTTCTTGATTAAGTGGTGAAACCAAATATTCAATCTCAGAAAAAGAATACATGACTTTGTTGAAACAAAGATTTCATCATCCACTTGCAAAATTCGGAGTTGTATATGAGGACTATCATAGTAAGTGTAATTGATAGTGCTCTAACTCTAACTGTCATTCCTTATGTTGGCATACAAGATGCATTGTTTTGTAAACAAAAAACATTCAGAATTGTCTTATAAATTTGCAATGTTTGTAAAATAGAGTATAGTATAAAAGTTGTAACTTTGTTATATGTACAATGCTTTATGTAGTTGTCTTAAACTGTGACTAAGTAGTGAAGCAAGAAAGAAACCAAAAAGTTGTAATTTTGTGATATGTACAATGTTGTGTTGCATCCCCTTTGAATTAGATCTAAATCATCTGCAAAGTTAATGAAATATTATTAGTATTATTTGACAAAAGAGTGAATTAGAAATTGTTGATAAATAAGTAAAGAATAGTTTCCATAACTAGTTTGAAGATTCAATATGAGGCATACTATTATCTTCCAACTTGATGATGACGTTGTCTTGATTGAGTGTGTACTTTGCCTCTTTTTGTAACCTATGCACTACAAATATTATCTTTGTTTTGTGTTGTATATATTGTTCATAGGTAGTTTCTTGCAATTGAGGAAACATAGTAACAAACATTTCCTTATGTAGAGTACATTCTACTTGCTTTTTGCTTTCAGTGGTGAGAATACAATGTAGGCAATGTGTGTAGGTGTACTCTGTTTCTTCATTGCACTTGATGCAATGAGCCATATTGTTTTTTACTATGGAAAAGTCTATGCTGTTGTAGTTGCATTTAGAGCATGTTGGTTGAAATGTTACAAAGAAGGCATTTGAAACTCAAAGTACTCCGTGCACTTGTGTGAGAAGTTTAAAAGGCAGTTAATTTATAAGGTAGTCATGCTTGATTAGTGAATTACAAATCTCTTTTAATGAAATGCATAGTTAGGAATATGTTTGAGTGAATTTTAAGAAGCACACCTCATATGTTGTGTTCAGCAATTTGAGAAGAGTTTCTTTTGTTTCTTTATGCGTGAGCTCTCCAATAAATGTAGACTGGCCAGTGTAAAACATTTGTTCCTTTGTATTACTTCTCCTAAATATATTTTTGAAAAGGATAAGTGGGTAGTCTTTGCTTTGGACAAGGTGTTCAATGTGTAGATATTGTTGTAGCATATTTGGATGAAAAGCTACCTAGAAAAACAATATATTCATTATGCATTGTTAGTGATTAGCCAAAGAAAATTTTTATTGTATTGAAGGTGGATGGTTAGAGGATTTTACTTGTGCATGGTCAAATTCTATGTCTCCATCTTTTATATCCACTATATTCATGTATGGTTTTCTCTTTGCAGCTACAACAATGGCACCCAATGTTCCTACTATGTATTGGTCTGTGTTTTCAAGAAGAAGCTGAATTGTGGTGCTTGGAATGAACAAATTTTGTTGACAGACTTGAGATATATTTTCAATTGTACTTGTTTTAGTCAAGAGAAAAATGCAATCACAGTCTCCATGGTCATAACTAGTTTTAGGGGAGATTTCAAAGTTTTTGACACGAATGCTTGCACCAGGGTAAATTTTATTTTCAAACATTTGAATGAAATGTTTTGTAAGATTAAGAGTGACTGTCATTTCTCCTTTGTTGTCAGTGAGGTCTGACCAGAATACTTCTATTGCATTTTTGGCCTTGTAAAGATGAGTCTTGTAGGTAACAATTACATCACCTTCAAAGATTTCTACACTTTTGTGTGAGTTGAGTTCATCAATTGAAACTATATTTGTGCTTTCTTTTTTAGGTCTATAAGTAAAATGCAATGTTTTAGTTACAAGTTCTATACATTTAGTATAACTATACAATGTAATAAAAGGAGTGTTTAAAAATAAGAAAGGAAGGAAAATAATTTAGTTCGATCTTATAAAATATATGAGCTCGCACTTGCAACATTAGGTGCATAATAGTTTTTTGTCTACAACAGTGAAGAATGCATATTAATAGTAGCATTTCTTATGATAGTGATGATATATCTGTTAACAAATGTTTGTTTATGAAAATTGTATGAACTACAAAATACTTACATCTTTACTTGTTGTCCCTCATTTTTTTTTAGTGTCTTCGATCCTTTTGTTAGCCTTCATTCCTATAGCATAGCAAGAGTAAGTAGTAGTTTGTAAATAGTTTGAAAAATGGAAAAATTAATAATTATGGATGCATCAATTATAAAGTCACAGTAAAGGTACTTACATTGTGTACTTTTTTATATAAGTCAAGAATTAGACATATGCAATTATGATCACTCCAGTATGCATCTATTTTGTAGATTTTGTAATATGTTTTATTAATGTTTGACCAGGCATGGTCAATTAGTGATTCTTGTAAGAAACTATTTTTGTCTAGCAAAAATGTAATATTCATTGTCTCGAAAAATGCTTGTAGTTTATTTGTTTCCTTATTATTTTCATGCATGTTGATATTGAAGTCATCAACAATTATATTATTTGAATTTGGTTTAGTATTTTTCATTGTGTTCTGCAGAATGCTTATAATTGATGAGACTCTTGTCTTTGGTGCTGAGTACAAGTTGAATAATTTTATCATTCATGTCATAAATAGATCGAGATTCTGTAAATCTATGTACAAGTGTATCAGTTTCAATTTCTATTTCATTGCTAGATTCTACATCTTCAATATCTAACTAAGTGTCAGTATATATGTGTTCCATTTTGGAAATAGTGTCGTCTTGTTCTAATTTGGTTTGCCAAGTTTTGTCTATTATAATGTTTTCTTCTTTGTACAATTTCTTTTCAGATAAGAGTTTTAATGATTTCATTATTAGTTGAGGTCGAATAATTCCAATTTGATACGGTGTCTTGTATTCTAGTTTTCATTTTAGTGCAACAATAATTGTGGTTGTCTCATTTACAGGTCGTGGTAGCAATCTTTGCATTATGGTTATATTTTTGGGAACATTAATAACTGATCCTCTTAGTCCAAATTGTGATTGTTTGTGTCCCCATTGTCTTATCTGTGCAAAAGCAAGTTGTGGTGATATTAGTCTTTCTTCAAGTTTAGATAAAGATGACAATAAAGGGAGACACTTGTTTCATCTTATAAATGATGGAGCAGCAAAGGATGGTAACTTACCATTGTGCAACATTACTTTACAATAATTGCATACATTTACAATGTCATCTATATGAACAGTATTTGTGAATTTCAGGTACATCTGTTGTTCTTTTTTATTTAGCTTTTTCAATTTATGAGAGAAGTCTAATCATTTGCAAATGTAGCATTCATGCTGAGGTGGACCTTTAATTGTTGCTAAATATGTTGTTGTCGGATTCTTAGTTTTATTTTTTGCCATTCTAGGGAGAGATTTCTCTATTTTTGGGTTTTGGGTATGTATTATTTGTTTTAGGTGATGTAGTTTTATTTTACTTATTGGTTTACTTGTTGTCTTGTCAATGATGTCACTAATTATTGATGGAGATGTTTCTAGTGTTTGTTTTGTAATTCCATTATTAATTGATTTCACGTCATATAATTTTGATTTTTGATGGTTCAATTTCGTTGCTTCTATTTTTGTTATTGGAACTAGTGGTTCATAATGTACATGTGTAGTATTTGTTTCAAATGATATAATGTTTAATATGGTTCCTGTATTTTCTTCAGTTTTGAAAATGTGTACAATTTGTTTAGTTATTGGCGACCATAAATTGATTGTGATTTTTAGTAGTTTTGACAACCAATGTAAGCAAAAGTCTTGTCCCTCAACTTTGCTATGACAATATGGCATTGCTAATTTGATAATGTAGTCCTTCCAATCTGCATTGGATATATTTGATTGCGTGATATGTGTTTGTAAGTAACGATTCAAATAATACTTTAAGTTTGACGAATTTTGTTTCATTGAATTGTAGAAATATTGTGTAATGTATAGGCATAAACATTGAGTTTCAAATTCTTCATTCATCAAGTACTGTATATTGTTGAAGAGACTTTCCCCACAATTTGTTGTTGTAATAGTCTTCATTTGAAGATCTTTTTTTGCTATGTCAGGTGCAATGTTTTCCCAATAGGTTTGTAATGATGTACAAAAATCTATCAAGTATTTTGATGACACTTGACTTGGCACACCACTTTTTTTACAAATCAAAGGCTCATAATGACCACAAATTGGGTTTTCATCATGAAATAGAATAGAATATGTATGTTTGTGTTTCTTATAATTGAAATGTAGATATTTTTTCTTTGTAGTAGTTGACCACAATGAAATTGATATGTTTAACCATTTGGAAAGCCATTTGATACAAAACGTATCACCCCATAGTCCTCTTTTTGTATATGGAATTTTTGGTGATGCTGACAATCTCATTCTACCTAAATAAGTAGTAACATCACATATACCATGCAAATCATTTAAGATATTTAGATGCAATTCATATGAAAATGCTTGCAATGCATCGATATCATGTTTTTCCACACATGAAGAAAAGTAATCTATAACCCCTTTTCTCAAGTCATTTGAACTATAATGGAAATGAAGTAATACTTCAAGAGTATCGAATAGGCAATCTCCTACGATGTAAGAGAATGATTGTAACTTGAATAAATTTTCATTTTTCAAAGCAATATCAATGGTTGGTAAGTGTTCTTGTTTATGTTTCATGTGATCTTGAAAATTGAGATTATCAATCACTTTTTTTAACTCATGCAATGATTTTTTTAAATTTTTCTTTATGTTGTTTTCATAGACTAATTGATTAGTTTCACAAGAGATTGCATGCAAGTTTCTCTTTTTAACAATTGGTGTCATAACATGTGTTGGATGAAGTGGTTCATAGTGTGTGTGCGAGTTTTCTGTTTCAAATAATATAATGTTGAATTATTTGTTGATGTCATTTTTTATTCCAAAGATGTGTTTGACTTGTCCACTAGTTGAGCACCATAAAACTATCTTCGTATTGAAAATTCTTGCTAGCCATTGTAGACAAAAGGCATCACCTTCTATTTTGCCTTCTTCATAAGGCATTGCCAATCACATAATATAATTTTTTCAATTACTAATGGATGAGACTTCTAGGAGTAAGTCTTGTGTTAAGTAATTATCTATGTTGCTTGTATTCTTATGATTGCATTTTGTTACATTGCAAAATGATTGTGCAATGTACAATCTTAAAGATTGAGTGTCAAATTCTCCACCCAATAATTTACATATTGCATTAAACATACTTTCACCACAATATGTTGTTGGCAGTTCTTTATTTTGTAGACCTTGAATCATTATTTGTTGTTCAATATTTGGCCAACATACTTGTAATGTTATGCAAAATTTTGAAAGGTATTTTGGCACTATATTGGTGTAACTTGTACTAGTTTTCTTGCAAATTAATGGTTCATAGTGACCGCATAGAGGATTTTCATCATGAAATAAAATAGAATACGTTTGTGTATTTGATTTGTTGAAGTGTAAATATTTATTTTTCTTAGTTGTTGACCATAGCGCAATCGATATGTTTAGCCATTTACATAGCCATCGTATACAGAATGTATCTCCCCAAAGTCCTTGTTGTTTCTTTGGTAGAGAAGGTGAAGCAGATAACCTCATTTTACAAAGATAGTTTGTTACATCTTGTAAGCCATGTAATTCTTGCAATATAGCTGGATTTAATTCAAATTGAAATGCTTGCAAGGCATCTATGTCATTTTGAGATACTAACAAAATGAAATAGTCAATAAAACCATTTCAGAGTTTAGTTGAGGTATAAGGCAAATGAAGCAAAACTTCAATACTATCAAACAAGCAATCTCCGACAATATAATGAAATGGTTCTAGTCTGAACAAGTTTTCATTTTCCAAAAAAGTATCAATATCAACTGTATTTTCCTTTTTTATTTTTGTATAAGTTTCAACATCAATAAAATTGGTCATCTCAGCCATATTGAACAACTGTAGTAAAGGTAAATGGAATTACACTTACTTGGAATGTGTAAAGTCAACTGAACAGCTTCTGTTGTATGAGTCTGACTGTGGTGTAATACTGTTCCAATTTACCCAAATATACTAGATTAATCACGATCTTTCAAATACAAAGGAATTAACATGTTGCAAACTTGAATAACTAAACCAAATGAGCAGAGGATTATTTTAGTCTAATTGTACGAATTAAAAAGTATATAAATACAATTTAGTATTGAAAAATAAAAAGATATTTTTAAAAAATAAAGAATAAAATCTACTTTTAAAAAATAAAGAAGTAAAATCTACTTAAAAAAAATAAAGAAGTAAAATATATTTAGCTCAATTTTTAATCAATAGTCCATTTTTCCTCACCTACTTGGGACATGGTGAATGCACATGATTTAACATAGAAAGTAGATAGAAAGCAAATAGATGATTTAACAATATCTAATATAGGTTATGTGGGCCACCCCTAATTTCAACATCAAATTATATGTTTGTTGGTAGTAAAAATATGTAAAATTTGAAGGGTAAAAGAGCGCAGAAGAAAACAGGAGGAATGTTTTGAAAGAAAAGTGAATTACGGACAAAAATATTAATCAATGTGTTTACATTTTCAAACAAAATTCCAACTACAAGTTCAAGCAATGCAAAAGAGAAAAATGTTTAAAAGGGTGAGAAAATCATATTGATATAAAAATTTTAAATACCAATCAGGTCTGGATATATAGAAACATTTGAGCCCTATTAGCAACTTATCTAAAAGCAATGCAATATACAGAAGCTCTACTATGTTAGTCTATTGCAAGAACTGCATCTTATAAAGAAGGTAAATCTATATTGTTTTAAATTAAACTTCTCTAAATCTTAGTGTGTTTTTTTTTTAAAAATATACAATATTATTTATTATAAAATTCTATTCATTTCATATCTATAAATAAAATTTTCTTGTTTTTAAAATACATATATTTTTATTCTTAATATTCTTATATTTTATAAAATAATTATAAATAAAATTAAGATTGAGATTTGAATTAATTTATATAAATTTAGAAGTAGTTCTAGAAAGTATGCCAATTCTTTTTAAAAATTAGTAGGATTAAGAGAAGTCATAGTTCTTTGGACGCAAGAGATAGAGAAGGGAAAAGTTTACTATCTATCAAAAAATAATGGGGAATTCACTTCAGCGAAGTAGCAATATTTTCATGTGAGTAGTAAGAGTGAAAGGATGGAACTCTTAAAAATTATCTTTAAATCTTGTGAAGATAAAAAGTGAATCATGAAATGTCACAAAGTTATTTCACGAGAAAAGAACATTACATCAGAAGGAAATGTGTAGTTATAGAACATTTTCATTGTCAAGATATAAAATGGACAGAAATATAATGGACAAAGTGAATATGGTAAAAGGGGTGAAATTGTGTTACAAAATATTATTTCACTATGTCTACTGATTGTTTTTGGAAATAACAAAAGGAGGGTGAAATGCAATGATGAGATAATGTATTTCAGTAATAGGTGAAATGATTCTACCTAAATATGTCAGTTGGGTGAATATGAAAATAAAAGGTAAGTGAAAATATTTCACAGAGATGTAAAAGGCAATTTTAATTTCAAGTGTCAAAAAGAGGAGTATTTTCATTTAGAGGTGCAGATTAAATACTTTGAAGAGGAAATGAAATATGTGGCCAAAGATGAAATATTTTACTCATAGGTACAGATAGAGGGTGCACATTTGAAATGAGAAAAGGTATAAAAGAGGGAAATATGTTAATTAAATGAAATGATTCCAGATTATGTATATGCAAGTGAAATATGCATTTACATAGAAGATAAAAGTGGCTGGAAAAGAAAAGAAAAGACAAAAGGTAGAGTGAAACAATAGAGGGGAATGTCATTTTCAGTTACACCTTACATGTGTGAATAGAAGGTTCTAGATGAAAGATAAAAGGGTGTAGACAGAGGTACTGAAGCAGAATTTTTTGAGCTATATTCTAAACAATATATTTGAATTAGACAATAAATTATTAAACTGCATAAGTCCAAATTAAGCCTGCTGGGTCCAAATCTGATAACTGTGCACCAAACCCTTATGTCATTTCAAGAAACCAATAACCATGTATATGTTTCTGAAACTTTAGTAGTGGTAATTATTTCCAAATTATTATTTAATGATATAGTTCAAAAATAGTCTAATTTCAACTATGAAAAAATCTTTTTTAAAAAATCAATTCAATCATGAAAACAACTCTTAAAAAGTTAAAACAAAAATTTTAGTCACAAAGATAGCTTTAGAAAAAAAAAAGTAATTCCATCCAACAAAAGGGTAAGGATGTTGCCTATTTTGTTATTTCAATGGATTTCAAAGAAAGAATGCAATGTCTTCTAATGTAAGGAAACTTGGCAAAGACTCTCACATATTGTTTATGACCTCTAGATGAGCCAGATGAGCTTTAGTGCTATAGTAACTTCATGTAACATTGGGTGCTGTGAATCTTAAGATGATCACTGAATCCACAACACAATTAGGCAACACCCAAATCAGAAGAATCTTGAAACAGATTGTAATGGCATAGGTGGGTTTTACTTTTGAAGACATTGAGTTGACTGACTAAAGCTATAGTTATAGAAGTATAACGAACTTCAAACACACAAACTGTTGATTTTAGAGAAAGTACATGATAGATAAACTCAACTCAAAAGAAGCATGCACATGATACCTTTATCTGGGTATTTCATACACATTGTTGTAATTGATAGAAATTGCAAACCCTGCATTGCGGGGCCCTCTGTATGTCATGTTTGCATCAATTAAAAATATAAAGTAAAATGATTTCCATTAGGACTTAGAACTATGAAATATGGTAAGCCCTTAAGCCAGGGAAAATATAAAGTTGCTATACTTAGAGAAGACCATTTGTGATTTTATCACACCCAATTTCAAACACACAAACTGTTGATTTCAGAGCAAGTACATGATAGATAAACTCAGCTCAAAAGCAACATGCACAAGATACCTTTATCTGGGTATTTCGTACACATTGTTGTAATTGATAGAAATTGCAAAACCTGCATTGCGGGGCCCTTTGTATGTCATGTTTCCATCAATTAAAAATATAAAAGTAAAACGATTTCCATTAGGAATTAAAACTATGAAATATGGTAAGCCCTTAATCCAGGGCAAATATTAAACAACCTTTTGTCACCACTGAAGGATTGTTCCTCTATATTTTCTCATCTCCATAAGCTTCGATTGCACATCTATTCCGTCAACTAATACCTCATTTGCCTGCTTGTAGAAAAGAATCTAGAGTTTCAGAAAATGGTAGGGTGTGAAAAAAAAGAGCAGCTATGATTTTCAATGGGTCTTTGATTTCTTCTAAGGACATCTTTTTCAATGTTGGTAATAAGGTTCTTATGTCAACCTTAGCACTTACGAATTTCCATATCTTTTATGGGAAATTCCTCTCTCTCCTATAACTGAGTTGTGAGATGAAGATCTTCTTTAAAGGCTTTTAAAGCTCTGAAATTATTGTAATTAAACTCTGCATTCAATCTTTGTATTTAAAGATAAGTAATACCTGCCAATTACATAATGCTCTAATTTTTTTTCCAATGCTGCGTTCTACTCTTACATGGTTTAGTTATAGAACTTTCATTCTCAGTATGATGTTGTTCCACTATGAATTTTTCCTGAATAATCATTGTCAATCCTCAGCCTAATGACTTGACATATAAAATACTATGCTCTAATAGACATTAGATTCATTTGTAATAGTAGTTTGACTTTGTTGACAAACATTTTGTGGATTCTTTATGCCCATTTATCTACACAAGCTGCATCAATAATTGTTAGTTACACACTCCAAGAATAAGCATTTGTTGCATTGAGGGAGGTATTCTTCTTTCCAGGAAAGCAAAGTGAGGAAGATTTTTAAATTGCATATTTTAATCCTTAAAACTGTCTTGAATTGCATGACTTTATGATTCTTGCCAAGACGGTGTGCTCTGAACTAATTGCAAGTGAAAATTGGCTCAATAAGTTCAGGAATATTTTCTAAAGCATTTAAGATAAAAGAGCTCAAGGCATACCTTGATCACAGTCAGCGAATAACAGTGGCAACTTGGATGCTTGATATTAAACTAAGCATAAGAAGAGACAAAAAATAGTTGCGGTAAGATATCAGAGAACTGAAATACACGAAAGAAGAAATTGTTCAAGAAATAGATTTCAAAATCAAAGCAAAAATTCAAGACAGGCTAAAAAACCATTTGGCGTACCTGATTAATCAAGATGTGATGAGGACCACAAGCCATCAAAAAGAAACATTGGATTAAATAAAGAAAATATCGATAAAATGGCAACAATAGTAGAATATGGGAAAATGGCTGAACAAGTGTGCAACAGAACAAGCAACAGTTGTCGAAAAAAAATGATTTGGTTGCCGATAAAAATGAATTGGTTGTGTATAAGAGCTCAAATGCAATCACCCAATACAATGCTAAATAAATAATTTACAGATATTATAAAGCTAAAAATTTTGCATCTATATATGCATAAATATAAAATTCATAATGAAATGTAAAATAGAGTTTATTTTCATTGGTCTAGGAGAGTTCATTTAATCACTCGTTAACTTAAAAACTCAAAAAGTGATACAATAGTACTTAGCCTACCGGCAAGTACTAATAAAGGCCCATCCATTAAAATAAATCATATTAATTTAATATATGGCCTCTATAGTCTTTTCATTAAATAAATAAATTTAAATAATGATAAATCTAAATTTAATTCAAAGCCCCTGGACTATAACAAAGTCAATTAACTATGTTGGTGCTCATAACCAACTTGCTAAAGATAGCAAGTATGAGAAAACTAATCCAAAAAGACTCCAGAAAAAACCATTACACTAATTCATTTGTTATAATGTGAAATTACACCTATATTGCTTCCAAGATTCCTTAACCCTAATCATTAGCATACAAGAATTGACTGAATAGGTTGTGCTGCTAAACTAGTTTAAGAAGGGGACATTATAGGTTTTATATTTGAAACCTTATCCAAATAAAGAGGCATAAAGAATTTCTTTTTACAATGGTAGGAAAAAGATATGATGATTAGAATAGAAAAAAATTCAATTAGAAGAATGATGAAAGTCACATAATCAAATGGTCCAAAAATAGCTTGGTCCTAAATAAGTCACAAATCAAACCAATTCATTCAATGCAAATTGAAAAGATAAATGATAAATTGACATTACCTTGAACACCCATGTGAATTCCTTGGGTTGGCTAAAGAGGATTCCACAAGCATTTGAAATGATGGAGACTGCAACAGTCATGAGGGAAGCATGCTAAAATAATGATTAAGGTGAATTTTTGGTTGAGAATAGGGTGTAATTTAAGCAATCTACTATTCAAACTTCAAATAAAATAAAGTGGATATTAATAGGAGTGTGGTCCATGCTAACACATAGCTCTAACGTGATATTTGGAACCACACAAGATATAGCGAACATTTTAAGCTTCAAATTGCTTTTATTAGGATTGTAAGTGAATTTTTAATTTTATTTATTGTACACATTTATTTATGTGTGTATGTACAATTAGGAACAACAATTAGAGGACTTTTACAATTTTTTGGGTGGTTTTAGTGTACAATTATTGGAGCATCTACACGTGGGTATCATGCCACACTTCTAGATCTTCATTTTTGGACCTATGTGTAGATAATGAGTCCTTCAGCATTGGTCATAACTATCTAGAAACTGAAACAATAGCTTTAAAATCTTGAGTTCCTTTAGCATTGGTCATAACCACCTAGAAACTGAAACAATAACTTTAAAATCTTGAGTCACATACGAAAAACCTAAAAAAAAAATTTGAAATCCAATATATTATTTAAAAACTTAGAATGTGCAAGTTAAAATGAGAGGCCATTGAATCCTCTCCTCTAAAACTTGAAATAAAAGAAAGTTGTACACACTTTTATAAATTGACCAAACTGCTTGCAACTTATCATTATCCTACTCAATAATCTAGATTTATAACTATGAATTTTATTTACTGGCCAATTGCCCTTCAAAACATAATTTATCAGAGTTACTTTAATTCAATGTATAAGTGAATTTTATATACCAACTACATTACTTGTACACAATGGTAGTTTGTTTTTCGAACTATTTTACCATCAAAATCATCTGGTAAAGTTATTTATTTATCCCTCTTAAAAAATAAACACATCAACAATCCCCCAACATGAGGGTACGAAGGCAGCATGTTCTCTAGAGCAGATACAGTTTATGACATCAGATACATCTCATGGGAATCATCTTTCCGTGTCATAAAATATCATTACATTAACTGAGAAAGAATTTACCTTTTCGATTCTCTCAGTCGTATGAATTCAAAAATATCTATCTAACAGAAAGGTGATCAGAAGAGAGGCTCTGAACACACGTAACATCGGCCGGAGAAGCCTCATAAGAACGACTGGTACTTGTCTCTTCTTCATCGCCATGAATTCTCCGACCATCACTACCTTGAATCCATTCAATCTTCCCATGCTCCCACGCACCGAATCCACAAACACCGTTTCCCCGGTAATCCACGGGCTTTTCACGAGGCAAAACCGGAAGAGGCGCTTCAAAGGTGAGAAACCGCAAGGCCTGTCGAATAGTGGGCCGGTCGAGCGGGTCAGGACTCGAGCAAAGCAATCCAACGGTCAGAACACGTTCCATCTCCTCCGGCTCAAACACACCGTTTAGGCTCGGATCAGCCGCCTGCAATAATCTCTCCTCTTTCACCAACTTCCAAACCAACTCCACCAGAACGGCCTCATCGGGGTCGTTAGTATTGACGTCTAACGGCCGCCGTCCGCAGGCGATTTCTAAGAGCACGGCGCCGTAGCTGAAGACGTCGGACTCGATGGTGGCTTTTCCGGTGAGAGCTCTTTCCGGCGCGATGTAGCCGATGGTGCCGCCGCCGACGCTGGTGGTGAGTGACGTGGCGGAGTTGGAGAACTCCACGAAGCGCGCCAAGCCGAAGTCCCCGAGGCGGGCTTCGTAATCGGAATCGACCATGACGTTGCTGGTTTTGACGTCCCTGTGGACTACTTTGTACTGGCATTCCTCGTGCAGGTACAGGAGTGCCGCCGCCAGGCCTCGGCAGATTTTGAGGCGGTTGGGCCAGTCGAGGAGGACGGAGGTCTCGTATAAAAGCTGGTCCACGCTTCCGTTGGGCATGTAGTCGTACACCAGGAGAAGCTCGCCGCCTTCGTGGCACCACCCTTGTAATTGGACCAGATTCCGGTGTCGCAGGCGTCCGATTATTACTACTTCCGACAGATATTCTCTCTCGCTCTGACTCGAGCTCTGTGAGAATCGCTTCACTGCGATTGCTCGGTCGGAATTGCCGCATCGCATGGTTCCTGAATTCATCCGTGGAAATATGTCAGTCCATTTGGAATTTTACTCATTTTAGAATTAACATTTTTTCTTTTAGATAATTATGATATTGATCAAAGGTCTCGTATGATGTTTCTAAGGGTTTGACTTGAATAAATAAATTTCGCCGCCGGCTTTTTACGGGAGATTTTCTTGGATGGAATTGTTTGGTTATTAAGTGTGCGTCATGGACTATCTTAAAATAATCTTAAAACCGAGTTTAACGACAATTAGGACACGCTAAAGAATCTTGTTGGTGTATTAAACATCTTATTGTAATTTTCATCCCTTAAAAATAATTAGAGATAGTATTTTTCCAGAAGAACCTAAATAAATTTGTTTTTAAATGATGAAGTAGAGGAATAGAAATATTAAGATCGGCACGAGGGAACGGAAAATAAACGTGGTCTGAAGAAACCGCCAAAGTATTAATGCTATTGCATGATTGATTTAGGTTTATCTGATTTTATTAAAATATATTTTATGATTTTCCATGTTAAATACTAATGAATAAATATAACGTTAAAATTAATAATACCTTTATAAACATCTCCGAATCCACCTTCGCCAAGGAGTTGTTTAGGATCAAAGTTATTGGTGGCAAGATTGAGGTCCTGGTATGAAAACTTTTTAGGAAACACATCCCAATCGCAGGCCCTTGTTATTTCTTTGCTCAGGTCGGATGCTGGGTTTGATCTCCCATCATCACTAGTTGGTGTTAATGGAATTTTCTTCCTTTTCTTCCTCACCATATAAGATACTATTGCAAGAACAAGTCCCAATGAAAATGTAGAGACAGCCAATGTTGCTGCCAGCACCTTATTTCTTCTATTTTGGGATTCGCCAGTGCACGTCTTAAATGTCCATGAGTGAATTGTATGGTACTCACTATAGTCGCCTGTGGCAGCAGAAAATCCCACAAACACCTCTTCGCCAACTATATACCTATATAAAAATAAATATGATTTAGATGTCAATCAATTTTACAAAATAGTTTAAAATGATAATAAGGGAAAAGATAAATCGTGTTATTATATTAACTATTTAAGGTTTATCGTTTCATAATTATTTAACAGTATTTTCAGATATTGATTAAAAAAATTAAACTATTAGAATTTTAATACTGGGAGTATTTAATTAGACGTCTCTCCATCATTAACATTAAATCTAAGTATCACAAACACAATATACAATAAATATTACATCTCATATTAATTTTTTATACGAATTATTTAAAATAATCTTAAAAAATATACAAATATTTTTTATATACAAAGATTAATAGACTCAAAGTCTGTTTTTTTATAATATTAATATATATAAAATATATAATTATATAAATTTTTTAATTAAGATTGACGTTTTCTAAAAAAATTATTTTTATTTTTAACATTAATATTTTAAAAATTTGCAATTAGTTCATGGTTTAATATGAGAGTAATTCTTTAGGAAGTAACAACAATAACAACACTAAAATTTAATCATTACTATTTTTGAAATAAATGTTTAGAAATAAAATAATATAGTTAAATCAGGACATTGTGATCCTTGTGACCAAGGTTCTCAAACCCTATTAAGATGTTATTGTTGTTCTTGTTATCTTAATTTTAAAATTAAAATTGCTACTTTATTACAATTTTTTATTTATTTAAAACTAGTTTATTACAAATTACTAAGAAATATGATGGTGATCATTGCTGAAATAGGTAGCATATTTGTATCATAGTGCATACATCGATTTTTGATAGAGAGATTATAGTAAAACATGAGTATCAATAAGTTTGACTCTAAAATTACAGAATTGAATTCTCATAACAATATGATAATGGCCTAACACATTCTAATCAATTAAATAGAAAGAAAATTTATGAAAAAAAAATTTATAAACAAAATTAACAAAAAGAATTCTCATTCAAAAAGCAGCTCTCTTAACATTCAATATATAATATTTTCTTCCATTTCTCAGTTCTTCCTCATATTCACAATTTAATATATACTATTTGTTCATTCCTCATATCCACAATTTAATATATACTATTTGTTCATTCAGACGTTATAAAAGAATGTTTTAGATAAAACTACCTCTTTTGATTGTTAATTGATAAATATTAAAAAAAATAAAAGAATAACAAAAAAAAACAACTACCTCTTTTGTTAGTACCTTCAAATTTGTTTTTCTGTAATTTCATCTCCTTCCACAGCTTAAAATAAATGACTGCAAAAATTTATATTATCAAACTAGTGAAAAAAGATAATTTGAAAATGTACCTGGAAACATTCATCTGACACGAGAGGACCAAATTTGTGATGCCAGGATCCCCAAGAGAAGCATTAATGGCGTAGACATTCAGTCTTCCTGTAAGTCCATCATATTCGATCTTAACATTGATGTCATTTCCAGCTCCTAGATAGATGCCGTAATTTCTCAGGATCGACACGCAGGCAGAACTAATATTGTTGAGATCCAGGCCAACATGATTGTTATCCGGGTCAAATGAATTCATATACAGATCAAACTCTACAGCCACTCCATAATTACTCTCACTGGAGGTTGAATCGTAAAGGCCAAGATTGCCGCCATCGCTATTGTTTGGGATTAATTTGTTGGGAAAAAGCCCAAACGCCAGGCCCTCGCCGCTGCCATTCAAGTCAGGCCTTTTGACGGAGAGAGTAAAGGTGGTCTTGAAGGAAAGCGTGAGCCCCGTGGCTCGATCCCAGATCTTTATTGGTGCAGAGTACACAGCCCTTCCAACGCTGTGTGCAAACCCGCCGGCCGTTAGCTGTAGCACACTGTTCTCGAATGTAGCGTTTCCTAGGGTTTCAATGCCCTCCGGAGACTCGAACGTTGGATAGCTGAAGGCGATGGAGGGTAAATTTGATGTCGCCTCTGATCCAAACAAGAAAATGAGACATAGAGCCAGAATCTGACCGTAAGTGCCCATGAAACTCATGCAGATCTTTATTTTGGCTCCGACGACTATGAATTTATATAACTTATACCCAAGCTGTATGCCCAATTGGGGATCTTCTCAGCAACTGAACTTGAAAATCTGTAAAGTGACAAAATTTCGAAATCTTCTCCGTAAGTCTCGTCAACCATTAAATTGAGAGAAATAGCTTGGGCGGCGATAACATCTTACTGAAAATCTTCTTTTCAATAAGTCTGAAATCTTCACTGCAGCAGTGCAGGTGAGATTTGCCCTAGTCTTCAAGTTATTTATACCCTTACTGGAAATCTTCTCTCCGGGTAGCTAAGGTTTTCCCTAGCCTTCAAGTTATTCATACCCTACCTGGAAATCTTCTCTGAAGCTGAGTTCCAGAATCTGTTATTTGACGGAGCTTTAATAATCTTGTCCGCCACTGAGATCTACTCTCTTACACCTTGAAAGTAAAAGCAGAAGGAGAAATTGCTTGGGTTAAAGTCTGCATATCTGCTCTTAAAAACCTTCTGTTACCCAAATTTAAAATCTCCCCCACTGAACTTTGAGGTTTTCTCCACTCTATATTGGAGATGCACCAAAGTTGAAAGAATTCTCTGAGGCTAATTCTATTGAACCTACAGACTGAGAGCCGCAGGTCAAGTTGGTGGGTTTGGCCAGCCCCAGCATACTTCTAATTGAAAACCCTTTTGCGATTTTCCCAGACCAATTCACATTATTTATGCACATTGAAATTCAAAAGAAATTTCTTGGGCTGACCACCTGTCCATATCTCCTATTAAATCTCTTCTGCAGCTGAACTTAACTTGAGATTGAGATTTTCCCTAGACCAAAAAATTGCTTGGAAGTTTGAAATTGAGCCTTACCAAAAAATTTCCTGTTCTAAGATTCGAAATCTATCTACAACCGAAGTGTAGAACTTTTCTGTACACCTGAACTTTACTGAAGCTTTAGGGTTGAATTTTCTCCGTGTCTGTGCTTAAATTTGCATTCAACCCCCAGAGGAATTGTTGGGCTGGCCTCTTATGCATATATTTGCATTCAAAGCTTGTCTGCAGCAAAGTTCTAAGATCCTTTATGCGGTCAAGTTTCAAGCACGACTTTGACCTTCATCTCGAAGTTTTCGTGAGGCATCAGATCATTTGTGTTGGGGCTTGAGAAACTTCCTGGTGACTTCGGAAATTTATTTAACATGTTTCTCTAAAACAACAGTTTCAAACAATCTTGAGTAGCTTGTTGGAGGATTTTTACAGTGGAAGATTCTTAGATTTCTAACTCAACGAAGGTTCGAGTCTTCTTCCCTCCAACTGAGGTTAAATCTAAGACTTTTACCCACCCAGCATAAAATTATTGAGACGGGCATTTGTCTGATCGAAATTGGTTAAAGTGAAGAAAGGGACGGAGCCATCTGTGAGAAAAGAGAGGACAATTCTTCCTGCTCACAATGCTGCATGTCAACGACCGGCCACGCCCTCTTTTTATTCTTTACTATTTTTCACTCAAGATATTGTCCTCTTCTGTTTGTATAATATAATTAGCAGAATGAATTTCCTTGTCAGCGTAAACTGGAACTTGTTGCCTGTGCACAATGATTTAAAATGACAGCTAAAAATTCACAAAATGCTGGAATAATGCGATTTCCGCATAGGCCTGCTGACCCTCATGGGAATGAGGCCACAGATTCTTGTAATACAGCACAGCTTCATGACGTCTGGTTCTCATAAATTAATGGTCATCCTTCCATATCTTTAGCTTTCATCTGTACAAATGCAGAGTCCGGAAATGCTTTTACATTGTAGGCTTGAGTGCAACTGTCATATTATCACAATATTTTAAAATTTTTTTATATCTACAATAACTCTTCAAGTGGCGAGAGGATCAAATTTGATAAATTATAATTATATTGATAATCAATTAAAAAAAATCAATTGTGTTGTGATGGTTCCTATTGTTTTTAGTTTTAGTGTTGTTGATTTATATAGTTATTTTATGTATGTTTTCCTACTTCTAATAATATCTAACTTCTTATTTTTGTAAAAACACTTTGAATCTATAAAAGTTTTAATTATATTCAATAAAGACAAAGAAACCCATTGAAAGCCATTGTTCTACATAGATATCTATTTATTATAATTCTAAATAAATTCTAGAATGACTATTACATGATTCACATGGACTGAAAGATGAGTGAGATTCAATTTTTTATTGGTTTCAATATCAAATGTAGAAGTGAATGATTTTCAAGTGTTCTTAGCTCTTCTAAAATGAGTGTAATGGATATCTTTTTATAAATAAATATAACATCAAATTTCACAAAGATTGATGCAAAGCCTATGACCAAAATTAATGATAAAGTTAACAGGCAAGCACTTCGATTTTAATTTTTCATTTAAGTGCATCAAGATTGTATCTACGAGGAAAAAGTCACCCCTACAAATATGACCTAAGTTAGATAACTTGGTAGGGTTAGAGTTTGATAGAATTGAATTGGATAAGTAATTATAATCAAATAAATAAACCAATTGGACTAGGATTGCATACAAAGAAAACATAGATATAATTGATAAGCATAAGGCTAGGTACAAGAAAGGACTTGGAAATACAGGTGCTACTTATTATTAAAATGTGTCCTTTGTAGCTATATAAATTTGTATCAAGATATTATCTTAAAGCATAAACAAAAATAAATGGACATCAAGAATACATTTTTCACCTTTACATTTTCTCCCTACTTTGAGGGGCATGTGAATTGTAGATTTTATCTACCACAACCTTTATCCAAATAAGTTTGAAGAAGATCTACGTTAGTGGAAAAATGATGGAGTTGGTAGCACTGATAAGAAAAAATCAAAGTCCATTTTTCAATATTTTTTTGTCTTAGTAGTTTGCATTTTCAAAGTCCTTCACAATGAAATTTGGGGTCAAAACTACTGTTGATCCCTTAACTCAACAATTGAAAGCATAGTATTCTCACTCCACCAAGTCCATGAAGGGCTCTTCTGATGATCACATGAGTCCAATTAGGATTGGTAACACTCCCCCTCTCAACCCTTAGCAAATCATGGAGACTCCCCACCCTACCCCACCTCTGACTTTACCCCATGATCACCAGAACAAGCGCCCCACTACTGAGCACAATCCCGGGGTTCTGGTTGGAAAAGACAGTCTTAAAGGCACCCTCAAGATGAGGTTTTCTGATTTGGACAAAGAGATTGCTAACATCAAGTAGGACTTGCAGGAACTGAAGCTTCACTATATGATGACTAACAAATTTGCGCTGAAGGTCATGCATGCTTCGACTATGACCCTCTACACTATTCAGGAAAAACTGGTGGGCAGTAGTCTGGAGGCGGATGAGGACAATAAGGATCTCTTCCTATTCCTGCAGAAGGAGTGGGCAAGGACCCTGATGTCCAAACATTTGGGTGGAAAGAACTAGTTGTTGGTGCTCATGAGGTTTTTATTTTTGTTTGGGCATGGCCCTCAATTCCCCTATTGTGATTTTGGTTTTAAGGTTATTTTGCCTAGTCCTTGGTATAGCCCTGAGTGGCTTATTACTGTTATTTTAATTGCTACTATTCGCTTCAGATACTCTCGTTTAATCTTTTTGAAAAGTACTGTAGTGTTTGTTTTTTATAGAGGCAGATTAGACCTGGTTTCTTCTACTATTAAACTACTATTGAAATGATTATAACTAGTGCCATTAATATGCTGTTAATGCACCTCTAGTCCCTTTGTACCTCAGGCCAACACCCTCTTGCTGCTTTTATCTATCAAAAACAATTGAAAGCACAGTGTTAAGGTGTTGAGAATAGATCTTTATAAAAAATCTCCAAGGGTGTAAGCGGTTTTGAATTTCAAGAATCAAGAAAGGATTCATGACCCTATCAAGTTAGGATCACCACATGTTAAAGTGATATAGTTTCTAGAAAGATTATGACCCCTCATTTTCTCTAATATGCACAAGCACGCCATATGGTGGCCCTGGACAGTATTAATAAAAGATTTTTTATTTTGGAAGTGCTGGTAGTGGAAAGCACCACATGTTGGCATCGTAGAGTTTTGAGGAAAAGGAAAAGGAAAACCTTTAGCAAGTTTCGATAGCTTTCCACATGACCAAGGCATGCAATTTCCAAAAGGAAATGCAAGAAAAGATCATATAGTGAGTAGAAGGTGCCACTTGTCCACACAAAAGAAGTATCAAGATATTTTGTACATGAAAAGCCTTTAGAAGACGTCATATAGTTTACTAAGAGGGTACAAATCAAAGGTAAAAGTGTTGAATGTCCCAAACAACTGAGAGATGGGGTGAACCAGTTGTAGATTAAAGTTTTTACCAATTTCACAGATCTGGATCCAACAAATTAATTATTTAACCACTTTACCAATTCAAATGTAAACATGAATAAACACACACATGAACTATACATAATGAACGCCACATTTTTATGTGGAGAACCCAAGATGGGAAAAACCATGAAGAAGCTAATTCTCATAAATAAAAACATTGGTTAAGCTGATTTTTACAAAAGGTGACTCACTACCAGAATTATCACTATAGGTGGGATCATTGTCCTAAGAAAGAAGAATGAAAAAGAAATCCACCATTGAAGTAAAAATCCCAAAAGAAACCCTTGGCTCACTGCCTCCAGTTTTTGACAATAAGAACACACATGCTTTGCAAACAACCCAACTTCATACTTTCTTATAGCCTCACACAATATCTAAGTGGGATTCTTTTTGGCTAACTTTTGTGCCATTCTATAATAATCATCATGTTATTTATATTAATATTTAAACTATGAAATCACTAAGTCAGCCATGAAAACAAAATTTGAAATAGGTCCGAACTAAGTGGGTGTTAATATATTCAGATTTTATAAGGAAAAATACAATCTATAGATAGGTTTTAAGACCGAGAATAAGAATTACAGAAATAAACAAAGAAGGAGAAGATAATACCCGGTTTGTAGCAATTAATGTACTTGTTTCCTCAACATGGTGGGAGTGGAATTCTTGAGAACATAAATAATAGATTTAGAAACATTTTTAGATGAAGAGATTGAGAATCTCATTATGTTTAGATAATGGCCATCGAGAAGAGATTGAGAATCTCATTATGTTTAGAATGGAGATTGAGAAGCAAATCATATTATTGGTCATATTTGAGTGGGGTCTGATGTTGTCTCCTTAGCACGGTGGGAGTGGAATTCTTGTTTCCACGAGGTTAGGTGGTAGTTTTTCTTTTACCATTGAGATTCTGACATTCCTAAACCGGTGCTAGATGATCCTTGTTGTTATTACCTTCTTTCTTGTTCATCATTATTGGAGACTTTCTCTTATCTTTTAGGATTTGTACATGATCCTTGTATATGATTGTTTATTACATACCCTACAACTTTTGCAGTGGATGATGGTTTGTTGTGTATACCTTATGGTATCAATTGTATCTATGTTTCATTTATATGATGTTGTACTTGTTAATCATTTACATTAAGTGGAGATTGTATATTGTTTTAATGTACTTAGTAGATAAATTAACTTATGAGTAATTATACATTAAGGAACCCTTGGGAATTGTAATCTATGCATTGAGTTACTTTTATGAGTATGTTTTATATTACACAGTATTGCTTCTACATTAATGTACTTGTTAATTGTAAACTCTTAACAAACAAAAAAATTATGTAAACTTGGTAGCATGTTTTAGGTTTATTTATCTTGGGTTCACTAGTGTGTCATTACACCAGCTATGAACCACATAAGATTATTTCTTTAAAAAACTACTCAAAGAAAAGAATTCAAGGCTCACTTGGATACTAAGCTAGAGGACATGTAGAGGACATTATCTCAAGTTACTAACAAACTCACAAGACTAAAAATGAACCCATCAACAATATACACCACAACCATATTGAATGCTAGTCCAAAATTATGGTGTAACTCTTATTCCCCTTAGCCTGGCAACATCCCCACTACTAGTCCCCATCCTCAAAATTAGACCTCCCAAAATAAAAAATATGGCTTCGATAATAATAATTTGACAAGAAGAAGTTTTGGGTAGCAGAGGTAAAGGTTGGCCATGAAGAAATCAACCTAACAATGGAAGCATCCCATCTCAATTCAAAAAATTCTATCATGTATGATTTTTTTGAAGTAAATTTTTTAGGGGATGGGTCTAGGGTGCACACAAATTTTTGATCATTCTAAAGTTTAAAGCATAGAAGTTGATGTAGGATCATCCTAGGGTAGTTGGCAATCCTACATATTGGTGTGTTATGTTGGAGTAGTTTTCTCTCCGTGTTTCTCGGTTGCAGTGTTGACCGAGGGGCTCAGTCATTGAAGGGCTTGGTCACTGAAGGAAATCGGTAAATTTTTGGCACTCGGTAGAACCTGTGCTCGGTGATTCTTGTGGTGCTCGGTCAACGTGCTTTCTTGGTGATGCCTAGCTTCCTTGGTTGTTTTTGCTGATGCTTAGTAGCTTGGATTACCAACTGGAGTTCTCATGGATTTGGTGGGCTGACCTGATGTATTTAATTTTGGTAGTGTGTGATATATTCTCCTAGGTGGATCTAGAGGCCGACATGGAGAATTAATTATTTGTAAGGTGAGCTGAATTGTATTGTATTTAATAATTATTTATTTTAAGAGCCGACTTGGGCTTATGAGTTATTTCTTTCTTCCAGCTGACTTGTGGCTGAAGAAGTGTATTTAAGAAATATCTGGGTAGGTTTGTAGGGGGATCATTTAGCATAAAGTAGTGAAGAGGAATGATATTGAGCAGAGATAGTAGCTAAGAATGGTCTTGGAAGACCAAAAAGTTTCTTGGTTTCTTGTGAGCACAAATTTAGATTCTTCTTGGGGTTTTCTACTAGTTTTTTGTATCATGTTGTTACAGATCTGGCTAGCTTGGAGTTGGATCTTGTGAGTTCTTGCAGAATTACTGTTGTAATTATTTATATTTGGCTGTAACTGAGAAGGCCTTACAACTCGACATGTTATTTGTAAGCTTGGTTATTAATAATAAAGAGTTGTTTCTTATTAGAAATTTGTTGTGAGTTGAAATTATGCTATGTTATTGGTGTTTGGCTGTAAGGTTGGACTATCCTTAATTAGATCCACCATCTTTGACTGCGTCAGGTGGTATTAGAGCTTGAAGTTCTTGAGTGTGTGGATTGATCCCCGAGTTGAGGCAATTTGCACCAGGACCTTGGGTTAGTGGTTTGTTACCTTGGGTTTTCAAAGATCTTGAAGATGCCTCCAAGAAGATTGGACCCTAGGGAAATTACAGATCTCTATGATGCTATAGAGTCAAAGATCACATAGAAGGTTAAAGCTAATTTCAAATCTGAGATAGAATTGATGAAGAATGACATGATCATTGAGATCATGAGGGATATTGCTAGAATGTCGAGGAATCTTGGTACTGATGATGGTTATGAGGAAGCTGCTAAAGACTTTGAAGCTTCTAGATCTAGTGGAGATGATAGAACCGATCAGAGGGATAGATTTGGTGAAGATAGATCTGGTCAGTTGCAAAGATCTGGAGTTCGGTTAAGTACTAGTTATCGAATGAAAGTTTCTAATTTGTTTGGTACTTTGAGACCTAAGGACTTGATTGATTGGATTGGTGAGTTAGAAGAATTCTTTGAGCTTGAAGAAATTTAAGATCCTCTTAGAGTGAGGTTGGCATAGACTAAGTTTAAAGGACATGCTACTCTTTGGTGGAAAGAATTGCAGAAAGAAAGAGAAGATGAAGGTGAAATGATAATCAATCAGTGGAGGTTGATGGTGGCTAAATTGAAAGCTAAGTTCATACTTGTTGACTATTAACTTGATTTTTTAAAGAAATTGCATAACTTGAAGAAGAAAGAATTGACTGTTGAAGACTATACCGAGGATTTCTATAAGTTGACTATTCAGTCTCGACACAGAGAACTTGGTAAGGAAAAGGTAGCTTGGTGTGTTAATTGTTTGAGATTCAATATTAAGGATGAGATTATAATGTTGAAGATTGATTCGGTTGAGGGTGCCTATTAGTATGCCCTCAAGGTAGAAGATAAATTAAATATAAGACAACATGGTAATTCCTGAGGGAAGGAGAAACATGATCACTTGGTGAAGGATAAACTGACTATTGAGGATGAACCGAAACCTGTTGAGACGAGGAAGAAGACATATAAGAGTACCTTTTAGGGTACTTATTTTCATTGTAGTGAAGAAGGACATCGATCATTTGAATGTTCCCAGAAGGTTGGTGATCGAAGAGCTATTGTGGTAAATGAGAGCATACTAAATGAACCCGAGATAGAGTCAGAAAACTTGCTACTTTGAAGAACATTGCTTAGTACTCGGTACTAAGGTGGAACCTTGTCAGAGGAGTAATTTATTTAGAACTCGGTACAAATCTAGAGGTAAAATTTGTAATGTGATCGTGGATGGTTTTAGTACTGATAACCTTGTAGCTGAGGAGATGGTTCAAAAAATTGGTTTGAAGAGAGTGAGGCATCCTTGTCCTTATAGGATTGGCTGGTTACAAGATGTTCATGCTTTGGAAGTGAGGGAGAAATGTCTTGTTGATTTTCAGATTGGCCAATATAAGGATCAAGTGTGGTGTGATATTGTAGACATGAGTAGTTGTCACATATTTCTCGGCAGACCTTGGCAGAATGATTACAGGGTTGTGGATGATTGTGTCGAGAATGTGTTTACTTTTGAGAAGAATGACAGGAAGTTTTCCCTGATGTCTCTACTGAATACAACAATCAATGGGAGGAACTTGAGCTTTGGGAGCTAAGTTGAGTTGAAGGATCCTAAAAGGATTGGAGACCAATATGGAGGATAGGCATGTGGATTGTCAAGGAAAGACTTAAGAAGGAAAAGAAAGTAGAAGTGGATCTAGTGTAAGTGATGAAGGGTGCTCCCCTTAATACCACAAACACATAACAGAAAAAGAGAAACAACAACAATAATATGCAAGAACAGAAAAATTGGCTTCTTATTATCTCCACAAATGTGGAATTACAAACTTTCAGAATTACAATATGCAAAGCCACATGGGCATTCCCTTACAATATTCTGTAGGACAAAGCCTCGAACTATTACCCAGAACTATTATGAACTCCTAAGACAATAATACAGCCTTCCTTATATAGGCAATTTTCCACCGCCTGGGAAGGTTCCAGAATTTTAGCCAATAAGGCCGACCAAACTTAGAATTATTTTATTTTACATTTTATTACATCATAGTCGGCTCAAGATAACCTTTGAAACCCGAATAGAAATTTTAAAGAAAATTATTTTTCGCCATTTCGGGTGGCCCAACTTCTGAAGACCATAAGTCATCACCAGTTGACCCGATCGGCTATTATAACCCCATTTCGAAAATGCCACGAAGCGCACTACAGGCTTGACCAACACAAGCGCCCGTCACCCAAATTTTTGACCTCATCCGGGGCCTCTAAAGCCTTCAAAACTGAGTTCAAAGTTTCTGTACCCTGCTGCCAATACCGAAAATCTTCAATATCTTCCAATATACACTTGATCTGGCAATGAAACTTTACTGGCAGACTTATATGACCAAAATCAACCTCCAAGAAAGAAATCAGATCATTCTAAGCACATACAAAAATTACCAAAAATAGTAACTTTCCATAAATAGCAGCTCTGCACAAAATAGCCCTTATTGAATAGAAAAATAAAAATATTTTTGGGTGATGCAAGATTGCTCTTACACCTAGGATGCTCCTGCATCAGACACCTAGGGTAATTTGAGAAGTGACCCTGTCACGACTCAAGTGTGCAGAGGAAAACCAAGACGGTTAACCTCCTCCTTTGTTAGCCACGATGAATCTTCTATAGGTCATCCTTTTCATTTGACCAAATACTCTTCATATGTCCTATTCCTTGTGCTTCTACCAACACGACTGTCCAGTATGTCTTCGATCTCCTTAGTGTCTGAACTAGTTGCTGGAATACTCCACTGTGCTGCTGTGATCTCATCTTCAACACCTCCTTCATGATACTCTGTCAGATCTGAAATGTTAAACACTGGTGAAATATTTAGCTCAGTAGGCAATTCTACCTCATATGCGTTTCCTAAATCATGTTTCTTTAGTATCCTGCATGGTCCAAACTTCTTCATTTTCAACTTGTTATATGTACCAACTGGAAACCGCTCCTTTCGCAAATGAACCATGACTTCGTCACCAACTTGAAATTATTTATACCTCCTTTTCTGATCTGCCTTAGCCTTATACTGTGCATTCATCTTGGTAATATGCTTCCTCACCTCTTCATGGATGTTCTTCAAGTGTTCTGCAAAATCCTCAGCTTCAGCACTACTTATTTCTCCTCTATCTATCTTCCTCAATTCAGATGCATTTCTTGGACTACTTCCATATACAATCTGGAATGGTGATTTACCAGTGCTCCTGTTGACAGAATTATTGTATGCAAATTCCACCTGTGGTAAAATCAAATCCCATCCTGTTGGCTTATCTCCAACCAAACATCTCAACAAATTTCCCAAACTCCTATTCACCACCTCTGTCTATCCATCAGTCTGTGGGTGATGTGATGAACTGAACTTCAAATCTATCTTCAACTTCTTCCACAATGTTCACCAGAAATATCCAACAAACTTAGTGTCCCGATCTGAAACTATGGTCTTTGGCAAACCATGAAGTCTCACTACTTCTCTGAAAAACAATTCTGCTACATGAACAGCATCATTAGTCTTCTTGCAGGGAATGAAATGTGCCATCTTCGAAAATCTGTCAACTACTACAAAAATTGAATCATGTCCCCGCTGTGTCCTCGGTAAACCAAGAATAAAGTCCATACTGATATCCTCCCAAGGCTTCTCTGGTATAGGCAATGGCTGGTACAACCCTATATTCTACTTCACTCCTTTTGCCATTTGACATACTGTGCAACTCTGTACAAACTTCTTCACATCTTGCTGCAACTGTGGCCAATAATAATTCTCACTAACCAAACCAAGGGTTTTATCACGACCAAAATGTCCAGCCAATCCTCCGCTATGCTTCTCCTTGATGAGATTCTCCCTCATAGAACTTCATGGAATGCACAACTGACTCCCTCTGAATAGCATATCATCTTGGATGATGAAATCCAACCATTTTGTCCTGTCTAGAGTAACAGGTTCTGTACAAGCTTTCCAAGCTTCACCAAAATCAGGATCCTCTGGATACAAATTCTTGAGTTCCTTGAACCCAACCACTTCAATCTGCATTTCTGTCAGCAATAGTTGCCTTCTGCTAAGAGCATCTGCAGACCTATTAGACTTTTCACTCCTGTGTTTCAAAACAAATGTATAACTCTGTAAAAACTCACCCCATTTCAAATGCCTTTGATTCAATTTTCCTTGACTATTCAAATATTGCAAAGCTTGATGATCAGTATACAAAACAAACTCCTTAGGAAGCAGATAATGTCTCCACTTCTTTAATGCCTGAACTATAGCATAAAATTTCTGATCATAAACAGAATATTTTCTCTTGGCATCATTTAACTTCTCACTGAAATAAGCAACAGGTTTACCTTCTTGGCTCATAACAACTCCTATTGCAGTACCACTAACATCACAATCTACTTGAAACACCTTATTAAAATCTGGAAGTGCTAAAACAGGTTCTTCTGTAACTTTTTGTTTCAACAATTGAAAACTCTTTTCTGCCCCATTAGTCCACTTAAACTCTTTTCTATCCCCTCTCATTGTTTCAGTCAAGGGTCCACAAATACTACTAAAATTTTTGATAAACTTTCTGTAAAAGCTAGCTAGACCATGAAAAGATATTACCTCAGTAGCACTCTTTGGAGTAGGCCATTCAAGGATAGCCTGTATCTTCTTTGGGTCCATTTTTAGACCTTCTGCTGAAACTACAAATCCCAAATACACTAACTCTTTCTTCACAAAACTGCACTTCTTCAAATTAATCAACAATTTCTCTTCTCTCAACTTCTCAAATACCATACGAATATGCATCATATGCTCATCCAATGTCTTACTAAAGATCAAAATATCATCTAGGTAAACAATGACAAACTTACCCAAAAATTCTTTCAGAACCTCGTTCATGAGCCGCATGAAAGTGCTCAGTGCATTGGTTAGCCCAAAAGGCATGACTAACCACTCATATAGTCCTTCCTTTGTCTTGAAGGCAGTCTTCCATTCATCTCCTTATCTGATCTGAATCTGATGATATCCACTTTTTAGATCTATCTTTGAGAAATACACAGCTCCACTCAAACAGTCCATAATATCATCCATTCGTGGCAATGGAAACCTGTACTTGATTGTGATCTTGTTTATTGCTCTGGAATCTGTACACATCCTCCACTCTCCATTCTTCTTTGGTGCTAATACTGCTGGTACAACACAGGGACTCAGACTCTCACGGATCAATCCTTTCTGCAACAGTTCATGTACTTGTCTGTTCAACTCCTCACTTTCTGCAGGTGTCATTCTATGTGCTGCCTTATGCGGCAAACTCACTCCTGGGATCAAGTCCATCTAATGACTGATCTTCCTGACTGGTGGTAATCCATCAGGCACGTTATCGGATACAATATCCTGAAACTCATTCAAAAAATCTTTAACTTCTACAGGAACATCTTCTACTTCCTCTTTACCAGCTTTTGGAATTAAAGCAAAACATACATGCTCATGCCTCATACCATCAATAAATTTTCTTCCATCAACAAATGTTATCCTTGCATCACCACATACCTTTTCTTCAGTCTCCTTCAATGGCTTTAGCTTATGTCGCACTCCATCCTTTGTCAGGGAATAGGTATTTGCACGACCATCGTGTACAACACATCTGTCAAACTGCCATGGTCTACCCAACAACATATGACATGCATCCATAGATATGATATCACACAATACCTCATCTTGGTATCCGCCAATCTTGAACTTCACTAGGCATTGTTCATTGACCATGACCTTGTGGTCATCCTGTACCCAGGCAATCTGATATGGATGTGGGTGTTTCTGTCTCTTGAGCTTCAACTTTGTCACCATCTCTTCTGACACCAAATTGTCAGTGCTTCCACTATCGATAATCACATCACAGCATTTACCCTCACACTTGCATCTAGTGCGAAACAGGATCCTCCTTTGCTCAGGTTCATTCTCACCACTCAACAGGACTCTTCTGTTAATCAACGTTTCTCCTCTTTCAGCATCTTCAGAATTTGATGATCTGGCATCTTCATCTACATGTGCAACTCTGGCCTGGCCTTCATTTCTCCTATCCGTTCTGCCTTGGCGCTGAGGACATTCAAATGCCCTATGACCTTCTTCTCCATAGTGAAAACATGTTCCACGGAAGCCACCTCTTCCAGATCCTTGTCCTCTTCCTCTTCCTCTCTGATCTCTATTATTCTGATCCTGGAAGCGATTGGAATTATTTCCTCGCTGATTTTGACTGCTACTGGCCTCATCCTTCTTTTTCAGATCTTCATTTCGGCCACCATATGACCGTCCACCAGATCGTCCACCGCGACCTCTTCCGTTTTGTCTGCTCTCAAACTTCTTGTTCAGCTTTTCTTCTACTTTTAGGGCAAACTGGTATGCCTCTTCAATACTGTTCATTCGAACCAGATTCAGCTCCTCCTGAATGCTTGGCCTTAACCCATTAAGGTATCGGGCAACTTTCTCTTTATCAGCTTCTGCATGGCCTGTTCTGATGAGAAGTCGATAGAACTCCTCTGTATACTCCTGAACAGATCTTCCTGCTTGCTTCAAACTCTGCATTTTCTTCAGTAGGTCAAGCTCATAATCAACAGGAATGAACTGTCGCTTCAATTTATCCACCATCCGATCCCATCTCGTGATTTTCTCCTTTCCCCTTCTATTTCGCTCCAACTGAATCTCTTGCCACCATATCTTCGCATGACCTTTTAGTCTGGCCTTCGCAAATTTGACCCTATCAGGATCCTCAACATCTTCATACTCAAAATATTCCTCACATTCATTGATCCAGTCGATCAATTCCTCTGGGTTAAGATTTCCAAAAAATGTAGGAACCTCAATCTTAGGTCTTTTCCCAATCTTGGAAATCGCCCGAAAAAGTCTTTCTTCCTCCTGGTTCACAATTTCAGCTTCTCCTTCTTGATATTCTTCTTCGGCTTCATCCTCGCTTTCATCTTTGACATTAAGATTCATTCCTCTGTGAATCTCTTCTTGCAATGCTCGCACTTGTCTTTGCAGCTCTCTAACCTCAGGTGTCACAGTACCAACTCTTCCGCCATGTTCTCTTCGTGGAGGCATTTTCGCGATGCGCGCTGAAACCCTAACCACGGTCCTGGTACAAACTGCCTCACAGTCGGCAATCTGTTTACACACTCAAGAACTCCTAGCTCTGATACCACTTGATGAAGGGTGCTCCCCTTAATACCACAAACACATAACAGAAAAAGAGAAACAACAACAATAATATGCAAGAACAGAAAAATTGGCTTCTTATTATCTCCACAAATGTGGAATTACAAACTTTCAGAATTAAAATATGCAAAGCCACATGGGCATTCCCTTACAATATTCTGTAGGACAAAGCCTTGAACTATTACCTAGAACTATTATGAACTCCTACGACAATAATACAGCCTTCCTTATATAGGCAATTTTCCACCGCCTGGGAAGGTTCCAGAATTTTAGCCAATAAGGCCGACCAAACTTAGAATTATTTTATTTTACATTTTATTACATCATAGTCAGCTCAAGATAACCTTTGAAACCTGAACATAAATTTTGAAGAAAATTATTTTTCGCCATTTCGGGTGGCCCAACTTTCGAAGACCATAAGTCATCACCAGTTGACCCGATCGGCTATTATAACCCCATTTCGAAAATGCCACGAAGCGCACTACAGGCTTGACCAACGCAAGTGCCCATCACCCAAATTTTTGACCTTATCCAGGGCCTCGAAAGCCTTCAAAACTGAGTTCAAAGTTTCTGTACCCTGCTGCCAATACCGAAAATCTTCAATATCTTCCAATATACACTTGATCTGGCAATGAAACTTTACTGGCAGACTTATATGACCAAAATCAACCTCCAAGAAAGAAATCAGGTCATTCTGAGCACATACAAAAATTACCAAAAATAGTAACTTTCCATAAATAGCAGCTCTGCACAAAATAGCCCTTATTGAATACAAAAACAGAAATATTTTTGGGTGATGCAAGATTGCTCTTACACCCAGGATGCTCCTGCATCAGTAAGAGTGTTGAATACTAGAAGGACATGTATGTGAAGAACCAGTTTGGGGTTTGTGCTGAATCCCGTAAGATGTTCTTCTAGCCTTTGAGAACATCTTTTCACACCTGGGGTGTCTGATGCAGGAGCATCCTAGGGTAGTTGGCAATCTTGCATGTTGGTGTGTTATGCTCGAGTAGTTTTCTCTCTGTGTTGCTCAGTTGCAGTGTTGACCGAGGGGCTCAATCATTGAAGGGCTTGGTCACTGAAGGAACTCGGTAAATTTTTGGTGCTCGGCAAAACCTATGCTCGGTGATTCTTGTTGTGCTTGGTTGACATGCTTGCTCAGTGATGCCTAGCTTTCTCAGTTGTTTTTGCCAATGCTCAGTAGCTTGGCTTACCGACTGGAGTTCTCATGGATTTGGTGGGCCTACCTAATGTATTTAATTTGGGTAGCACGTGATATATTCTCCTAGGTGGATCTAGAGGCCAACATGGAGAATTAATTATTTGTAAGGCTATTTGAGAGTCGACTTGTATTGCATTTAATAATTGTTTATTTTAAGAGCTGACTTGGGCTTAGGAGTTATTTCTTTATTCTAGCCAACTTGTGGCTGAAGAAGTGTATTTAAGAAATGTCTGGGTAGGTTTGTAGGGGGATCATTCAGCATGAAGGAGTGAAGAGGAATGATATTGAGTAGAGCTAGTAGCTAAGTGTGGGCTTGGAAGACTAGAAGGTTGCTTGGTTGCTTGCTAGCACAAGTTTAGATTCTTCTTGGGGTTTCTACCAATTTGTTGCAGCCTATTGTTATAGATATGGCTAGCTTGGAGTTGGATCTTGCGAGATCTTGCAGAATTACTGTTGCAATTGTTTTTATTTGGCTGTAATCGAGAAGGCCTTACTGCTCGACATGTTGTTTGTAAGCTTAGTTATTAATAATAAAGAGTTTTTTTTTATTAGATCTTTGTAGTGAGTTGAAATTCTATTATGTTGTTGGTGTTTGGCTATAAGGTTGGACTCTCCTTAATTGGATCCACCATCCTTGACTGTGTCAGAACCCTAGAAAGAATTTCAGAATGCAAAAACCACTCAAAGACCATCTATAAGCCATTAAATGCCATGATGTTTGATTCATATGTACTCATCAGTGAAGCTAGTCTAAGCCCAAGATTTAAAGATGAATATTGGTACTCTCCTATCAGAGGGAGAATGAACTCAAGTACATCAAAAAGCAATATTTCCAAATTTAAAATCAAAGGAATTACATTTTGAGAATATAAATGGAGCCATTGACTTATGGCATCCCACCTTTTCTTTGGGATTATTTTTTGGCCCCTTCCTTGGCTATTTTATTATAGATCAAGGTGCTCTCTTTGGTATAAGGTTTTGTGGTTCTTTGCCAAACTTGTTAGTTCTAAAAGAGATGTCTTAGTTTTGGGTGAGACCCTTGTTTCTGTTTGGTTGGTTCCTATGGTCAAAAGCACCTAGTTAGTCTCACTACTAGTGAGGCTTTTTGTTCTTACCTTTTGACAGTCTCACTCCTAGGTTTTATCTTGTTTGTATCTTTTCCTTCATGGCTTCTTTGTAATAGAACTCGACCCTCACTAATAGCTTACATGGTCTAAAGTAGTACACAAGCTATTCTATTTATTTTAGACATCAATAATAAAACACATATAAGTAAGATAAATGATTATTTTATTTACTTATTGGTAAATGTATTTTACTTAAAGAGTTATTTTTATGAAAAGCTATTACTTGTTATTTATAATTTTATTTGCCAATTGTGAATGGTTTTCTAAAAATAATTTATTTTATTCATTGTAAGGATTTTTGGAACATATTTGTGCCATTACATTCACACCTTGTTACTAGTGTAATTATGCCTCTAGTGGTGATTTAGGATGACCTTCGTCTTCCAAAGGCTACTCTAGGTTGGCTTTAAATAATGTTGAAGGTGTTACCAGACCATGAACTAGATCACAAGCTGAGATTTGCAAAGAAGGATGAACTTGACCCTCCACCTCCTTTGGCTACTCCTTTGGCTACATGATGGTGTTTCCTTTATGTTTTAGGCCCATTTAGTTTTATGTTGTTTATGTTTCAGGGCTACACCCTTGTTTCTATGGTTTCTGGGATTCACCCAAGTGACTCTCGGGGAGTGATTTTTCCTCCCACTATTATTTTGACTTAACTGTAAGTTCTCTATTTAAGTTAATATAATTGGTTACTAATCTCATAAAAAATAATATATTTTTAATTTATTTGTCTATATTTTACTTTTGATGTCTTACATAAATTTAATAGCTTATCTACTATTTTAAATCAAGTAAGCTCAAGTTAGGGTGTGGTCCTATTATAGAAAAACCACTAACGAAAAAGAGACAAACAAAATAAAACTTAGGAGTAAAACTGTGAAAAGGAAAGAGCAACAAGTCTTGCAAGGAGCGAGACTAACTAGTAGCTTTTGACCAGAGCAACAAAATCACTAGGACTAAGGGTCCTTACTCAAAATGAAGGCTTCTCTTCTAGAACTAATGAGATTTGCAAGGAACCCTAAACCCTTAACTCAAAGAGAGCTCCTTGAGTTGTAATGAAAATAGTCAAGGAGGGAACCAACAAAGAATCCCAAAGAAAAGGTTAGTAAAATCAACTTCCAATGTAAACTAAACCAAAAAGAAAAGATTTGAGATCCATACTATTTCTTTGTCTCACAAAAAGAGAGAAATAAACCAACTTACAAAGAAAAAGAGAAAATTACCAAACCAAAATAAGAAGACAAAGAGGGAAATCATAATCCTAAACTAAAAATCCCTCACACATAAGCCTTTGACTAAAAATATTCTTCTAGCCACATCCTTCGGATGCAAGGAAAAGAACATTGCAAACCCTACTTTAGAAACCACCTCTATAGGATCATTGGTAGCAAGAATAGCAACAAAATCCATGGACCTAACAAGGAAAAAAGATAAGTGAACAAGCCTGATGAATATTATGAGGCACATTGAAGATAATCCTTTGGCTAATATTCATTTTATCTTTGAGAATCTTGACAAGTTGAGTTAGGAAAATATTCTAAAATTGATTGATGAATAATAATTGAGAGAAGCATGTGAAATGGAAATGCAATGTGATAAAAGTTCGTGAAAGGGATGTGATAATTTGAAATGAGAATGTAATGTGATATAAGTATGTGAAATGGTATGAGATAATGTGAAATAAAAATATAAGATGATATAATTATTTGAAATGGGTATTAAATGTTGTAGAATTATGTCCAATGTGACTATAATGTAGTAGAATTTTAGGGATGGAAATGCAATGCAATAAGAGTAGTGCTAAATGGGAATGTCATGTGGCAGAGTATTTGAATTGATTATGTAATGTGTCAAATATATGAAAATAGTAATATAATGTGTTATGTTAAATTGGAGTTTAATGTGGCATAATTGTGACAAATGAAAATATAATATGATAGAATCATGTAAAATTAGAATTTAATTTAATAGAACTATCCCAAACATGATTATAACAATATGTTGGTATCTCAAATTATGTCAATCATTTAAAATAAATGTCAATACTAAATCACTTTATTTCCTCTAAAAATCATTTCCATAATTATTCCGTGGACATTTTCCTATGAATTTTGATCAGGTTAGAATCTATCGCACTATTTTCCTTTCTCACTCACTTCGCTCTTCTTTACTAAACTACAAAAAAAATACCTCTTTTTTACTGCTTTAGTTTCCTTGTTTCTGTTGTTCTTACGGACGTTTAGACTTAAGCTCTGCTGAAAGATTCCAGTTACTTGTATATCCGTTTTGATTCTATACATTGTGACTTTGAACTTTGTGTTCATGTATAAATAATTTTGTTCAAATATATAAATTGAAATCAAATGACGGGGTCCAAAGCATTACTAGTCCTTTTCTGTATTTTGTTTTGCTTATAATCAAGTTCTATTGTATCAATTGTTCTGCTTGTAGTTGACGTTTGAACAAGAAAGAATATTTATATATTTGTTCTTATACATATCAATATATTCACATTATTAAAAATACAAATATTTTTTTAATGAATTATTATGAATGCTAAAATAAAATCATTTGTTGACAAATATAGATTAATATTAAAAAATAATTGTTTATTTATTTTACATTATAAAAATAAAAATTATTTTTTTGAAAAATATCTTTATAAAATAAATTATTGTAGTAAGTTTCATTTTATATTTTATATTTTTTGTACTATATTTATTTATTTATTGTAAGAATTTGTTTGGGAAAATACTTATGCCATTGCATTCACACCTTGTTAATATTGTAATTATGCCTTACATCATAATAAATTTAAGAATTCATCAATCTTTAATTAACTAAATGTAGTATCTTATACAATAAAAATGTAAATCAAATTTACTATAATAAATTCACACCTTTTTACTATTGTAATTATGCCTTATGTCATACTAAATTTAAGGATTCATCAATCTTTAATTAACTAAATTTAGTATCCAATAAAAAAAAGTAAATCAAACTTACTATAATAATTTATCTGGTTAAGAATTTCTAGAAAAAAAATAAAAAAATAATGTTTACATAATATAAAATAGAAAAATAATTATCTTTTAATATTAATCTATATAATTTGTCAACTAATAATTTATAAGAGAAATTTTGTCCTCTTAATACATAAAAATAAATAGGCCTGATTCGTAAGTCCGAGATGTAGAGGCGTTGAGTTTTTCAACTTTAATTTTTTCTCTATTAAAGGTGAATGATGGAAATATTCAATGTCTCTATGCATCTTGGTGTATTTTAAATATAGAGTATATATTAGCTAGTAGCACCCCAATCTGCGTAACACATTGAATAAATTTATTTGATTAGGGTTAATATTCAGGGTTAAGGTTTGTTTCATGGTTAAATTTTATATTATGGTTAGAGTTGGGTTTAGATTTAATATTTTGATTAGGGTTTTGGTTTATTGTTAAGGTTCACTTTATGGTCATGGTAAAGGTTTAATATTGGTGTGAGAATTATGTTAGGGTTAGAGATAGAATTAGGGTTAGGGTTAGGGTTAGAATTATGAATAGACTTTGGATTAGGGTTAGGGTTGGGATTAGATTTATGGATATGGTTAAGGTTTATGGTTTGAGGTGGGATTATGATTAGGGCTAGGTTTTAGATTTATCATTTGGATTTTGGTTACTTGGCTAGGGTTTTCACAATTGTTAGGGTTTGATTTGAGTTATTTTTTAGAGTATAGTTAGGGTCATGTTTCCATCATGGTTAGGATTAGGTTTTGTCTTTTAAATAGGTTTAGATTTAAGGATTATGGCTAAAATCAAGGTTTACATCATGGTTGGGGTTAGAGAGAGTGTTTAGGTTAGGCATGGGGTTAGGAATTAATTTGAGGTTTGGGATTATGTTAAGGGTTCTAAGGCCCACAATATGGTTAGCATTAGGGTTACAGTTTAAGGTATGGCTAGTGCCTAGGGATTTAAATTATTATTAGGGTTAGTGTTTAGGTTAGAAGTGTGATTAGAGTTAGAATTTAAATTAGGATATAAATTAGGGTTTGGTTAGGATTCAATATCAAGGTTATGGTTTGAATTATTCTTAGGGTGTGACCAAATATGTTTAGGGTCTTATAAATATGGTTAAGGTCCATGTGATGGGTATGGTTTTGGATTAGTGATTAAACTATAGTGATAATACTAAACCACTCCTTAACAATAAACATTATGTAAACCCTAATCCTATATGATAAATCCTAATTTTGACCCTAAATCTAATCATAATACTAACCTTATGTAAACCCATACCCTAACCTTAATCCTACATGTTAAACCCTAATCCCAAATGCTAAAACCTAATCATAAATTATAAACTCTAATCTTAACCCTAATCATAAATGTTAAACCCTAATCCTTATTACGCAACTATAATCCTCAATGATAAACCCTAATTATAACCTTAATCCTAAATCTTAAACCCTCATCCTAATCATAACTACCAAACCCTAAATCCTAATTCCTAAGATAAAACAAGATCTTAAATGGTACCCTAATATTATATGATAAACCATAATCCTAAATGCTACATCCTAAATTCTAAAACCTAATCTTAACCCTAATCCTAAATGCCAAACCCAAATCCTAATGTTAACTTAGTACTAACTATGATTAGGGTTAGAGTGTAGTGTTAAGGTTAGGTTTATGGTCATGTTTAGGAGTAGAATAATGGTTAGGGTTATGGTCAACATTTGGATTATAATTATAATAGGTTATAGGTTAGGAATAGGGTTTTGGTCAGTGTTAAGGGAAGGGTCAAGGAATTACTATTAGGATTGGGATTGGAATTATAATTAGGTTAAGGGTGAAGATTTAGATTTAGTTAGGGCTATGGTTTCATTAGGGTTAGGGTTAATATTGGGATTAAGGTTAAGATTAGTATTAGAGTTAGGATTTTGTTTAGGTTTATGATTAGGAATAGGGTTAGGGTCTAGACATGGTTCTAGGGTTAATATTAGGGTTTAATGTTTGGATTAGGGCTTAATTTCTGGATTAGGGTTTAAGGTTAGGTTTATGATTAGGGTTCAAGGTTAGGTATAGGATTAGGGTTTAGGATTTAAGATTAGAGTTAAGGTAAGGGTAAGGGTTTGCATTATGGATAGTATTATGATTTGGTTAAGGTTTTTTTCATTATGGTTAGGATTTAAGATTATAGTTATGGTTAAGCTTATAGTTAGGTTTAGGATTATGTTTAGTATTAGGATTAGATCATAGTTAGTACTATGATTAGGGTGGGAGTTTTATCACAATTAGGATTACAACTTAGGGTTTAGGATTAAGATTATCGTTAGGGTTAGGTTTTACATCATGGTTGGTATAATGGTTTGCGATAGTATTTTGATTAGGGTTGGGCTTAGGATAAAGGTATAAGTTTATGCCATGGTTAGGATTGTATTTAGGATTGGAGTTAGGATTATGGTTTGACATTTAGGGTGTAGTATTTATGATTAGGGTTTAACATTTTGGATTAGGGTTTACTATTTAGGATTATGGTTAGGGTTTAGATTAGGATATGGTTAGGGTTTACAATATACATCATGGTTAGGGTTAGGGTTTAAGGTAAAAGTTAGACTAGCGTTAGGGTTAGAACTATGACTATGATTAGGATTAAGGTTGGGGTTTGGATTAGGATTTAGATTAAGGTTAGGTTAGAAGTTGTTACAATTAGGGCTTACAAATAAGACTAGGGTTTGAATTATTGTTAGGGTTAGATTTAGAATTAAGGTTTAGGGTTTGAGTTAGGATTAAGATTAAGGTTTGGGGTTAGTATTAAGGTTTAAGGTTAGGGTTTAACATTAGGATTATGGCTAGGATGATGGTTAGGGTCATGGTTAGAGTCAGGGTTTTGATTAGGGTCAAGGTTAGGATTTTGGCAGTTAGGGTTAGGATAAGGATAGGGGTGAGAATTAGTACTATGATTAGGATTATTATTATGGTTAAGGTTTAGGGTTAGATTTATGATTATGGTTGGTGAGATAGGGTTTAGGATTATGCATTAGGAATTAGGTTTAAGGTAAGGGTTTAGAGTTTAGCATTAGGATTATGTCTAGGATGATTCATAGTTTAGGAAATAGTTAACATTAAGGTTTAGGTTAGGGTTAGGGTTTGAGTTAATATTATGAATTGGATTTAGGTTTAGGATAAGGATTGGGATTAGGGTTCAGGATTAGGATTAGGATTAGAGTTTTGGGTTTGGGTTTAATGTTTAGATTTGGATTTAAGGTTAGGATTAGGGTTTAGGGTTGAAGGTTAGGGTTATGGTCAAGGTAAGAGTTTATGTCTTGATAGTATTATTATGGTTAGGTTTAGGATTATGGCTAGAGTAAGGGTTTACATCATAGTTAGTATTATGGTTAGGGTTGGGATTTTTATTATAGTTAGGATTAGGGCTTAGGGTTTAGGATTAGGATTATCGTAGGGTTGGGCTTTAAATTATGGTTAGTATTATGATTTGAGATGTTATTTTGGTTAGGGTTAAGGTTAGGATACACGTTTAGATTCATGTCATGGTTAAAGTTGTATTTAGGATTAGGGTTTAGAAATTAGGGTTAAGATTAGGGTTTAACATTGAGGATTAATATTTATGATTATGGTTCAATATTTTATATTAGGATTTACTATTTAGGATTATGTTTTAGCTTAGGATTTATGATTTAGGGTTTAGAATTTAGGATTATGATAGTTTTAATATCAAGTTGTGGAGTTTTGTATTAGATTGTGTATTTTGCATCAATAAAATAATCACTCTTTATAATCCATTATCAACATAGGACAGAGATAAAGAGAGCATAAAATGAGTTGCAAATAATGATTGAAATAAAAAAAATTAACTTATTTTTATAGGCATTGAAATAATTTTTAACAACCTTAGCCTTTAAATCAAATAAGGTGACCATTTAATTTTGAATTTATTTAACTCATAAGTAATCGACCCAATGGTAAAATTACCTTTTTTTATCTATTTAAATTCTAATATATTATATTAGTGTTAATAATCATAACTTTAAGATTATTTTGATGGAGTAATGTTTTTGATAGAAAAAGTAGCAAGAGGGTGTTGGTCCATGGAACAACGAATGCTAAAAGCACATTTACAACACATTAATAGCACTTAGAATCTACACCGATAAACAATAGAGTAATAGTGTCTAGTCTGCCTCTATAAAAAAAAGCTTGAAGGTCCTTAACAAAAGGAACGAACCAGGGTTGTAGCTTAACCAAAAAGTAAAGAACATAGTAATAGTAAATTTCCACACATGGCTAATCCAAAGTCTTAAAATATTAACCATAAAATAGAGAAACATAGTAAAAAACCTAGGGCCTAAAGGTCCAACCCAAGACAAAATCATCAAGGCACAAGTAGCAGTTAAGACCTCTCGCCCAAATGCTTGGACATCAAGGTAGCAACCCATTCTTCTTGCAAAAATAGGAAGCGGTCTTTGTTGTCCTCATCAGCTTCTAATTTGTCACCAAAAATCTTCTCCTACACATTACACAGAGTCACAACCGACACGTGCATCACTTTATGGGAAAATTTGTTCAAATCAGTGATGCGGGCCTTGATTTCCTTCATATCCTACTTGAGGCCAAGTATCTCATTATCCAGCTCATTGAATTTATGTTTGAGGGAACCTTTGAACCCGTCCTTCTCAGCCATAGCCATGGTAGTGTGCTCAGTGTGGGGGGAGTTGACTTGCTGAGTAGGGGAGAGGGCGGGGTCGGGGTATTATTGTGAGGTATTTCATTCCCTATAGGCAGGGGATTCATAGGAGGAACACTGCTAGACCTGGGGGAGCTCAAGTGCTTTGTCCAGGAGTCCTTAATCGACCCAGAGGAGCTTGAGGTATCCATATCCTCCGAAAGTGTCTTATCCTTAGAGGTTGTTTCCCTGAGATGTCTTTTACATTTTTCTTTGGAAATTCTATTGGATCGCCAGAAAGTACCACCCAAATCAACTTCCAAACCCACCAGACTACCCAACATTTTTTTTTTTTAAAGCCTCCTTTTAGCTTTAGGGGTGCTATCAACTACCATCTTATCCTTTTCTTCCATGGATTTAGAGACATGTGACTCCTCTAAATCCTCAACCCTTTTGAAGGGGTTCCACACACATCTCTTGCAGCCTTTACCATCTTGTGGGACAAGGTCAGTTTCCTAGATGGACTGGGAGGGGGATTGAGAGGGGTTATTGGCTCCCATAGGAGTAACGTCTGCGGTGATATCTATGATAATAATGGGAGGTTGAGGTGGGGGGAAAATGGCTTTATATAAATTGTACAAATAGAGCAGGAGGCCTTGGTGAAGGATGGGAATCAGCTTCTTAGGGTTCTTATTCTCTTTTATGTCTAGGATGTTTCTTTCCAGCAAGTGGAGGAGGTAGAACAAGATAGAAATAAGGTCCCTATTCCTAATGTATTTAAGGAATGATAGATGATAGTAATAAAAAATAGTGAATTTTCCTTCAAGAGTGAAATACTTCATATAATGTGACAAACCTTGGGCCAAAAATCGGGGAGAAGCTCATGGTTGAATCCCTCATACTTTTAAATAGGTTTTTCTCCTAGCCTAAAGAATTGATTAAGGTTGGTCATGTTTGACATTTAGCTGGTGTTCTTGTACTTCCTTCCCTCTGTCGATAGCCCTATCACCTTTCCAATGACCTCATTAATTTGAAAGTGGATGCCCCCGATAGACACCTTTTTGTTGTTCCATGAGGACATGAATTACTTGAAAATTTGTTCGTCGTGGCCGCCCTTCAATATTTCCATAAAACCCCAAATGAAACTATGTTTGCAATAGTTAATAACTAGATTGTCAGGAGTGAACTCCTCCTCGATTTTTTCTGGTTCAATGCCCAAAGTTTTGCCACCCATCTTGACTAGACTTGTAACCATCGTAGACACCTTCTAAAAATTATAGGGCTGAGATTTGTAAGCCAGAGCATAAAATAAGGCTTTTTGATTTAACTATTTTATGTGAATTTTGTTCATAAAAGGTAGGGATTGGATGGTCTTTGGGGAATAGAGCCCCATACAACAAAATCCAATGGATCTCCAGGCGTAATTATTAGAAGTTAAGCCATTTTTTTCATTAATGTCCTTGGTAGTCAAAATGACCTGCCAATGCAGACAACCATCCTTCCACACGTAATCTCTCAAAAGGCAATTATGAACCTTTATAAGATTTTGTGCATACATAGTCATAACGACTATTATCACCGCATTAAGCTAGCGCAACAGCATGGTGGGGTCCTCAACAATTTTATCAGCAAAGTGATCCATTTTAAACATTGTTGGTGTCATATTTTTCCTACTCGATTAGTCATTGGGTCTCCTTTGGTAGTGCACTAATCTCCTCCCAATTGACCACCCTACTTTGTTTAAGCCCAATACCAGCCACATAATCAGCTACTGAGTTACCTTCCCTGTAGGTATGGGAAATGATCATGTCCTCAAAGTTGTTGAGAAGCTCCCAAATTTCCACTATGATGGTGTTCACCTGCCACCCCGCGTTTGACCTTCGGTTGACAGCTTCCACAATTACTTTGGAATCCCCTTTGATCATCAGCAACCTGATATTCTTGGAGATGGCAAATTTGATACGCCACAGGAGTGTTGTGCCTTCAACTTGGTTAAAAGTGAGCAGCCTAGCATAAGCCAAAAGGCAAGAACTGTTGTGGTCCCTTAGCACTCCACCCCCCACCCTAGGAAAAATTATTCACTGCCCCATCAAAGTTTAATTTGATCCAGCCAATAGGTAGGGCAACCCAGTGAGTAGCATTCTGAACCATCAACCTGGAGTTGTCAAATCTATTGAATCTGACTAGAAAGTTCCAACTGTCAGCTCTTTTGATCTCCTAACATAAAGGGGGAGTAGAGGGAAGTTTCCAATTAGCCAAGGCAACATTCTCACATAGGCACTTGGTATCCAGATAGAGAGAAGCCTTAGGCAGGGAATCAGTCTCCCTGAAGATCCTATTGTTCCTTTCTTTCCAAATAGTCCAACAAATTTGTGGGGGGAGAAGGCGCCATAGGAGCTTGAGGAGATGGTGATTGGAAGGGGATTGCCAAATAGTGAACTGGTGGACATCGACTCCAAGGGCCCAGGAGATCCCTAGTTTTCCAATATCTCCTTGCCAAATACTAGTAGAGTATTCGCAGTGTATGAATAGGTGGTTCATAGTTTCCTCCTCTTTTTTGCAGAGGACACATCCACTGGCCAGGGAAACCCTATTCTTATAAGGATGTCATGGGTTAAAAATTTTCCATGCATAAGCATCCATAGAAGAAGTTGATTTTCGGAGTAAGGTGAGGGATCCACACATTCTTCCATTCTCTAAGGTTATTCTCCTCCTTCAGAAGTAGGTTGTAAGCAGGCTTGACCGAGAAGGTTCCCTCTTGGGTGGGGGGCCAAATGATAGAGTCCTGGCCAATAATTATAGGAATTTTGACATTTCCCAAAATTTCCATAAGCTCATTAGCTAAGTGTTCCAAATCAAGTTTGTTCTTGACCAGAATAGAAACATGTTTCCATTGCCTTCCAATCATGTAGTTGAAGGTTCTGTCACCAAGGATAGGCCTGAGGTAGATCATAAGGGGACCAAATCATCTAGCCAAGGTAGCATAATTCTGAATCTGAGAGTCGTGCCAGAATCAGATGGATCTCCCATTCCCGAGTTGCTAGAAGACACCCTTATAAAGCATGGTTTTGCCTTTGTAGATATTTGTCTAGAGTTTGAAACCCTAGGGAAGGTCATTGTCCTGGTACATCAACCCATAAGGGTTCCCTTGAAGGTACTTGGCTTCCATAATTTTACACCATTCTGCTTTTCTTTCTATAGGCTTCCATGATACTTTTGTGGTGAGGGCCCTGTTCAACATGCCAATTCACCTAAGACCAAGACTGCCCAGTCTTTTAGGAAGACACATGGTTTCCCAATTGAGCAGGGACATTCTCCTTTTCTCTTTAGAGCTAGCCCACATAAATGTTCTTTGGATCTTTTGCAGCCTATCAACCATATAGCTTTTGATGTTGAAGAAGGACACAACGTAAATAGGTATCCCCTGGAGAGTAGAAGCCACCCATTGGAGTTTCCCAACATTTCTCAGAATCTTCCCTTTCTAGCCAACAAGTTTTTGCTAGGTTCTTTCTAGGATGGAATTCCAGAATTCTTGAGAGACCTCTTTGATAGTGAGAGGAAGGCCTAGGTAGGTGGAGGGGAGCGAAGCCGACTGACAGCCCAAGATTTGAAGCACTCTGGTTTGGGTCTCAATAGGGGTGTTAAAGAAGAAAAGTTTGCTTTTCTAGTAGTTGATGCATTGTCCTGAGGCCATAGCATAATTCTCCAATAGGTTCTTCCACTGTCTAGCTTCAATAACTGAAGAGTATTCAAAGAGGAAAGTATCATCCACAAATTGTTCCAAAACAGCTTGTTGTATAGTGGAAGCTGGTTTGCCTCCTTTTAATCTTCCCATGGAAGAGAGCATAGTCAGATGGAGTAATGTTATATTTTAGATGAATAAATTATATTAGTCTTGATAATAATAATTTTAGATTATATAAAAAATTGGAAAAAAATAATATAGTAAAAGAGATCATAGAATAATATGAGAATGATCCTATTATGTTTGCCAACTATTTCATAGGGTAAATTAAAGTAAAATAATTAAAATTTCATACTATTTCGAACAAAATTACATTCTAATATAGATAATGATTTTACTACCACTTCCTAATTATTTTATTATGAAAATTACATTCTAATAGATAATGATTTTATTGCCACTTTCTAATTGTTTTACATAATATAATAAAATAAGAAGATACTCTACAAAATGAAATTACCTTTTTAATATAAAAAATATTTTATGATCATGTTCAACTATTTTAAATAAGATAAAATAAGAAAACTTTCATTCCATATTCTTTTAAAGAAATTGCTTTCTATTATGAAAAATATCTTATTACTTCAACCTATTTTATAAAATAAGGAAACTTTCATTCTAGATTCTATTAAAAAAATTTACTTTCTAATATGAAAATTATTTTAATAAGGAAACTTCCCTTTTATATTCTATTAAACAATAAATTAAAGAAATATTTATTGATAACATTAAAGATCACAAAAAAAATTCATTCTAGATTCTATTAAAAATAATTACTCTCTAATATGAAAATTATTTTATTATCATAACTCACTATTGTATCCAATAAAATAAAAAAAATTTCCTTCTATATTTTATTAAACAATAAAATAAGATTTCCTTTCAACTTTTTATAAAATAATCCTATGTTTTATAAAATTCAACCAATTTACTTTCTAATATGAAATTGTTTTATTATAATCTCCCAAAATTGCATCCAATAAAATAAGGAAACATCCCTTCCATATTCTTTTAAATAATAAATTAAGGAAATATTTCATTTCATATTCTATTAAACAACTATACTTTCTAATATTGAAATTACTTCTAACTATTTTATTAAAAAAATTAAGTTATTATTTAAAATAAAATAATGAAATGTAATCTTTAATCTATATTATATTAGCTATTATAATTGCTCATAAATATAATCCATATTATCTTTTTCCATATTATCACTTTTAATCCATATAATCTTTTCTATTTTATCCATTTAATATAATCCATTTTATCTTTTTTATTTTATATTCTTGCTTGCAGAGAAAAAAATGGGAGCTTTGTTTAGAAAAAATGGGAGCTTTCAAACAGGATATAGACATTCAAAATATGGAGGAAAAATTGTAAATTTTGGCAATTAGAATCGCAATCGTTGTAGAGCATGCAAAAAAATAATTCCAATTTCCTTTTCCTCTTTTTTAATAAAATGCCTCTAAGAGATGTGTTCTCATGAAATGCATTAGTTGCAGATTATACTCAAAACAATTTCAATAGTCGAAGAATACGCTCAAAAAAATTTCAATGGGACATGGTAGACATGCATGTAGTCGTATGATTGAGAAAAGAAAGCATGAGTTTGTTACCAGTGGTTTTATTCTAAAAAAAATCCCTTCAATGACATGCAATAAAAGATTTGCATTAAACGGATTTGTTGAAAACACAATTAATAGATTGCAATAATAGGGTTTGTTCTTATCATACACCACTTCCCTTTCCACATCTATTTTCTAAGAACTTTAGGTCCACAATCTTGACATGGTTTCCCTACCATTCGAGTGCATTCTGGGCAGCTTTAATTCTAACCTTTTCTCTTGATCTTTTCTTTTCATTCCATTTTCTCATAAGCTTTAAAACCAGATTTTTTGGCATCGTTCTCCCTACTTGAGCGAAAATGGGACCTTTTACTAAGGCATCGAAATGAATCAAACAATAATGGTGCCTGGAGATTTTCATCGGATATTATGGCCAGAAATGCTCTGGTAGACATGCAAGCAAAACATGGAAGCACATAAAATATGTGGTTTTAACCCAAAAAAACCTAAATTTAGCCCATGTGTCATTTTGAACATAAAATGCAAGTGATTTCAAAGACAAAAGGGTTTTCTATCAGGATTTCAAATCTTGAAAGACAATGTTTAGGCATTTTTTCAGAGCATTTGAACTTACAAATCTGAAATATGAAACTCGACGCTAATTCTTGGGCCGTTTCCAATCTTGAAAATCGCCATTTCTAACGAGCAATTTGAGTTTTTTTAGGATATTTGTCTCTTGCATCTCTCCATCTTTCTAAAATGCCTCCAGAATTGGAATGTACATTCTACGTATGAGAGTTATTCATTTCTATTTGATCCCAAAATCTTCCATATCATTATAAGCCTACCTACATCAATAATCTCTTCACATTCATCAGTTACATTGTTGGCATATGTAAAATATGGGCTTTGAAAAAGTTTTAGTTTTTAAAAATTAATACTGTTGCACTCGAGCGTGTCACTTTCTATTGTTAAAACTGCCAAAGAAGCCACTACTATTTCCATGTTCATATTCCATTGTTGTTGTGCTCATTTTTATTCCATTATTAATGATGCATTTGTTGGCTCTATTATTTTTGGATTTTTCTTATGCATGATAGTGAATTGTGAGCTGGCACTGGAATTTGAAGAGTTTCTTTTTTCTTACACCATTTTTTATGGATGACCTCCTATAGAAGGGATTGATGTCATTGTAGTTTTACACCTCTCAGTGTAATAATAGAATTTGATTACAATAAAAGAAAATCAAGAAAATCATATAATACTTTTAAATCCATCATCTAATTTTAAGAATTAATAATTCTTTTGAGCCTTGTTATTTAATTTGAATTTATGGGTAAAAGTACAAACCTGTGTCACACTTTTATAAAGGAAAAGGATGAAAACATTCAAATTTTTCAACTTTAACAACATAAAAGTGGCATTTGTGTTTAGAATTTGAAGATGATATAAACTAATGAAATGTGTAAAATTTGATGAAGTTTATGCTTATAATTTTTTTAAAAAAATTTGAACAAAAACTGACATAGTTTTTTAATTTTTGAAGTCCATTTTTTTATTCCTGAAATATGCTAAAAATCTAGGGTCTAGTTCGCATTAACAAACTATATGAAAATTGTTAGCACATGCAAAAAAATTTATGGCTTCATTATCTTTCCCCTGGTCTCTGTATCATTTTTCATGTCTCTGGCTAAAGCCCTAAGTAGAATATTCAAAAAACTAGCCGTTATATTTAAAACCCTTTGTTTTGCCCAGGTCCTGTTCTAATTTTAAGTTACCTTTATTCTGGCCACTTAAGGTCCTAATTCGCATGTGCTAATTTGTTATCCCTTTGTCGCATGATCATATGAACCTTTTTCATGTTATGCGATCATGTGACTAATGTTTTATGTCGACCCCCTTTAATATTTCACTAAGTCAGTCAGCTTTATTTTTCCTAACTCCTGCGCCTTGACTTTCCTAATGTTCCAGCTTAATATTTTCTAGGCCCAGTCTTCTAACAACATCTCCATCTGATGGTTAGTGTAAGTTCTCATTGACTATGTCAGAATCTTGAGATCTTATGCCAATCATTGATCTTTCCTGATGACACAACATTTCAAAGAAGTGGGACCTTCCAATAAGTGTGCACGATTGGCAGTCTCTCATTGGTCCACCTATTTATGATTTGGCAATTTTAAGTGGGTCTTGGGTTGCCAGCATGTCAGAGGGTCCTGACATCTACAGAGGATCGACAGTGGGCGTATCTTGGGTGTGTCAGATGTATGAGATTATGAGACGACCGTTGATTCTTTTGTGTGACGTAACCTTTTCTTTCGGTGGGTCCACTGCTATGTATACTTAGTTGGTGATTGGTCTAGGTGTGCTGAGGTGGACTTATCAGTGGGTCTGCTGGTCTCAGGGAAGTTAATACACTACAGGATCTAATGGTTGTCGTGATACCATTGATCGGAGTTTCACAATGGATAAGTCAGCGGTGTGACGACAGCCATCGATCTTCACTAAAGGGGAAAGCTTTGCTATGGGTCCTTTGTCAGTGATGACCGAGCAATTGCAGCAAATGATGTGGTGACATGTGGTAGGTTTTCAAGTGGGCCCGGGGTTATCGAAGGTCTTAGTGGTTCTGATAAAGTGTTTAGTGGCCCGACAAATTTTCAAAGGCCTCTCTCATTCGCACAATAAATTAGTGATGTTCTAAATCGACTGGCAATCCAGTGAACAAGCATTCACGTAATAACTAAATGAATTGGCAGAAAGGTGAAACATTCTATGAATAGGCACTAACCTTTTGTCACCAGTTCCCTAAATATGGGACCGAGGTCAAATATTTTCTTGCAATCACTAGTTCACAGGGTTAAGCGACGGTTAAGATTTTCATTCCGTGAATAGGAAATGCCTTGTTGCATGTTTGCTAGAGGTAAACCCGAGGTGTCTGGTTGAGTTAAAATCATAAAGTCAGTGAAATAAAGAGAGATCAGACGGTCAGGACTTAAAGTTAATTAAGATTCAAATGTGGGCCATCGATTTGCTGCTGCCACCTGAAACTGACCGTTTGTTTTCAAATTCAAATTTCTTGGAGGGTTTCCAGCGACAGAAAGGACCATAATTGAATGCTTTCACGGCTAGATTTGATTTGTTTGGTGGCACTTTCTATTGTAGTGTGGTCCAGGGTGTGCCATGATTATCTGCAGGGCTCTGTACTGTGTTGTTTTGTGCTCGAGGCATGTAGCAGGTTGACATTTTGGGTGTTTCTATGATTCTTAGTACTTTCTTAGAGAATTTATCATGATTGAGGATCACTCTAGGATCTGTCTTCTCCTGGTTTCTTGGTTTTCATCCCCTGCAATTAATTTGTGACCGTTTCTAGTGGGTTTAGTTGTTGAAACCCTAACCCTAGTCATCCGTAGCTTGTTACAACCTATTTTGGGTTTCCAAGATGACTAGTGGTGGTATATATTGTCACTTTTTTGACTTAGTACAGGTTCCAAAAAATTCTTTTTGGTCCTTGGTTGTTGATGGTATTATATTGAAAGAGGAGCTGGATTTTGGGCCCTTTTTCCTATCTTTTTTGTTGCTTGGATTGTATATTGATCCTAGATATGTTAATGAGAATACTATTGAGTTCCAATCTTGCTTTTGTGTATGTCGTCTTGTTTTGGTTCTAAGCTCATATATGTTAATGTCACAAAGTGTGTTAACATATGGTAAACAAAGTGTATTGTGAAGTCATCTCTGAGTTCCTAACAAAGTTAGGATTAAAGTGTTTTAGGTGAGTTCAATGAGTTTACAACCAAGTAAGAATCTGATGTCCATGTGTTTGAGGGAAAGGGGTAATAGGAAAAGCACTTATCTTGAGCCCAGGATTGTTTGATTTAAGATCTTTAGTTGATGTATGTAATTGGGTGACTCTTTTCCCTAGGTTAAGGAACTGGTCCATCCTCTGGAGGCATTTCATTGTCATCAACCACACACACACAATTTAAATGATAAAATCTTCAATCAATTAGTAAGGGCTATAGTTGTATATTATTTTGTGATTCCTTTGAAGAAGTGAATCAAGGGTACACCCACCTGAGCATTAAGGCTCAAAGTGTAGGAGGATCTCTTTTAATCCTTGTTAATTGGCCCTCTTCCTTGTAGACTTTGGAGATGTGATAGAGTCAAAGTTATATTAAAGTTATCCATCAAAGTATAAATCTACAAGTTGAAGATCAAAGGGAACTCCCAACACAAATAATATTTTTTTCCTTTGATTCCATAATATGCTTTAGATGACATGTATAGATAATGCATAAAAAAACAAAGATTTGATTTCGTTATATATTTTATCTGTTATAACTATCCAAAGTCGGTGTTACCCGAAATAAATAGTTTTTTGTTCGCGTTCAATTTTCCCTATCAAATCTACACCAGTAAAAAAAAAATTACATATTCTTGAAGAGGACTCTCTCCTCTAGTGTTAAATATAAAGTTTTAATTTTTCTGACATGATTTGTTATTTTTAATATTTTTTGAACGAGCATGTTCTTAAATGTTAAAATACCTACTTGAAGTATTTTCAACTTATAATATATTATATGAAATCAAAACATAATAAAAATTACATGAACATAATCTTGACTCCAATCTCTACAAAAGGGTATTTTTAGATTTTAGAGAAAGGTAAATTTTGACAGAGAATTGAGGTCCAGAAGTGAGAACTTTTGTGACTCACCTTTTTTTGCTTATTTGGCTATCACATGGGATGCCACTTAGGGGGGTTCGGCCAAACCTGGTTCGGCCAGACCTGGTTCAGCCGAACCTAGTTCAGCCAAACCAGGTCCGGCCAAACCCCCCCAATACCAAACACTATCATTTGAATGAGCCACCAAACCCATTTTTTGGGTTTATATAGTTTTTCATGGAAGGGTTCCGACCGGAACTCCCCCACCACATCAACACCACATGGTGCCTCATGTGCGCCATGTATGTCCGACCAAAATCGGTCTAACCAGACCCGTTCTGGCTAGAACCATTTTGGCTGGAACCAGTAAAAATGTCCTCTAGTGCGACACAGCTTTGTACTTTTACCCTTATATAAATGAACAAAATTATTCAATATATGAGGGAAAATCTCAAAGTCACAAGTTATATAATCAAATTCCTAAATCAGGTACATGGTTATTGGTCAACCCTGAATAGAATACATCACAATTTATCTTGACACGTGGACCATTATTATGGGAACTTCCCTTATAAATATCCTTTTTTCTAAATTTTTTGTGCCCATTTTAAACCTCTGTACTACAACAAATGATAATAAAAAGAAAAGTGTAGCAGACAAAACCTAATCTAGATATTGCATACGTTAGTTGGATATCGACATTAGAGAATCCAAAGAAATGTAAGAGATGAATATACAAGTGATTCTTACAGGGGAGCATAAGTCTAAATGCACCCATTATAACAATAGAAGCAAGTACAATAATGTTGGTTGCTAGAATTAAATAATGTTGGAATTGTCAAATTTCAGTATTTGACAATTCTGGAAGTTTTAAATTCGGAAAATGGTTTTTTGAATATGGTTGGAACTATTTGATTCACTTGGAATTCATAATGAGAAGATGGAAAATGTTATTTGCATATGTATTTTCAAAATATTATAATTTTTTCTCTACCCACAATTCCACCTATTTAGATGGAAGATTCAAATGCTGGTTTTGGGGGTAGATGGGAATTAACAAATCCCTTATCCAGTTTCATTTTTTGAATACAAACATAAAAAATGTCAATTCCAAGATTTGACAATCCCAATTCCAGTGTAATTCCAACAAGAAAACAAACCCTAAAGCAGTGAATAAGAGGCATTTTTTTACTTAATGAAGTAGAAATAATTTAAGAGATAAAGAAGAGAAAAGAAAACTTGAGAAAGGAAAAAAAAGAACGATAAATTTTTGCCTTGTCAAAATAGATCGTACTGATAAGGACCACCAATATAGGGGACCTGCCCCAATGCTTGGCATGTCATTCACTCTTACCACTATTTTTGCCACTAATTCTAAATGCTTGTATGTTTCTTATTTGACATTATCAATTTACTACCACACAAAACTTATTCATAACATTTAACAAATATTCTTTTATCATACATTGAATCTATACTCCCAAATTAATAGATACAATAGTGATAAGAAAACATTCAATATCTGCTCACATTTTTATAAATAAAAGTCATGGAAAAATACTCATTTAATAATCACTAAAATAATTTTGAGGAGAGAAAATAAAGTGATATATAATTGATTAACAATATTAATGCATTGAAAAATTAAAAGAATAAAGTCTAATTCAAGATTAAAAGAATATTATTAGATGATATCTGCAAATATTTTTTTTCCTATTTTTTAATGTTTTACATACATTTTGCTAAATTTTTTAATTTTTTTAATATTTGACATAATTTGAGATGACATTTTAATTCAAGATACAAACTTACTAGCATATTCATGTTTCACATAATGGTATTGAATTAAATTCTATTTTTACATATTCTATCACATTATATTCCCATTTCTCACAGTTCTACCACATTAGCCTCCAATTTATCATAATTATAACACGTTACATTCTCATTTCACATAATTTTAACACATTACATTCTTATTTCACATACTTCCTTCCCCATTTTTATTTCGCTCCTCCAATTACATTTCCATCCCACACAATTTTACCACATTGCAATTCCATCCCACATAGTTCTACCATATTACATACCCATTTCAGATAATTCTCATTTCGCATCACCCTGTCACACTTTATTCCTATCACATATTTTTATCACACTACATCCTCATTTCACATCCTTCTTGCAGTTATTTTATAGCAATCAGACCCAAAACAACAACCCATCTTAGCTTTTCATAATTTTAAGTGAGATAATCAACAACATCAAGTGGGAAATAATCCTAAATGCGGCTCTTAATATCAGACATGAGATCATCAATTTCATAGTCACATGACATGAGACACTCCTCAATGCACCTTATCATATTAGAGGGGAGATAATCCTTAATGCACCTTATAATATCATACTGGTGCCCATCAATTTCACAGTTGTCATCCGACAGGAGATGCTCCAGAATGCGATCAGTTCTTCCAAATTCAAAAAAAAAAAGAATGAGCTTCTATTCGAAAGAGAAAACACAATATTTAAGCAAGAAAATTGTGTAGTACTCATAGTAAATAACTCAAGGACACCTTACCTACGCTTCAATTCCTTTCTGTTAGAATCAAAGATAGAATAGTGAAAATGTTTCAAAAGTGAAATTGGGTTAAAACATTACAGTATCAAAAGAACAACACCTAACAATGTGCTCATCGTCAGGGAGCACATTGAATTTTATTTAAAGAAAGATATCACCCAGACAAAGCAGTCAAGGACGTCAAGTCTGAGCAATCCGGTTGCTTGGGTGATATCTTTCTTTAAATAAGAGTCTCACTTGTCAGATAAGGCTTTTGCAATGGGAGTGGATGCACAAGAGATCGAGAAAGCTGAGCATGGGATGGGATTGCTGAGACTTCCCTCCATGATTTCTTATTTTAACTCTACATGTACCTTGACCTTGAGTAGTGTAGGTATTTGGAAAAAGCAACCCATTTACCCCATGACCTCTACCTTATTCCTCTGCACATATTCTTCCTTTTTCTCCCTCCCACCTTATTCTCACCCACTGCTCATAAGCAAGATTCTATGGGTGCAAGTGATAATTATGTTATGAATAAGATATACATAACTTATATAGAACTTGAATTTATTCATCTACAAATTTTACATTTGAAGGCCTAAAATTTACATGCAGAGTACATTTGTAAAAGAGATGTAAATAAACAACCTCAATATTCATGATTTGTGTGAATGTCTATGTTTTATATGTGAACAAAGTTGTACAACCTTAAAAATAGATCCTGTAAGGCCAAAAATTACAAGAAAGATTCAAATGAATAAACAAAAGAAGATGCGAGGAAAAGTAGAGAAGAAAAAGGAGGAAAACTATGATTGAAAAAGAAAGAGGTACGAAGATGTAAGCGGGAATAAAATGACAATGATAATGGTTACGAGAACTAGTGATCTAGTTTGTTAATGAATGTTAATTAGTGGGATTAAGGAAATGACTAGTTTTAAGTAAGTCAATATGGATAACTTAATGTTTGTGTGTTAATGGTTAATTGGTGAAAGAAAGAAACAAGAAAACTTGGTTTGGTGCTCTAAAATAAATCTAGAAGATATAATACTTAATGTTTAGAAATCATATGTTGTATTTCAATAATGTTTAATTATCAATTCTATTTACACATTTATATGATTAGAAATGAGATAGATTGTTGTTCTACTAGAAACATTAGGGATTGTTAGGAATGAATGTTGAATATGTCCTATGGGGGAGTATTCATTGTCATTTTGTAGCAGTTGTATGTTACATTCATGACTGTGATTGTCATTGATGTCAACACAGTGATCTACTGGAGATTAGTAGAGAAGTAGACTATGTTTGAATTAGCGCACATGGAGCATTACAGATCAAGCTATGCGAAGTTGAGGATTTATTCTACATTGTATCCTGAGATTGTGGTGAAGAGCATGTAGAGAAATTCAATTATTCATGACAGCTATGTGTAATTTAGTGGAAGCACTATTTAGACATTGTTCCTGAGAAGCGGCTTGTGGTAACTAGATTATATCTCCTAATCAAGATAGAATATGGGCATGCAAAGTTATACAGTTGATGAAGACATTTTGATGGTGACTTGGATATGACAACATGGTCAGAGGTCACACCTGTGAAGATTTATTTTGTTTTGAAGCCGACAGTTTTTATGTAATTGTGGATAATTATGTAACGTGTGAAGGTTTATATTTTGTATTTGGTTAAGCCTTGTTGGCCGACTCATTTGTAATTATTTGAGTGTGGTATAAAGGAAGGATTTTTTTCTTTGATTGTAATATGGAATATTATGAGATATAGATGGGTATGTGGAGGATCATGGTATGCCAAACTAGGCCCTTAAGTGGAAATGAAAATTCATAAAATCAGGTTTAGGAAAGTTGACATAAAAAATTGAACAAGTTATAAATATTATATCAAAAATATGTAAGGAGAGAATTTGTAGAAAATTGAATATAGTTTCTAAGATAATAGGCCATTTTTGAAAAACAATTATTCTATATGTTGAAAATTTCAAATTTCAATGTAGTAGTACAAAAATTTTAGGAAAAAATAAGAAGTAGGTGTATATCTGACCACCTTAAACACAATCAAATGATAATTTTTTTTTACAGGATTCTAGATATAAGTGGTAGACTTATGTCCAGATGTGACGCATTTTTAAAAAAAAATTATTTCTAAGTAAATAATTAATTATGATTTTTCTTGTACAACTTTTCTAGAATATAAAAACTCTCGTGTCTAACCATGTTAACTTAGTCTAAACTTTATCAAATTAATTTTTTTTTAGTTTTCTTGTAGTAGGAAAATCATAGAATGTGACACATGTTTTGGATTTTAAAAATGTTATATAGTTTGAAAGTTATAACTATTTTTCAATAATTTTATCAATCAAGACTAGAAAGATAATAAGTAGGTGTATGTTTGACCACATTAAACAGAGTCAAATGATAATTTTTTTTATCAGATTCTAGATAAAAGTAGTAGACTCATGTCCAGATGTGATGTATATTTTTCTGTATTTTTTTCCAAGTAAATAATTAATTATGATTTTTCTTCTACAAATTTTCCTGAATATAAAAACTCTCATGTCTAACCACCGTAACTTAGTCTAAACTTCATCAAATTGAAATAATTTTTTATTATTATTGTATTAGGTGAAGCATAGAATGTGATGTATATTTTAGATTTTTAAAATTATATATTGTTTGAAAGTAATAGTTGTTTTTCACAGAGTCTATCAATCAAGACTCCTTTTTCATGTCGCCAGTTTTTTGGCATACCATGATCTTGCACATACCCAGATGTGAATTGTGAAATTGAGCAATATATGTTGTAAGAGGATATGTGAGTTGCAGAGATCTGGTATTGAGATTTGGTGAAGCAGTTGGTGTGGTTTGGCATAGGCAATGGAGAAAAGATAAGTTGTTGGGATCAGTATTTGTTGGTATTATTTTATTTGGATAATACAAAGATCAGTTGGGTAGGGTATTTAGTGATGTTGCCCCTAAAGCTATTTGGACAGTGGGTCCTTTTGTCTTCCATAATTCTTAACCGGGTTAGAATATATTAACAAGGATTCAAAGTCTCCTAAAAGGGACTCATATGTATTGAATGTATTTCATAAGGCTCCTAACAAAGTCCATCCTCTCACAAAGAATTTTCATATTAGTGCATCTTTTGTGGGCATCATTCCCACCGGGGTTTACTCTTCGATCAAGAGGTTTCCTAGTCAACATATCTTGTATTATTGTGTATGTTTATCCTTCTATGGTTGTTTCTTATATTGATTACATGGTTGAAATCTGATAATGGTAATAAAAGCTATTATTATCTGATAACTGATTCCCCCCCCCCCCCTCTCAGTTATCTTGGTGGACTTTACTTTATAACAATTGGTATCAGAGCGACAAGTCCTCGAAGGAAAAGTTTAGCAACTTAAGGAGATCTATGGTGACTCATTTCAGGAAAGAAAGCCCTAAGTTTGATGGAGTAAACTATGATAGCTGGAAAGAAAATACGAATACACATTTGCTATGTTTTGGACCAGGATACTGGTTGATCATAAAGAATGAGAAGACTATCATTGAAGAAGAAAAAAATGAAAAATATACTTATACGGAGAGAGATCTACTCATGTGTAACATACTTGCCAGAGAAGGACTTTTGTCAACACTTTCAGAGAATGAATACAGTGAGGTAAAAACTCTAAGGACATCTCATGAAATTTGGTTAGCTTTACAATCTACTTTTGAAGGTGATATACATGCAAAAAGAGTCAGATTACAGAATTGGATATGTTCATTTGAAGATATAAAAATGATGGAAGATGAATCTGTTAGAAGTTATATTGGTAGGATATCAGAGATTGTTGCACATATTAAAGTTTGTGAAGGAAACAAGACTAAGGATGAAGTGATATGGAAGATCTTAAAGACATTGACCCCTATATTTAAGTAGAAAATGCAGATGATTGAACAAGTTATACCTTGTACTGAGAAGTTTACCAGAGAAACTCTTCTTGAAAGATTAGAAGCACCAAAGATAGGCTTGAGACAGTTAGGAGATCTACCTAGAATTGAGACAATATTCAGGACACTTAGTGTTCTCTGTACTTTGCCAAGAAGTATTAGTGTCAGTGGAGATTATGCTAGTTGTAGCAGATCTAAGACCAAAGAAGATAGAAAGATTGAGGAAGGAATTGCCTTTCTTGTGAAAAGAGAACTAGAAGGTAAGAAAATCTTTAAATGTTGGACTTGTCAAGAATATGGTCATTTTGCATCTAAATGCCCTAAGAGAATAAAGAAGTATAAGAATAACTTTAAACCTAGAAGATCTAAAGAGTGTTACTATGCTAATGATGAAGAACTTGAAGCTAGTGTTGATAAATTCTTAAGTGAGTGATTATGAGAATGATATAGGATTTGTAGCTATAAATGAAGAAATTTATGAAACTAAAGTTAGAGAAGAAAAAGATTTAGTTTCCCAAGTAGAAAATAAAACTAAGTGGATCATAGATAGTGGTTTTTTACATCATATAACTGGAGATATGAAAAAATTTATAAAATTTAACAACTATGATGGAGGAGTTGTTAGAGTTGGAAACAATGCACCTTGTTTGATAAAAGGAATAAGATCTATCACTCTTGATGGAAAGACTAACACTAATGATTTTTATTTTGTGGATGGATTGAAAAATAATCTTTTGAGTGTTGGACAGTTAGTTGATAAGGGATATCAAGTTTGGTTTACTGAGAAAACTTGTGCAGTCAAGGATAAGGATGGTAATTTGATTGGAACTGGATCAAGAACCAGAGGTAATGTATTTTAGTTGAATCCTATTGAGATTGTTGGGTTGTTTTTGTCATCTAATGACTTTGTGACATTTGTCATTTGTTCTTGACTTGTGCTGGTGTTTGCTTATGATTCTTGAGATTTGTTTTTTGTCTCATATTTTATTTCCTATCGCTGGTCACTCCCAGCTGTCAAGTTCATAAGGATGCATTTATTGGCGGTTCCCAAAATGCTTTCTCAGTCACATAATGAATACAATCACTTTACGTTAAATCATTTGTGCCTTTCTTCCTAGTCCCACTATATGGGAGAACATCTACATAGCATCTATCATAAGACATGTATTCTCATCGGCAATTTTTCGAATGATTGAAGTTAAATGTAACTAACATTGTTGTCATGAAGGTGGTCTTCAAAATGTAGTAAGAAGACAAAACATGGACTGATAATGTGGAGTGCGTATTGAAATTAAAATAACGGTGAATGGTTGAACATCATGGGCATCATTGTTGTTGTTGGCAGGTGTTGTTAAAGAGGTAAAACGTTTGCCATATTTGAAGATAGAGCATACACGAACAATAGAAATCATACTCATTTTTAATTAACCATACACGGGACTGGATACGACTGGAAAATATTTTAAAATTCTTGGTGTTGCTAGTGGTAAATACCGGAGAGGTGTAACAGTTTGTTTCGGTATATACTGATAGCCGAAATAGAAGACAAATCGAGTAGGAAAGTGGTCAAGTGTTGCCATTCTGGAAAAATGAAGGTCGGACATCATGTTTTTGGTGAGACATAGTAAATATGATTCATGCATACAATTTTAAAATGCTACTGGGAAGATAGCAGAGGTATGGTGATATAGAAAATGAGATAATAAAAAGGGGGAGCACACATGGAACATAGAAGGTATTGCGGGCTATCTGAGTCTGGTATCGCTAGTTCAAGAAAACTTGCTTGATTCAACTGCTGGACGTATACTGGGAGCTGTATCTGTTAATCAAAGGTGCCAGTTTGAACATAATGATACTACTTGTGATCGTTGTAGGAGCAGGCCATAGATAAGGTGAAGAATAATGATAGATAACTCCTTCTTAGTATGCAAGGATGGAAGCCTGTTCTACTTACAACGTTAGCTTTTGAAAAATTGAATGATATTAGTGAATAGGAGCAAGGAACTAATTGACTTTATAAGGTAGTGTGTTACAGGAACCTGTGAAAGATATGCAATTTCTTGGTGTATTGGCAAGAACACAAAACAGGAGTGGTCATCTTTGAGAGGGTGCATGCTATTGCAGAGTGTAAAAGGTTTTGCGAGAAATTTTTTTGGAATACAGTGAATTTAGTTTGGCATAAAAGAACTAATTGCAAAAAGGGGATTTGAGAGTCTTTATGCTTAAGTAAAGACACAGATATTTCTTTTGTTGTAATTCAAGAATCCATAGTTTTTATTAAGGTTTTTGCCTTATTGTAAACTGGTTGGAGCCAGTTTAGACTTGTTGTGAGGAGAGTTGTATCTCTCAGTTGTAATGGGTAGTTTCCCATTCGATTAGTGATGTCGTGGTTTTTCCCGTCTTGGGTTTCCACGAGATAATTCTGCGTGTCTTATCTTCTTGCTGTGTGCTTCTTATTTTTGAAAGTCTATGTTAAATACTGATTCACCCCCTCCCCCTCTCAGTATTGTGCATTTTTCAATTGGTATCAAAGCTGGTCACTCTCTTCCCATTCTTAAAAGCCTGAGATTTTGATCCTTGTGTCCATCATGAGTGCCTTAGAAGGTCTAGCTACAAACCGTGCCCCTCTCTTTGATGGAAATAAATTTTCTTTCTGGAGTGTTCGTATGAAAACCTACATCATGTCTCTTGGCTGTGATGTGTACCTCAGTCTCGTAAATGGCTATAAAATCCCTACTACTCCTGTAGATGCTGATGATAAGAAGGAATTTGAGAACAATGCGAAGGCCATGAATGCAATCTTGTGTGGTCTAACTGAAGCTAAGTTTGTAAAGGTCATGCACTGTGACACAGCTAAAGGAATCTGGGATAAATTTCACAATGCATATCAAGGTGATGACAAAGTAAGGAAAGCCAAGGTTCAAACTCACAGGGCTATTTTTGAAGGTCTTCGAATGAAGGACAGTGAAAACATTGCTGCATATTTTTTGCGTGTTGATGAAGTTGTCAATGCTTTAAGAGGTCTAGGTGAAGATGTTGAAGAGAAGACTATAGTTCAGAAGATTCTTCGATCTCTTCCCATGAGACTTGATGCTAAAGTCTCTACTGTTTAAGAAATGTCTGATTTAGACACTCTAACAGTTGATAAATTTCATGGCATCTTGACTACATATGAAATGAGGACTATGGTTGAAGGGTCTTCTAAAATTGAATATGTATTTAAGGCTTCTAAAAGAAGCAAAGACAAAGAGACCAATCTAAGTGAAGGCTCGGATGAAGACTCGAATGAGGAATTACCTTACCTCATTAGAAGGTTGAAAAAGGGCTTTAATAAAAATAGAGGCAAGTCTGGTCTGAAATGTTTCAACTGTGGTAAGCTTGGTCATTTTGCCTCTAAGTGTCCATTTGATAAAGATGAGGACAACAATGATGAAAATGAATTCAAGCATCGGAAATCTAGGAGGTTTACCAAGAAAAATTGGAAGTCTGAAAAGGGCAAGAAGGTGTTGTTTTCAAAAAATGACAGCGATGATTCTTCAAGCAGTGAGAGCGATTCAAGGATAAGTGAAGTCATGTTCATGGCTATTGATGATGCTAGTTTTGAAGATATTGGAGATGATGAAGATTATGAAGGTATCTTTCTTGGCTATTCTTCTAAGAGTAAGGCATTTAAATGTTACAATAAAAGGCTTCATAAATTAGTAGAGAGTGCTAATGTCAAGGTTCATGGAGTTACTAATCAATTTGATAAGAATGATGACAGCCCCGAAGAAGGTGAAACTCAAACCAGCACTGTGGTAGCTTCTAAAACTCAAATCAGCATTGTTGCACCTTCCTCTCATCCACATGTTCAAGCTAGAATAGCTAGCAAGAGTGGTGAAAGTGATAAAGGTAAAGTACAATTTGCTCACAAAGAAACAGTTCCTACATTTATTGATGTTGAAAATCTTCATGATAATTCTAGAAGTGATTCTCAAGATGAACATGATGCCTCTAATTTCAAAAATCCCTCTAAGTTTGTGCAAAAGAATCATCCTATTGATCAGGTTATAGGAGAAAGGAAAACTAGAAATGCTAGAAAAAATGTTAACTATTTTGAGGATGATGATTTCTCACTCATCTCCATGTTTGAGCCTAAGTGTTTTGAAGAAGCAGTTGTAGATAAACATTAGGTGGCTACCATGAAGGAGGAGTTGGATCAAATCAAAAAGAGCAATACTTGGGAGCTTGTTCCAAGACCTATCAACAAGAATGTGATAGGTACAAAATGGGTATTCTGGAACAAGGTAAATGAAGATGATAAGATTATTCGAAACAAGGCACATTTGGTTTGCAAAGGCTATTCTTAGATTGAAGGTGTGGATTTTAGTGAAACTTTTGCACCGGTTGCAAGATTAGAAGCAATCATAATTTTTCTTTCTTTTGCTTCTTTCAAAGGCTTTAAAGTTTTCCAAATGGATGTCAAATCTGCCTTCTTAAATGAAGATTTAGTTGAAGAGATTTATGTTGAACAACTAGAAGGTCTGATTTCTAAAAATGTTGACTATGTATGCAAGCTGAAAAAGGCTTTATATGGACTCAAACAAGCTCCTAGAGCTTGGTATGACAGGTTGGATAACTACTTGCAGCAGCAGGGCTTCAAAAAGGGATATGTGGATAGCAACTTGTATGTAAAAGAGGAAGGTAACAACATTCTTATTGTTGTTGTTTATGTTGATGATATGATTTTTGGGAGTGATAGTGTCAAGATGTCCAAGACATTTGCTGCGTGTATGAAAAATGAGTTTGAGATGTCTATGATGGGTGAGTTAACATATTTTCTTGGGTTGAAAATTAATCAATCATCCAAAGGTATTTTTATTTCCTAAGCCAAGTATGTTAGGGAGTTGCTTAAAAGATTTAAGATGGAAGATTGCAATCCAATTAGCACTCTTATGGAAACCAGATGCAAACTAGGTAAGGAGGATGTGTCTCCTTCTGTTGATCAGTCTTTTTATAGATCCATGGTAGGAAGTCTGCTATTTGTGATAGCCACTAGACCGGATATCATGCAGGATGTGGGATATGTTGCTAGATTTCAAGCTTTTCCTAAGCAAACACATGTTTTAGCAGTTAAAAGAATTTTTAAATATCTGAAAGGCACAGTTGATTTTGGTCTTTGGTTTCCAAAGAGTTCTGATTTTCTTCTTACAGCCTATACAAATGTAGATTGGGGAGGTTCGGTGGACGATAAGAAAAGCACTAGTGGGTGTGCTTTCTTCTTGGGTGGCTATTTAGTTTCATGGCTAAGCAAGAAATAGTCTTGCACTTCATTATCCACCGCTGAGGCTGAATATGTTGCAGCAGTTTCATGTTGTACTCAGGTAATTTGGATGAAGAATACTTTACATGACTACAAGCTTAAGTTTACTGATCCTATTTGTATTTTCTGTGACAACACAAATGCCATTGAAATTTTGAAGAATCTAGTGATGCACTCTCGAACAAAGCATATTCTGATTAAGTATCACTATCTAAAGGAGCAGGTTACAAATAATGTTGTTATGCTAAATTATGTTTTTTCTCAGGAGCAAATTGCTAATGTGTTTACTAAACCTCTACCCCAAGATCGCTTCGAGTATCTTCGTAGCAAGCTTGGTGTTATTTCACCTCAATGAAAGGTTCGTCTCCATCACTTCATTTCTATATCTTTCAAATTATTGATGTGTTTTAGTTTCATGGTCATTGATGACAAAGGGGGAGTAGAGCTTAAGGGGGAGATCTGTTTAGTTTTTGGTAGATTTGCTTCAATCGGTTCAGTTTTATGGGGGAGCTGCTTCAGATTTGTAGAGCTTTTTCAGTGTAGTTCACTTGCTCCAGAAGTGATCTTTAGTTGTTCCATGTGTTTTCCATCAATGACAAAAAGGGGGAGATTGCTGGGTTGTTTTTTTCATCTGATGACTTCGTGGCATTTGTCATTTGTTCTTGACTTGTGCTGGTGTTTGCTTACGGTTCTTGAGATTTGTTTTTTGTCTCATATTCTATTTCCTATCGCTGGTCACTCCTAGCTATCAAGTTCATAAGGATGCATTTACTAGCGGTTCCCAAAATGCTTTCTCAGTCACATAATGAATATAGTCACTTTGCGTTAAAGCATTTGTGCCTTTCTTCCTGGTCCTGCTCTATGAGAGAACATCTATGTAGCATCTGTCATAACGCATGTATTCTCATCGGCAATTTTTTGAATGATTGAAGTTAAATGTAATTGACACTGTTGTCATGAAGGTGGTCTTCAAAACATGGTAAGAAGACAAAATGTGGACTGATAATGTGGAGTGCGTATTGAAATTAAAATAACGGTGAATGGTTGAACATCATGGGCATCACTGCTGTTGTTGGTAGGTATTGTTAAAGAGGTAAAACGTTTGCCATATTTGAAGATAGAACATATGCGAACAACAGAAATCATACTCATTTTTAATTAACCAAGCATGAGACTGGATACGACTAGAAAATATTTAAAAATGCTTGGTGTTGCTGGTGGTAAATACAGGAGAGGTGTAACAGTTTTTTTGGGTATATACTGACAGCCGAAATAGAAGACAAATTGAGTAGGAAAGTGGTCAGGTGTTTCCGTTCTGGAAAAATGAAGGTCGGGCATCACATTTTTGGTGAGATAGTAAATATGATTCATGCATACAATTGTTAAATGCTACTGGAAAGATAGAAGAGATAAGGTGATATAGAAAATGAGAAAATAAAAAGGGGGAGCACACGCGGAACATAGAAGGTACTGCAGGCTATCTGAGTCTGGTATCGCTAGTTCAAGAAAACTTGCTCGATTCAACTTGATGCAGGAGCATCCTGGGTGTAAGAGCAATCTTGCATCACCCAAAAATATTTCTATTTTTGTATTCAATAAGGGCTATTTTGTGTAGACCTGCTCTTTATGGAAAGTTACTATTTTTGGTAATTTTCGTATGTGCTTAGAATGATCTTATTTCTTTCTTGGAGGTTCATTTTGGTCATATAAGTCTGCCAGTAAAGTTTCATTGCCAGATCAAGTGTATATTGGAAGATATTGAAGATTTTCGGTATTGGCAGCAGGGTACAGAAACTTTGACCTCAGTTTTGAAGGCTTTAGAGGCCCCAGATGAGGTCAAAAATTTAGGTGACAGGTGCTTGCACGGGTTAAGCCTGTAGAGCGCTTCGTGGTGTTTCCAAAATGGGGTTATAATAGTCGAGCGGGTCAATTGGTGATGACTTATGGTCTTCGGAAGTTGGGCCACCTGAAATGGCAGAAAATAATTTTCTTCAAAATTTCTGTTCGGGTTTCAAAGGTTATCTTGAGCCGACTATGATGTAATAAAATGTAAAATAAAATAATTCTAAGTTGGTCGGCCTTATTGGCTAAAATTCTGGAACCTTCCCAGGTGGTGGAAAATTGCCTCTATAAGGAAGGCTGTATTATTGTCTTAGGTAGTTCAGAATAGTTCTGGGTAGTAGATCTGGGTATTAATTCGAGGCTTTGTCCTAAAGAATATTGTAAGGGAATGCCCATGTGGCTTTGCATATTGTAATTCTGAAAGTTTGTAATTCCACATTTGTGGAGATAATAAGAAGCCAATTTTCTGTTCTTGCATATTATTGTTGTTGTTTCTCTATTTCTGTTATGTGTTTGTGGCATTAAGGGGAGCACCCTTCATCAGGTGGTATCAGAGTAGGAGTTCTTGAGTGTGTAAATAGATCACCGACTGTGAGGCAGTTTGCACTAGGACCGTGGCTAGGGTTTCAGTGCGCATAGCAAAAATGCCTCCACAAATGGAACGTGGCAGAAGAGCTGGTGTTGTAACACCTGAGGTTAGAGAGCTGCAGAGACAAGTGCGAGCATTACAAGAAGAGATTCGTAGATGAATGAATCTTAATGTCAGAGATGAAAGCGAGGATGAAGCCGAAGAAGAATATCAAGAAGGAGAAGCTAAAATTGTGAACCAGGAGGAAGAAAGACTTTTTCGGGCAATTTCCAAGATTGGGAAAAGACCTAAGATTGAGGTTCCTACATTTTTTAGAAATCTTAACCCAGAGGAATTGATCGATTGGATCAATGAATGTGAGGAATATTTTAAGTATGAAGATGTTGAGGATCCTGATAGGGTCAAATTTGTGAAGGCCAGACTGAAAGGTCATGCGAAGATATGGTGGCAAGAGATTCAGTTGGAGCGAAATAGAAGGGGAAAGGAGAAAATCATGAGATGGGATCGGATGGTGGATAAATTGAAGTGACAGTTCATTCCTGTTGATTATGAGCTTGACCTACTGAAGAAAATGCAGAGTTTGAAGCAAGCAGGAAGATCTGTTCAGGAGTATACAGAGGAGTTCTATCGACTTCTCATCAGAACAGGCCATGCAGAAGCTGATAAGGAGAAAGTTGCCCGATACCTTAATGGGTTAAGGCCAAGCATTCAGGAGGAGTTGAATCTGGTTCGAATGAGCAGTATTGAGGAGGCATACCAATTTGCCCTAAAAGTAGAGGAAAAGCTGAACAAGAAGTTCGAGAGCAGACAAAACGGAAAAGGTTACGGTGGACGATCTGGTGGATGGTCATATGGTGGCCGAAATGAAGATCTGAAAAGGAAGGATGAGGCCAGTAGTAGTCAGAATTAGCGTGGAAATAATTCCAATCGCTTCCAAGATTAGAATTATAAAGATCAGAGAGGAAGAGGAAGAGGACAAGGATCTGGAAGAGGAGGCTTCCATGGAACATGTTTTCACTGTGGAGAAGAAGGTCATAGGGTATTTGAATGTCCTCAGCGCCAAGGCAGAACAGACAGGAGAAATGAAAGCCAGGCTAGAGTTGCACATGTAGATGAAGATACTAGATCGTCAAATTCTAAAAATGCTGAAAGAGGAGAAACGCTAATTAACAGAAGAGTCTTGCTGAGTGGTGAGAATGAACCTAAACAAAGGAGGAGCCTGTTTCACACCAGGTGCAAGTGTGAAGGTAAATGTTGTGATTTGATTATTGATAGTGGAAGCACTGACAATTTGGTGTCAGAAGAGATGGTGACAAAGTTGAAGCTCAAGAGACAGAAACAGCCACATCCATATTGGATTGCCTGGGTACAGGATGACCACAAGGTCATGGTCAATAAATAATGCCTGGTGAAGTTCAAGATTGGCGGATACCAAGATGAGGTATTGTGTGATATCATATCTATGGATGCATGTCATATGTTGTTGGGTAGACCATGGCAGTTTGACAGATGTGCTATACATGATGGTCGTGCGAATACCTATTCCCTGACAAAGGATGGAGTGCGGCATAAGCTAAAACCATTGAAGGAGACTGAAGTAAAGGTATGTGGTAATGCAAGGATAACTTTTGTTTATGGAAGAAATTTCTTAGATGGTATGAGGCATGAGCATGTATGTTTTGCTTTAATTTCAAAAGCTGGTAAAGAGAAAGTAGAAGATGTTCCTGTAGAAGTTGCAGATTTGTTGAATGAGTTTCAAGATATTGTATCCGATAACATGCTTGATGGATTACCACCGGTCAGGAAGATCAGTCATCAAATGGACTTGATCCCAGGAGTGAGTTTGCCGAATAAGGTAGCACACAGAATGACACCTGCAGAAAGTGAGGAGTTGAACAGACAAGTACATGAGTTGTTACAGAAAAGATTGATCCATGAGAGTCTGAGTCCCTATGCTGTACCAGCGGTATTAGCACCAAAGAAGAATGGAGAATGGAGGATGTGTACAGATTCTAGGGCAATAAACAAGATCACAATCAAGTACAGGTTTCCATTGCCACGAATGGACAATATTATGGACTGTTTGAGTGGAGCTGTGTATTCTTCAAAGATAGATCTGAAAAGTGGATATCATCAGATTCGGATCAGAGAAGGAGATGAATGGAAGATTTCCTTCAAGACAAAGGAAGGACTCTATGAGTGGTTAGTCATGCCTTTTGGGCTAACCAATGCACCGAGCACTTTCATGCGGCTCATGAACGAGGTTCTGAAAGAATTTTTAAGTAAGTTTGTCATTGTTTACCTAGATGATATTTTAATCTTTAGTAAGACATTGGATGAGCATATGATGCATATTCGTATGGTATTTGAGAAGTTGAGAGAAGAGAAATTGTTGATTAATTTAAAGAAGTGCAGTTTTGTGAAGAAAGAGTTAGTGTATTTGGGATTTGTAGTTTCAGCAGAAGGTCTAAAAATGGACCCAGAGAAGGTACAGGCTATCCTTGAATGGCCTACACCAAGGAGTGATACTGAGGTAAGATCTTTTCATGGTCTAGCTAGCTTTTACAGAAAGTTTATCAGAAATTTTAGCAGTATTTGTGGACCATTGACTGAAACAATGAGAGGGGATAGAAAAGAGTTTAAGTGGACTAATGGGGCAGAAAATAGTTTTCAGTTGTTGAAACGAAAAGTTACAGAAGAACCTGTTTTAGCACTTCCAGATTTCAATAAGGTGTTTCAAGTAGATTGTGATGCTAGTGGTACTGCAATAGGAGCTGTTATGAGCCAAGAAGGTAAACCTGTTGCTTATTTCAATGGGAAGTTAAATGATGCCAAGAGGAAATATTCTGTTTATGATCAAGAATTTTATGCTATAGTTCAGGCATTAAAGATGTAGAGACATTATCTACTTCCTAAGGATTTTGGTTTGTATACTGATTATCAAGCTTTGCAATATTTGAATAGTCAAGGAAAGTTGAATCAAATACATTTGAAATGGGTTGAGTTTTTGCAGAGTTATACATTTGTTTTGAAACACAGGAGTGGAAAGTCTAATAAGGTTGCAGATGCTCTTAGCAGAAGGCAACTATTGCTGACAGAAATGCAGATTGAAGTGGTTGGGTTCAAGGAACTCAAGAAACATGGTTCAGGAAATGCATATGAGGTAGAATTACTTACTGAGCTAAATATTTCGCGAGTGTTTAACATTTCAGATCTGACAGAGTATCATGAAGGAGGTGTTGAAGATGAGATCACAGCAGCACAGTGGAGTATTCCAGCAACTAGTTTAGACACTAAAGAGATCGAAGATATACTGGATAGTCGTGTTGGCAGAAGCACAAAGAACATGACATATGAAGAATATCTGGTCAAATGGAAAGGATGACCTATTGAAGATTCATCATAGCTAACAAAGGAGGAGGTTAGCCATCTTGGTTTTCCTCTGCACACCTGAGTCGTGACAGGGTCACTTCTCAAATTACCCCGGGTGTCTAATGCAGGAGCATCCTAGGCGTAAGAGCAATCTTGCATCACCCAAAAATATTTCTGTTTTTGTATTCAATAAGGGCTATTTTGTGCAGAGCTGCTATTTATGGAAAGTTACTATTTTTGGTAATTTTCGTATGTGTTCAGAATGATCTTATTTATTTTTTGGAGGTTCATTTTGGTCATATAAGTCTGCCAGTAAAGTTTCATTGCCAGATCAAGTGTATATGGAAAGATATTAAAGATTTTCGGTATTGCTAGCAGGGGAAAGAAACTTTGAACTCAGTTTTGAAGGTTTTAGAGGCCCCGGATGAGGTCAAAAATTTAGGTGACGAGTGCTTGCGCGGGTCAAGCCTGTAGAGCGCTTCGTGGCCTTTCTGAAATGGGGTTATAATAGCCGAGCGGGTCAACTGGTGATGACTTATGGTCTTCGAAAGTTGGGCCACCTGAAATGGTGGAAAATAATTTTTTTAAAAATTTTTGTTTGGGTTTCAAAGGTTATCTTGAGCCGACTATGATGTAATAAAATGTAAAATAAAATAATTCTAAGTTGGTCGGCCTTATTGGCTAAAATTCTGGAACCTTCCCAGGCGGTGAAAAATTTCCTCTATAAGGAAGGCTATATTATTGTCTTAGGCAGTTCAGAATAGTTCTGGGTAGTAGATCTGGGTATTGATTCAAGGCTTTGTCCTAATAAATATTGTAAGGGAATGCCCATGTGGCTTTGCATATTGTAATTCTGAAAGTTTGTAATTCCACATTTGTGGAGATAATAAGAAGTCAATTTTCTGTTCTTGCATATTATTATTGTTGTTTCTCTATTTCTGTTATGTGTTTGTGGCATTAAGGGGAGCACCCTTCATCAGGTGGTATCAGAGCAAGAGTTCTTGAGTGTGTAAACAGATCGCAGACTGTGAGGTAATTTGCACCAGGACCGTGGCTAGGGTTTCAGCACGCATCATGAAAATGCCTCCACGAAGGGAACGTGGCGGAAGAGCTGGTGTTGTAACACCTGAGGTTAGAGAGCTGCAGAGACAAGTGCGAGCATTACAAGAAGAGATTCATAGAGGAATGAATCTTAATGTCAGAGATGAAAGCGAGGATGAAGCCGAAGAAGAATATCAAGAAGGAGAAGCTGAAATTGTGAACCAGAAGGAAGAAAGACTTTTTCGGGCAATTTCCAAGATTGGGAAAAGACCTAAGATTGAGGTTCCTACATTTTCTAGAAATCTTAACCCAGAGGAATTGATCGAATGGATCAATGAATGTGAGGAATATTTTGAGTATGAAGATGTTGAGGATCCTGATAGGGTCAAATTTGCGAAGGCCAGACTGAAAGGTCATGCGAAGATATGGTGGCAAGAGCTTCAGTTGGAGCGAAATAGAAGGGGAAAGGAGAAAATCACGAGATGGGATTGGATGGGGGATAAATTGAAGCGACAGTTCATTCTTGTTGATTATGAGCTTGACCTACTAAAAAAAATGCAGAGTTTGAAGCAAGCAGGAAGATCTGTTCAGGAGTATACAGATGAGTTCTATCGACTTCTCATCAGAACAGGTCATGCAGAAGCTGATAAGGAGAAAGTTGCCCGATACCTTAATGGGTTAAGGCCAAGCATTCAGAATGAGTTGAATCTGGTTCGAATGAGCAGTATTGAGGAGGCATACCAATTTTTCCTAAAAGTAGAGGAAAATCTGAACAAGAAGTTTGAGAGCAGACAAAACGGAAGAGGTCGCGGTGGACGATCTGGTGGACGGTCATATGGTGGCCGAAATGAAGATCTGAAAAAGAAGGATGAAGCCAGTAGCAGTCAGAATCAGCATGGAAATAATTCCAATCACTTCCAAGATCAGAATAATAGAGATCAGAGAGGAAGAGGAAGAGGACAAGGATCTGGAAGAGGAGGCTTCTGTGGAACATATTTTCACTGTGGAGAAGAAGTTCATAGGGTATTTGAATATCCTCAGCGCCAAGGCAGAACAGATAGGAGAAATGAAGGCCAGGCCAGAGTTGCACATGTAGATGAAGATGCTAGATCGTCAAATTATGAAGATGCTGAAAGAGGAGAAACGCTAATTAATAGAAGAGTCTTGCTAAGTGGTGAGAATGAACCTGAACAAGAGAAGAGCCTGTTTCGCACCAGGTGCAAGTGTGAAGGTAAATGTTGTGATGTGATTATTGATAGTGGAAGCATTGACAATTTGGTGTCAGAAGAGATGGTGACAAAGTTGAAGCTCAAGAGACAGAAACACCCACATCCATATCGGATTGCCTGGGTATAGGATGACCACAAGGTCATGGTCAATGAACAATGCCTGGTGAAGTTCAAGATTGGCGGATACCAAGATGAGGTATTGTGTGATATCATATCTATGGATGCATGTCATATGTTGTTGGGTAGACCATGGCAGTTTGACAGATGTGCTGTACATGATGGTCGTGTGAATACCTATTCCCTGACAAATGATGGAGTGCGGCATAAGCTAAAACCATTGAAGAAGACTGAAGAAAAGGTATGTGGTAATGCAAGGATAACTTTTGTTGATGGAAAAAATTTCCTAGATGGTAGGAGGCATGAGCATGTATGTTTTGCTTTAATTCCAAAAGCTGGTAAAGAGAAAGTAGAAGATGTTCTTGTAGAAGTTGAAGATTTGTTGAATGAGTTTCAGGATATTGTATCCAATAACATCCCTGATGGATTACCACCGATCAGAAAGATCAGTCATCAGATGGACTTGATCCCATGAGCGAGTTTTCCCAGTAAGGCAGCACACATAATGACACCTGCATAAAGTGAGGAGTTGAACAGACAAGTACATGAGTTGTTACAGAAAGGATTGATCCGTGAGAGTCTGAGTCCCTGTGCTATACCAGTGGTATTAGCACCAAAGAAGAATGGAGAATGGAGGATGTGTACAGATTCTAGAGCAATAAACAAGATCACAATCAAGTACAAGTTTCCATTGCCACGAATGGATGATATTATGGACTGTTTGAGTGGAGCTGTGTATTTTTCAAAGATAGATCTGAAAAGTGGATATCATCAGATTCGGATCAGAGAAGGAGATGAATGGAAGACTGCCTTCAAGACAAAGGAAGGCCTGTATGAGTGGTTAGTCATGCCTTTTGGGCTAACCAATGCACCGAGCACTTTCATGCGGCTCATGAACGAGGTTCTGAAATTTTTTTTAGGTAAGTTTGTCATTGTTTACCTAGATGATATTTTGATCTTTAGTAAGACATTGGATGAGCATATGATGCATATTCGTATGGTATTTGAGAAGTTGAGAGAAGAAAAATTGTTGATTAATTTGAAGAAGTGCAGTTTTGTGAAGAAAGAGTTAGTGTATTTGGGATTTGTAGTTTCAGCAGAAGGTCTAAAAATAGACCCAGAGAAGGTACAGGCTATCCTTGAATGGCCTACGCCAAGGAGTGCTACTGAGGTAAGATCTTTTCATGGTCTAGCTAACTTTTACAGAAAGTTTATCAGAAATTTTAGCAGTATTTGTGTACCCTTGACTGAAACAATGAGAGGGGATAGAAAAGAGTTTAAGTGGACTAATGGGGCAAAAAATAGTTTTCAGTTGTTGAAACGAAAAGTTACAGAACAACCTATTTTAGCACTTCCAGATTTTAATAAGGTGTTTCAAGTAGATTGTGATGCTAGTGGTACTGCCATAGGAGCTATTATGAGCCAAGAAGGTAAACCTATTGCTTATTTCAGTGAGAAGTTAAATGATGCCAAGAGGAAATATTCTGTTTATGATCAAGAATTTTATGCTATAGTTCAGGCATTAAAGAAGTGGAGACATTATCTACTTCCTAAGGAGTTTGTTTTGTATACTAATCATCAAACTTTGCAATATTTGAATAGTCAAGGAAAGTTGAATCAAAGACATTTGAAATGGGTTGAATTTTTGCAGAGTTATACATTTGTTTTGAAACACAAGAGTGGAAAGTCTAATAGGGTTGTAGATGCTCTTAGCAGAAGGCAACTATTGCTGACAGAAATGTAGATTGAAGTGGTTGGGTTCAAGGAACTCAAGAATTTGTATCCAGAGGATCTTGATTTTGGTGAAGCTTGGAAAGTTTGTATAGAACCTATTACTTTAGACAGGACGAAATGGTTGGATTTCATCATCCAGGATGATATGCTATTTAGAAGGAGTCAGTTGTGCATTCCACGAAGTTCTATGAGGGAGAATCTCATCAAGGAGAAGCATAGCGGAGGATTGGCTGGATATTTTGGTCGCGACAAAACACTTGGTTTGGTTAGTGAGAATTATTATTGGCCACAGTTGTAGCAAGATGTGAAGAAGTTTGTACAGAGTTGCAGAGTATGTCAGATGGCAAAAGGTGTGAAGTAGAATACAGGGTTGTATCATCCATTATCTGTACCAGAGAATCCTTGGGAGGATATCTGCATGGACTTTGTTCTTGGTTTACCGAATATACAACGGGGACACGATTCAATTTTTGTGGTAGTTGATAGATTTTCAAAGATGACACATTTTATTCCCTGCAAGAAGACTAATGATGCTGTTCATGTAGCAGAATTGTTTTTCAGAGAAGTAGTGAGACTTCATGGTTTGCCAAAGACCATAGTTTCAGATCAGGACACTAGGTTTGTTGGATATTTCTGGCGTACATTGTGGAAGAAGTTGAAGATAGATTTGAAGTTTAGTTCATCACATCATCCACAAACTGATGGACAGAAAGAGGTGGTGAATAGGAGTTTGAAAAATTTGCTAAGATGTTTGGTTGGAGATAAACCAACAGGATGGGATTTGATTTTACCACAGGCAGAATTTGCATATAATAATTCTGTCAATAGAAGCACTGGTAAATCACCATTCTAGATTGTATATGGAAGTAGTCCGAGAAATGCATCTGAATTGAGAAAGATAGATAAAGGAGAAATAACTAGTGCTGAAGCTGAGGATTTTGCAGAACACTTGAAGAACATTCATGAGGAGGTGAGGAAGCATATTAACAAGATGAATGCGCAGTATAAGGCTAAGGCAGATGAGAAAAGGAGGAATAAGGAATTTCAGGTTGGTGATGAAGTCATGGTTCATTTGCGGAAGGAGCGGTTTTCAGTTGGTACATATAACAAGCTGAAAATGAAGAAGTTTGGACCATGTAGGATACTGAAGAAACATGATTCAGGAAATGCATATGAGGTAGAATTACCTACTGAGCTAAATATTTTGCGAGTGTTTAACATTTCAGATCTGACAGATTATCATGAAGGAGGTGTTGAAGATGAGATCACAGTAGCACAGTGGAGTATTCCAGCAACTAGTTTAGAAATTAAGGAGATCAAAGATTTACTGGACAGTCATGTTGGCAGAAGCACAACGAACATGACATATAAAGAATATCTGGTCAAATGGAAAGGACGACCTATTAAAGATTCATCATGGCTGACAAAGGAGGAGGTTAGCTGTCTTGGTTTTCCTCTGCACACCTGAGTCGTGACAGGGTCACTTCTCAAATTACCCCGGGTGTCTGATGCAGGAGCATCCTAGGTGTAAGAGCAATCTTGCATCACCCAAAAATATTTCTATTTTTGTATTCAATAAGGACTATTTTGTGCAGAGCTGCTATTTATGGAAAGTTACTATTTTTGGTAATTTTTGCATGTGCTCAGAATCATCTTATTTCTTTCTTGGAGGTTCATTTTGGTCATATAAGTCTGCCAGTAAAGTTTCATTGCCAGATCAAGTGTATATTGGAAGATATTGAAGATTTTCGGTATTGGCAGCAGAGTACAAAAACTTTGAACTCAGTTTTGAAGGCTTTAGAGGCCCTGGATGAGGTTGAAAATTTGGGTGATAGGCGCTTGTGCGGGTGAAGCCTGTAGAGCGCTTCGTGGCATTTCCAAAATGGGGTTATAATAGCTGAGCAGGTCAACTGGTGATGACTTATGGTCTTCGGAAGTTGGGCCACCTGCAATGGCGGAAAATAATTTTCTTCAAAATTTATGTTCGGGTCTCAAAGGTTATCTTGAGCCGACTATGATGTAATAAAATATAAAATAAAATAATTCTAAGTTGGTCGGCCTTATTGGCTAAAATTTTGGAACCTTCCCAAGAGGTGGAAAATTGCCTCTATAAGGAAGGCTGTATTATTGTCTTAGGCAGTTCAGAATAGTTCTGGGTAGTAGATCTGGGTATTGATTCGATGCTTTGTCCTAAAAAATATTGTAAGGGAATGCCCATATGGCTTTGCATATTGTAATTCTGAAAGTTTGTAATTCCACATTTGTGGAGATAATAAGAAGCCAATTTTCTGTTCTTGCATATTATTGTTGTTGTTTCTCTATTTCTATTATGTGTTTGTGGCATTAAGGGGAGCACCTTTCATCAGTTGGTATCAAAGCAGGAGTTCTTGAGTGTGTAAACAAATCACCGACTGTGAGGCAGTTTGCACTAGGACCGTGGCTAGTGTTTCAGTGCGCATCGTGAAAATGCCTCCACGAAGGGAACGTGGTGGAAGAGCTGGTGTTGTAACACCTGAGGTTAGAGAGCTGCAGAGACAAGTGCGAGCATTACAAGAAGAGATTCATAGAAGAATGAATCTTAATGTCAGAGACAAAAGCGAGGATGAAGCCGAAGAAGAATATCAAGAAGGAGAAGCTGAAATTATGAACCAGGAGGAAGAAAGACTTTTTCGGGCAATTTTCAAGATTGGGAAAAGACCTAAAATTGAGGTTTCTACATTTTCTAGAAATCTTAACCCAGAAGAATTGATCAACTGGATCAATGAATGTGAGGAATATTTTGAGTATGAAGATGTTGAGGATCCTGATAGGGTCAAATTTGCGAAGGCCAGACTGAAAGGTCATGCGAAGATATGGTGGCAAGAGCTTCAGTTGGAGCGAAATAGAAGGGGAAAGGAGAAAATCATGAGATGGGATCGGATGGTGGATAAATTGAAGCGTCAGTTCATTCCTCTTGATTATGAGCTTGACCTACTAAAGAAAATGCAGAGTTTGAAGCAAGCAGGAAGATCTGTTCAGGAGTATACAGATGAGTTCTATCGACTTCTCATCAGAAACAGGCCATGCAAAAGCTGATAAGGAGAAAGTTGCTGGATACCTTAATGGGTTAAGGCCAAGCATTCAGGAGGAGTTGAATCTGGTTCGAATGAGCAATATTGAGGAGGCATACCAATTTGCCCTAAAAGTAGAGGAAAAGCTGAACAAGAAGTTCGAGAGCAGACAAAACGGAAGAGGTCGCGGTGGACGATCTGGTGGACGGTCATATGGTGGCCGAAATAAAGATCTGAAAAAGAAGGATGAGGCCAGTAGCAGTTAGAATCAGCATAGAAATAATTTCAATCGCTTCCAGGATTAGAATAATAGAGATCAGAGAGGAAGAGGAAGAGGACAAGGATCTGGAAGAGGATGCTTCCGTGGAACATGTTTTCACTGTGGAGAAGAAGGTCATAGGGTATTTGAATGTCCTCAGTGCCAAGGCAGAACAGACAGGAGAAATGAAAGCTAGGCCAGAGTTGCACATGTAGATGAAGATGCTAGATCGTCAAATTCTGAAGATGCTGAAAGAGGAGAAACGCTAATTAACAGAAGAGTCTTGCTGAGTGGTGAGAATGAACCTGAACAAATGAGGAGCCTGTTTCGCACCAGGTGCAAGTGTGAAGGTAAATGTTGTGATGTGATTATTGATAGTGGAAGCACTGATAATTTGGTGTCAGAAGAGATGGTGACAAAGTTGAAGTTCAAGAGACAGAAACACCCACATCCATATCGGATTGCCTGGGTACAGTATGACCACAAGGTCATGGTCAATGAACAATGCCTGGTGAAGTTCAAGATTGGCGGATACCAAGATGAGGTATTGTGTGATATCATATCTATGGATGCATGTCATATGTTGTTGGGTAGACCATGACAGTTTGACAGATGTGCTGTACATGATGGTCGTGCGAATACCTATTCCCTGACAAAGGATGGAGTGCGACATAAGCTAAAACCATTGAAGGAGACTGAAGAAAAGGTATGTGGTAATGCAAGGATAACTTTTGTTGATGGAAGAAATTTTCTAGATGGTATGAGGCATGAGCATGTATGTTTTGCTTTAATTCCAAAAGCTGGTAAAGAGAAAGTAGAAGATGTTCCCGTAGAAGTTGCAGATTTGTTGAATGAGTTTCAGGATATTATATCCGATAACATACCTGATGGATTACCACTGGTCAAGAAGATCAGTCATCAGATGGACTTGATCCCAAGAGCGAGTTTTCCGAATAAGGTAGCACACAGAATGACACCTACATAAAGTGAGGAGTTGAACAGACAAGTACATGAGTTGTTACAGAAAGGATTGATCTGTGAGAGTCTGAGTCCCTGTGCTGTACCAGTGGTATTAGCACCAAAGAAGAATGGAGAATGGAGGATGTGTACAGATTCTAGGGCAATAAATAAGATCATAATCAAGTACAAGTTTTCATTGCCACGAATGGATGATATTATGGACTGTTTGAGTGGAGCTGTGTATTTTTTAAAGATAGATCTGAAAAGTGGATATCATCAGATTCGGATTAGAGAAGGAGATGAATGGAAGACTGCCTTCAAGACAAAGGAAGGACTGTATGAGTGGTTAGTCATGCCTTTTGGGCTAACCAATGCACCGAGAACTTTCATGCGGCTCATGAACGAGGTTTTGAAAGAATTTCTAGGTAAGTTTGTCATTGTTTACCTAGATGATATTTTGATCTTTAGTAAGACATTGGATGAGCATATGATGCATATTCGTATGATATTTGAGAAGTTGAGAGAAGAGAAATTGTTGATTAATTTGAAGAAGTGCAGTTTTGTGAAGAAAGAGTTAGTGTATTTGGGATTTATAGTTTCAGCAGAAGGTCTAAAAATAGACCCAGAGAAAGTACAGGCTATCCTTGAATGGCCTATGCCAAGGAGTGCTACTGAGGTAAGATCTTTTCATGGTCTAGCTAACTTTTACAGAAAGTTTATCAGAAATTTTAGCAGTATTTGTGGACCCTTGACTGAAACAATGAGAGGGAATAGAAAAGAGTTTAAGTGGACTAATGGGGCAGAAAAGAGTTTTCAGTTGTTGAAATGAAAAGTTACAGAACAACCTGTTTTAGCACTTCCAGATTTCAATAAGGTGTTTCAAGTAGATTGTGATGCTAGTGGTACTGCAATAGGAGCTGTTATGAGCCAAGAAGGTAAACCTGTTGCTTATTTCAGTGAGAAGTTAAATGATGCCAAGAGGAAATATTCTGTTTATGATCAAGAATTTTATGCTATAGTTCAGGCATTAAAGAAGTGGAGATATTATCTACTTCCTAATGAGTTTGTTTTGTATACTGATCATCAAGCTTTGCAATATTTGAATATTCAAGGAAAGTTGAATCAAAGACATTTGAAATGGGTTGAGTTTTTGCAGAGTTATACATTTGTTTTGAAACACAGGAGTGGAAAGTCTAATAGGGTTGCAGATGCTCTTAATAGAAGGCAACTATTGCTGACAGAAATGCAGATTGAAGTGGTTGGGTTCAAGGAACTCAAGAATTTGTATCCAGAGGATCCTGATTTTGGTGAAGCTTGGAAAGCTTGTACAGAAACTGTTACTCTAGACAGGATGAAATGGTTGGATTTCATCATCCAGGATGATATGCTATTCAGAGGGAGTCAGTTGTGCATTCCATGAAGTTCTATGAGGGAGAAACTCATCAAGGAGAAGTATAGCGGAGGATTGGCTGGACATTTTGGTCGCGACAAAACCCTTGGTTTGGTTAGTGAGAATTATTATTGGCCACAATTGTAACAAGATGTGAAGAAGTTTTTACAGAGTTGCAGAGTATGTCAGATGGCAAAAGGAGTGAAGCAGAATACAGGGTTGTATCAGCCATTATCTGTACTAGAGAAGCCTTGGGAGGATATCAGCATGGACTTTGTTCTTGGTTTACCGAGGACACAGCGGGGAAACGATTCAATTTTTGTGGTAGTTGATAGATTTTCAAAGATGGCACATTTTATTCCCTGCAAGAAGACTAATGATGCTATTCATGTAGCAGAATTATTTTTCAGAGAAGTAGTGAGACTTCATGGTTTGCCAAAGACCATAGTTTCAGATCGGGACACTAGGTTTGTTGGATATTTCTGGCGTACATTGTGGAAGAAGTTGAAGATAGATTTGAAGTTTAGTTCATCACATCATCCACACACTGATGGATAGTCAGAGGTGGTGAATAGGAGTTTGGAAAATTTGCTGAGATGTTTTGTTGGAGATAAACCAACAGGATGGGATTTCATTTTACCACAGATAGAATTTGCATATAATAATTCTATCAATAGAAGCACTTGTAAATAACCATTCCAGATTGTATATGGAAGTAGTCTGAGAAATGCATCTGAATTGAGAAAGATAGATAAAGGAGAAATAAGTAGTGTTGAAGCTGAAGATTTTGCAGAACACTTGAAGAACATTCATGAGGAGGTGAGGAAGCATATTAACAAGATGAATGCATAGTATAAGGCTAAGGCAGATGAGAAAAAGAGGTATAAGAAATTTTAGGTTGGTGATGAAGTCATGGTTCATTTACGGAAGGAGCGGTTTTCAGTTGGTACATATAACAAACTGAAAATAAAAAAATTTGGACCATGTAGGATACTGAAGAAACATGATTGAGGAAATGCATATGAGGTAGAATTACCTACTGAGCTAAATATTTCGTGAGTGTTTAACATTTCAGATCTGACAGAGTATCATGAAGGAGGTGTTGAAGATGAGATCATAGCAGCACAGTGGAGTATTCCAGCAACTCGTTTAGACACTAAGGAGATCAAAGATATACTGGACAGTCGTGTTGGCAGAAGCACAACAAACATGACATATGAAGAATATCTGGTCAAATGGAAAGGATGACCTATTGAAGATTCATCATGGCTGACAAAGGAGGAGGTTAGCCATCTTGGTTTTCCTCTGCACACCTGAGTCGTGACAGGGTCACTTCTCAAATTACCCCGGGTGTCTGATACAGGAGCATCCTAGGTGTAAGAGCAATCTTGCATCACCCAAAAATATTTCTATTTTTGTATTCAATAATGGCTATTTTGTGCAGAGCTGATATTTATGGAAAGTTACTATTTTTGATAATTTTTGTATGTGCTCAGAATGATCTTATTTCTTTATTGGAGGTTCATTTTGGTCATATAAGTCTGCCAGTAAAGTTTCATTGCCTAATCAAGTGTATATTGGAAGATATTGAAGATTTTCGGTAATGGCAGCAGGGTACAAAAACTTTAAACTCAGTTTTGAAGGCTTTAGAGGCCCCGGATGAGGTCAAAAATTTGGGTGACGGTGCTTGCACAAGTGAAGCCTGTAGAGCGCTTCATGGCATTTCCAAAATGGGGTTATAATAGCCGAACGGGTCAACTGGTGATGACTTATGGTCTTCGGAAGTTGGGCCACCTGAAATGGCAGAAAATAATTTTCTTCAAAATTTCTATTCGGGTTTCAAAGGTTATCTTGAGCCGACTATGATGTAATAAAATGTAAAATAAAATAATTCTAACTTGGTCGGCCTTATTGGCTAAAATTCTGGAACCTTCCCATGCGGTGAAAAATTGCCTCTATAAGGAAGGTTGTATTATTGTCTTAGGCAGTTCAGAATAGTTCTGGGTAGTAGATCTGGGTATTGATTCGAGGCTTTGTCTTAAAGAATATTGTAAGGGAATACACATGTGGCTTTGCATATTGTAATTCTGAAAGTTTGTAATTCTACATTTGTGGAGATAATAAGAAGCCAATTTTTTGTTCTTGCATATTGTAATTCTGAAAGTTTGTAATTCCACATTTGTGGAGATAATAAGAAGCCAATTTTCTGTTCTTGCATATTATTGTTGTTGTTTCTCTATTTCTGTTATGTGTTTGTGGCATTAAGGGGAGCACCCTTCATCAGGTGGTATCAGAGTAGGAGTTCTTGAGTGTGTAAACAGATCGCCGACTGTGAGGCAGTTTGCACCATGACCGTGGCTAGGGTTTCAGCGCGCATCGCAAAAATGCCTCCATGAAGGGAACGTGGCGGAAGAGCTGGTGTTGTAACACCTAAAGTTAGAGAGCTGCAAAGACAAGTGCGAGCATTACAAGAAGAGATTCATAGAAGAATGAATCTTAATGTCAAAGACAAAAGCGAGGATGAAGCCGAAGAAGAATATCAAGAAGGAGAAGCTGAAATTGTGAACCAGGAGGAAGAAAAACTTTTTCAGTCAATTTCCAAGATTGGGAAAAGACCTAAAATTGAGGTTCTTACATTTTTTGAAAATCTTAACCCAGAGGAATTGATCGACTGGATCAATGAATGTGAGGAATATTTTGAGTATGAAGATGTTGAGGATCCTGATAGGGTCAAATTTGTGAAGGCCAAACTGAAAGGTCATGCGAAGATATGGTAGCAAGAGATTCAGTTGGAGCGAAATAGAAGGGGAAAAGAGAAAATCACGAGATGGGATCGGATGGTGGATAAATTTAAGGGACAGTTCATTCCTGTTGATTATGAGCTTGACCTACTGAAGAAAATGTAGAGTTTGAAGCAAGTAGGAAGATCTTTTCAGGAGTATACAGAAGAGTTCTATCGACTTCTCATCAAAACAGGCCATGCAGAAGCTGATAAGGAGAAAGTTGCCCGATAATTTAATTGGTTAAGGCCAAGCATTCAGGAGGAGTTGAATCTGGTTCGAATGAGCAGTATTGAGGAGGCATACCAATTTGCACTAAAAGTAGAGAAAAAACTAAACAAGAAGTTCGAGAGCAGACAAAACGGAAAAAGGTCACAGTGGACAATCTGGTGGACGGTCATATGGTGGCTGAAATGAAGATCTGAAAAAGAAGGATGAGGTCAGTAGCAGTTAGAATCAGCGTGAAAATAATTCCAATCGCTTCTAGGATCAGAATAATAGAGATCAGAGAGGAAGAGGAAGAGGACAAGGATTTGGAAGAGGAGGCTTCCGTGGAACATGTTTTCACTGTGGAGAAGAAGGTCATAGGGTATTTGAATGTCCTCAATGCCAAGGTAGAACAGACAGGAGAAATGAAAGCCAAGCCAGAGTTGCACATGTAGATGAAGATGCTAGATCGTCAAATTTTGAAGATGCTGAAAGAGGAGAAACGCTAATTAACAGAAGAGTCTTGCTGAGTGGTGAGAATGAACCTGAACAAAGGAGGAGCCTGTTTCGCACCAGGTGCAAGTGTGAAGGTAAATGTTGTGATGTGATTATTGATAATGGAAGCACTGACAATTTGGTGTCAGAAGAGATGGTGACAAAGTTGAAGCTCAAGAGACAGAAACACCCACATCCATATCGGATTGCTTGGGTACAGGATGACCACAAGGTCATGGTCAATGAATAATGTCTGGTAAAGTTCAAGATTGGCGGATACCAAGATGAGGTATTGTGTGATATCATATCTATGGATGCATGTCATATGTTGTTGGGTAGACCATGGCAGTTTGACAGATGTGTTGTACATGATGGTCGTGCGAATACCTATTCCCTGACAAAGGATGGAGTGCGGCATAAGCTAAAACTATTGAAGGAGACTGAAAAAAAGGTATGTGGTAATTTAAGGATAACTTTTATTCATGGAAGAAATTTCCTAGATGGTATGAGGCATGAGCATGTATGTTTTGCTTTAATTCCAAAAGCTGGTAAAGAGAGAGTAGAAGATGTTCCTGTAGAAGTTGCAGATTTGTTGAATGAGTTTCAGGATATTGTATCCGATAACGTGCCTGATGGATTACCACTAGTCAGGAAGATCAGTCATCAGATGGACTTGATCCCAGGAGCGAGTTTTCCGAATAAGGCAGCACACAGAATGACACCTGCAGAAAGTGAGGAGTTGAACAAACAAGTACATGAGTTGTTATAGAAAGGATTGATCCGTGAGAGTCTGAGTCCCTGTGCTGTACCAGCGGTATTAGCACCAAAGAAGAATGGAGAATGGAGGATGTGTACAAATTCTAGGGCAATAAACAAGATCACAATCAAGTACAAGTTTCCATTGCCACGAATGGATGATATTATGGACTGTTTGAGTGGAGCTGTATATTTTTCAAAGATAGATCTGAAAAGTGGATATCATCAGATTCGGATCAGAGAAGGAGATGAATGGAAGACTGCCTTCAAGATAAAGGAAGGACTGTATGAGTGGTTAGTCATGCCTTTTGGGCTAACCAATGCACTGAGCACTTTCATGCAGCTCATGAACGAGGTTCTGAAAGAATTTCTATGTAAGTTTGTCATTGTTTACCTAGATGATATTTTGATCTTTAGTAAGACATTGGATGAGCATATGATGCATATTCGTATGGTATTTGAGAAGTTGAGAGAAGAGAAATTGTTGATTAATTTGAAGAAGTGCAGTTTTGTGAAGAAAGAGTTAGTGTATTTGAGATTTGTAGTTTCAGCAGAAGGTCTAAAAATGGACCCAGAGAAGGTACAGGCTATCCTTGAATGGCCTACGCCAAGGAGTGCTACTGAGGTAAGATCTTTTCATGGTCTAGCTAGCTTTTACAGAAAGTTTATCAAAAAGTTTAGCAGTATTTGTGGACCCTTGACTGAAACAATGAGAGGGGATAGAAAAGAGTTTAAGTGGACTAATGGGGCAGAAAAGAGTTTTCAGTTGTTGAAACAAAAAGTTACAAAATAACCTGTTTTAGCACTTCCAGATTTCAATAAGGTGTTTCAAGTAGATTGTGATGCTAGTGGTACTGCAATAGGAGCTGTTATGAGCCAAGAAGGTAAACCTGTTGCTTATTTCAGTGAGAAGTTAAATGATGCCAAGAGGAAATATTCTGTTTATGATCAAGAATTTTATGCTATAGTTCAAGCATTAAAGAAGTGGAGACATTATCTACTTCCTAAGGAGTTTGTTTTGTATACTGATCATCAAGCTTTGCAATATTTGAATAGTCAAGGAAAGTTGAATCAAAGACATTTGAAATGGGTTGAATTTTTGCAGAGTTATACATTTGTTTTGAAACACAAGAGTGGAAAGTCTAATAGGGTTGCAGATGCTCTTAGCAAAAGGCAACTATTGCTGACAGAAATGCAGATTGAAGTGGTTGGTTTCAAAGAACTCAAGAATTTGTATCCAGAGGATCCTGATTTTGGTGAAGGTTGGAAAGCTTGTACAGAACCTGTTACTCTAGACAGGACGAAATGGTTGGATTTCATCATCCAGGATGATATGCTATTCAGAGAGAGTCAGTTGTGCATTCCACGAAGTTCTATGAAGGAGAATCTCATCAAGGGGAAGCATAGCGGAGGATTGGCTAGACATTTGGGTCGCGATAAAATCTTTGGTTTGGTTAGTGAGAATTATTATTGGCCACAGTTGCAGTAAGATGTGAAGAAGTTTGTACAGAGTTGCAGAGTATGTCAGATGGCAAAAGGAGTGAAGCAGAATAAAAGGTTGTATCAGCCATTATCTGTACCAGAGAAGCTTTGGGAGGATATCAGCATGGACTTTGTTCTTGGTTTACCGAGGACACAGCGGGGACACGATTCAATTTTTGTGGTAGTTGATAGATTTTCAAAGATGGCACATTTTATTCTCTGCAAGAAGACTAATGATGTTGTTCATATAGCAGAATTGTTTTCCAGAGAAGTAGTGAGACTTCATGGTTTGCCAAAGACCATAGTTTCAGATCGGGACACTAGGTTTGTTGGATATTTCTGGCGTACATTGTGGAAGAAGTTGAAGACAGATTTGAAGTTTAGTTCATCACATCATCCACAGACTGATGGATAGACAGAGGTGGTGAATAGGAGTTTGGAAAATTTGCTGAGATGTTTGGTTGGAGATAAACCAACAGGATGGGATTTGATTTTACCACAGGCAGAATTTGCATATAATAATTCTGTCAATAGAAGCACTGGTAAATCACCATTCTAGATTGTATATGGAAGTAGTCCGAGAAATGCATCTGAATTGAGAAAGATAGATAAAGGAGAAATAACTAGTGCTGAAGCTGAGGATTTTGCAGAACACTTGAAGAACATTCATGAGGAGGTGAGGAAGCATATTAACAAGATGAATGCATAGTATAAGGCTAAGGTAGATGAGAAAATGAGGTATAAGGAATTTCAGGTTGGTGATGAAGTCATGGTTCATTTGCGGAAGGAGCGGTTTCCAGTTGGTACATATAACAAGCTGAAAATGAAGAAGTTTGGACCATGTAGGATACTGAAGAAACATGATTCAGGAAATGCATATGAGGTAGAATTACCTACTGAGCTAAATATTTCATGAGTGTTTAACATTTCAGATCTGACAAAGTATCATGAAGGAGTTGTTGAAGATGAGATTACAGTAGCACAGTGGAGTATTCCAGCAACTAGTTTAGACACTAAGGAGATCGAAGATATACTGGACAGTCATGTTGGCAGAAGCACAAGGAACATGACATATGAAGAATATCTGGTCAAATGGAAAGGACGACCTATTGAAGATTCATCATGGCTGACAAAGGAGGAGGTTAGCCATCTTGGTTTTCCTCTGCACACCTGAGTCGTGACAGGGTCACTTCTCAAATTACCCCGGGTGTCTGATGCAGGAGCATCCTGGGTGTAAGAGCAATCTTGCATCACCCAAAAATATTATTATTTTTATTTTCAATAAGGGCTATTTTGTGCAGAGCTGCTATTTATGGAAAGTTACTATTTTTGGTAATTTTTGTATGTGCTCAAAATGATCTTATTTCTTTCTTGGAAGTTTATTTTGGTCATATAAGTCTGCCAGTAAAGTTTCATTGCCAGATCAAGTGTATATTGGAAGATATTGAAGATTTTCGGTATTTGCAGTAGGGTACAGAAACTTTGAACTCAGTTTTGAAGGCTTTAGAGGCCCCGGATAAGGTCAAAAATTTGGGTGACGGGCGCTTGTGTGGGTCAAGCCTGTAGAGCGCTTCGTGGTGTTTCTGAAATGGTGTTATAATAGCCGAGCGGGTCAACTGGTGATGACTTATGGTCTTCGGAAGTTGGGCCACCTGAAATGGCAGAAAATAATTTTCTTCAAAATTTTTGTTCAGGTTTCAAAGTTTATCTTGAGCCGACTATGATGTAATAAAATGTAAAATAAAATAATTCTAAGTTGGTCGGCCTTATTGGCTAAAATTCTGGAACCTTCCCAAGCGGTGGAAAATTGTCTCTATAAGGAAGGCTGTATTATTGTCTTAGGCAGTTCAGAATAGTTCTGGGTAGTAGATCTGGGTATTGATTCGAGGCTTTGTCCTAAATAATATTGTAAGGGAATGCCCATGTGGCTTTGCATATTGTAATTCTGAAAGTTTGTAATTCCACATTTGTGGAGATAATAAGAAGCCAATTTTCTGTTCTTGCATATTATTGTTGTTGTTTCTCTATTTCTGTTATGTGTTTGTGGCATTAAGGGCTGCACCCTTCATCACAACTCTTGGACATATACTGGGAGCTGTATCTGTTAATCAAGGGTGCCAGTTTGAAAATAATGATACTACCTGTGATTGATGTAGGAGTGTGGCATAGATAAGGTGAAGAATAATGACAGATAACTCCTAAGTATGCAAGGATGGAAGCTTGTTCTACTTACATAGCTTTTGAAACATTGAATGATATTAGTGAACAGGAGCAAGGAACTGATTGACTTTATAATGCAGTGTGTTATAGGAACCTGTGAAAGATATGCAATTTCTTGGTGTATTGGCAAGAACAAAAAATAGGAGTGGTCCTCTGTTAGGCCAATTTTCTGTCATAGCAAAAATCTTATGAGATTGGCCTCTCCCATGCAAGTGTTTGTCAAATGTCTTGCCTCATGCTCTTTATTGTTGTTGCCTAGCTCTGGTCCATTTGCACATGCTGAATCATAAAACCCAAAAAATTATTCAAATTCTAGGGCCTGCTGGAAGTATTTCAAAATTTGTCACAGTGTCGAAAACCCACAGTGTTTCTAAAAGTCCATGATGTTTTTAGTCTGTGTGTTTTCGGCCTTCATTATTTTTGACCCAGTGCTTCCTGCTTTGTGAGCTTATTCTTTGGCGTTGGAAACTATGTGTGTTTTCAGTCTTCCATTGTGCCAAAAACATTGTGTGTTTTCGACCTCACACTAGTTCCCTGTTGCTGGCATTCCATCAACTGCACAAGTCTGACGTGGGTGGTGGGTCCAGGCTCTTCCTGATTGGCTATCGCATGGCCGCATGTCAGACTTTTTTGACATGTGATCATGCAACCACTTGCCACCTAGCTGTGCGGGTCCTAGTTTCTGCTCAGCTGCCTGGCGGTTTGCTTTGCTTTAGTGTGCAGGTGTGATGGATGGTGGAGCCCAGTCCTTCAAAGTTTCTTGTCACTGATTCTCTAGTTCTCTAGGCGGTTACATCTTCTATCTAGTGACTTGGCGACTGTTAGTCGTGTGATCTCTGAAAGGTTGTCGGTTATATACTAACATCTCACGACTTGGTGAACGGTTGGTCACGTAGTTGCTAAATGCTTGGCTTTTGTTAGCGGGTCCATTGTTAGGGTGTAGCAAGTTGGCATCTTTTGATTGGTTGGTGGATTCACAAGTTGGATAGCGTCAGTGGGTCTGTAGCCTTCTGAGGAGGTTAAAGCATGGACAGATCTGGTGGTTGCCATTATACCGTTGAGCGGAGGTGCTCACTTTTTAACATCACAGTATAGCGACAACCGTCAATTCTGGTTTATGAGGAGACTACCCGGTGGACCCGTTTGTGGTAGGTGGTGATGTGGTAGCCTATAATTGGCTATCGCATGATCACATAGCCTAGTTTTTAGCTATGTGATCATGCAACCGCTTGCCACGTGTCCCTGGGGCCCATCGACAGAATGGTGCTGGTTGCAGTTTAGTGGAGGTTATGGTGATCTAAGTTGGCGGGTTTTCATTCATCCATGTGGTGATGACTTGGCTTGTCAGAGGTGCTCACATTGAAAGCTTTTAATCTAATGGTCAGTGTATGATCTCAAGGAATATTCCAAGCCTTTGAGATCATGTGCCATCCGTTGAATTTTATTCCATTTTGCCAGGTTGCCTGTTATGCTTAGTTGGACCATTTTCCATGTGGTGCTTAGTTGTTGTGTTCCTATTGGTCGACGTGGATGTGATCAGAAGTGGGACCATTATCAGAGGGGTCTATGATGAGGATGGATCCTACAGCCGGTGTAAGTTCTCATGGGATTTGTTAGAGCCCTGAGATCTTATGCCAGCCGTTCATTTTAAAGGCTTAAGGAAAGTGGGTCCTGTGTCAGTATGACCGAGCGTGAATTGCAAATGAAATGGTGATGTGTGACATCTTGTGGACCCAAGTGCAGTCTAGTGTTTGACAGAGTGGATAAAGAAGTTAACGGTGTCGACAAATTTAATATGGTTGCGCATTCACAGAAAGATAGGGGTGATTCACTAGTTTGTCTGGTGATTGCGCGAATGATGGTCATGAAGTCACTAAGTGTTTAGCTAAGGCATGAAATGTTTAGCAAATTGGCAAAAGTCCTTTGTCGCTAATTCGCTAAGTCTAGTGGGGCCACATTTAGAGGAAAATCATAAACCCATGAAAGAAATTGATCTAACAGCTGTGTTTTAAAGGTGATGATGATTTAAATGTGGGCCATCGTTTCTCTACAGGCACCATAGAAGTGGCCGTTGGTATTCAAATTCAAATTTTTCTGAGAGCTTCCAACACCAGAAAGTACCAAATTTATGGATTTTATTGCAGAAATGACCCTGTTCGGTGAGAAATGACTAGTTTGCTATTTGTGGTGTGGTCCAGGGTGCTGTTGGATTGTTTGCAGGGCTTGTACCATGGTGGTTGTGTGCTCAAGGCTTGTTGCAGGGTGTCCTTTTGAGCCTGATTTTATGATCCCCTGTACCTGCAGAGAGGACTTTCATGATTGTGGATCAGTTCTAGTTTCCTATGTTTCCCACCCCTATAATAACTTTTAGACCATTTCCAGCAAGTTGGGTGGTTGAGAACCTAACCCTAGCTGTCTGAAGCTTGTTGCATCCGATCTTGAGGATCCCAAGGTAGCTAGGGGTATAAGTTGCAGATTTTTGGATTTTGCAAGGGTTCCAAAAATGTTGTTCCTTTTGGTCCCTAGTTTTTATACGAATAGAGGTCTGATTTGGTGCCTTTTTCTCATCTTGGTGTCATGCCAATTGTATGCTGATCCTGATTGTGTTAAGGAAAATATTCTTGAATCCCAATATTGTATCTTGTGTATGTCTTCTTGCTTGTCTCTAAGCTCATATATGTTAATGTCACAAAGTATGTTAATGTATGGTAAACAAAGAGTATTTTGAATTCATCTCTGAGTTTCTAACAAAGTTAGGATTAAAGCCTTCTAGGTGAATTCAGTGAGTTTGCAGCTAGGTATAAAATTTGATGTCCTTGTGCTTGAGGGAAAGGGGTAATAGGAAAAGCACTTACCCTGGGTTCTATTGTGTTTGACTTAAAGTATTTAGTAGATGTATACAGTTAGGTGACTCTTAGCCCTGGGATAAGGCACTGGTCTTTTCTTTTGAAGTTTCATGGTTAACAACCACACAAACTTAAACATTCATTTGATAAACCTTTTATAGACTTGTGTTGAGCATTGTATACATCATTTTGAGACTCCTTTGAAAAAGTGAGTCAAGGGTACACCCGCCTAAGCATTGAAGCTCAAAGAGTAGAAGGATCCTTTGATCCTTGTCAGTTGGCCCTCTTCCTTATGGACTTTGGGGTGGTGATAGAGTCAGGATTTTATTTATATTATCCATCAAGTGTAAATCTACAAGTTGAAGATCAAAGGGAATAATCCACAACCAACAAAATGGCGACTCCGCTAGGGACAACTATGAAGATATGCATTTGTAAGACTCATTGATTCTACAAGGGAGAATCTAAAGAGAAAGGTATAAGTCCATTCTTATTTTCTTAAGTGTTTCAAGGATTTCCTATCTAGGTGGGTGGCAACTCAAAGCTTTGAACCAGTGCAACATATTGAAGAAGCATGGAAAAAAGAAGAAATACGAGGTCATATGTTAGAAAGAATTCGGAGGTCACTCTGGAGCAATTACCTAGATAGGGAAACAAGAGCTGGATTAGAAGGAATGGTGAGTCTACTAGTGCTCCCATGAGAGAACAGAGAAATGCTAGAGCCAGAAGACCACATGTATCCTCAAGTGAGAATGGTTCACAAAATAGAATTTCTAGATCAAAAGGTGGTCACTCTGAAGAGAGATTCTATGATACCCCTGAAGCTACATTTTAGGACAAGGGTCCTTTGCCTGCAGGTCATGATGAACAAAATAGAGATGTGGTTTTAGAGGTTGAATTGGATCTCAATGAAGATCAATTCAGAAGAGAACCCATGAGACATAGGCGGGTCTTTTTCCCATATCAAAATCTTCCTGATATGGATGTGTCATCTGGTTCTGATGATGTTATCGTAGATCCTGATGACTTGAATGCACTGAGGCTGCAGTTGGTAGAGCAGGATGCCAGACATAAAAGATTATAGGAGGAGAGAGAGGCTGAAAAGGTAAATGCTTTGAGAGAGAGGCAGTCTCTTCTAAGAAAAATAAATGAAATGAAGGAGAGAAAAAAGATTCTTGCTTCTACTCCTAAAACATTTTAGCATGATGTTTTTGGTGATCTTGATGCCTTGAGGAGTGAGAAAGAATGCTTACTGTAGGATCATGAATTTGAAAATGAGGGCCCTGTGGTTAGAAAAGTGCAAAGCTATGTCCCTTTGCCTGAAGATAAGGATGGGCATAGGATTACCAGACCTACTGTTATCATAAATGAGAAAGGAAAGTAGAAGATGGTGGGTGACCAAGAAAGCAAACCAGTAACAATACCAGGGATCCCACCACCTGATTCAGATAAGGACACTGAAATGGAGAGAAGGAGAAAGGAAGATGAGGACCTTGCAAGAGAACTAGAGAGAGCTGAGGTTGACACTGCCATTGCAGAAAAGAAAAGGAAGATCCAATTTTTGTGGGCTTCTTCAACTAATGATCTTGGCCCATCTGCTATTGAACTAGGTATGCCATCTATGACTACTACTATTCCACTTAGTAATGCTACTAGTTCTTTTCCTTCTACATCTGCTAGGATAGGTGCAGATCCTAGGCAGTAGTCAAATGCACAAATAAATGTAGATGCTAATGTTGATCCTAGGGTTAACACTAGTTTGAGCTTTCAAAGAAGACCCATGCAATTAGAACGTTATAGGAAAATAAGTTTTGATAGAATTCCTGGCTATCCAAATACTTTTCCAAGTGATATTAGAGATAAGGTACCTAATTTTGCTAGTAATAATGCTATAAGTTGTGAGGAGCATCTTAGGTTATTTGTTGATATGCTTAATGATTATGAGGTAGAGCATGAGGATGTTGTCATGAAATTGTTTGTTCAATCTCTAATGGAGGATGCTAGAGATTGGTTTAAGAGGCTTCCTGATAGATGTATTGATACTTGGGACTCTTTTGAGAAATGTTTCAAGGAGCAAAATGGTGATAGGTCTAATGCTAGCTTCATGTTGAATGAATTCAATACCATAAGGAAAAATCAGAATGAGTCTGCAGCTGATTTCAACATGAGATTTCATAAAGGTATGCACAAGTTGTTCCAAGTCATGCAGTTGGATGACAATGTCTATCTGACTACATACTTCAATGCATTTGATGGGAAGATGAGATATTTATTGAGGGATAAAGAACCAAGAACTCTTAGGGATGCTTTTAGGATTGCTGTCAATATTGAGAACAACATGAAAATATCAGGAAAGTTGGGTGGAAAGAGAGATGACCCAAATTTGTTTGGGAACAGGAAATACAAAAAAGAAAATGATAAGAGCATTGGATCTAGGAGGCAAGAAGAAGATAAGTTGGATAAGGTGCTTAATACATTGAAGGATTTGAAGGCACCTGCAAATAGGAACATCAGTGCTCCTACCAATGAGAGGTCTTGGTTCAACAACAATTTCAGTAAGCAGAATAGACTGCAGAATTACCCCTACAACACCCAATGGAAGGATGGAAAGCCTATTGTCCCTGCTGCAAGAGGAAACAATGATAGAGGTGTCCCTGACCCTCTACATAAAGCTTCAGTGAATGTCATGGAGGATGTACCATGGTGTGTTACATGCTAGTCCCCTCATTCTATAGAGCATTGTGTGGTTGCACAGTCTATGGCTGCAAATCAAGATTGTGGCAATGAGGAGATAGAACAAGAAGAAAAATAAGATGATGTTGGTTGCAACATGGCTTCTTCATATCTAGGATATGAAGATGACTCTGATTTTGATGAAGAGGTAGATGTGAATGTGAAGAGACATAATTAGGCCCTTTTTCATCAAGAGATTTTTTCTGATGGTGAATGCGTTGATCAGAAAACATGTAACATGAACTCTTCTCCCAAGACAATAAATTTGAGAAGACCTTGTAGAGAAGAGATGGAGAGGATTACTATAGAAATGATTGCCTAGGTGCAAACTAGAGGCATAGTGGCAAGGAACATAAATGAGAAAGCTGTAGGAATGTTTATAAAGAGTACCAATTTTGGGGAACCTAATGAGAACAAATCAAAGGTTGATCACATGGTGAAATTAAAAAATGTAAAAAGTAAATATTGTGAGCCTAAGGGAGTTGGAGTTGAAAAGATCTCTTGTGATATTGAGAAGCCAGTTAACACAATGGCTAAGATTGAAAAAATGAAGGTGGTCAATACACCTAATATGTTAGACAAGCAAAAAGATATTAAGGTTGTGCAAATTGAGATTCCTGCTTCTACCCCTGTTGACATGTTATCTGTATTATCACAAATTATAGTTAAGGTTCCATTGTCAGAATTGTTGAGGATCCCTGAACATAAAGATAAAGCTATTGCATGGATTGGTAATACTCACAAAAATGATACTTCATGTAATGGATCTTAGGATAAAGCTTTGAAGGATGTTGCTGCTCAGGGAATTATGTCTCAAATTCCTCCAATATATTTGGACAGTTCTGTCAATGCCAACCTTGAAAATATTGACCCATTCTTCTTAAGTGTTCTTGTGAATGGGACGAAGTTAAGAAATTGTATGATTGATAGTGGTGCCTCTAATACTATCATGCCTTTCAAAATCATGGAGAGGTTGGGCCTTAAAGTTGATACAGTGCAGGGCAGGTGTTGTGCAATGGATCAGAGGGAGGTACCAGTTATTGGGACTATCAATGCAATGCCCTATAGGTTGGCAGCATATCCAGAGAAAGAGCTAACAATCATTGTTTTTGTGGTGGATATCCCCCCTCATTATGGGATGTTTCTATCTAGGAGATGGAGTGTTGCCATGGGTGGAAGTTTATAGTGTGATTTGTCCTATGCAACTTTCAAGATTGATGATCAGTTCGTCAAGATTGAGCGAGAGCCAAGAGTATGCCACATGATTGAGAGAAACATAGATAATGAAACTACATGTTTTTTAGATACTGATGTAAATGCTTTTAGGGAAAAGATCCTTGTATTTGAAAATGAACATATTTTGTCACCTATTTCTACTGAGGTAGGTGCTGACTTTGTGAAGGGTGATTTGTGGGTCATGTAGTTTGATGGTGCAAACTACAAAGATGGTGCAGGAGCAGGTATTTTACTTATTTCTCCTGATGGAAACACCTACAAGTTCTCTTTCACATTGAATTTCTTTTGTACCATAAATATAGTAGAATATGAGGCCTTGTTGTTAGGACTGAGGTTGGCACAAAAGCATGGTATAAAATGCATGTGTTATTGGTGATTCTGAGTCAGTGTATGCTTCCAAGAATAGAAGGTTGAAGCAATATAGGAATGCAGTGTGGGATTTGATTGAGCATTTTGATGCCTTTAATATTGAGTGGAGTGATAGGAGTAACAACAAGATGGCTGACTTGTTGGCCAATATTGAAATCAATCCTAATGATGTTACATTCTCTGGTATTTCTAAAGTTGAAATTCAGGCTAGGCCTAGTATACCAGACAATATTGAGAATTGGCAAGTTTTTGATGATGATAATGATATTTTGAAGTTTATGGATTGTAAGGATCAGTATCATGGTCAGGAATTTGATTGTTCAGCCTTGGTTGAGTCAATAGAAGGAAGGGAGGTTATCTTAGGCAATGAGGTCATTCAGCTTAGAACTAACAAGGTACCCAAGGGGCTTGTTGTTTTGGAGACTATATTTGACAACCAAGATAGAGTTCAAAAGAATATCAAAGGAGAAGATCATGCTGATCTTGAAGAGATAAATCTTGGATCACATGAGGCACCTAAGAAAGTATACATTGGTAGAGATATATCTCAAAAGGTGAGGAGACCTTTGGTTGAATTATTGAGGAAATTCAGGCATGTTTTTGCATGGTTGTATGATGACCTAAAGGTTTATAAAGAGGATTTATTTTAGCATGTTATTCCACTAAGAGAAGATGCTAAACCTTTCCGACAAAAGAAAAGGCCTATTAATCCTACTTTGGCACCCAAGATGCAAGAAGAATTAATGAAGTTGAGAGATGTTGGCATTATCAAACCTATAAGGCATTCTTCTTGGGTGTCAAATCTTGTTCCTGTAAGAAAAAAGAATGGTGACATCAGGCTTTGTGTGGACTTCAGAAATTTGAACATCAGCTCATTGAAAGATAATTATTGTTTGCCCAATATGGAGGCTATGTTGCAGAGAGTAACCAGATCAGAATTGATGTCAATGATGGATGGTTTCTCTGGCTACAATCAGGTCATTGTTAAGGAATAAGAACAATTCAAGATAGCCTTTACAACACCTTGGGGAACATATGTTTATGTGAGAATGCCTTTTGGTCTCAGAAATGTTGGTGCTACTTTTTAGAGGCAATGGATGTTTCCTTTTCAGATTTCATTAATGATTTCCTTGTTGTGTATCAGGATGATTTAACTGCCTATTCCAAGAAGGAAGAGGACCATTGTGCTCATTTAGAGAAAATATTTATGAGGGCCTTGGAATTTGGCATTTCATTAAACCCAAGGAAATGTTCTTTTGGTGTCACATAAGGTAAGTTGCTTGGCCACTTGGTTGGGAAGAAAGGAGTGAGAATTGACCCAGAGAGGGTAGCAAAAATTGATAAAATTCAGAGGCCAAAGAATGTTAAAGGGATTCAGTCCTTCTTTGGTCAGGTCAATTCTCTAAGGAGGTTTGTGACAAACTTTGCAGAGGTTACCAGACCTATTTCCAAGATGTTGAAGAAGGGATCTGTAATTAATTGGGAGGGTGAGCCTGATGAGGCTTTCAAGAATATCAAGCAGGCTATCAAAGATGCACCAGTGCTAAAGGCACTTGATTATAGTGTCCCAATACATATCTTTTCTTTTGCATCTTTCCATACTATTGCTGTAGTTTTGTTACAAAAGAATAAGGATGGTTTTGAGAAGCCTATTGCATTTTTCAGTAAATCTTTGCAGGCTGCAGAATTAAAGTATGACATAAATGAGAAACAAGCTTATGCACTTGTGAAAGCAATCAAGGCTTTTAGATGTTACTTGATGGGAGCAGTTGTGATTGCTTTTGTGCCAAGTGCAGCTGTGAAGGACATTTTCTCATAGCAAGAGGTGTCTAGAAGAAGATGCAGATGGATCAATAGGATCCAGGAATTCAATGTTGAGATCCAGATCACTAAATTGGTTAGAGGACAAGGATTGGCAAAGCTGATGGCCCAATCCAATCTAGATGCAAACCAGGTAAATCATTCTGAAATTGATTATACATGTGATATGGATGATTGTATTTGGTATCAGGATATTATTTACTATTTGAGAAACATGAGGTGTCCAGATAGTATGAATGATAATCAAAAGAGGACATCGAAGTTACAAGCCATCAAGTATGTAATTGTGAAATGTAGGTTGTATAGAAAGAATCTAGATTGCATACTATTGAAATGTTTAGATGAGAATCAGGCTAATATATTGTTGAAGGAGATGCATGAGGGAGTTTGTGGTGGACATTATATGGGTAAAACAACTACTCATAAGATCTTGAGAGCAAGATTTTGGTGGCCCACAATCTTCAGGGATGTAGAACAGTTGGTAAGGAGATGTGATGCTTGTCAAAGGTTTTCTGGTAAGCTTAAGTTTTCAGGTAATGTACCATTAAAACCAGTAGAAGTTCAAGCTTTGTTCCAGCAGTGGGGAATCGATTTCATAGGGGAGATACCAAACAAGTCAAGTGGAGGACATTCATGGATCTTAGTTGCCACTGATTATTTTACAAAGTGGGTAGAAGCTATACCTACAAGGAATGCAACTAGCAGGGTGGTAATTGACTTTCTGATGAATAATATTATTATAAAGTTTGGGTGCCCTGAGAGGATAGTGAGTGATATTGCTATGTGCTTCAGGTTTTCCGAATATAAGGACTTTTGCAAAGGTTTGGGGATTTAGATTTCTAATTCCTCACCTTATCATCCGCAAGGAAATGGTCAAGTAGAATCTACTAATAAGGGCTTGATTAAAATATTGAAGAGAATTCTAGAGAAGAATAAGAGGGCATGGAATTCAAAGCTGCCAGTAGCTTTATGGGCTGATAGGGTAACTATGAAGAGGGCAATTGGTTGTGCACCATTTGACCTGGTGTATGGAATTCATGCCAGAATGCCTCAGAATAATTTGTTGGAGATGTACAAGTTTGTGTAGTTGTCTGATGATGACATTGATGATGAGATGTAGTTGAGAATTGAGGACCTCATTACGTTGGATGAAACTAGAAGAGAATCAGTTGCGAGGAATGCCAAATTGCATTTGCAAGTTAAGAATCTATATGATAAAAATACTGTTGACAGAAAGTTTGAGCCTGGTGATTTGGTGTTAGTTTGGAATGCCAGATTGGAGGATAAGGGGAAACGTGGTAAATTTGATCCCATTTGGTTAGGGCCATATCTGATTTATGAGAAATGGGGCCAAGATTCTTACATCATCAAGGATTTTAATGGTGATATTCAGGAGTTGCCAGTTCATGGACAATTCTTGAAGTAGTAATTCATTTGAAGTACTCTATTTTCCATGAACAGTAGTTAGGGTTATACATCTTGTAAATCTCTATATATAAGTTGCTTTCCCCTACCTTGTTTTGCGCTGGTCTATCAGTTTTTGGTCCTGTTGCTTGGTCTTGCCCTACTTGTTTCTTGGTCTCTACAATTTTATCCTGTAGGATGGTCTACTTTAACCAGTGATTCTAGGTCCTTGCTATGCCTACAGGAGGCATACATCCCTAGACAGAGCCACTGTTAGGCTAATTTTCTATCATAGCAAAAATCTTATGAGATTGGCCCCTCCCCTACAAGTGTTTGTCAAATGTCCTACCTCGTGCTCTTTATTGTTGTTGCCTAGCTCTGGTCCAATTTGCACATGCTGAATCATAAAACCCAAAAAGTTATTCAAATTCTAGGGCCTGCTGGAAGTATTTCAAAATTTGCCACAGTGTCGAAAACCCACAGTGTTTCTGAAAGTCCATGATGTTTTTGGTCTATGTGTTTTTGGCCTTTTTTGTTTTTGACCTTGTGCTTTCTACTTTGTGCACTTATTCTTTGGTGTTGGAAACTCTGTGTGTTTCCGGTCTTCCGTTGTGCCGAAAACATTATGTGTTTTCGACCTCGCACTAGTTCCCTATTGTTGGCGTTCCCTCAACTGCGCAAGTCAGATGTGGGTGGTGGGTCCAGGCTCTTCCTGATTGGCTATCGCATGGCCACATGTTAGAATTTTCTGACATGTGATTATGCGACTACTTGCCACCTAGCCGTGCGGGTCCCAGTTTCTGTTCAGCTGCCTAGCGGTTTGCTTTGCTTTAGTGCGCAGGTGCGATGGATGGTGGAGCCCAGTCCTTCAAAGTTTCTTGTTGCTAATTCTCCAGGTCTCTGGGCTGTTACATCTTCTATCCAGTGACTCGGTGACTGTTAGTCGTGTGATCTCTGAAAGATTGGTGGTTATCTACTAAATCTCATGACTTGCCGAATGGTTGGTTGCGTAGTCACTGAATGCTTGGCTTTTGTCAGCGGGTCCATTGTCAGGGTGGATCGAGTTGGCATCTTTTGATTGGTTGGTGGATTGACAAGTTAGATAGCACCGGTGGGTCCGCAGTCTTCTAAGGAGGTTAAAACGTGGACAGATCTGGTGGTTTCTGTTATACCACTGAGTGAAGGTGCTCACTTTTTAACATCACAGTATAGCGACAACCATCGATTCTGGTTTATGAGGAGACTGCCCGATGGACCCATTTATAGCAGGTGGTGATGTGGTAGCCTGTGATTGGCTGTCGCATGATTGCATAGCCTAGTTTTTGGCTATGCGATCATGTGACCGCTTGCCACATGTCCCTAGGGCCCATCGATAGAATGGTGCTGGTTGTAGTTCGGTGGTGGTTATGGTGATCTGAGTTGGCAGGTTTTCATTTGTCCGCATGGTGATGAATTGGCTTGTCAAAGGTGCCCACATTGAAAGCTTTTAATCTAATGGTTGGTGTATGATCTCAAGGAATATTCCAAGCCTTTGAGATCATGCGCCATCCATCAGATTTTATTCCATTTTGCCAGGTTGCCTATTATGCTCAGTGGAACCATTTACCATGTGGTGCTTAGTTGTTTTGTTCCTATTGGTTGACTTGGATGTGCTTAGAAGTGGGGCCATTGTCAGAGGGGTCTGTGATGAGGACGGATCCTACGGCTGGTGTAAGTTCTCATGGGATTTGTCAGAGCCTTGAGATCTTACGCCAACCATTCATTTCAAAGGCTTAAGGAAAGTGGGTCCCATGTCAGTATGACTAGGCGTGAACTACAAATGAAATGGCGATGTGTGGCATCTTGTGGGCCCAAGTGCAATCTAGTGTTTGGTGGAGTGGATAAATAATTTAACGGTGCTGACAAATTTAATATGGTCGCGCATTCGTGGAAAGATAGGGGTGATTCGCTAGTTTGTCTGGTGAATGCACGAATGATGGTCGGGAAGTCACTAAGTGTTTAGCGAAGGCACAAAATGTTTAGTGAATTGGTGAAAGTCCTTTGTCACCAATTCACTAAGTCTGGTGGGGACACTTCTAGAGGAAAATCATAAACCCATGAAAGAAATTGATCTGACGGCTGTGTTTTAAAGGTGATGATGATTTAAATGTGGGCCATCATTTCTCTATAGGCACCATAGAAGTGGCCATTGTTATTCAAATTCAAATTTTTTTGAGAGCTTCCAGCACCAAAAATTACCAAATTTATGGATTTTATTACAGAAATGACCCTGTTTGGTGAGAAATGACTGGTTTGTCATTTGCGGTGTGGTCCAGGGTGTTGTTGGATCATTTGTAGGGCTTGTACCATAGTGGTTGTGTGCTCAAGGCTTGTTGTAGGGTGTCCTTTTGAGCCCTGTTTTATGATCCCTTGTACTTATAGAGAGGACTTTCATGATTGTGGATCAGTTCTGGTTTCCTATGTTTCCCGCCCCTGTAATAACTTTTAGACCATTTCTAATAGGTTGGGTGGTTGAGACCCTAACCCTAGCTATCTGAAGCTTGTTGCATTCAATCTTGAGGATCCCAAGGTAGCTAGGTGTATAAGTTGCAGATTTTTGGATTTTGCAAGGGTTCCAAAAATGTTGTTACTTTTGGTCCTTGGTTTTTGATTGTAATATACTAATAGAGGTCTGATTTGGTGCCCTTTTCTCATCTTGGTGTCATGCCAATTGTATGCTGATCTTGATTGTGTTAAGGAAAACATTCTTGAATCCCAATCTTGTATCTTGTGTATGTCTTCTTGCTTGTCTCTGAGCTCATATATGTTAATGCCACAAAGTGTGTTAATGTATGGTAAACAAAGAGTATTTTAAATTCATCTCTAAGTTTCTAACAAAGTTAGGATTAAAGCCTTCTAGGTGAATTCAGTGAGTTTGCAGCCAGGTATAGAATTTGATGTCCTTGTGCTTGAGGGAAAGGCATAATAGGCAAAGCACTTACCCTAGGTTCCATTGTGTTTAACTTAAGGTATTTAGTAGAGGTATACAATTGGGTGACTCTTAGCCCTGGGATAAGGCACTGGTCTTTTCTTTTGAAGTTTCATGGTTAACAACCACACAAACTTAAACATTCATTCGATAAACCTTTTATAGACTTGTGTTGAGCATTTTATACATCATTTTGAGACTCCTTTGAAGAAGTGAGTCAAGGGTACACCCGCTTGAGCATTGAAGCTCAAAGAGTAGAAGGATCCTTTGATCCTTGTTAGTTGGCCCTCTTCCTTGTGGACTTTGGGGTGGTTCTAGTCAGGATTTTATTTATATTATCCATCAAAGTGTAAATCTGCAAGTTGAAGATCAAAGGGAATAATCCACAACCAACATCATCTTTGAGGGGGTGCATTCTATTGTAGAGTGTAAAAGGTTCTGCGAGAAAAAGTTTTGGAATACAGTGAATTTAGTTTGGCATAAAAGAACTAATTGCAAAAAGGGGATTTGAGAGTCTTTATGTTTAAGTAAAGACACAGATATTTCTTTTGTTGTAATTCAAGAATCCATAGTTTTTATTAAGGTTGTTGCCTTATTGTAAACTAGTTGGAGCCAGTTCAAACTTGTTGTGAGGAGAGTTGTAGCTCTCAGTTGTAACGGGTGGTTGCCCATTGGATTAGTGATACCATGGTTTTTCCCATCTTGGGTTTCCACGAGATAATTCTGCATGTCTTATATTTTTACTATGTGCTTCTTATTTTTGAAAGTCTATGTTAAATATTGATTCACCCTCTTCCCCTTTCAGTATTGTACATTTTTTAGAGATGACATGTTTGATTACTAAAATTGATGACAGTTGGTTATGGCACATAAGGTTTTGTCATATAAACTTTGATAGCATTGTGAAAGTAAGTACTGCATTTGTTGTAAGAGATTTGCCTAAGAGATTTGCCTAAGATTATGAAACTTACTAACATGATTTGCAAAGAATGTGATATGGCTAAGCAGAAGAGAAGTTCATTTCCTAGTAAGAAGTTCATAACAACAAAGAAGTTATAAATTGTTCATATAGATTTGAGTGGTCACACAAGGACTAGAGGGTTCTATGGTGAAAGGTATTTTATGATTCTTGTTGATGATTTTACAAGAATGATGTGGATTGCATTTCTTAAAGAAAAATTTGAAGCATTTGATAAATTTAAATTGATTAAGAACAAAGTTGAGAATGAATCTAGAGTGAAGATTAAATGTTTAAGGTCTGATAGAGGCGGAGAATTTACTTCGAAGGAATTTAATACTTTTTGTGAAGTGAATGGTATTAAGAGAGAACTTTTAGCCCCTAGAACACATGAACAAAATGGTATTACAGAAAGAAGGAACAAATCTATAAATGAAGCAGCAAGAGCTATGTTATTTGAGAATGATTTAGCGAAGACATTCTTGAGAGAAGCAATGAATACAATAGTATATACAATGAACATAGTACAAATCAGAGCAGACACAAACAAGACACCTTATGAATTATGGTTTGGACATGCGCCATTAGTTAAGTATTTCAGAATTTTTAGAAGTAAGTGTTATATTAAGAGAGATGATGATATTGGAAAGTTTGATCCCAAACGTGATGAAGGTATATTTCTTGGTTATTCATTGAAAAGAAAAGCTTATAGATGTTTCAATAAAATAAATAAGACTATTGGTGAGAGCATAAATGTTAAAGTTGATAAAAATTTCAAAATTTAGGAAATAATGCTTGATTATGGATTTGATGAAGAAGTTCATCCTAGAATTGATCAATAAAATGTTGAATTGTATTATGAAACTGACAATGATTTGAAGAATGAGAGTCACATTAAGGAGATAAGAGAAGAACCTAGAGAAGAACATGGATTTGAAGTAAGAACTGAGATAGTGACACCTAATAGGAATCTAGCAAGAGATCACCCTGCTGATCAGATTATTGAAAGCATAGAAAAAGGAGTTATGAGAAGGAATAAGGTACAAGAAGAACTTGTTAGGAATGGGAACACTGAGAGGGGGGGTGAATCAGTGTTCACTGTAATTTATCTTTTTACTTAATCTTAAAATGAGCTTGAATACTTAAATAATGAAATGAACATTCACATAAACATGAAACATGAAATCAACACATAACACCAATATGGTTATGGGGAAACCCAAATAGGTAAAAACCCTGGTGGAAATTGACACCTACTAATATTCTGTACTAGTGTTTTATGATCCTTGTTAGAAGATCTTTAACCCTGTTAGGAGTTTCTTTACAATATGTTTAGTATAGTAGACCTTGTCAAGGGTCATACCCTATTAGGAGTCTTTTACAATAAACCCTGTTAGGGGTGTGGATGCACTATCCTAGAGCTTACTACTCAAGTGGTGAAGGCTACAACCTTTTGATCTCAGATACACACTATATCTACTAGATGAACTATCACCGTGACACTGCTTGTTTGATCAGTTCCTTTGATGCACTGATGCTTTGACCTCTTGAAAAGCTCTAATACATCTTATCAAATCTCCACACACTTCTGCTCTGCTTATCTTCACTCTATATCAACTCTCATGCTAATTACAATGGGCGCATCTAATATTTATATGCGCATACAAAATAAATAACTAGGTCGGCCCTTTAACCGATTACATACAATGCTTCCAATTGAATTGGTTCAAGTGTGTTTACAAAAAAACATAATTATATGTTAGCAACCTAATTAAAATAGGTGCATAGCCTTTACAACATAATATTATAACCACAAACCAAAATACCAACAGTTGGCTGCCTTCTCTGTTCTTCTCTAGCATTCACTGTCTGTGCAACTTTAACTCTCTTTATCTTCCTCATAATGAACCTTCTGATCATGCCCTCTTAGACTTAGCATGAATATGATGTAACCAAATTAACTTCTAAGGCACATACCATAATTCTATCATATGCACGTGCGCTGATGCTCTAATCTTTAGGTACTCTGTACACTATCTAGTCATCAACACTTAGCCAATTTTGATCTTCTCATCAAGTGCGTTGACTCCAACACACTATATGACTTTGTTGCCATAATGAAAACACTATATTAAGTCATATACACTAGTATAGTCAACTTTCCAATAGAACTATGTTTGATTTCTCAAATTGAACTTAAAACTACTCATGAAGCTTGTAAAGATGAAAATTTGATTAAAGCAATGAAAGAAGAACTAGATCAAATTGAAAAGAATAAGACTTGGGAGTTGGTCCCTAGACCTAAAGATAAAAATGTTATAAGAACTAAATGAGTATTCAAGAACAAGATGAATGAACAAGGAGAAGTTGTAAGGAACAAAGCAAGATTGGTATGTAAAGGATACTCACAACAAGAAGGAATTGATTATGAAGAGAGTTTTGCACCTATTGCAAGAATTTAAGTGGTAAGAATGTTTTTGGCTTATGGAGCTTCTAAAAAATTCAAAGTATATTAGATGGATGTGAAGTCAGCATTTCTGAATGGAGAATTAGAAGAAGACATCTACATTGAGCAGCCTAAAGGTTTTCCCTTGACTCATGAAGGAGATATGGTATGTAAATTGAACAAAGCTTTATATGGATTGTATCAAGCACCTAGAACATGGTATGCAAGATTAGATAAATATTTGATAAAATTAGGATTTGCTAAAGGCACAACAAATAGTAATTTATATCTGAAAGAGATTGAGAATAGTTTGTTGATTATAGTTATCTTTTTTGATGATATTATCTTTGGTGGAGAAGATGAAGCTAGTGATAAATTTGCAGATGAAATGAAGACATAATTTGAAATGAGCATGATTGGTGAGATGAAATAGTTATTAGGATTACAGATATCACATAATAGTGATGATATTTTCTTATATCAAGAAAAGTATCTAAAAGACTTGTTGCAAAAATTTTGAATGGAAAATTGTAAGCCGGTTGGTACATCTATGGTAACTGGTTATAAGTTATCTAGCACTGATGAAACTCTTGTAGTTGAACAAAAGAAGTACAGATCTATGATTAGAGGATTGTAGTATTTAACTCATACAATACTAGATATATCACATGCAGTTGGAATTGTTGCAAAATTTCAAGCTGACCCTAAAGAGTCACATTATACAACAGTAAAAAGAATATTTAGATATTTGAAAGGCACAATTGACTATGGGTTATGGTATGATCAATCTAATGACTTTACCCTATGTGCATATATAGATGTAGATTGGGGAGGTAATGTTGATGAAAAAATGAGTACAAGTGGTGGAGCATTTTTCCTTGGAGGAAGATTGGTTTCTTGGTTAAGTAAGAAACAAATTTGTATTTCACAGAGCACAGAAAAAGCAAAATATGTAGTAGAAGAAAACAATTGTAATTAGATAATATGGATGAAACAAATGTTGAAGGATATCAGAATTAAATTTGATGAGCCCTTTGTTATACATTGTGATAACACCAGTAGAGTAAGTATGTCAAAAAATCTTGTGTTGCATTCTAAGACAAAGCATATACAAATCAAGTATCATGTTGTAAGAGAGAAAGTTGTAGAGAAAGAAGTCAAAATTGAGTATATAAGTACAAAAGAGCAGATTGTAGATATATTTACAAAACCCTTACCTAAAGATACATTTGAGTATTTGAGAGGTATGCGTATGGTTATGCCCTAACCTACTTTTGAGAAGTGATGCAGATTATTGCATCAGTCCAGTGGTATATGAGTTCTATCTTTTATGGACTGTATGTTGGTACTTCCTCTATGGGGGAGTATGTGTGTTTTGAGCTGAGTCATAAAGGACTCTTGTGAATGGATTTTTTGAAAAGTATCTTTTGACATTGAGGTTTTTGTAATAGATTGACATAGTGATGCTTTATCTATCAGTGATATCAATGGGGGAGAAGGATACATGAAAAAATATATTAGAGGAGATGAAGCAATATAAAATGTAAAAAATTGTAAGATTTTATTGATGAAGAGGTTTTGAAAATATTTCAGAGCAGTAGTATTGCAGTTTGGTATTTATGGAACTTGGATGTTTTTTCATCTATGTTTCCATCAATGCCAATGGGGGAGATTGTTAGGAATGAATGTTGAATATGTGCTATGGGGGAGTATTTGGAGTCATTCTATAGTAGTTGTATGTTGCATTCATGACTATGATTATCATTGATGTCAACACAGTGATCTACTAGAGATTAGCAGAGAAGTAGATAGTGTTTGAATTAGCGCATGTGGAGTATTACAGATAAAGATATGCGAAGTTGAGAATTTATTCTACATTGTTTCTTGCAATTATGGTCAAGAGCACGTACAAAAATTCAATTCTTCATGACAGTTATGTGTAATTTAGTGGAAGTAGTATTCAGACAATATTCTTGAGAAGTGACTTGTGGTAACTGGATTATATCTCCTAATTGGGATAGAATCTGGGCATGCGAAGTTATATAGTTGATGAAGACATTTTTGTGGTGTCCTAGATAAGACAACATGGTTAGAGGTCGCACGTGTGAAGATTTATTTTGTTTTGAAGCCAATAGTTTTTATGTAATTGTGGATAATTATGTAACGTGTGAAGGTTTATATTTTGTATTTGGTTAAGCCTTGTTGGCTGACTCATTTGTAATTATTTTAGTGTGGTATAAAGGAAGGATTCTTTTCCTTGATTATAATGTGGAATATAATGAGATATAGATGTGAATTGCAAAATTGAGCAATATATGTTGAAAGTGTAAGGAAACTCAGGTGCGGAAACAGCTTCCTACGCTAATCTCTATAGGAGAGTATTGTGCAAATTCTTATAAATCCTTACAATTTCAAATTCGTTAACTAATTTAACAAAGATATTGCAACCACATACAATGCATACAAAAAAATAGAGAATGACACAATGATATACCCTGGGGAAAACCTTTCGGTAAAAAACCCCAGCACTCCAAAACCTGCACAATGTATTATCTTCAACACAAAGATTACAATACACTTGCAATGCGAGTTCTTTCAGGAAATGAGAGACAAAGCCAACAAGACTTAAATTTTGTTATATCTCTCCCATAGGAGTAGCGTCATATATATAGACTCCTCTGGACCCAAAAATAGGCACAACCACCAAGACCCATGCACAAAGCCACATGTACATAGTTGTTACATGCAATCCCAAGAATAGGCATTCATCCCTAGAATAGACTATGACAGCTTGTCATAAAATCCCCCAAAAATAATGGTCACAAGAGAAGTGTAAGAGAATCTGTCATACCAACCTATTTTTGGCATATTCTCTTACACACACCAACCACTTCTTCTTGGGCACCCAAATAGGCCCATGTCATAAGATGCTCTTACACCTATCATAGCACATTCCTTAAATAGTTCTTACACATCATAGGAATCTGTCATGACCGTTTCAGTCATGATCTCCTTACGCACAAGATGCAGACACATCAAGTGGAGTGACTCATCAACATGCCAACTAGACATGTACACTCACACTTAATTTCATTATTTGCAAAAAATACATTTACAAAACAAATAATAAGAATAGGAATTATCCAAGGTTGAGACACCTTATTCTTAACATTCTCCCACTTGTCAAACACCTTATAAGAGCAACAAGAACATAACAGGAACTTTAACCACTATAGGCCAAAAGGCCCATAGACTCTGAACACTATCTGAACTTCTCAGTGCCCACTAGTTTCGTTAATGCATCTGTAACATTCTTCATAGTATCTACCTTCTCCAAATTTACCTTTCCATCTTCCACCATATCTCTCACAAAGTGAAACTGCACATCAATGTGCTTCATTCTGGCATGGAAAGTTGGATTCTTTGCAAGGAAAATAGCGCTCTGACTGTCACACCAAATAGTAATCTGTTCTGCATCAACACCAACATTAGAACACAATCTTCTAAGCCAAATGGCTTCTTTACAAGCATGAGTAGCAGCCATGTACTCATCTTCTGTAGTGGACAAAGAAACCATAGGTTGTCGCTTACTCATCCAACTAATGGCACCACCAAACATAGTGAACACATAAGCACTGGTGGATCTCTTGTTGTCAATATCACCTGCCCAATCTGAATCCACAAACCCATGAATACAAACTGAATGCAAAGATCCAGAACAGTTACCATGATAACATATGGAGTAATCTGATGTACCCCTCAAATATCTGAATACTCGCTTAACTGCATCCCAATGTACCCATCCAAGGTTAGCCATAAACTGACTCAGGACTCCCACTACTTGGGCAATGTCTGGTCTAGTACAGACCATAGCGTACATAATACTGCCAACTGCACTAGCATAAGGTACTCTACTCATGTCCTCCACCTCACTAGGAGATTTTGGACAATCATCTACAGATAACTTTGTTCCCATAGAAATAGGAACACATAGTGGTCTACAATCTGCCATGCTGAACCTGTCCAACATAGACTTCACATACTTACTCTGACTCAACCAAAGTTTTCTGTTAGACCTGTCTCTACTAATTTCCATACCCAAGATGTACCTAGCTACCCCAAGATCTTTCATCTCAAACTGTGCTGACAACTAAGATTTAAAATCAGAAATCATACCTTTACCCTTCCCAAATAGCAACATATCATCAACATATAATGCAACAATAAGAAGGCGATCATTTTCAACTCTGAAATAAACACAATGATCTAATTTTAATCTTACAAATCCAATTGACAACACAAAGGCATCAAACTTAAGGTACCACATCCTAGGAGATTGCTTCAAACCATATAGAGATTTCTTTAATCTACAAACTAAGGATTCTTTACCTTTAACAATGTAGTGCTCAGGCTATGACATATAAATCTCTTCCTCCAAATCACCATGAAGGAAAGCTGTCTTCACATCCATCTGTTCTATCTCTAAATCATATGATGTAGCAAGAGATAAGAGAAATCTAATGGATGTCAACTTTGCAATAGGAGAGAATATTTCACCATAATCTATTCCCTCTACCTGTGAATACCCCTTTGCAACCAATCTAGCTTTATACCTTTCAACACTGCCATTTGCACAGAATTTCTTCTTGAACACCCATTTACGACCAACAGATTTTCTCCCTTTAGGCAAAGGTACAAGGTCCCAAGTTTTATTTTTCTCTAATGAAGGCATCTCATCGTCCATAGCCTCAATCCAGGAACCTACATCTTCCATGCCCAAAGCCTCTTTCATAGATCTAGGCTCATCAGTGTTAGTAATCAAAGCAAAGGCACAACTGAAATCTAACATAGAATAACCAAACCTTTATGGTTGCTTTCTTTCTCTCGTGGATCTCCTCAAGGGCTGTGGTTGAGGTTGTTCTTCCTCTTCTTCTAAACTATCAGAGCTGCTAGAGCTCTCCTCATCATTAGGCCCAACATGGTCTCTCTGTTCAGTCTTCTCAGGGGTAGGAGGCAACTGAACAACATATTTTTCCTTTTCTTTTTGATCTGGTTGTAGCACAATAGGAGAAGATGTTAGCTCTCTGAAAATAACATTTCTACTATACAACACCTTACTAGTCACAGGATCCCAAAGCTTGTATCCTTTCACACCAGCACTGTATCCGATGAAAATATATTTAACAGCTTTGTTTTCCAACTTAGATCTTTTCTCCTTTGGAACATGTGCATAAGCTTCACAACCAAAAACATGAAGATGTCTAATTGAAGGCTTCTTACCAGACCACACCTCCATGAGTGTCTTACCAACAAGGGCTGATGTAGGAGATCTGTTAACCAGATAGCAAGCAGTGGCCACAGCTTCGGCCCAAAACCTTTGTTCTAAACTAGCTCCACTAAGCATACTCCTAGCCTTCTGCATCAGTGTCCTGTTCATTCTCTCTGCAACTCCATTTTTCTATGGGGTATAAGGAGTTGTCTTATGCCTCTCTATACCTTGTTCTTTACAGAACTGTTCAAACTCTACTGAGCAAAACTCACCACCATTGTCAGTTCTCACACATTTAATCTTCCTACTAGTCTGATTCTCTACAAGAGCTTTAAATTCCTTGAACCGACTAAAGACTTGTGTCTTACTTTTAAGGAAATAAATCCACATCCTTCTACTATAATCATCTATGAAAGATACAAAAAATATAGACTTGGAGATTGAAGGAACTTTTACAGGACCAAATACATCAGAATGAATAAGATCCAAAACATCAGAAGATTTGTGAGAACTAGAGTAAAATTGAACATGATTTTGTTTACCATAGACATAGTGTTTGCAGAAGTCAAACTCAAGGTTGCAATCATTTAACCCCTCAATGAGATTTTTATTTTTCAGGGTTCTGTGACCCTTTTCACCAATGTGGCCAAATCTCATATGCCACAACATTGTCTTTTCTGCAAGAAGCTTACCTTCCAAAGTATTTGCACTACCATTGAAACCAATAGCCATAGACTTCTTCATTTCTTGTTTAGATGGTGAGGATGAAGAACTATTACATAGAGGAATACATGCATCTAGCTAAAATAAGGTACCTCTCCTAGTACACCTTGCAAGCACTATTGATCCTCTTATCATCTTGCATCCTTCTTTCGAAAAAACAACTTGCACACCTACATCATTCAGCATACTTACAGATAATTGGTTTTGTGCTAAACCTGGAATGTGGATAACTTTGTTGATTCCCTTTACTCATCCATCAGGAAATTTGATAGTGACCCTTCCGCGTCCAACTATCTTTAGGTGAGAATCATCACCCAAGTACACCTTTCCACCATCGAACTCTTCATATTTTGAGAACCAGTTTCGATGAGAGGTCATGTGAAAAGATGCACCCGAGTAAACCAACCACACATCATCAGATGCATGGGCTGCCAAAGCTGTGATGAATGCATCACCATCTTCTTGAGATCTTTCTGAAGCTGAATCTGAACCTTTCTTCTTCTTCTTCATCTCTTTGTAGTCTTTACGGAAGTGCCCAGATTTATCACAGTTCCAACATTTTGCCTTGGAATTATTGGAAGTCTTTGACTTCCCACGGGATTTGGATCTACCCTTATTGTCAGACTTATTGTCATTTTTCTTCCCTCTTTCAGTGGATCTCCCACGAATAGCAAGGGCTTCTTTTTCTGAAATGGAAGCCTTTCTCCGCATCTCCTCTCATAGTAGCGAAGACACCACATCATCCATTTTGAAGGTGACTAAAGTGCTTCCAAGAGCCATCACAAGATGGTCCCATGAATCCGGTAAAGAACACAAAAGTGTGTAGTAACGATCCTCCTCCTCTAACTTGACACCAGCTGATGTCAATTGTGCAGCCAGCAGATTAAATGCATTTAAATGATCCATTAAGGATCCACCCTCTATTCGCAAAGAGTACAACTTCTTCCTTAGGAAAAACTTGTTCACCAAAGAGTTGGCCTGATACACGGCCGCAAGTCTTTCCCACAAACTATTTGCAGTTTTCTCATCTAGAACATTCAGAAGAACTGCATTGGTTAAACAGAGTCTTATGAGACCCTTAGCTTTACGGTCTTTGATATCCCAATCTGCTTGAGCTATAGTTGCTGGTCTTGTAGCATTTGAAGTCACTTCCCATAGGTCATGATCTTCCAACATGTCTTCCATCTTGAGTATCCACAACTCTAAATTAGTGCCATTAAATTTCTCCACCTCCATTCTTCCATATGATGAATTTGCCATCTCAATCTGCAAATAAGATTTAGAATGCTCTGCAAAAAACTCCCACTCAAACTTGAGATCAGCTCAAAAATCCCTACCCAACAACTAGGATCAAAAGTTGATCAAGCTCTGATACCACTTGTAAGGAAACTCAGGTGCGAAAATAGCTTCCTACACTAATCTCTATAGGAGAGTATTGTGCAAATTCTTATAAATCCTTACAATTTCAAATTCGTTAACTACTTTAACAAAGATATTGCAACCACATATAATGCATACAGAAAAATAGAGAATGACACAATGATATACCCTAGGGTAAACCTTTCGGTAAAAACCCCCAGCACTCCAAAACCTGCACAATGTATTATCTTCAACACAAAGATTACAATACACTTGCAATGCAAGTTCTTTTAGGAAATGAGAGACAAAGCCAACAAGACTTAAATTTTGTTATATCTCTCCCATAGGAGTAGCGTCATATATATAGACTCCTCTGGACCCAAAAATAGGCACAACCACCAAGACCCATGCACAAAGCCACATGTACATAGTTGTTACATGCAATCCCAAGAATAGGCATCCATCCCTAGAATAGACTATGATAGCTTGTCATAGAATCTACCAAAAATAATGGTCACAAGAGAAGTGTAAGAGAATCTATCATACCAACCTATTTTTGGCATATTCTCTTACACACACCAACCACTTCTTCTTGGGCACCCAAATAGGCCCAAGTCATAAGATGCTCTTACATCTGTCATAGCACATTCTTTAAATAGTTCTTACGCGTCATAGGAATCCATCATGACCATTTCAGTCATGATCTCCTTACGCACAAGATGCCGACACATCAAGTGGAGTGACTGATCAACATGCCAACTAGACATGTACACTCACACTTAATTTCATTATTTGCAAAAAATACATTTACAAAACAAATAATAAGAATAGGAATTATCCAAGGTTGAGACACCTTATTCCTTACAGAAAGAGGATATGCAAATTGCAGAGGTCTGGTGAAGCAATTGGTATGGTTTGGCACAAGCAAAGGAGTAAAGATATGTTGTTGAGATCAGTATTTGTTGGTATTATTCTGTTTGGATAATACAGAGATCAGTTGGATAGTATTTTCAGTGATCTTGCCCCTGAAGTTGTTTGGACAGTAGGTCCTTCTGTCTTCCATAAGTCTTAACCAGGTTAGAATTTTGTAACAGGGATTCAAAGTATCCTAATAGGGATTCATATGTACTGAATGTATTTCATAAGGCTCCTAACAGAGTCCATCGTCTCACAAGGAATTTTCATATTAGTGCATCTTTTGTGGGCATCATTCCCATCGGGGTTTACTCTTTGATCAAGAGGTTCCCTAGTCAACATATCTTGTGTTATTGTATTGTTGTGTATGTGTATCCTTCTATGGTTGTTGCTTATATTGATTACATGGTTGAAATTTGATAATAGTAATAAAAGTTTTTATTATCTAATAACTGATTCAGCCTCCCCCCCCCCCCGCCCCCTCAGTTATCTTGGTCGACTTTACTTTCTAACAGGGATCCCTAAGAGGACTTAGGTTAATTAAGGGTTTGATTGTGCATTTAAGAATGTGTTAATTCATTGTTACTTCTACTTCCAAATTGTTTACTTTTTAAAGAATCAATGTGATTAATGTCTAAGTAAATGATACAATAGTGTCTAGGAAATATGTATTAGTTTTTTTTTATAAAAAAATATTGTACCTATTTTGGGATGGAATAGTGTTTTCCTCTCAGGTTCTTTAGTGAGGCGTTACACTCTGGTTGCAAGTTTAGAGCAGTGATCTCTTACCTTCTTTGTAATCAGACACTATACATCCATGAATTATCTTTGTGGACAAGTGCTCACCATGGGTTTTTCCAGTTTAGATTTTCCATGTATAAAATATTGGTGTTCACATGTTGCTGGTCTTGTTCATTATTTTCTTAATATTTTATGTAGTGAATATTGAAGTTGGTTATTTACTTAAAAGTGATTTTGGTTTATATGTTCATTTACCCCCCTCTCAGCATTCAGAGTGTGTTCAACAATTATATATATGATTAATTTTTTTTAATTTAACAAAAGGAAAAAAAGCCTATATACTTATTTATTAATATAAAAAGTTTAAGGGTTACATCATAAAAGAAGGCAATATATGCCGATTACAACTAATTTTAAAAAAAATAAGAGAAGTATAATGAAGTATAGAAGAAGAAAGAGTGTGATATTTGAAAAAACTAGCAAGAATCCTACAAAGAAAATGAAGCATTGACAACAAAGCCCATAACCATCAATGTTAATGCTTAGTGAAAAAAAATAGATTCCTTATAGAGCTTGGCTATGAGTGGGAGGATTGGAATAAGATGCTTGAATAAGCCCAAGAATTGGAGAGTCATCAGGAGAAGCCATAACTGAAGTCTTCAAATGTTCATGTTGCACCTTCAGGAAAAGCGCTCTGACCTTGTTGTAAATTTGTGAAACTAGAGGTTGGCTGATCTTTTCCTTAAAATTTGTAGAATATTTTGGACAAAGTGAAAATTTATAGTTTCCAATGAAAATTTAATAGCATCATATAATAAATTGAATGGAAATCCCATGGTAATCTTATCTCTGGGAATGTGATTGCCAAATAGAGCAGAGCTTGACCATAAGTTTTAGTTTTGCATAGAGATAAGGAGTGAACCCTCAGACACTACATCATGTTTAACAAAATTCCTTGCAAGATTAAGTAGCTTTGTATTTGATTGAAGAAAATCCATGGCCTTTGAGAGAAAAATTGAAAGAACATGATACAGGTAGAAGAGATGACAAGTAGCAGGAGCTAATATCAATTCACCTATTATGGCTCATACATTCCTTGCACAATATGAGCATTTCAAATTAAATATGGAACTGAGAGAAACATCCAAGAATTGACTAGAGAAAGCCCTCTATTGATGAGGAATATGCACCATGATCCTAAAATTTGGAACTATGTACATTCCATTTTCCTTCAAAGGCAATGAAAATGGTTGAAATGTGGGATATCATTTTCATTGATCAAATCAGTAGAACCCAGAGCCATTATTCTTATAGGATGAGCTGCATGTAAGGGATTGAATAGAGATTCTCATAATTAATAAGATAGATGTGCAAGAGATAATCTATCACTGATGGATAGTAAGAGATGTGGAAAAAAATATGAGATGCAGCCCTGTTTGGGATGGAAACCATAGATCTTAACGGTAGGATTTGAAACTAACACCAAATCGAGGACTGAAGATAAACATTAAAAGGAAGGAAACTATGAAATAGTGGAAATGCAAAATAAGGAAAGATCTTTCGCAGGTGTGCAATAGCCAATTTGAATAATATTATCCATATAAAGATAGACTATCTAATGAATAATTTGAAAATGTGAACCATACAAATATGAAATCACAAGTTTAAAACATATGAGTAATATTCCAAAATAGAATATATGCTGGCAAAAAATTATAGATCACCATAGCAAAAAAGACATGGTGGCAACCACTTCACTGAAAAAAAAATACTAATACTTCTATCCAGTCAAAAAAACCTCATAAAAACATAGTTACTAATATGAACATAGTTACTAATACGAACATAGTTACTAATACGAACATAGTTACTAAATCTTAGACATATCAAACTTGACTGAATACTGATAATCCTAATCCAAAAATCTATGAGATCTTCCATTACAAAGATACTCTATCAACAATTAGTATATCATATAGATGAGGAACATCTAATAAGGAAGAACAATCCTCTGAACCTTCCCAAGAAATTTTATGACATGCCGAGTTTGCTAAAAAAAATGCCAATTGTTTTCCTTCTCGCAAAGTATGAGAGACTATAAATTCTTGAAATGTATCCATTTGCTGCCAAATTTGGGAAAAGATGTAATGAAGCCTTCAATTCACTGATAATCTAGAGAGAGAAACATTAATGACTAGCAATGAGTCACCCTCGATGTGTAGATGAGAGATGTGCACTACATGAGCTTTTTGTAACCCATGAAGTAAAGCCAATGCCTCAACAATATTATTAGTACACTTGGGGATAGTAATTGATTTTCTTGTAAAAGGACCCCTTTATGATCTCATAAGAAAAATCCATCCCCCGATATCCACGGATTTCCTCATGATTCCCCATCCACATTAAGCTTAATAAAAGGAGGATCGATATGTTTCCATCTAATTTATTTCCTATCCACCTTATTTTTAGACTTGTGTATTTGGGAACTAGACATAGGCACTTTAAGTCCTTTCCATCTCTTGAGAATTTCATTATCCCAAGATGTGAAGATTGAAGAAGATGTACATGTTGATGAAACATAACTCATGACAACTTCCTCCATAGAATGCTACAACTTAGTTCTAAAGAACTCTACCAAAGATGTTTCATGATGAAAGATTCTCTTGTTATGTTTCCACCATATTGACCATAGTAATGTTGTAAGAGCTACAAACCATATTGACCATAGTAATGTTGTAAGAGCTACAGACCATATTGACCTAAACATTGATACTGAAAATTTAATTGGCCATGATTGCAATAAGTCCCAAACATTATTTGGAAGGCGAAATAGGATATCCAAACTATCTTGGATGAATTTCCAGTAACTTTGAGAGAAAGAACATTGAAAAAATAGGTGATCAAATGTTTCCAGATGCTCATTACACGAGACATGAGTGAATTTATTAGCAATATATAATCTTTTTAATATATCAGTAGTTAAAACCCTTTTAAGTAACACTAAGTGAAATGATGTGCTTTAGGAGGAACCTCTAGATTCCAATAGAATATGAAATGCCTCTTTGCTATGATATGTCACTGACGTTTATGAAGAGACCTATATATTTCTTTAGCTGAGTAACTTACAGAATATGAAGGAGCCCATAGGGGTTTATCTGGTGAATTATTAATAAATATTAGTCTTTTTTGTAAAATATCACTGATGTGCTGCTGCAAATTTACAAGTAGTGGGAGAATAGAGAAATCTCTCAATTGAGCTTGATGTGAATTAATGTCCACCGCTTCCACATAATCTATTAGCATTTTAACCCAATGTTGAGTAGAGATAATTTGGATTACTCTGAGATCTGCATTTGATCAGAGGGGACGAAATCCACCCCATGAATTTGACCAAAAACTTGTAGATTCACCATTGTTAATTTCCCAAGTAAGATAATCGCACACAATCTGTCTAGAAGAGATTGGGAAATTCCACATCGCTGAGCCCATTGGGGGATTAGCACCTATAAATATTCTATGAGGTAATTGGTTATCTAAATTATTTTCTTTCATAATCTTTACCCAAAGAGATGATGGTTTGACATACATTTTCCAAGCCAATTTAGCACCAAAAGCTACATTCCTCAAATTTCATATCATGCAAACCAACCCCCCCTTCCATTTAAAAAAAATGACATACCCTATAGAGAAACTAAGGGGACCTTATTTATATCCATAATATTATTTCTCCATATAAAATTTCTAATGATTTTTTGCATTTGTTTGAAAATGCCTACTGGTTCTTGAAGAACAACAAAGAGATAATTTGGAATTAAAGATAAGCATGTTTTACCCAATAGGATTCTTTCTGAAAGGGAAAGCCATCAGGCTTTCCAAGAGTTTATTTTAGCCTTCTGTCCGTCTAAAATGTTGGTCCAATATTAAATTTATTTGCACCATTAAAGAAAGGAATGCCCATATAGTTATTGGGTAAATGTGATTCCTCAAATCCAAAGAATGAAATTATTGACTGCATGGCATGTCAAGTGGAGCATTGAATATAAAAAAGAAGATTTGGCTAGATTGATCTGTTGTCCTGAAGCTAATTGATACATTTGTAAGGTTTCTTTAATATTATTGGCTTCTATCATGTTTGCCAAACCAAATAATAAAGTATCATCTGCAAACAAAGTTTGAGTTATAGAAATATCGGTTTGCATAATTTTAATACCCTTCCATCTACCAATTTGATGTTGATGAATAATGGCACGACTAAGAGATTCAACCATGATTATAAATGAAAAAGGGAACAATGGATCACCTTGATGAATTCCTTGTGAACTATTGAATGCACCCACTTGATGTCCATTAATAATAACAAAGAATCTTTCCCCTTGTAAACATGCTAATATCCATTTGCACCATTTACTTGAGAAACCAAACTTTAGAATAAATTTATGAAGAAAAGACCAAAAAAACCTTATCATAGGCCTTAACCATGTCTAATTTGACTACACATGATGGGATTTTACTTTTTTTTATGGAATTTCGTACTTCATGCACTATCAATACACCCTCCATGGTTTCTCTACCTGGCACAAAACCTCCTTGTTGTAGAGAGATCATATTTGGAATGTTTTTTTGTAGACAAGGGTATACTAGCTTTGTGAAAATCTTATATACTATATTGCATAAAGATATATGATGAAAATCAACAAAAGTCTTAGGGGATATTTTCTTTGGAATCAACACCATGTTGGTGGCATTGAAATGAGAGAGCATTGCTCCATTTTGTCTATTTTCTTCTATCGCTAGAAGAAGATCAAATCCAATAATATTCCAAGCCTTCTAAAAAAAGGATGTTGTAAATCCATCTAGCCCCGGTGCTTTATCAGGAGGAGGCAAAAACACCACACTTCTAATTTCATATAAGGAGAAAGGACACATCAATGTATCATTATTAGCCGGTGAAATAAGTTGAGGAATAGATGCAATAATCTCTTCCATTGTACATTATCTGTTGGGAGATATATTAGGCTGAGAGGTTAATAAATTTTGAAAGAATCTTAAATGCTCTTGTTGAATATCTCTTTCATTTAATAATAGTTCCCTTGTTATTTCATGCTGAACTAAAAATATGGTTGAATTTGCCTTTCTCACCTTCGCAGTTGCATGAAAATATTTTGTATTACTGTTGCCATCCTTCAGCCACAACTCCCTAGATTTATGCTACCAATATATTTCTGCTCTTTTTTGAAGTTACTCCCATTCATCTTGTAAATATTTATGAGTTTCATAAGATTGAAGGTTTAAACCAATTAAAAATTTTCCTCTTGAATATCACTTAGTTTTGGCTCAATAATTTGCTTCTCATGAAAATTTTTCTTAAAGGATTCCTTATTCTAGATTGCAATCTTAGATTTAAGGAATCTAACTTTCAAATGAAATCTGTAAATTTTGGTAAACTTCAATGGAGGAGTTGTAGGTCACCAATGGTTGATTAGAAGAAGGAAGTCCTGATTTCTGAGCCACATCTTTTCTAACCTAAATCTTGGCTTGATAGATATTGGAGAATTCCCTTCTGTAATGGAAAGTGATATTGCAAAATGATCCGATTCAAAAAGGGAGAGAATTTGAGATTGAATTTGTAAATTAGTACCAATCCATTCTTGTGAAATGAGGAATCTATCCAACCTTTTAATAATTTGCAAGAAATCTTTCCTTTTGTTTGTCCATTAGTAGGTACTGGGTCAATTAGAGCATTACCTTGCATAAAATCAACGAAGTAATCAATAGTAACCTGTGGTGAAAAAATGCCTCCCTATTTTTCATTCAATACAATAATGACAAATAAATATCCTCCCAAAATAATTTTTTCACCTGTTAAACATCGCAGTCTATTAGAAATATTTTTCCATAGAATTGTTTTTTCTTGAGTGGGTGTTGAACCATATATGTTGAATAAGAAAAAGGAGATGTCGAAATAAATGACTGAGATTAATTGTCAACTTTGTTTAGATAAAATTGGAACCATCTTTACTCTTTTGGGATTCCATAGAATGGCTATTCATCTTGAATCACCTTGAGTTGGCATTGCCCAATGCTTCCATTTTGACCATTTATGCCCCTGACATTCCATCAAATAATCCTCATTATCTCTGAGGAGTGCAAGTGGCACTCCTCATTCGCTTACTAATGGATGAATCTTGTCATGACCCCAAGGCTGAAAAAGATTGATGAAGATAATAGCTTTCTCTTTTTTACTTTTCCTCCCTCTTTTTTAACCCAAACAAGGTTGTGAAGAAAAGATATGATTTTGATCCAGAGAAAGATTTATGGTGAATTAAAAAAATTTGATAGGAGACCTAGAACCAGACACTCCATCTATAGTTGTATTAGATGGAGAATTATAGTTCAAAATTAGTAACATTAATTTGTTTCTGAGAATATCTTTCACTATCTCATTGAAATGTGATAGCCTGATGTGGTGAAATATTATTTATCATTGAAATGATCCGAAGTGATTGATGTAGTAAATCTAATTTCATATATATTTAACTGTTTGTAAGGTATTCAGAGATATGTCCTCTATTATGCATTTCTACAGAAATTTCTTGTAATTTAGAAATCCTTTGCATAAAAAATTAAAGAATGAATCCTGAAGCAAAAAAATATGAGAAAAGATGAATCCTGAAGCAAAAAAATATGAGAAAAGATATCTCCCTTATTAGAAGAAAATATCAAAAAATTTGATGATTTACTCTTCTGATCTGTGATTGTTAACACATCCTTAGGTACCACTATCTCATTTTGAACTTTATTTTGGTGCAAAGTAAGGTCTAACTTAACAGAGCTATACACTGTTGATTTTTATAAATTATTGAATGACATAAATGGTATATGTTTGAATAAGTTTATATGAAAATCATTTGTTCCTAGCTTCCATAAGAAGAACACAACTCCAATGTGGAAGGTATTTTCTTGGTCGTATCGAGAAGAACACACAAATTTTTTGGAATGGTAGAATTGAAATACGAGGACTTGTCAATCTTAAGAAAAATACCTATTTGATTTTCCATAATCTCCAATAGATAAAATTCCCTGAATTCCAATGGCAGACTAGGTAGTTGGATCCAAAAGGGTACAAATCTTGTGTCAAAATGGTGCGATTTAAAATAAGGTGACCAAGGTTGAATACATAATCCATGCCCTTCATGTACCCAAGCTTTCTCACGGAAAATGTTGTTCCTATGTTCTTTGGCACTAAAAATAACTAAGAAAATTCCTTCTTTCTCATATATATACAAAACCTTATCTAATCCATCCCATTCTGAGAAAAAGAGGTTTTGCAGATATGGGGTATCATAGGCGATGTCCCAAAACTTGCATAAAAGAGATCTGTTTCTAAGATCATTAACTGAAGCAGAAAGTTGATCATTCCCAAAGGTAATTTTAACAGAGCCATTTCTAACCAAGGTCAGGACTTTCAAAAAAATCAAATTATTAGAAGTAGGTTTAGAGATTTTGGGGATCCATACCTTTTTAACATCAGCCTTTTTTTGCTATAGCTGAGACTTTATATTATCCACCTGTCTTCTTTTTTGGTTGATTGGATTCAAGGGAGCTTGTTGGGGTCTTTCTCTAACATCTCTCTATTTGATGTCTGAACCTTTGGATTTGTAGAAGTTTGACCAAATTCAAAAGATCTTATGCATTCACCTAGCGGTGGGGAATTCTCTACAAATAATGTTCTCCCAATACTTGGATTGGGCTCGAAATACCTGGTCCCTTTGGATCAAGAGGTTTAAATTTTGGAAAATCATTTCCTTGTGATTTATGAACTTTGATTTCCCTACCGATTTCTACAAATTATTCGATCATATGAAATCCCCTATCAGTTTCATCAATCCATTAGACCTTGCGAAGGCAAGTTTCATAATGGGTGTACTACAATAAATGTTAGCCAGAGTGCCTGGAAACCGATCCTTAGATTTATCTCCTTTGGAAACCCTAATACCTGCTGTATGTGCTGGCTGCACCATAGGCTTGTGATGAAATATTTTAAGCAACTCTGAATCCTCCTTGTTCACATTATCCCAATCTTTTATTTGTCTTCTCTGCAAGCTAGATTTATAATCCTTCAAAGCTTCTAAATATGATTTCTCTAGTAGAGGATAGTGTTTCTCTAGTACCTGATCCTCAAAGAAAATATCAAATGGTAGTTGTTTGCCCCTAATTAGATGCCTAGGGTTTCTCCAAAACCTCTTGTGATTAAACTGAACTTGGTTAACTCCATTAAACCTCTGTGATCTTCCATAGAAAGTTGTTGAATGAAGAAAACAGTTTGGCTTTTTGAAAACTTTGGTTCCTCCATCAAATACGGTGCTCGACACCTCCATCCGTTCTTATTTTTATTCCATTAGAGGTTTTTATATGATTAAATTATTATATATGATTAAACATATATATCATTATTTATGATTAAATTATTATATATATTATAAAATATGATTAAATTATATATTAATATAATATTAAATTTAATATTTTTATATTATCAATACCTATCTGGTATTTGTTATTGTTAGGCATTTTCCATGGCCAAGTGTAATGATACCTAGGACTACTTAAAAGTCAACACAAATTTTCACTTGGTTGGATAGATGAAAAGCACATTTTTTATTGTATCGTCATTTTTTGTCCTCTTATGATCCTGCAAATACCCATATGCAATCATATTTGTGCTCTATTTTTATTTTGTTATTTTTTATACTCTTTGAGTTGTTTTGAATTATTTTTACAATACAAACAATGACAATAATAGTGTAGATAAAAAGATAATATTGCAACTCCTTTACAAACTAAAAAGAATGAACAAAACTCAGAAATAACACTACTCAAAATTTTAGATTTAATTTGTGATTTGAATTTTTAATATTTTTCAAATATATTGACAACCCAATCCATAAAATGACATAATATATCAAATTCACAAATACTCACAAAATATAGCCAATAAATGACTAGGGGTGCTCACAAAATATGCATTCTAAAGGTGCCAAAATTCTTCCAAAATGGATAACTAGGTTTGGAAATGATAAACAACAACAAAGAGCTCTGGAATAAATGCATATAACAACTCTTACAAACCCTAAAACTACAGTAAAAACCTATTGTAACCCTTGAAGATGTGGTACAGTTCTAGGGAGAAGATATACAATAAGCTTTGAAAACCCTAATATGTAATCTCTTAATGCTCAAATGTGATCTCTGAATAAAATCAACAAGTATTCTTCAGATTGTATGTCTCAACACCATAGAGAATGTTGCTTGCAAGGGTTTTCATCCTCACAAACAAAAAATGAAGACACAATCTCCTCAAAGACAAAAGCAATATCAAAATCAAACTCAACAACACCCAAATGATATCCCCAATCCTCCTTTAATAGTTTTTTAGCTACTTTTTTTTTTGAAAAAGCACTTTTTTGATATTTTTTAAAAATATTTTTTCTTTATTGCATTTTTATTTTTTATTTTCAAAAAATCACTTCTTTTTCTTTTTTTGTTGTTATTTTTTTTGGATTTTTTTTTCTTTTATTTAATAAGAATCACCTCCCTTTTAACCTCTCAATTTAGCATTAACTAATAAAGGCCCATCCATTAAAATAATTCACCTTTAATTTTTAATATACACCCTTTATAGTCCCTTCATTAAATAAATAATATAAAATAATGATATATTTAAATATTTAATTTTATTTTATTAATTTATAACATATTGTTATTTAATTCAAAGCTCCTGGACTATATCAAAGTCAATTGATCATCAAAATTGGACCCACTGATAATACTAAAAAATATCAAGCATGCCAACTAACTCTTGTTGATACTCATTATAATTAACTTACTAAAAATTGTAAGTGTGGGAGAACTAATCCAAAAAGGCTCCATAAAGAAATATTACACTCCATTCATTTGTTAAAATGTGAAATCACACTTGATATTGCTTCCAAGATTTCTTATTTCTAATCATTAGCCTACAAAAAATTGACTAAATAGACGGATTCCCTCACCATGGTGTACCAACCATAGAAGGGGACATTAGAAGTTTTATATTTGAAACCTTATTCAAAGAAATAGGAATAAAGAACTCATTTTTTATAATGATAGGAGAAAGATATGATGATTGGAATAGCAAAAAATTCAATTATAGGAATGATGAAAGTCACATAAGTCACATAACCAACACATTCAATATAAATTGAAAATATAAATGATAAATCAACATTACCTTGAATAGCATGTGAATTCTGTGTGTTGACTAAAAAGGATTCCATAAGCATTTGGAATGATGGAGATTGCAATAGTTGTGAGGGAGGCATGCTAAAAATGATTAAGGTAAAATGTTTAGTTGAGAATAGGGTGTAATTTAAGCAATCCACTATTTAAACTTCAAATGAAATAAAGTGGGTATTAGTAGGAATGTAGTCCATGCCACTTGACACATATGTCTAATGTGACATTTGGAACCACACACAAGATATAGTGAATATTTTAAGCTTTAAATTGATATTATGAGAATTGTAAGTGATTTTTAAATTTGATTTATTGTATGTATATATGTACAATTATGAATAACAATTGGAGGGATTTTGCAATTTTTTATAGTGGTGTTAGTGCACAATTACTGGAGAATCTATATGTGGGTATTGACCAACACCTTTAGATTATCATTTTTGGAACTTCGTACAAATAATGAGTCCCCCAACATTCATCGTAACTATCTAGAAACTAAAACAATAGCTTTAAGTCTGCTACATCAGGGTGCCAAGGTTTCATGTTCCCTAGAAAAGATACACTAGAAGGCTTAAAGATACATCTTAGACTGTTATTGGAACCATCTTCCTCGACTAAATAATATCCTTACACTCCATTAAATAAAGAAGGTATGAATTTTATTCGATTCTTGCATCCTTAAAAAAGTGTATGTATTAGAAAATATCTATCAACAGAAGGCTGATCAGAACAAAGGCTCTTAACGTCTTTTGTACTAGTATGAAATCAATGATAATGATTAGGAGTTAGTAATTTGATTTGTGAATGAATGTTAATTACTGGGATTAAATAAATGACTAGTTTTAAGTAAGTTAGTATGGTTAACTTAATGTATGTGTGTTAATTTAGGAGCACTTGGTTTGGTGCTCTAAATTAAATCTAGAAGATATAACACTTAATGGTTAGAAATCATATGGTGTAAATTTCACTAATGTTTCTAATTCTTGACATTCCATTGATGCATTTAGATGATTCCAAATGGGATAGAATGTTGTTCAAGTAGAAATGTTAGCGAACCATAAGAGCAATTAGATTAAGTAAGGGTTTGATTTTGTATTCATGAAAAATATGCATTTAAGAATGTGTTAACACATTGTTACTTCCGCTTTCAAATTGCGTACTTTGTAAAGGATCAATTTAAATAATATCTAAGTAAATGACGCAATAGTGTCTACAAAATCTATATTTTTTTAATAAATAATTGTCGTACCTATTTTGGGTTGGAATAGTATTGTCCTCTTAGGTTCCTTAGCAGGGTGAACTACACTCTGGTTGCAAGTCCAGAGCGGTGAGCTCTTATCTTCTTTGTAATTAGACTATATATACCAGTGAAGTATCTTTATGTGCAAGTGCTCATCGTGGTTATTCCCAATTTAAGTTTTCCATGTATAAAATATTGGTGTTCATGTGTTGTTGGTTCTATTCATTATTTTCTTAATGTTTTATGTAGCGAATATTGAAGTTATCTATTTACTCAAGTGTGATTTTGGTTCATGTTGATTCACTCCCCCTCTCAGTATTTGGAGTGTGTTCGATAATTATATATATGATTAAATATATATTATTATATATATTATATATATCATTATATATATATATTATATATATCATTATTTATATTATATGTATATTATTATATATATGATTAAATTATATATATTAATATAATATTGAATTTAATATTCTTAATATTATTAATACAAATATATCAGATATTGGATATCTGATACCTATCTAGTATTCTATATGGTTAGGAATTTGGCATGGGTAACTGTACTGACACTCATGCCTACTAAAAAGTCGATACAAATTTTCACATTTTTGGATGGATGAAAAGTACATTTTTTTGTATCACCACTTTTTGGCCCCTCATGATCCTCCACATACCCATATGCAATCCTATTTGTGTTCTATGTTTATTTTTATTAATTTTAGTTCTATTTGAGTTATTTTGAATTATTTTTAAATAATACAAACAATGACAATAATAGTGCAGATAAAAGATAATATTGCAACACCTTTACAAACTAAAAAGAATGAACAAAACTCAGAAATAACAAAATTGGAATTTTTTAGATTTAATTCATAATTTGAATTTTTAATATTTCTCGAATATAATGACAACCCACTCTATTTGATGACATAATATATCAAAATCACACATACTCACAAAGTGTAGTCAATAAATGACTAGAGGAGCTCACAAAATATGCATTTAAAGGTGCCAAAATACTTCCAAAATGGATAGCTAGGTTTGGAAATGATAAAAAACAACAAGCACTCTAATAAATGCATATTTTGACTTTTACAAATCCAAACAAGTATAAACAAACCTCTTGTAACCCTTCAAGAAGTGGTACAGTTCTAGGGAAAAGATATAACTAGAAAATAGAGATAAACCTTGTGTACAATCTTCTCCAAATCAGTTCTTTTATAAATCTGATAACCAATAAGCTCTGAAAACTTTGACATGTAATCTATAAATGCCCAAATGTGATCTTTGAGTAGAATCATCAAGTATTCTCCAGATTGTAACATAGTGAATCCTCAAAGACATCTAAGCAATATCAAAATTCAAACTCAACAATGCTCAAATGAGATCCCCAATCCTTCTTTTATATCTTTTTAGCTACTTTATTTGAAAAAATATTTTTTTCTATTTTTTGAAAATATTTTTTTCTGTATTCTCATTTTAAGAAAACACTTCTTTTATTTTTTCTACTTTTTTGGGGGGAATTTTTATTTTATTTTTTAAAAAAGAATCACCTTCCTTTTTAATCTATCAACATAACATTAAATAATAAAGGCCCATCCATTAAAATAAACCATATTAATTTAATATATGGCCTCTATAGTCATTGCATTAAATAAATAAAGTAAAATAATGATAAATTTGAATATTTAACTTAACTTTATTAATTTATAACGCATTTTTATTTAATTCAAAGCCCCTAGACTATAACAAAGTCAATTGATCATCAAAATTGGATCCGCTGATAATACTGAAAATTGACTCTGTTGGTGCTCATAACCAACTTACTAAAGATAACAAGTGTGGAAAAACTAATCCAAAAAGGCTCTAGAAGAAACCATTACACTAGCTCATTTGTAATAATGTGAAATTACACTTGATATTGCTTCCAAAATTCCTTAACCCCAATCATTAGCATACAAGAACTGACTGAATAGGTGAATGACTTTATAGGTGAAACCTTATCCAAATAAAGAGGCATAAAGAATTTATTTTTACAATGGTAGGAGAAAGATATGATGATTAGAATAGCAAAAAATTCAATTAGAGGAATGATGAAAGTCACATAATCAAATGGTCCAAAAATAGAGGTCCTAAATAAGTCACAAATCAAACCAATTCATTCAATGCAAATTGAAAAGATAAATGATAAACTGACATTAGCTTGAACACCCATGTGAATGCCTTGGGTTGAGAATAGGGTGTAATTTAAGAAATCTACTATTCAAACTTCAAATAAAATAAAGTGGGTGTTAGTAGGAGAATGGTCCATGCTAACACATAGTTCTAACTTTATATTTGGAACCATATAACACAAGATATAGTGAACATTTTAAGCTTCAAATTGCTTTTATTAGGATTGTAAGTGATTTTTTTATTTTATTTATTGTATGCATTTATCTATGTGTGTATGTACAATTAGGAACAAAAAAGGGAGGTCTTTTATAAATTTTTGGGTGGTTTTAGTGTACAATTATTGGAGCATCTACACGTGGGTATCATGTGAAACCTCTAGATCTTCATTTTTGGACATTTGTGTAGATAATGAGTCCTTCAACATTGGTCATAACTACCTAGAAATTGAAACAATAGCTTTAAAATCTTGAGTCACATACAAAGAAACTAAAAAACTATTGAAATCTAATTTATTATTTAAAAGCTTAGAATGTGCGAAGTTAAAATAAGTTGCCACTGAATCCTCTCCCCTTAAAAATTGAAATAAAAGAGAGTTATACACACTTTTATAAATTGACCAAACTACTTGTAATTTATCATTATCCTACTTAATAATCTAGATATATAACTATGAATTTTATTTACTGGACAATTGCCCTTTAAAACATAATTTATCAGAGTTACTTTAATTCAATAGGCCATAGGCATTTCCCTGTGAAAAGGTTCAAGAAAAAAATTTCATCCGATGGTGGGAAATCCCCTAGACAGAATGACTACCATTGAAGTCATCTGACCCATCGATTTTAGATATTTTACCATATCTAACGTGACTTCCTCCAGAAAATAAAGAATATGTACTATGATTTACTTCCAGATGTGAATGTTTTCAACCCAAAAAGCATATTTATCTGACATGTATTAATACTGACTAAATGCACATCACCAATTGGGTGCTTGATTTGCCACTTCTGCATATGATTTGAAGTGAAAAAGAAAATATTGACAGGGCATTCTTGTTAGGTCAATAAATAAGGAGCCGTCTATGTAGCCGACAAATTCCCCCAGCATAGCCAGTGGCTGGATGCCCATACCATCATGTAGTAGCATTCGTACACTTACATTGTTAGGCATACCTCTGCAACACTAAAGTTTGTAGGTACATAGTGCTCACATTGCAGGTAAAAAAAGATTGAAGTTTAAATTAAGTAAAAACAATATATATATATATATATATATATATATATATATATATAAGAAAAATAAAAAAATAATATATTAATAATTTTTTAATTTTTAATGATATTTATATGTTTAATTTTTAAATTTTTATTATTTAATCATTATTATATTATATGTTATTTAGTGAATTTATTAAATATATTGAATAGAAATTTTAATAATGATATTATTTAATTTCTAAGAATTATTAAATACTTGTATAGTTAAATAATGATTTATAATAATTTAAAAAATAAAGTTGAAAGAAAAATCTAGAATACAAGTTTTTATTTTTTTAAATAAACATTGAATTATTTACCCTTGAAACTAAATATAACTTTTATAAACATTTTATTTATTGTGATATAGAACACTTAGCACTAAGTGTTCTACCTACTATCAAATTCAACCTAGGAGGACACTTAGGTTTTTTTTCAAACATTTTTAAAAAAAAATTATGGTTTAGTCATAGCCTCAAGAGAGACATAATAAAATATTAGTGTACTCTTCAATTTATTTTTTAATTTAGTTAAATAATAAATTAATAGATTAATAAAATATAAAGTTTAAATAGCATTTATATGTTTATAAATTTTATTATATTATTTAGTAATTTTAATAAATATAGAGTATGAAAAATTTAGACAAAAATATTATGTTGATCATTGGTTAATTATATGTTTATTTTAATAATACTATTATTTAACAATTATAAGTGTAGGATTTGAGCAATACAAATCCACAAAACACCAAGATCACCTACATATAAAAAACCTATTACAAGGAAGTAGAGAGAAGAAGAGGCCAAGGGTTTGACTTAGAAGATGAAGAAGAAAATATCTTTAAATAACTGAATAATAATAGTGTACAATGGATCATCCATATAAAGGAGATCAAAGGCCTTGAAAAGGCAAACCTAAAAAAAAGAAGTGCATGTAATAATTAGTTAAACTATTACAAGACTAATGCATGCAAAAAAAAACTGATGCATAACTAGTGCATGAGTTGACTAAAGCAAAGAGTTGATATCTTAAGAAGGGAGTAAAATACTAATAAAATTAATAATTTACTCTAACACCCCCCCTTAAGATGAGCAACGATGCAGCTACAAACAATGTAAGAAGAAAGCAAAGGAAACTACAATGCTGAAAGTAGAAATGGGTCCCGACAACATAGCCTGATTAGGTACCCAGCACAACCAAATCTCTACAAAGAAAGGAAATAGAGAAAACCCCGTGGGAAAAACTCTACCCCAAAAAGAGATGAACTAGATGAAGGAAACTAAGCCTCCGATCTAGGGAAAAGAAGAAAGAGCATGAAGCATCTCCGAAGCATGAAGCTACAAACACTGTTAGAAGTAACTGCTGGAACCCCCACTGAAATAGTGCATGACTAGGTAGAGAAGAAAAATTCTAAAGATCTGATCAATCAAAGAGGTGACCTTTGTTAGGCCATTTTTCTGTCATAGCAAAAATCCTTTGAAAATGGCCTATTCCTTGCAAGTTTTGTTATGTTATCCCACCCTGCTGTACAGTTTTGATTTGCAAAGAAAATCCATAGTGTTTCATGGTGTATGCCCTTAGCCCTGGTAGTTCATTGTGTCACCTTGCTCTAGTCCAATTTGCATGTGCTGAATCACAAAATCCTAAAAGATTTTCAAATTCTAAGGTCTGCAGGAAAATATTTTCAAAATCTACCACAGTGTCAAAAACCCATAGTATTTTTGAAAACCCTCGATGTTTTCGGCTTCCCTGCTTCCTTTCGGTCTGTCGATAATCCTGTGTATTTTTGATCATTCACCATTAAGAAAACCTTGGATGTTTTCGATCTTTCACTGAAAACACTCTGTGTTTTCGACCTTGCATTTCTTCTTTTCTGTCGGCACTCCTTGTTTATCAGTCTTAAGTGCGCAAGTGTGATGGATGGTGGGCTCGAGTCTTCCAAGGTTTTTCCTGATTGGTTATCGCATGGCCGCATGTCAGATTTTTTTGACATGCAATCATGCGACTACTTGCCACCTGTCCGCGTGGGTCCCAGTTCTTTATGTTTCCTAAAGGGTTTAAAGCTCGAACAAGATCAGTGGATGTCGCTTGTTTTCTTGGTGAAGATGCATGGTGTTTATCCTTTGCACTTTTGCGACAGCCGTCAGATTTTCTTGTGTGAGCATAAAGTGGGCCCGGTGTCAAAGGGGAGGTAGGGGGGCATGTTCTTACTGGTTGTCGCATGATCGCATGTCAAGAATTTCTGACATGCGACCATGCGACCGATTGGCATCTGTCGCTTGGAGCCTGTTGGCGGAAAAGGGTGTGGTCCGAGGAGGTGATGTGGCAGCCTGGGGTTGGCTGTTGCATGATTGCATAGCCCAATTTTTGGCTATGCGATCATGTGACCACTTTCCATGTGTCCCTGGGGCCTAGTGGTAGGTGGTGATGGGGCATCTTCCAGATGCTGAGGTGGCAGTGTTCCATTGGTCAACAGGTTTGTGACAGGGCATGCGGTAAGGTAAAGGGGGTGACGTGGCAGTCTTGTTGCCTTGTCGCATGATCGCAAGGGCCATCTTCCTGCCTTGCGATCATGTGACAAGGGTGCCACATTGGTGGGGAGTGGTGACATGGTGCTGAGGTGGATGTGCTTGGTAGGACCGTTACTTAGTGGAGGGTAGCGGTGGCGGTTATGATGGTGGTTAACGTGCGGGTTGTCGCATGTTCGCATAGCCTATTCCTAGGCTATGCGATCATGGGATTAACCACTGAACATTGCGGGTGCGGAGTTAAAGGTGGGTCCATGGTGTGGGTCTTGCTGGCATGCTTGGTTTTGATTGGCCGTTGACTGGTGGTGGGATCGAGGATTTCTCAGGTGGGTTTGTGGTCAGCATTGCACTGTTAAGAAGCCACAGTCGCATGATCGCAAGGGTTAGTTTGGTACCTTGCAATCATGAAACCAAGCATATGATGAGGCCTATTTTCTCATGGCGGTGAAATTCATGACCGCGCGACTGTGCAACTAAGGGCAAACCGTTAAGGGACATAAAGCCCGTGAAATGCAAAGTAGCTGTTGCAGTTCAAAATTCAAATCTTTGAGATGTTTCCTGTGACCAGAAAGGACTGAAATTGATGACAAAAATGGCTAGAGTTGGTAAAATTGATTTTCACCACCGCTCCAGTGTGATCCAGGGTTCCTGTGGTTGACTGCATGATGGTTTTGTGCCTAGTGAAGGATTTTCTTGGTTTGAGGAGTATTTGTAGGTGGGTGAAATCCTAACCCTGGTTACCCGTAGCTTGTTGTATCCTACTGGTTTAGGATTCCAAGGTAACTAGTGGTATAAATAGTTAAAATTTTGACTTTGTAAGGGTTCCAGTTTTGAAGTTCTGAAGTGTTGCTAGTCCTGGATCCAAGATTGTAATACTTTTGCATTCGGTATTTTGTTGATGATAGAGAAAAAGTTGCAGGTCTAAGCTATAATTTACAAGCTTGAATCCTCTGGTTTGACTATTTTCACTTAAGAATTCTTCATACTTAATACAAGTACAGAACTCTTATCTCTTCTTTGTGTCAACTTAGATAGATTCTGAACTTTCTAGTTCTCTACATATTGTTTTATGTATATGTATCCATTCTTGAGTTCTAATCCAGGATTAGATGAAATGATGCTTTAGATGGGACATAGGTCTATCTTGTTGTCTATGTAAGGATATCTCATAAGTAGTAAAGGGGATTGTAGGTGTGTTTATGGCTTGGAATCTTAGCTATTGTCTGGTGTGTGTAGCATTCATGTTCTAGGAGATCTTGCCCAATGGATGAGGCACTGGCCTAAATGATTATCTCTTTATCAACAAATACTGATTGTTGTTGTTATGATCCCAAAAGCATAAATTAAGAACCATTCCTTAAGTTTGCAGTATTTGGCTGTGTAAGGTTCCACCCCATAGTAATGGAGAGTCAATGAATGTGTGGTTATCATTCAATACTTTCTTACTATCCTATTATCTATTTTTCAAACCTAGTTCTTGGTGTATGAAGTGTATTTTATACTAGGTTAGGTGCACCCACCTTGGTTTTGTAGAGCTAGAAGCAGAAGAGGGCATATTAAGTCCCTATAGTTGGTCCATTTTGTTGGTGTCCAAAATGATGCGTATGCTCTAACAAGCTGCTAGTATACCCTCAGATGGATTTTAGGAATGGTTAGCTCCAAATTGCTATGAGGTCTTAGGGTAACTAGACCAACTATAGGGACAAGACTGCCCTCTTCTGCTTCTGGCTCTACAAAACCAAGGCGGGTGCACCTAACCTAATATAAAATATGCTTCATACACCAAGAACTAGGCTTGAATAATAGATAATAGGATAGTAAGAAAGTGTTAAGTGTCAACCACACATTCATTGACTCTCCATTACTATGGGTAGAACCACATGCAACCAAATACTGAAAACTTAAGGAATGGTACTTAATTTATGCTTTTGAGATCATAACAACAAAAATCAGTATTTGTTGATAATGAGATAATCATTTAGGCCAGTGCCTCATCCATTGGGAAAGATCTCCTAGATCAAGAATGCTACACACACCAAATAATAGCTGAGATTCAAAGCCATAAACACAACTACAATCCCCTTTACTACTTATAAGATATCCTTACATAGACAATTAGATAGATCTATGTCCCATCTAAAGCATCATTTCATCTAATCCTGGATTAGAACTTAAGAATGGATACATACACATAAAACAATATGCAGAGAACTAGAAAGTTCAGAACCTATCTAAGTTGACACAAAGGAGAGATAAGAGTCATGTATTTGCATTAAGTATGAAGAATCCTTAAGTATAAACAATCAAACTAGAGGAGTCAAGCTTTCAAATTACAGCTTAGACCTACAACTTTTTCTCTATCATCAACAAAATACCAAATGCCAAAATGTTACAATCCTGACTGGGCAGAAGACTCACAACCGGAAAAGTTTTAAAATCTAACTCCCAATCCCTCAAAATGATCATAAAAAATCCCTTTATACCAGGGTTACAATGCAAGCATAGTGATCATTTCAACTCAAAAAATTTAAATCCACTTAACCCCCCCAAGAGTTAACACAGACATGATAGGGGTCAAGCCGCAGCATGCAAGCTCAAACAGTCAAATTTCAATAGCTAACTAGCCCTGTACTGGTCCAAGTACCAAATTACCATGAAACCCCCAAGGGAACTGGCCAAATTGACCCTTGCAACACTTCAGGGTACTGTTTCATATATTTCTTCACGGCAAGGCATTCCTCTGCAATGATCATGGTGACTAGGACCACATTGGATCAGTGGAGAAGATCAGTTTCACCAACTTGGGCCCTTCCTATCATTAGTTTTGGTCCTTTGTAGTCGCTGAAAATGTCCCTGAGATTCAAATTTAAACTCCAACAGCTAAGTCTTGGCACCAGCAGCACATTGGCAGTCCTAATTCGATTGGAGATTGGCAATTAAGTCCTGACCGTAGATTTTCTCATCTTCCCTAGGCTTCACAACTCTAACTCATCAGATACCCCAGGTCAACATTCTGCGAACTGGCGACAAGGTAAAATCCTAGTTGCGAAATGAAAGGCCTAACTCTAGTTAGACTTCATGAACACATGACTGCACATGTTGAAAATTCCACTTAAGTCATCTAGCGAATTGGCGACAAAGGAACTTTCACCATTTCGCGAAAAACTTCCTGCCTCTGCTAAAAACTCTAGCGACCCCGTGACCACTCATTCGCCAAGTTGCCAGACCAACTAGCAAACTGCCAAATCATCTTGCAAACCAATGAAAAGAAGGAAATATTATCGGGCCACCAAATATTTATCCACACCGCCAAAAAATCCTGACCTGGGCCCACGTTCAAATCCACCATCCTGCCAGCTCGGACCAACCAGAAACCACCATGACACACCTGCCAACGGGAACACCAAGCAAATACAGACATGCCCCAGCACACGTGGAACCCTGTCGCATGATCGCATAGCCCAGAAATTGGCTATGCGAACATGCGACCACCCGTAGGCCTCTACCATGTTGCGCATAACTGCCACCGCACAACTCTGCAACTGCGTCACCAAATTGCCACTTCAACCGTCACCACAAGGGGTTCATCACATGATTGCATAGCCAATTTCCAGGCTATGTGAACATGCGATAGCCATGAGGCTGCCACATCACCACCCTCTCTGCACCTCCCAGGCCCACCGATGAAACACCATCACACCACCATGGACACGTGTCGACCGGTTGCATGATCGCATAGCCAAAAACTAGGCTATGCGATCATGTGATAGCCAATCACAGGCTACCACATGACCACCTCTGATAGCAGGCCCACAATGAACACACCCATTGGCACCCAATCAGACGGTGGGCACATGATCGCATGGGGTGAGAATATTCCATGTGATCACACATCGACTCTAGATCTTTTTATCTCTGACACCAGGCCCCGCTGACAAGTCTGACAAGTCACCGCCACCTAGACCAATCAGACATGAGCCTTACCTTTTAGAGGATCAGAGGGTTGTCGCAAAAGTGCATAGCCTTGACAAATCCTTCATGCTTTAATGACAACCGTTGATGCTCCGACACGTCAGGACCCTCTGCCAAATTTGGAAACTAGGTCCCACCACACATCGCGCTTGCACTCTAAGGCAAAGTAGATTGCAAGCCACTGAACAAAAACTAGGACCCGCATGGCTAGGTGGCAAGCGGTCGCATGATCGCATGTCAGAAAAGTCTGACATGCGGCCATGCGATAGCCAATAGGGAAGAAGCTGGACCCACCACACAGTCAGACCTGCACAATTAAGACAAAGTCGAAAACACACAAAGTTTTCGGCACCAAAATACAAGTGGATAAAGCTTAAGGAAAAGGATCGAAAACAACGTAGGTTTTCAGCAAAAGATTGAAAACACACAGGAATAACGATAGACCGAAAGGTGACAGGGAAGCTGAAAACAACACTGGTTTTTGAAAACATTGCATGTTTTCGATATTGTGGCAGAATTTTTAAAAATATTTCTCACGGATCTTAGGATTCGAACAACTTTCTGGGTTTTGCACTTCAACACGTGCAAATTGGACTGGAGCCTGGTGACAAAACAAGGAATACAGGGCAAGACACAAACCATGAAACACTTGCAAGGGAGAGGCCAACTTCATGAGATTTTGTAATGACTGGAAAAATGGTCTAACAGTGGCTCTTTCTAGGGACATGTATCTCCTGCAGATACAATGAGAAAATAGAATCTACTGGAAGAGCAGACCACAAAATTTTTAACCAAAAACAACCCTAAGAGACCTAGGGAAGAAACCTAACTAATACTCATGGAAAAAGATACTTCAAGAGAAGTAAAACTTTAGGAATTGTCCATGAACAGGCAATTCCAAAGTGCCACCAGTTAGATCTTTCAGAATATATGAATCTATTCCCCACTTGCTCTCAATCAGATAAGGGCCCAACCAAATAGGATCAAACTTACCATGTCGTCCCTTATCCTCTAACCTTGCATTCCACATCAAGACCAGATCATCAATTTCAAAGCTCCTTTGAGTTGTTCTCTTATCAAACAAATTTTTACACTGTAGCTACAAATTTTTATTTTTCTCATGTGCATCCCTCCTTACTTCCTCTAACTAGATTAGCTCATCCATTCTCACCCTCATCTCATCATCTAAGTCTTCATCATATGCCTGGATGAATTTATACATTTACAAAAAATTGTTCTGAGGTAACCTAGCTCCAATCCTGTAGACTAGATCAAATGGTGCACAACCTATGGCTTTCTTGATGGTCACTCTGTCAGCCCACAATGCCCACCAAAGTTTTGAGTCCCACGATTTTTAATTCCTATCCAATACTCTTTTGAGGATCTTTATCAAGCTTTTATTACTAGATTCAGCCTGGCCATTCCCTTGTGGATGGTATGGAGAAGAAAATGAAATGTGTATCCCATATTGCTGACAAAAATCACCAAATTCCTATGATCTAAAACACATTGCATTATCAACCACAATTATTTCTGGGCAACCAAATCTAGTGAGAATATTCTACATCATGAAATCAATTACCACTTTACTAGTAGCCCTTCTAGTTGGAATAGCTTCAACCCATTTAGTGAGATAGTCTATTGCCACTAATATGTAGGAGTGCCCACCACTAGACTTGTTTGGAATTTCACCAATGAAATCAATACCCCACTTCTGAAAAGGAGACTGAACTGAGATAGGCCTGAGTGGCAAATTCCCACCAAATTTCAACTTTCCTGCAAACCTTTGGCATGCATCACATTTCCTCACAAACTAATGTGTGTCCTTAAAAATTGTAGGCCACCAAAATCTAGACCTAAGAATCTTGTGGGCTGTGGTCTTTGCCATATAGCGTCCTCCACACACACCTTGATGCATTTCTTCCAATAGAGTCTTAGATCTTTCATGGTCCACACATTTTAGCAATACTCCTTCATTGCTTCTCCACCACAACTCACCGTGAATAATGGCATACCTTGCTGACTGTAACTTGACAGTCCTCCTCCTATTTTCATTCATGTCAGGGGGGAGGAACAACTTGTGCAAGTAATTGATGACATCTTTACACCAATCACAGTAATCCATATCACAAATATATGGCCTCTCTTCCTCTTCTAGCATATTCACATGATTAGCAATCAAATTACTTTGTGTCATCAACTTTGCAAGGCCTAGGCCTCTCACCAATTTTGTAATCTGGATATCTATATTAAATTCTTGGATCCTATTGATCCATCTACATCTTTTTCCTAATACCTCTTGTTGCACCAATATGTCTTTAACAGCAGCACTAGGGACATAAGCAACCACCTTATCTCCCACAAGATAACACCTAAAAGCCTTGACTGCTTTGACTAAGGCATAAGCCTATTTTTTAGTGATGTCATATTTCATTTCTGCTACATGTAAAGACTTGCTAAAAAATGATATAGGTTTCTCATATCCATCTAAATTCTTTTGTAATAAGATTGCTGCAACCGTATGATAAGAAGCAAAAGAGAAAATCTGCATGGGCTTACCATAATCAGGGGTCCTCAAAATAGGGGCATCTTTAATGGCCTATTTGATACTTCTGAAAGATTCATCTACTTCTTCATTCCATTCTACCTTTGCATCTTTTTTCAACATCCTAGAGATAGGAATACAAATTTTTGCAAAATTTGTAACAAATCTTCTTAGAAAATTTACCTGCCCAAAGAAAGACTATACTCCTTTAACATTTCTTGGTGGTGAAAGCTTGTCTATTGCCATAACCCTTTCTAGATCAATTCTCACTCCATCCTTAGACACAATATGTCCTAAGAGCTTGCCTTCTATAACACCAAAAGAACACTTCTTTGGATTCAAAGAAATCCCATACTCCAGAGCTCTGATGAAAATCTTTTCAAGGTGTTCAGAATGCTGATCCTCCTTCTCTGAATATGTTGTAAGATCATCCTGGTATACCACTAAAAACTTCTTTATGAAATCAGAAAAAGCTACATCCATAGCCCTCTGAAAAGTTGCTCCTGCATTTGTCAGGCCAAAAGGCATCCTAACATAAACATATGTTCCCCAAGGAGTGGTGAATGTAGTCTTGAATTGTTCTGACTCCTTGAGCATGACCTGATTATAACTAGAGAAACCATCCATCATGGACATTAACTCTGACCCTGTGACTCTCTGCAACATATTTTCCATATTAGGGAGACCATAGTTGTCTTTCAAAGAATTGACATTCAGATTTCTAAAATCAACACACAGCCTAATGTCACCATTCTTTTTTCTGAGTGGAACCAAATTTGACACCTAAGTAGAATGTCTGACAGGCTTTATAATACCAACATCCATCATCTTTTTGAGTTCATGTTGCATTTTCGGTGCCAAAGTAGGGTTCACAGGCCTTAATTTCTGCCTAAAGGGTTTAGTTCATTCCTTTAATGGTACCTCATGTTGAAAGAGATCTTCTCTATATGCCTTCAAATCTTCATAAGACCATGCAAAGACATGCCTAAATTTTTTGAGAAGATCAATTAGATTTCTTCTAGTTCTTTGAGATAAACATTTACCCATGTAAACTTTCTTTGGTTCTCTGCTTGTCCCTAGATTCACCTCCTCCAAATCACTTACCCTGTCAGCAAGTCTAGCTACACAAGCCCTCTTTTTATCATCAAATGCTCTCTCAAGAGCAACCAATCCCCTTGGGATCCTATTTGAATTCAATTGTAGTACCTCCTTCCCAAGGACACTCTCTTTTCCATCTTTGTTGTCTACATAGGTGCTGAAATCCATTTCCTGACCATCAAAGTGAGACTCACACTACAAGAACCTAAAAATATCCCGATCATCAGAAAATACTTGCCAATTCTCAACATTCTCCCGGATAGAAGGCCTGGACTTACACTCAATTTTGGATATCCCCGCAAAGGTAATATCCTCTAGCCTTAAGGGTATGTTTTCTAGTAAATCCGCCATCCTGTTTTGGCTTCTATCCACCCAATCAATACCAAAGGCACTGAAACATTCAATTTCATCCCATACAACATTCCTATATTGTTTCAGCCTTTGGTTCTTTGATGCATACTTTGATCTAATCTGAGAAACTATTAACTCAGAATCACTAATCACCCTAAGATGTTTGATCCCATGTTTTGATGCTTGTCTCAAACCAATCAATAGGGCTTCATACTTTGTAACATTATTTGTGCAAGGAAACAAGAGAGTGAAAGAAAACTTAAAAGTCTTACCACTCGGGGATACCAACAATACTCCTACTCCAGCACCTTCTCTAGAACTTGCTCCATCAAAATATAATGTCCATAAGACATTACCCTCTACCATCTTATTCTCATCATCAGCCAAAAGGATAGGCCTAACCTTCTCCTGCATCTCATTCCTCTGAACTTGGAATGAACCAATGTCAGTGTCAACAAAACAATTCATGCTATTGTTCTCATTCTCCTCAATCATATGTGGAGTTCTAGCTTCCCTTGACACCTTCACATTCTCTCCTTCAATGTCAAAAGTGACAAAGGACAAGTCACATTGAATACTTCCTCCCATGGAGGCACTCCACTTTCTAGATAACAACATTCCATATTGAGGAGGAATGTCAACTACAAGAACACTCATAGTCAACTATTTGTTAGGAAATGCGGCTAATTTGTAAGGCAGAGCCTTAATGGTACCAATAACCGACACTTCTCTTGAGTCCATAGCTTGGCATCTCCCATGAGTTCTATCAACCTTCAGTCCTAATGATTTCATGATCTCTGCAGGCATGACAGTGTTTGATGCTCCAGAATCAATCATGCAATTCTTCAATATTTTACCATCAATCTCAAGGGACAAAAAGAAAGGATCAACTGTCCCTACTGCATTGTTTACAACATTTGTATCCAAGAAGATTTGAGGAATCTTAGAAACAATTTCTTCACTCTTACTGTCAGGTTTGTCTTCCAAGGAATCCACATGCTTGTCATTTCTATTCACCTCCTGGATTCCTGCAGAAGAAACACCATTCACCCAATTTAAGGCCTTGACCTTATGTTCTTCTATTCTCATCATCTCCAAAAGTGGAACCTTGACAGTGATCTGTGAAAGCAACTTAGACATATCTATTGGAACATACTTTTGGCTATTCATGTCTTCTTCAAAAATAGTGACAACTTTATCTTTTGTGGACTCAAATTTGTCCTTGAGAGAGGATTCCCCTTCCTTCTGAAAGGCAGGAACAACCACATTTGATGTCTTTGCTTTTTTCCTAGGTTCTGTAATAGGCATAATTTTCTTTTTTATCTTCACTTGGTCCGCACCACAAGCACCCTTGCCCTTTTCTTCATGTTGTTGTACACTATTTTCTGTCCTCTTGATGAACATACTACCTGGTTTACCAGCTGCATTTCCAACTGTCCTATTTCTCAAGTTGTAGTTGCTTCTAGCTTGAGTGACCATGTCTGTAGTGATTTGAGCAATTTCTTCATCTGATGGTCTTCTTAAAGAAACTTGCTCCTCACCCCTTACTGCACCACATCCAACATCATCAAACTCTTCTCCCTCTTCATTATCAGTAGAGTCAGCTTCATCCCACGCATGTGAAGAAGTCATACCACATCCTTCCTTATCATACTGCTCCTCACCTTGGTTCTCTTGTAAGTTTAGAGCAATGACACAATGCTCTGAACTATGAGGAGACTGACAAGCAGCACACCATGGAATATCATTATTCATGTTCACTAAATTTCTCTGCAAAGGATCAGGGATCCTTCCATCAGGCCTTTCTTGCTTGGTTGGGAGAATGGGCTTGCCATCTTTCCACTGAGTGTTGTAAGGATAATTATGCATCCTTGGCTGTCTACTAAAGTTGTTTGGAGCTGACCTCTCTATAGTCACAGCCCTGTTGTTTCCCTTTTCTCTAGGATTTAAACCTTCCAAAGTCTTTAAAATTTGTTTTAGATTGTTATCCTCTTTGGGTTTAGAGTCAGCAGACCTTCCCATTTCTTTCTTACTCTGCATTTGAGGCCTGCAATCATCTCTTCTTCCTATCTTTCCTGATATTCTTCTATTGCTCTCTATGTTGATGGCCAATTTGTAAGCCTCCCCAAGACTTTTGGGGTTCTTATCCCTCAAGAGATATCCCATCTTTGCATCAAAGGCATTCAAGTATGTCATAAGACATACCCTGTCATCTAATCTGATAACCTGCAAGAGCCTATGCATGGCCTTTTGGAACCTTATGTTAAATTCAAGGACCTCTTCATTCTGATTCTTCTTTATGTTATTGAATTCATTTAGAATAAAACCCTCATTAGTCTTATCACCATAGTGTTCCTTGAAATAATTTTTAAATTCATTCCATGACCTTATACTAGCATGGGGTAACCCTCTAAACCAATCCCTAGCATCCTCAATCAGGGATTGCACAAATAGCTTCATTATAATGTCATTAGGCTCTATATTATAATCATCTATTACATCTATGAAATTTTTTAGATGTTCTTCACATGTGATGACATTATTTCCAATAAATTTAGGAAGCTTTTTTCTAATTTCATCAGGGATTACATTAGGATAACCAGGAATACCAAAGAAGGTAAGTTGTTTGTACCTTTCATGAATAGGAGCTCTATGCAGTGGATCCATTCCTTGAGATGTAGATGTTCTTGTGTTTGAACCATCAGGAACCCTAGCAGCACCCGGTACACCATTTGCTTGAGCTGCATTGTTACCCTTATTTCCACCTTTCCTTAAGAAGGAAGCAGCAACATGTGAAGGTCCTAAAGTATGCTTGAGAAAATCAATCTTTTTCCTGATTTCTATAGCAGAAGCCTCCAACTTAGCTTTCTCTAGTTCTTTGTCCAATATCTCTTTCTTCCTTCTAGCTATCTCAAGGTCCAAGTCTAATCTCAGTCCTGGATCTGATGTCCTATCAACAATGACTTGTTCATTGATCTGAACTCCAATGGCCTTTTGCTGTCCTTTATCCTTTGGTCTAGTTTCCTCATCTATCCTTTGCACAATAGGCCATTCCTCTACCCTCTCAGGCTCTGGGACAAAGTTAATTGCCTCCAAATCTAGCAATTGCCTCTTTAGCTGATCAACCCTTATCATGGCTTGTCTTACTTTATCCTCTTTATCCTTTTATCTCTACTGCCTAATGGCAAGCTATTCTTGAACTCTTCTTTCTAGTTTGTAGACCTCCTCAAAGATCTCTTCTGATTCAGGGAGTGTAGTGTCTGACTCATCATCTCCCACTTGAATTTCATCTTCATACTGATTCAATCCCAAGTCAACAACAGCCTCTTCATATTCTGAATTGTCTTCTTCTTGACTAGGCTTGGCTTGGGTTTCTTTTCTGGTATCTTTCTTGTTTCTCCAAGTGTGAGAAACACCTCTTCTCTTCTTTCCTCCCCTTGTCTGACTAGGCCCAGAAATCCCTGGAATGCCTTCTTCCATTATATCTTCAAGAGGCTTCTTTCTTCGAGATCTAGAACCTCTATAACTCATCTTTGCAAAACAAATCACTGACCAGTACTGCCACCAAGATTTTTGAGTCGCCACCCAAGTGTATTGGGAATATTACAATGAAATTTCTTGAGTTTATAAAATGCTCCAATAAGTTAGAGTGACAAGGGACAAGGATAACCCTGTTTTCCAATGATGACCTACTGGTTAAGATGAACATCCATAACACTTCCCCAGCAGAGTCGCCATCTTGTTGGTGTCCAAAATGATGCTTATACTCTAACAGGCTGCCAGTATACCCTCAGATGGATTTTAGGAATGGTTAGCTCCAAAATTGCTATGAGGTCTTAGGGTAACTAGACCAACTATAGGGAAAAGACTGCCCTCTTCTACTTCTGGCTCTGCAAAACTAAGGCGGGTGCACCTAACCTAGTATAAAATATGCTTCATACACCAAGAACTAGGCTTGAATAATAGATAATAGGATAGTAAGAAAGTGCTAAGTGTCAACCACACACTCATTGACTCTCCATTACTATGGGTAGAACCACATGCAACCAAATACTGAAAACTTAAGGAATGGTTCTTAATTTATGCTTTGGAGATCATAACAACAACAATCAGTATTTGTTGATAATGAGATAATCATTTAGGCCAGTGCCTCATCCATTGGGCAAGATCTCCTAGAACAAGAATGCTACACACACCAGACAATAGCTAAGATTCAAAGCCATAAACACACCTACAATCCCCTTTACTACTTATAAGATATCCTTACATAGACAATTAGATAGATCTATGTCCCATCTAAAGCATCATTTCATCTAATCCTGGATTAGAACTTAAGAATGGATACATACACATAAAATAATATGCAGAGAACTAGAAAGTTCAGAATCTATCTAAGTTGACACAAAAAAGAGATAAGAGTCATGTATTTGCATTAAGTATGAAGAATCCTTAAGTATAAACAATCAAACCAGAGGAGTCAAGCTTGCAAATTAAAGCTTAGACCTACAAATTTTTGTCTATCATCAACAAAATACCAAATGCCAAAATGTTACAATCCTGACTGGGCAGAAGACTCACAACCGAAAAAGTTTTAAAATCTAACTCCCAATCCCTCAAAATGATCATAAAAAATCCCTTTATACCAGGGTTACAATGCAACCATAATGATCATTTCAACTCAAAAAATTCATATCCACCTAACCCCCCAGGAGTTAACATAGACATGACAGGGGTCAAGCCGTAGCATGCAAGCTCAAACAGTCAAATTTCAACAGCTAACTAGCCCTGTACTGGTCCAAGTACCGAATTACCATCAAACCCCCAAGGGAACTAGCCAAATTGACCCTTGCAACACTTCAGGGTACTGTTTCATTTATTCCTTCACGGTAAGGCATTCCTCTACAATGATCATGGTGACCATGACCACATTGGATCGGCGGAGAATATCAGTTTCACCAACTCGGGCCCTTCCTGTCATCAATTTTGGTCCTTTGTAGTTGCTGGAAACGTCCCTAAGATTCAAATTTAAACTCCAATGGCTAAGTCTTGGTGCCAGTAGCACATCGGCGGTCCTGATTTGATCGGAGATCAGCAATTAAGTCCCGACCATAGATTTTGTCATCTTCCCCAGGCTTCACAACTCTAACTCATCAGATACCTTGGGTCAACATTCTGCGAACTGGTGACAAGGTAAAATCCCATTCGTAGAATGAAAGGCCTAACTCCAGTTAGACTTCACGAACAAATGACTACACATGTTGAAAATTTCACTTAAGTCATCTACCGAATTGGCGACAAAGGAACTTTCACCAATTCACAGAAAACTTCCTGCCTCTGCTAAAAAATCTAGCGACCCCGTGACCACTCATTCGCCAAGTCACCAGACCAACTAGCGAACCGCCAAATCATCTTGCGAGCTAGTGACAAGAAGGAGATATTCTCGGGCCACCAAATATTTATCCACACTGCCAAAAAATCCTGACTTGGGCCCATGTTCAAATCCACCATCCTGCCAGCTCGGACCAACCGAAAACTGCCATGACACACCTGCCAACGGGACCACCAAGAAAATATAGATGGGCCCCAGCACACATGGTGCCCTATCGCATGATCGCATAGCCTGAAAATGGGCTATGCGAACATGGGACCGCTCATAGGGCTCTACCTTACCATGCATAACCTCCACCGCACAACTCCGCAACCGTGTCACCAAACCGCCACCGCAACTGTCACCGCAAGGGGTTTGTCGGATGATCGCATAGCCAATTTCTAGGCTATGCAAACATGCGACAGCCATGAGGCCGCCACATCACCACCCTCTCTGCACCTCCCGGGCCCACCGATGAAACGCCATCACACCACCATGGACACGTGTCGACCGGTCGCATTATCGCATAGCCAAAAATTGGGCTATGCGATCATGCGACAACCAATCACAAGCTGCCACATGACCACCTCTGACAGCAGACTCATAATGAACACACCCATCGGCACCCAATCAGACGGTGGGCACATGATCACATGGGGTGAGAATATTTCATGCGATCACACGCCGACCGTAGATCTTTTTATCTCTGACACCAGGCCCCACTGACAAGTCTGACAAGTCACCACCACATGGACCAATCGGACATGAGCCTTACCTTTTAGAGGATCGAATGGTTGTCACAAAAGTGTATAGCCTTAACAAATCCTTCGCACTTTAATGAAAACCATTGATGCTCCGACACGTCAGGACCCTCTGCCAAATCTAGAAACCAGGTCCCACCACACATCGTACTTGTGCACTAAGGCAAAGTAGATCACAAGCCACTGAACAGAAACTGAGACTCACACGGCTAGGTGGCAAGTAGTCGCATGATCGCATGTCAGAAAAGTCTGACATGCGGCCATGCGATAGCCAATAGGGAAGAAGCTAGACCCACCACATGGTCGGACCTGCGTAGTTAAGACAAAGTCAAAAACACATAAAGTTTTCAGCACCAAAAGACAAGTGGATAAAGCTTAAGGCAAAGGGTCGAAAACAATGCAAGTTTTTGACAAAAGATCGAAAACACACAGGAATAACAACAAACCGAAAGGTGATAGGGAAGCCAAAAACAACATGGGTTTTCAAAAACACTGCATGTTTTCGACACTGTGATAGAATTTTTAAAAATGTTTCTCATGAATCTTAGGATTTGAACAACTTTCTGGGTTTTGCACTTCAACACGTGCGAATTCGACTAGAGCCTGGTGACAAAACAAGGAACACAGGGCAAGACACAAACCATGAGACACTTGCAAGGGAGAGGCCAACTTCACAAGATTTTGTAATGACTGGAAAAATGGCCTAACACAATTACCCTAAGACCTCATTACATTTTGGAGCTAACCATTCCTAAAATCCATCTGAGGGTATATTGGCAGCCTTATGGCATAAGATTTTTCGAACACCAACAACCTCCAAAAGTAGGAATGAAAGAGTGTCTATATAGTAGATGAACCATCTCACCGAAATGCATAGGTGCCTAGCCACTGCATCTGCCTAGTACATAGGAACAAAAAATGAATACGTAGATCACTCAACCGATCCAAGGAAGCAATAGAACCAATAGGTGAACCCCTGCCCATAATGTTGAACAAGGAGAGGGGTGATAGGAACATTGAAATGCAATGCCAGAAACATCTGCAAGAAGAAGAATCAGGAACACCAACAGTGCAACGGAAGTACAAGCACAGGATAAAGGGCAGTGTCATAGACACACAGCATGGGCTAATGTCATGGAAGGTGCACTCACATGACAAAGGTGGATGAGCACAAAAGGCAAAACATCATAACCCCCAATGGCACTTTATAACTGAGTGCGAGTACAAACAAACACAAGGAGTAAAAGATCCCAGATATGCAAAAGTAGGCACTTTATCTCAGTGTTTTTACAGAAAAGAAATGCTATAGAAGAGAAGCATACAATGCTCAGAAGTATTAAGAAGAGTGAGCCAGAAGAATAGAAGAAGAGATCCTAAGACCTGTAGAACCCAAGTAATCCGCCAGAGTGCAAAAGTGCAAATCTCAGAGGAGAGAAAACCTAGAGCAGAATCTGGATAAAAGACCCCTACAACTGAATAACTCACAAAACTAGCTTTCCAACGATATCTGGTGAGCCCAAAAATGAGTCCGGATGAGCGAGATAGAGCTCCCGGAGTGCAAACTTGAAGATCTAGCTTTGACAGAGAAAAACACCATTAGAAAAATAAAATCAGAAAATATAACCTCTAGATATAAAAATATCTCAAAATCAGCTTTTCGACGATATCTCGTTTGCCAAATTTTAACACCGTATTCTCAAGATATGAGCTAAAAATCAACAACTGCACTAGAGGGCCCAAAGAAGGTGTCTGCAAGGATTTGAGGATGGGTGACATCAGCAAAAGGACACAAAACCCCATAAAACCATCAGATCTAATAAAATCTCAAAAAAAGCTTTCCAACAATATCTCGTTTGCCAAAAATGGAGCCCGAATGCAAGAGAAATGGATCTCGGAAGGCAGAAGGTCTGAAACACCACGATCATAGAGAACATCTGACTTTGATAGAAAAAAAGAGCATCAAAATGGCAAAATAAAAAAACCATACCAAAAAATTCAGGTCGAGCTCGGAACCATCTTTTCGACGATATACCGCACGCCCAATTACGATCCCATATGCCTGAGATATCACGAAAAAATGCCCAATGACCCTTAAAATAGAATCCTTTTTTTTTAAAAAAATATGCAAATAAAAAAAATTGCATACGCTGATGTCATGTTGATGATAGCGGGGGCCTGGGGGCTAAAAATGTGGTCCCCTGGTCACATGGGGGACTAGGGGGCTGGTGCTAGGAGCGGCTAGAGGGCGGAGATCTCAGCGGGTGGCAGCGGGGCTGCTGGGTGAGGCCACATGGGCTACAGGTGCCACAAGCGGAGCGCGACGCTAACAGTGGCTGTTCTGGTGGAGGCTGCAAAGACTGCGGCAGAGGCGGTGGCCTGGGGTTTGGGCGGCGCCTGGGTGGCCACGGGGTGGCGCTCGGGTGGCCACTCGGCCCAAAAAAAAAATATTTTTATTTTTAAAAAAAATCACCGTACGCCTTTGCCTCAGAGTGCGTGCCAAAGCCGTATGGCCCTTGTACGCAAAAAAATTTGCCTCAGAGGCCAAGTTGTCAGAATTCGACAAGTTTTATATGAATTTTGACTATCTTGGGCCTTTCGGACATAATTGTGAGCTCCGTTTGGGCCAAAAGTGCACCAAAAATCAATGATTTCCTCAAGATCTATGCCAGGGCTGATTGCAAAAAAAATTTTCTCACAGATTCCAACTATGTCCAAATTGGACAAATTTTATATGGATCTTGGGGTTCTTGGATGCTCTAAATGCAACCGCGATGTCCATTTGAAGCCAAGATGACCAGAAAAATAGGTCCCCCTAGATTCAATAAAAACCCAAAAAAAAGCCCTCATCTGAAATAGATGAATTTCATCTCTTGAATCCTTCAAACACGAACAAGCTATAGCCGATTAGGCTTTGATACCATGTAAGATTTAAGTAATACAAATCCACATAATGCCAAGATCACCTGCATACAAAAAACCTGCTACAAGGAAGTAGAGAGAAGAAGAGGCCAAGGGTTTGACTCAGAAGATGAAGAGGAAAATATTCTCAAATTGCTGAATAATAATAGTGTACAATGGGTCATCCATATAAAGGAGATCAAATGCCTTGAAAAGGAAAACCTAAAAAGCAGAAGTGCGTGTAATAATTAGTTAAACTATTACAAGACTAATGCATGCAAAAAATAACTGATGCATAACTAGTGCATGAGTCAACTAAAGCAAACTGATGCATAACTAGTGCATGAGTTGACTAAAGCAAAGAGTTGATATCTTAAGAAGGGAGTAAAATACTAATAAAATTAATAATTTACTCTAACAATAAGTGTACTCTTCAATTTATTTTATAATGATACCTTTAGTAATAACATTATAAGTACATTGTAATGTATACACTTATATTATAATTTAGCTTTAAAAGTATATATTTTAATGTTTCTACTAATAAATCATTTATTATTGATAAAAAAATAATAAATCATACATCTAATTTTTAAAAATAATTCTTATTAATATTAATAATTATATTATGTAATTAGTTGATTTTAAGATATATAATCTAATTTTTTTTATAATTTAATAATCATTTATAAAAAATAAAAAATATATAATTTTAGAAAAATATATTAAAAAAATTACTATTATTTATTCATATATATTTTAAAATTTATTAATAAATTATATAATTAAATGTTATAGAATTTATAATTTTATTTATTTATTTGTATTAAATATAAGGAGATCAAAAATATAAAGTATCACCAAAGAGTTTCAGAAATTACAAGAGGCAGAGCCTCCACATGAGACTATCAGAGATAATACTAATCCAACATAGTGGTCAAAAGATGAGACAAGAAAAAAAGGCTAATTAAGCAGGTCTTCATGAGTATCCACCCATGCCGTCTAGCCCAGACTGCCTTCCATCCAGATGACATTTTTCTGATTCTGAATTTGGTTAAGCAGGAGGATCATGTTGCCAGTAAAGTTCTTGCTAGACCTTCTAATTTCTTTGTTAAGCTTCTTGATGGTTTGGTCGAAAAGATGGATGTTGTCCATATGTCTCCTCCACATGTGAGCGTCCTTGAGTTCAGTAGCGAAGAAGGTGGTGTATCCAATCTTGAGCAACCTTTTGAATTTGTCTTTATCAAATTTCATAGTGATATGAACCTACAAAATTTTTTTAAAATGCGTGAGACTTCGAAAAGACTTAGTAAGAACCCTAGGAGTGTTGTGAAATCTTTCCTCATTCCTGTATTTCCAAATCGGCCATAAGATGTTAGAAGAGAGAATGTTCCAAAAAAGATTAGTGTCCTTTTTAATCCCATCAATATGACTAGTAATGATTTCAAAAATATTAAACTTGGTAGGGATAGAGATACCAAACATGAGCCAAACCTCTTTAGTAAAGTTGCAATCAAAGAAAATATGCCTCCCCATTTCTGGGGTCCTATAGATATTACAATAATACATCTCAGAAAAGTCCTTTCTGATGGGGAGTCTATCCAAAATAAGCAGCCATTTGATACATTTGATCTTAGGATCAATAGTACTTTTCCAGAGTTTATCAAAGTACTTCTTCCAAGTGGGGACATCATGAATAGTGTACCAAACTTTGTTAACATGGCTGATGATGGAATCATTATAATCAATAACAGTGAATATATTTTTGGTTTTAAGCCTGGTTATAATGGTTCCATCAGGCCATTTAATGTTTAAGAATCTGTTAGAATCAACATGGCAGAGAGAAGGAATGTCTTTGTAGGCTTTGACAAGCATATTATAAGTCTTCTTTTGAGATGGGGGAATGTTAAATGTGTGCTTCAAATCATCCCACAGTATGAGCCTATCATTTTCAAAGATATCAACAAATTGAGTGATCCCAATGGTGGACCAATGCTTGGCTGAGCATCCTTGGGAGAGGGCCAAAGGCTTACTAGCTAACTACAGGTTCCACCAAATAGATCTTTCACCATAAATCTACTTATTGTCTAAGAAATTTTTATTAGTGATATATGGTCTGACATGGTTCCAAGCTTTCCAAATGGATTTGAAAACAACAAAACCTTGAACCACAATAGTAAAGTTTTCGCAGATCAAATCACAAAAGGGTAAGTTCTTCCAGAACTTAGCATTCTTGGGGTATCCCCTTTCAATGTTACTTATGACAAGAACTTTCCACAGATCATCCCCATCCAAGGCATGAAAGATTCATTTGGAGGCCAAAGCTAAGCCACTAGTTTTTAGGTCCTTTAACCCTAGACCCCCAAGGAGCTTCTCAACATGACACCACTCCCATTTAATAGCATGAAGCTTCGTGTTACCTTTTCCATCCGACCAAAGGTAGTTTCTGATGGCCTTTTGAATTTCAAGGATCTGGTAATTTTTAAACATCCAGGCAGAAGTTTAATAAATATTGTAGGAAGAGAGGATTTTTTGATAGACCTGAACTCTGCCAGCAAGAGATAAGGAACGGTTGTGCCATTTATTTAACTTCTTGATAATTTTTTCCTTAACCCAAAGCCACATATATTTAAGAGAAGGCTCCAAAGAGAAAGTAATACCAAGATACCTAACAATCTTGTTAGGACCTCCCCGCTAAAAACTATAATTGTTAAACCAATCAGGCGGCTGATCTTTCCATCCAAGACAAATAGATTTGGACTGAGAAAGGTGAGCCCCAGAGATGTCACAGAAAATATTGAGTTTCTTAATCAAAGAAACAAATTTATCTTCCGTGGTTTCATGGAAGATAGTAGTGTCATCACCAAATTGACAATTGATAAGATCGGTCTCATTAGGAAGAGTAATACCTTTAACCGCAAAGGAGACAGAGTTGTCTCTGAGAATGTAAAAGAGAGCATCAGAAGCAATGACAAAGAGGATAGGGGCCAAAGGACACCCTTGTCTGATGGAGCGGCCTAAAGGGAAAGGCTCAGAGAGGGATCCATTGATATCAACTTGGGCATAGGCATCTTTGAGTAACATACTAACAGAGCGACAAAAGGTAGGAGGAAAACCAAAGGCTTCCAACATCATAGAGATAAAGTTCCACTCAACCCTATCATAAGCCTTTTCAAAATCCAATAAAAACATAGTCGAGTTCTATTGAGAGTGCTTAGATCAGTTCAATGCCTCCTAGCTGGTAATCAAGTTTTCAAGAATATATCTTCCTTTAATGAAACCAGTTGCGTAGAGCACACAAATTTGGGGAGGATGGTTTCAAGTCCAAGGGCCAAAATCTTAGCAAAGATTTTGTAGGAAACATTCAGGAGAGTGATAGGTCTCCAATTCTTAAGTAACATCTTATCCCCATCCTTAGTAATTAATTTGATGATACATTTATTAACGGAGCTACCCAAGGAACTAGAGCTAAGAGCTTTAGTATAGATTTCAAGAAGATCTTTACAAACCCATTTGATGTTAGCTTTGTAAAATTCCACAGGCAAACTATCAAGGCCAGGGGTCTTATCATTCTTAAGAGATTTAATAGCTTTTTCTATCTCTTCCAAGGAAATATCTTTACTAAGCAGGGAGGCATCCATGCTAGATATTCTTCAAGGAATAAGGGATCTGCATTGGTCCTTGAGGGAACTAGCCTCCAAGGTGTCTTCTAAAGAAAACAAATTTTTATAAAACTCAGCAAAGGCCTTTTTAATACTCCCAATGTCAGTAATTTCCTGATTATCAATAACAATTTTATTAATAGATTCATTGGTATGCTTTTGCTCAATAAGGTTGAAAAAGAACTTGGTACCCTTGTCACCATACTGGAGCCAGTGAGCATGTGATCGAATCTGCACACCTTTAATTTGGCACTGCTGATGTTGTCTAAGGGCTTCCTTAGCGTTAGCAATTTGAGGGACAAGTAGGGGATCAGCTGGGTTGGCTTGAATATAGGTCTCAACATTATTAAGGTTAGAGATAAGTTTCTTCTCAGTGAATCTAAAATCCTTGGCTTTCTTTTGGCCAAAAGTCCTTAAAATATTTTGCTAGGCAAGAATATTCATGTTCCACCTCTCAACATGCGAGATGGTGGGATATTGTCTTTTGTTAAGACATCTGATAATGTTAATAGTCGAAAGGATATCTTCATCATCCAGAAGGCTAGTATTAAGGATGAATTTAGGATTGATAATCCTACTAAGGACAAGGGTTCCTCTAAAACTGATAGAGATAGAGATAGGGTGGTGGTCAGAAAGGGTGGTGGGGGAGACCAAAACCAAATTTCCTCGAGCATTCAGAGCAATCAAAAAAAAAATCTTGTTGAGATAGAACCGATCCAGTCTAGAGTAGATCCTTGAGGGACCTTGTTGAAAGTTGCACCAAGTGTTCCAAATGCCCGGGTTAGTATCTTTGTTGCCAGTCAAGGGGTCGAAGAGGAGTTTATCCTATTTCAACTTACTCCAATGGTACTTTTCAAAATCTTTCTAGGAAAAGGGGAGGCCACCAAATTTATCTTCCTAAGATTCGATCATATTGAAGTCACCTCCCAAAAGCCAGGGAATATTAGGGAGAGAAGCCAACCAAGTCCAAAGGCCAGATCTTTCCTTGTAGTCATTAGAGGCATATAAAGAATAGATGCCAAAAGTCAAGTTATTGTAGTTTAGCATAATCTAGATAGCTCTATTACAGGGAGAGATGCCACTGCCTATGATATAAGGATCCCATTTAGGGTTAATTAGGATGGCAACACCCCCTCTACCATGTGGATGATTAGTGACAAATTTAGTAGCATTCATCCATAGAAAATTAAGGTTGGATTCAAGGGTGAATCTAGTAGTTTTAATTTCTTGCAGCATCATAATATTAGTAGACTTTTTATTATTGAGAAAATGCTTAATCACAAATTTTCTATCAGGACATTCCAAGCCCCTAATGTTCCAAGATATGCAGTTCATGAGGAACTAGTATTAAAAGTAGACACATTAAAAATAGAAAGCTCCTCCAAGGGAGTAGCTTCCACTGAAACCAAATTGCCCTGTTTCTTAGATGCAAAATTTTTATTATTGGAGCCTAGAGGTCTCCCTCTTCTTTTAGAAGTGAGGAGATCATCTTTAAGATCACAATTTTTATTATTAGAGAGGGCCGGCAAGACAGGGTCAAGATCCATAGTCGGGTTGGAATTCAAACAACGGAGAGGATTCACAAGAATAATTTCAAGAACAAAATCATCAGCAATTTCTTTGAAGTTTTTTGTGGGAAGTTTGATACGACTAGAGGAAGCGATAGAGGGATTTTCACTGGGAATACACGTGGGAGTGACAAGCGGTTGAGATTTACATATGGGAGGAGCAGACAACAAGAATAAATTACCCTTCTTATTATTACATTTCTTTCTTTTCTTGGAGACCGTTTGGAATCCTTCAGCATAATCGTCCAAATTTTGCAAGGTGGAATCCATCAAAATGTCATGATTTTGAGGAGCCAGGCTCGGCTGGGTCGTGTTCTCTTTTGATGGTATACTTTTATTCACAGGAGGTATAATATTCACCGCAGGTTCTGAGTTGTTTAAAATAGGAGAATTTTTAGTTTGAACAGGTTTAGTCTGAGCCAAGTTGCATTTGATAATAGGACAATCTCTCCTAAGGTGTCCCTCTTTCCTGCAGAGGAAACAAGTGTTAAGGCCACCAAGGACCTCAATAGGGCATGAGAAAACATCACTATTGACCTTATATTAATGTTGATGTTACTAGGAAGTTCTTTACCAGGATTCAAAGAGATTAAAACCCTAGCATCCATGTATGGGACAAGACACACTGAGTCATCCATTCTTATAAACTTTCCAATAGGTTCTAGCAACTATGGTAGGAAATGCCAAAGGAAAGGGGGGATTTGCTTAACCAAGATCCACCTAGGGGCTGACAGAGCTAGGACCTCATCATGAATGGCCTCAGGGATCCATGCAAGGGCACAAAAAGAAGTATTCCCGACAGTCTAGTATTTCTTTTTAAGGATAACAACCTGGGATTCATGGTTGTTGAAAAAAATAAAAAATAAGCCCTTTTGGATCTGATGACAAAAGGATATATGAAAGCCTAGCTTAAGATTCTAGTAATTATGGAACCAATCGTCCATGAACTTCCTAGGAGGACATTTTTCAACCTCAACTGCAAAAAAGAAGATAACAGAGTTCCTTAATCTATCTTTTTCCTTCATAATTTCTGCTAACATTTCAGGATTAGGAGAAACAGAGAAAGAGGAGGGAGTCCCAGGGTTCTTACCAGTTTGTCCAACTTCATTGCTGGCTAGAGGATTAAATCTGGCACTAGAGTTCATGGCGGAGGCGGTGTTCACAACAACCTCAAGGAAAGACTTAGGTTTTTCAGGAACTGAAGCTTGGTTGGAGAGAGAGTTAGGCGCCGAGGTTTGGGAGTTAGAGGTCTTATTAAGGTTAACGTCTATAGACATCGAAAGCGAAGAATTCGGAGGCGGACAGTTAATGGGAGGTACGACCTCTACCGAGTGGCAAAGATGAGTAAGGGGAGAAGAAAGATTACGCGCATAGTTAAGATCAGAAAGATCACACCTGGCATTTGATGCAGCTTGCGGGTTGGCGCCAATATCGATGATGTCAGAGAGATTTGAATTCGCAATGCCTGCTAGGGATACAGAACCGTCAACTTGCATGTTTTTCGACTTCATGAAACCACCGAACATCGTGAAAAAAATGTAGAGCAAATCTATTTTGATTTCAATCTTAATAAGTTTTTTCAATTTTATTTATTTTGATAATAAGTATGTTATAACATATATTTTAATTGTGTATTATTAAAAAAATATTAATTCTAAAATAGTTAAATTTATTAAAAATATATTAATGTTTATCTATATAGGTACTTTTAAAATTTAAATAATGTTTCTATTTGATAGAAAATAAACAATTGTTCTCTATTATTAAGTGAATAGGTATCACATTTAGTTGTGGAAATGATAGATAAAAGATTTCCACAATTCATGAAATGTGTTATGCTTTTCAAAAAGATTGTGTTCAAATTTTTCAAATTTTTAACATCGACATTTTTATTTAATGTAAATTAATATAATTATAATTATAATAATAAAGAAATTTTAATTTTACTTGTATTTTAGTTTACTTGCTATAAAGTGAAACATTAAAAAAAAATGTAGAATTATTAAATTATTATATAATAACATTAAATATTAAATTAATATATTTTGATTTAATATATTACTAGTTTATAAAAGTTATATTTGATTTCAAGGGTAAATAATTCAACGATTATTTAAAAAAATAAAAACTTGTATTCTAGATTTTTCTTTCAACTTTATTTTTTAAATTTAGATATTATAAATCATTATATATATATAATTATATATATATATATATATATATATATATATATATATATATATATATATATATATATATATATAAAATAATTCTTAGAAATTAAATAATATCATTATTAAAATTTCTATGCAATATATTTAATAAATTCACTAAATAACATATAATATAATAATGATTAAATAATAAAAATTTAAAAATTAAACATATAAATATCATTAAAAATTAAAAAATTATTAATATATTAATTTTTTATTTTACTAATATATATAAAAAATTAAATTGTTTTTACTTAATTTAAACTTCAATCCTTCTTTTATACGCATTGTGAGCGCTATGTACCTACAACCTGAGCGCTATGTACCTGCAAAGTTTAGTACTGCAGTGGTATGCCTGACAATGTAAGTGTACGGGTGCTACTGCATGATGGTATGGGCATCCAGCCGGCGACGGTTATGTAGTTATATGGTTAGAAAATTTACCAAGGGAAACTCATATACTAAGTTTTTTGTTTTGAAAAGTGTCCCCTTTAAGTTGTCTAACCATATGGCTGCATAGAAACCATATAATATGAAAACATATATTATATATACTCAATGTATATATTCCTGGACTTTGCTAATCAGCTTTTGTGTTGTACAGATGAAGGTAATGGGGGGTGGATCTCAATAAATTTCTTGTCTCTGTGTCTTTCCAACTAGATATCTTCCTATTGCAGCTTGTTCCCACTAGCGACCATTTTTTTAATTTTAATGAAATATATAATATACATCCTTGGAAATTCACTATGTGGGTATTGACTGAATCAGTCCAGATGCAAAATTATAGGCGATTGTAGGTTTCACAAGGTGGGGATTGATTGAATGTATGAATCCAGATGTAAATTCTTGGGCTAACGTAGGGACATTAGTGAAGTGGGTTATCCTTCCTTTAATTATCAGGAATTCATTTGCTTTTGCTTAACTTTAGTGGGTTTGAGGGGCGTCTGTGTCATCCTAATTGTTCCTTCCCACCTAGGTTTTGTTCCATTTTGTGTGTTCTCTGGCCTTTCCAGACGTGCCCAATCAAAGTTGTAAGCGTGTGGGACCCAGACTTCTGCTCCATTCATCGCTTTCGTTTTACCAAAGAGTAAGGACGACACTTCATATATATTTTTTTGGTTGTAGTTGGCTATTTAGTAATGAAAGGCTAACTCTCTGCCCTGATTTACATCCAAAAATGGACTGAGACTAAAAGCAAAAGGTTTGTAGGGCACGTAATGGCATTTCCATATTCCACTATTGGCCACACTAATCCCCCGCTTCAGTTCGCCAAGAATGTGGCTTCCAAGGGCTTTCTCATCTCGTTCGTAAGCCTGCATTTCGACCACAGTAGAGTGAAGGCCAGAGAGTACCGCGAATGCTTCGGCCATGGTTGGTCTTGTCTAGTTGGGGGTGCATTCCATATGCGATTCCTCCACACGTTCCTCACGATCACCACATTCCTCTTCCACCATATGCACAACACCATGACAAGTCAAGGGCTTGAATCCTTCCTCTTCCATTTCAACACCTCCCCCAATCCTGTCTTCTTTGTCATCTACGATTCCTTCCTTCCCTGGGTCCCACAAATCATAAATCATAGCCAATCTCATCATTCCCCATGCCGCCTTCTGTGTGCAGTTGATCAAATTTTTCTCACTTCATTACCAGTTCAAAACTGGTCAGAATCTCAATTGAACAAAATTTCCCTTCCCAGATTTCTGACGATTCATTAATTTTATTTCTTCCTATTGCGTTAACAATTGATAATTGGAATGGGGGACGAAGCTGCTGGAAACCTTCGATTTTCCATGCCTGGGAAAATTCAAAATTGGGGGATTTACCTGGGCCTTTTCACCGGGACCAAGATCTCAAAGTCCGGAAAGTGCTTGATAACTGAATCTTCCTGGGTCATCGTCAGTTCCTTCGAGGATCTCGAAACAGGGGCGCTGGAATACATGAAGAGATTAGTGAGAGCGCCTCTTATGACAATCAGTCCTTGCATACCTTCAATTTCATGTGTCTCCTCTATCGCAATACGAACGACTCAGATTTTCCAACAAAAACTGAGTGTTCCGCTCACTAAGATATGAGTTTTATTGTGCTTTTTCCAATGTAAAGGTGAAAATTTTACACTGCACTTCTCTTTGCGACATCTAGAGCCGTTGATCATTTCCCGTCCTTTTTTGCGCGGTTATTTTTTAAAATCAGTTTTGCCGTCATTTTTACAGTTTGCTCTACTCGTGTGAATGCTAGACAATTAATTTGCAATTTCCCAATTTTCATCTCCCCTCAATTTTGGGCATTTTATGTTGCAGCAAGTTTGAAAAATATATCTTGGCTTGAATATGTTTCAAACATTAAAAAATTAATATTATGTTTTATAATAGAATTTATTGTAAAGGTTATTTAAAAATAAATATTTTTGAAAAAATAATGTATATATTTATGATTAAATATTTTAGTTTGTATAATAAAATTATTTAAAAGGTATTCAAATATAGATAATAAATTATGAGATTTTTTATTATATTTTTCTTAATATTACAATGAAATGTGTTTAAGTTGACAAATATTATTTAATATCATAATATTTATTTTTAAAAAACTCGTAACAAGAAAATTATTTTGCAATGTAAATTGTTTGTATTTTGATTTTTCTATACATTATTACAATATTAACATGTTTAGTTACAATATATGTATAATTGTAATTATAGTAAATATAAAATAAACAATCAATATTTTTCTCAATAATATATACAATAATGTGAATTTTTCATTGAAATAAAAAAATGAATGATCAACATAATGCCTACAATTAATTTAATTTAATTTATTTTAAAAAAAATAATACTATTATTATTTTATTTGTATATGTTACTTAATATTTTATTATTGAAAAAAATCAACATTCATTGAAACATTAAGCTACACACCATTATTATTTAATTTTATTACTTAGTTTGACATTCATTATTATTTCTCTTTTGAACATTAAAAATATACATTTAAAACACTCATCCAAATTTATTTTTTGTTCCATCAATTGTATTTTTTTATATAAATTGCATCTTTATTAGTGAGTATTCATTTATTTATTTTTATTTTCTATGTGATTTTTCATTTGGAGGTGGGGATTTTAATGGATAATAAAAAGATTTGATATTGAAAAGAAATAAAATTAAATATTTAAAAATTATTTTCATAGTTGGCCTTTCTTATGTTAGAATTTATACCATATTTAATTTATTAAAAAAAAAATTTATTGTGTTAGAAAAGATACTTTACTATAATCTATATAAAAAATAAAGTGTTAGAAAGTTGAAATTTTAACTATACTAAAATTATATAAGTTGTGCATTATCTTCCTTTATCCTCATCTATCTCTAGACATGTCTCACTCTCTCTACCCATCTTCCCTCCCTCTCTCCCTTTCCTTCTTCATAGATGTTTATATCTACATTTCACTTAATGAGTCTTTTAGTAATGAAGTTGATTCTCTTTTTTATGCATATTTGAGCTATTACTTCTCTATTAAGTACACACAACATCACTTGCTAAATGGTCTACCAATTGTCTCATTAGTCTACAAATAAATAAAAAAGTAGACAATTATTTTCCATTTGTACGAATATAATTGGTGAATGGTTAAAATAGTTGTATGTCTTATAATATTAATAAATAAAATGAAGTATATAATAAATAAGTATAGAGATATGTATACTTATCTCTCCTTATTCCATGTATAACTAGTCATAGACTTATACACTAGCTATAAATATGGAGATACATAAGTTCTTAATTAAGTTAATTTATATAATTAAAGATTAAATTTAGTCCTATGAAATTGTTGTACTTGAGATATTCATAAAATCATTATACATAGAAGTTTGTATAATTAAAATAAGATTTAGTTTTATAGAATTGTAGCACTTAACATTTTGTATGATTATTTTTATATTATTTTAGAAATAAAATTTTCAAATTTTTACAATCAAATAATATTATGTAGCAATAGTATTGTATCATTTTTTAATTTCATATAAAGTATTTCTTTTTCTAATTAACAAATATCCTATATTCAAATGTTAAAGGAGAAACCCCAAGTTATTTCTCTTCTCTTTATATGGTCTTTCTATAAATTAAACATATAGATTAACTTTCATTGCTTTGTGCATTAATAAAATTCTATCTTTCAACACCTCATTATTAAAATAATAAAATTTAAGATTACAAATCCCTAAGTCTATATGACTCCCTTATCAAATTCTACAAACATTAAACTTGGGTGAATGAAACAATGTTGATTGCTTTTGGGGTAGTGTATAAGAAGCATCCATGTGGATATAGTTGCCTCCAAGGGACAAAGTTCTTAGGTTCATAACATTGAGAGACATGTCATTAATAAGTGCAACAAAATAGTACCCAATAATCTCACATTTTTCAACCTATTTAAACTTTTTCATTTAAAAAAATAATAATTTTGTTTTCCTTTTATTTTTGAAATTTAGCTTTTGTGGGGAATTTTAGGTGGAAATTGTCGGTAGGTGTTGAGGTTTATAAAATCTAATTTGATTTTAACTATTGTTCTTGTGAATATAACTGGTCTCGAGGAATACTAAGGATTTTGTGATATGCACAAAATGTGTTCATGGAAAAGGGTTTAAAAATACTAGATCTTATGTAATTGTCTGGTGTAAAATGAACTTCGACAATCTTTGCCTGAATCTTCCATGGTTGTGCCAAAATGAGAGCATTTGAACAGGGATTTTGACATCCATGATAGGATGAGGGAAAGAGGAATTTTGCCAGATGTTTTAGTCACAATGACCCTTGTAGACGTATGTAAAATATGGAAGCATAAACAAGGGATGTGAACTATTTTCCAAAATGCCTACAAGAAATTTTAGATAGGGCGCATTGATTGCAGGGCAACGAAATTGTATATTATGTGTATTACTAATTTCACAATAGACATAGCGACAGTATGGTTGACTACTTTGTAATTAATTGATATGCATTTGGCCTCTTACAAATCCCCAAAACTATATGTACCGAATGTTTTGTTGTTGATAACCACAATCCTATTGGACTCAGAAAGAGTGAAAGGCCTATTTATTAAAAAGTAATTTATCGAAACATTTCTTGGACCCTAATCTCAAAACTATATGTATTATATGTGCCCTTACCATTTATCTTCAATTTGACAAATTTAAACAAAGACTGGTTTTTTTGGAATAATTTTTCTATCATTAAAGTTTGTGTTTTATCATCTCAATAGATATTGATTGAATTGTTGACAATGTTAGCAGATTTGAGTTTCAATCTAAAAAAAAAATCCAAAATAAGAAGCTTCTCACACATATTCACTTAATTATATTCTCGCCCATCACACTCTCAAAGGGAGAAAAATTCTATACAATAAATTTTTATTTTTTATTTTAAAATAAAGTACTATATAACTTTAGACATCCTTTCTCTATGTTATTATTGTCCAGTTTCAAGTTTTAAGATGTCGCTGGAGTGAGCCTCCCTTTCTTGTTTCTGCTTGTGCATCTATGCACTTTTCGATAATCTCAGAATCCCTATGATACTTTCAACAAAAGCTCATACCATCTTCTAAAGCATGAGATCCATTTTATTTTCTCCCTATTAGTATTTGATCAACCAATACAACTTTATAAATGCGGCCAAGAATTATTTTATTTCATCTATATTATTTACTTTATTTAATATCATACATAATTTTTAATAAATTACAGTCATGAAGCTTATGCTTATTATATTTATATAAAAAATTAAAGTATAAAAATTAATTGTTATAATTAGCATACCATTGCCACTACTCGCACCTATAGGCATAGCAACATTCAACATACAAGCCACTACAATTCATTTTGCCCCACGGATACCAATCAAAGAAATGGTGCCCCTAAAAGGACAAGTACTTGCAACCTACCAAGAGAGCATTTACTTCATTCGGTACATTATAATAGATGAAATGAGTTTCGTTGGTCCTAAGTTACTAGAAATAATTAATGAGGCTACGACAAGCATTCCCTACTCAAAGCCACATTCCTTTTGGAGCATGCTCTATTATTTTTTTGGCAATTTGGGGCAACTACCACCAGTCAAAGATATCCCAATGTATGCTTCAAGCTCATATGGTGGCACACTTATTATAAAATGCAACACCTACATTTGCAGATTAGGAACTATTGATGTCACTATCAAGTTCAAGACTCGCCTTAGAAGAACAAGCTCCTTTTTTTTTCTTCCATACAACTTTTTTTAACAAATGAAAGGGTCTTACTCCATAAAAAACAAATGTTACTATCTTTAGCATATCTATTTTCCCTTTCCAATGTAGAGAAACTTAAAGGATTACCATGCTCAAACCCAGAAGAAGAACAACTTCAGTCTAAGCTCCTCTTATGTATTGACCATGAGGTCATGCTTTGTGCAAATTTATGGATACAAACTATACTTGTTAATGGAGCACTTGGACAAGTCAAATAAATTGTATACAATGATGGTGAAAAACCATCTCAAGTCCCTCTTTTTGTCCTTGTTGAATTTAAAAAGTACATGGGGCCAGTATGGGACAATAAGAACCCAAAATACATTCTAGTACTCCCAATAAGTCGTGGAATCCACCTTCAAATACCACTCAAAATGACATGGACCTTAACAATACACAAATCACAAGGCCTTATACTTCAAAGAGCAACAATTGACATTGGAAGCATTGATCGACAAAGGCTAACATTCACACCTATTTTTGATTGATAAATAGTATATACAATAGATTCCTATTATAAAAGAATGTACAACACTAAATTTTTTGTTTAAAAAAAATTAATTATAATTAACAATAAACTTACATTTACTTTTAAAATGAACAAATTACAATACAATTATACAATGTTTCTATTCAAATTGATTACTTTTAGATACAATATTGCCACCAAGTAAATGAATGCATTTTTTGATCCTCCAACATTAATACAGCGTACCCATTACACACCTAAGTGCGCATTGCTACTTGTATAAGTAAATTTTACATACCTCCTACATTACTACAATAGTAGTTTGATTTTCTATTTTACCAGCAAAATCATCTGTTAAAGTTATTTATTTATCCCTCTTAAAAAATAAATCCCCCAACATGAAGGTACGAAGGCAGCATGTTCTCTAGAACAGATACACTTTATGACATCAGATACACCTCCCGGGAATCATCTTTCCGTGTCATAAAATATCATTACATTAACCGAGAAAGAATTTTCCTTTTCAATTCTCTCAGTCAAAAACCAATTGTATGAATTCAAAAATATCTGTCTAACAGAAAGGTGATCAGAACAGAGGCTCTGAACACACGTAACATCGCCCGGAGAAGCCTCATAAGAACGACTGGTACTTGTCTCTTCTTCATCGCCATGAATTTTCCGACCATCACTACCCTGAATACACTCAATCTTACCATGTTCCCACGCCCCGAATCTAGAAATATCGTTTCCCCGGTAATCCATCGGCTTTTCACGAGGCAAAACCGGAAGAGGCGCTTCAAAGTTGAGAAACCGCAAGGCTTGTTGAATAGTGGGCCCCTCAAGCGGCTCAGGCTTCGAGCAAAGCAATCCAATGGTCAGAACGCGCTCCATCTCCTCCGGCTCAAACGGACCGTTTAGGCTCGGATCAGCCGCCTGCAATAATCTCTCCTCTTTCACCAGCTTCCAAACCACCTCCACCAGAACGGCCTCATCGGGGTCGTTAGTATTGACGTCTAACAGCCGCCATCCGCAGGCGATTTCTAAGAGCACGACGCCATAGTTGAAGACGTCGGACTCGATGGTGGCTTTTCCGGTGAGAGATCTTTCCGGCGCGATGTAGCCGATTGTGCCGCCGCCGACGCTGGTGGTGAGTGATATGGTGGAGTTGGAGAACTCCACGAAGCGCGCCAAGCTGAAGTCCCCGAGGTGGGCTTCGTAATCGGAATCCACCATGACGTTGCTGGTTTTGACGTCCCTGTGGACTACTTTGTACTGGCATTCCTCGTGCAGGTATAGGAGAGCTGCCGCCAGCCCTCGGCAGAATTTGAGGCGTTTGGGCCAGTCGAGGAGGACGGAGGTGTCGTATAAAAGCTAGTCCACGCTTCCGTTGGGCATGTAGTCGTACACCAGGAGAAACTCGCAGCCTTCGTGGCACCACCCTTGTAATTGGACCAGATTCCGGTGTCGCGAGCATCCGATTGTTACGACTTCCGACAGGTATTCTCTCTCGCTCTGGCTCGAGCTCTGCGAGAATCGCTTCACTGTGATTGCTCGGTCGGAATTACCGCATTGTATGGTTCCTGAGTTCACCTGTGGAAATATGTCAGTCCGCTTGGAATTTTACTCATTTTAAAATTAATATATTTCTTTTTTGTGATAATTATGATATTGATCAAAGGTCTCGTATGATGTTCTAAGGGTTGAATAAATAAATTTCGCCGCCGGCTTTTTACAGGAGATTATTTTGGATGGATTAACAGGCATGAAATTTGAGTGTTATCTGTTTGTTTGGTTATTAAGTGTGCGTCATGGACTATGTTAAAATAATCTTAACACGGAGTTTAAAGACAATTAGGACAAGTTAAAGAATCTTGTTCATGTATTAAACATCAGAAACATCTTATAGTAATTTTTATCCCTAGGCTCCATTTGTTTGCGGGAATTGGACTTGGCGGCGACACTTCCCGATTTCCACGAAACCCGCCATTTGGAACCCCAATTTGCAAATCGGGTTATGCCGGTGAAAACCAAGTTTAGGCCCTAAAATGGGTGGCACAATCTTCCCACCGAAGAGGTGGAATTCAAAACCAAAATCCAGTTTTGACAAAAATCGTGGCAAATTTAATAATCTGTCGGGTCCGTGAAATTCTCGCATATGTTTTTGGGGTTTTCATTTGTTCTCGGCATTTGTTTTTGGGGTTGGCATTTGTTCTCGGTAGCTGGGTTGTCGTTGGCGCTTCGCATTGCAGCTCATTCTCGACGGGGTTGTCGCTGGCGCTTCGCATTTGTAGCTCAACTGGTCATTTTTGTATTCAGCTGCGCCATTTCCAAGCATTTTTGGTAAAACCCCAGCTTGAAGACATTTTGCTTGTTTACTCTGTTTAAGCTGTTGGGCTATAATAGCAGTTGCAAACATGTTAATTTTGGACTTTTCTTGTAATAGCAATTTACTTAAACGAGGAACTATACTGTTGTGGTATTGAATAAGCGGCCTTCGTTCCGTTGCTTCTTTCTTCTTCACCCACTATCAACCCCACCATTTCTTCCAGGTTTTATGCTACACTTTGATTCAGCCACGCATGCGGTCTTTCGCCCCCCCCAGTCCAAAGAAGTTCCTGAACTATCTTTTTCATTGAAGGTCTCTTCTCCCCTTCCACACTCAGGCATTCCTTCGCAAGCCCTACCACTCTTGTCATCAACTCCTTGGTTTTACCTTCTTCCACATCAAGATGGGGATCTATGATTTCCCTGAAACCCCTCGTATTTACAGTGGAGAGGAAAAATATGGCCAGGTTGCTCTCGTTCTTCATCCTCTCCTACAAAACAGGTTTCAACCCTGTCAAGAGCTCCAACAAAACAACCCCAAAACTGTAGACATCACTTTTCTCTGTAAGCTGAATTATTTGGAAATATTCAGGATCCAAGTAACCCAGAGTTCCCTACACAAGCGTGGTGATGTGTGTTTGCCCCATTGGCACTAGGCGAGACACCTCAAAGTCTGCAACTTTTGCATTGTAATCATTGTCCAGCAGAATGTTGGAAGATTTCACATCTCTATGAACAATCAGTCGCAAATGACAAAACGCTGCATATTTTACTTCTTCATAAACCATATGCTTCGAGCTAGGGTTTTACCGAATGTGTGTCTGGGTCTAGATATGCACGCTCTGTGTGTCCTTGGTACCACAGGATGCACCCCAAATGCATCAAGTGTGCTGTGGGTATGCAGAGTGTGTACCCAAACCACACCCGGGGTTCTTGGATCACTCCCTATGCTACATTCTCCACTGGTTTGTGTTGCTGTAAATTATTCAATTATTGCTATGTAGCTACATATCAACTTAACACATATCAATCATTCCATGAACACAAACTAGTGGATAATCTAGCTACATATCAACTAGTTTAACACTTTGATGGACAATTAGTTTGCATCCCCATGATCTAAACTCTTCGTATTATACTGTAACACATGTATACTGATTATAGTATACACTGGTAATCTTTAGTCTTTAAATGTTGAGTGCCAAACATGTCTTCCATCCTTGAATCAAAATCAAGGATTTCCATATTGTTGGATAACATGTTATCTTTACATCACTTAGGAACCACAAGATTGCAAAAACATGCAAACATGAGATGGTTTTAAAGTTCATACTATTGATTTCATTTATGTGTAGACAATTAGATTAAGTGCCTGCCAAGTTGTCTACATTTGCAATTGAAAGTTAGATAGACCATTCGTAGCATTGGACAGAGAAATAATTGCATTGAGAACATACTGAGTGTTAACATGATTTACATTGTTCTTGTCATTTTCTTTGTTAGGATTATTGAGATCTGAGACTAGAAAGTATTTCTTAACTATTTGATTGGACAATAAATCTATAGTTGGATAAGTATTATTTGTATCAACCTCTTTGACTTCTTCTTTGAGTGCATCTAATGTAAGTGGGTCACAAAAGATAGTTGACATTGCACAACTAGCATTGTCAAGTAATCGAGTAAGATAATTACCCTCAATGTGGTTAGGCAAAGTGGTCTTGGAAGGAAGGAAATTAGAAATTGTATCACTACGTCCAGTTAAGATAGAACAAGCTTGATGGTTAAAATTAGATGAGGGGTGCAAATTTGAAATACAACTTGTACCAATGAAGTTGTTCACTGGTATTTTGATAGGAGACTATTGCATTACAAATCAGAGGTTTGAGACCGAGTCAACTATTGCATTACAAATCAGAGGTTTGAGACATGAAATACTTGTAGGAGATCCAAATCAGTTGGCTAGAACAGTTATTAGCGAGGGTTGTTTCTATTGGGTTAATTTGGTGTATATTGATTTTAATTTGGTATATACAATAAATATAGGGTTGATTCCATCTCGTGTTTGGCATGCCAGATATCACTAGAAAAGGGATATCATAGAAGTCTCTTTGAAAGATTACAACAGCTTGGACATTCATGCCATTTTCTAGATACATAGTGCAAAATTAGATGAGGGGTGCAAATTTGAAATACAACTTGTACCAATGAAGTTGTTCACTAGTATTTTGATAGGAGACTTGAGGATCAAGATATTAGGACAAGTATTAAGGAACTACTATGGCTTTAGTTTTCTTAATTTGTAATTAGAAAGTGAGTCTTCATATTCTACAGTAGCAGGTATAATTAACAACATGACCTATGCAAAGATGTAGAAGAATACCACTACATTGAATATCAATAATACAAGAAATTGATGAATATCATTGACTTTAAGATGAGTAGCAAAATAAGCATGCACATTTCAACAATTACAGTAGACACTTGTTAAGTTCTATTTGAGGATCATTAAGATCTAAATTAAGGGCACATGATTTTTGAGAGATTACATTATACACATGATTTTACACTAGTCAAAGTCATAGGTTGGACTTGGGTTCAATCCATATCACTAACTAGGATGTTGCATCTTGAAATTAGTAAATTAACAAGAAATGAGGGATGCTAGGTTGGGGGTGCTCTTGTATTAGTTTTAAGGAAGCACACTACTGCTTTATTACAATTTGTGCTTATGATATTGATTATCCAAAGAGTTGCAGTAAGTCATATAAAAACTTATTGCAACTTGTAATAAAGTACCTACAGTAGTTTTTTTTTATCGTCAACCACAAGCTGTGCATTTGGTATGATTTTTATGATAACCCTTTTGATGATTGGTGAACTACATTGAAGATAGAAGACAATATTGTAATTGTGATTTTCAATATTGTAATTGTAATGATTTTCATTTGAATTGTGAACTTACACATATATGAGATGACATATGTCTTAATAGTTAATGTTCAAATTCTGAACTATCAATTGGCATTTTATACTTATCTTGGACACTTGGCACTGATTAACAATGAGATATGCTTAGAAATATAAAGTACAAGATCAAAAGAATCTCTATAGTTCATGTTGATTTGATTTGAGCTTCTTGATTTGATTGTGTATACTTTTTTAGCAATGTTTCAAATCGTACTCTATGACTCATTATCAAGATATTGTATTTTCTCTTCTCTAACTCATTATCTCAATGATGAACCATAGAATCTAATTTGAAACATTATTGGGAAGAGATCACAGTCAAGTTCAAAACTTCATAATGAAAATTTTTCTGAATATATGGATGGTAGAAGCTTATAAATTTAAAGCATGAGACCAACAAAATTCTCAAAGACATTAGGCTTGTATAGTCCATGTTGATGTAATTTGAGTTTCTTGATTTGACTATATCTTTTTCTATTAACATTTCCAACCATACTCTATATTCATCAAGATATTGTATTTTCTCTTCTCTAATTCATTGTATTATAATGAATCATATAATATGATTTGAAATGTTGATAGAGTAAGATACACACAGTCAAATTCAAACATCCACGAAGAATTTTTTAGTATATATGGATGGCAGAAATTTAGAAATATAAAGAATGAGATCAACAAAATTCTTAAAAGACATTAGAATTTTATAATTCATATTGATACAATTTGAAAATGTGAATTTGACTGTGGAGGTCTTTTTCATCACTATTTGAAATCATACATAATCAAAAGAGTCTATTTTCTTTTCTCTAACTCCCTATTTTGATAAGACAAAACATTGATAAAACAAGATATTACAACAAAATTCTTAAATCTAACCGAAACATATTCATGATAAATACAATTTCATTGACATTTTCTCCTAGATAGTTCTAAAGACTATAGCACCTATCTCTACTATTAATTAACATTGATTCTAAAATGTCTTAAAATCACTTTAATTTGTAGAATAATTTTAATTTCATAAAAAGAGTTGCACCTATATCTCACTCTTCTATGACCACAATCACTTTGAATGTTATCAACTAGTTAGCTACAACAGTCACCTGTAGGGATTCATGTAAAGGCCATTGAAGGTTAATCTGAGATATTGTCTGCATCCCATGTAGTTGAAGTATGGGAATAAAAGATCATCATTAGGACTAACCAAAGAACATTGATTATAAAATGTCTTAAAATCACTTTTATTTGTAGAATACTTTCATGAAAGGAGTTAGAAAAATAGAACATGAACAACATGCTACCAATATCTCCTCGCTGAAATCATTGTGTTTGTCCACATTTCAGGCCATTGATGGATCCTATTAAGAATATTGACATTCTAGGATGGTTAGTTGTGGAGACCACATATTCTCATCTTCTCATAGCTCTTATTGCTTGTGTTGTTGTAGCCATAGTAGTGGTGGCCCGAGAAGGCAATGCACAAATGGGTAAATGAAAAAAAAAAGGAAATTCTTTTTATAGAATGGTTATTCATTCCAATGATGTGGATTGTCATGATCATATTTGCATGAGTAGGGGAGCCTTTTTTCATCTAGCTACTATCCTAAGGTTGAAAGGAACCTTGACAGATACGATACACTTGACGTTAGAAGAACAACTTGTGATGTTCCTCCACACTGTTGGCCACAATATGAGGAACCACAAGATTTCCCACAACTTTGGGCACTCAGGAGAGACAATCAGCCGATACTTCCACAAGGTGTTGAGGGCTATCTTAGGAATCCACAAGGATTGCTTTCTACCACCTAGTCCAAACACTCCTCTTGAAATTAGTGGGAACAAATATTTTGATCCATTCTTTAAGGTAATTGTTGTGTTGTTACAAATTTCTTGTATGGATTTTTATCCTTATCATATTTTTGGTTGACCGTAGAATTGATGATTGTATCATATCATATAGGATTGTGTTGGAACTATCGATGGAACCCATATACCAGTCACCATCGATGTCGACATGCAGGGTAAATATCGTGATAGAAAAGGCAACCTATCACAAAATGTTATGGGTGTGTGTTCCTTCGATCATAAGTTTTAGTACTGCCTTGCTGGTTGGGAAGGGTCTGTCGGGGATAGTCATGTTCTAGCTTCAGCTCTATCAAGAGCAGATCCTTGTGTTGTTCCCCCCGGTAAGCCAAATCATAGTTTAATATACTCAAGGGTACAATCAATCTTTCACATTTTAATAATATACTTTATTTATGTAGGAAAATATTTTCTAGTGGATGCTGGATATCCCAATGCACCTAGATTTCTTGCTCCTTATCGGTGTACATGCTACCACCTGAAGGAGTTTTCAAGAGAGAATCCAATAAACTTTCGAGAAGAGTTGTTCAACCATCGACACTCCTCTCTTAGAAACTTAGTAGAGCATACATTTGGTATTCTCAAGCAGCATTTTCCAATACTGAGGCATGCCACGTCTTATCCTATCATGACACAAGCCCATATTGTATTAGCATGTTGCATACTACACAACTACATTACGTTAGACGACAACATTCCATCAGAAATTGTCACCAAAGAGGAAGATGATCATGATGGGATAGATGTACCAATGTTGGAGACATATGGGTTGTCTCAATGTGATAGAGTATAGTGGGCATAGTTCTGAGATGATATAGCAAGTAGAATGTGGGAAGAGTATAGATCCTAAAAATAGTTGTTCTTGTATGAGTCAAGACTACATGATGGTTTCCTTTTTCTTCTCTTTTTATCTACAAGTATTGGACTTGTATGGGTCAATGTGTTTTATTTGAGTAAATTGATGTATGAAGATACTTTGATATACATGATGGTTTCCTTTTTATTCTCTTTCTATCTGCAAGTATTGGACTTGTATGGATCAATGTGTTTTATTTGTGTAAACTGATGTATGAAGATACTTTGATATACATGATGGTTTCCTTTTTCTTCTCTTTCTATCTGCAAGTATTGGACTTGTATGGCTCAATGTGTTTTATTTGAGTAAACTGATGTATGAAGATACTTTGATATACATGATGGTTTCCTTTTTCTTCTCTTTCTATCTGCAAGTATTGGACTTGTATGGGTCAATGTGTTTTATTTGAGTAAACTGATGTATGAAGATACTTTGATACCATTAACAACAATTTGTATATACAACATGGAATACATAGAATTAATGATGACCATGGATGAAATTGGTAACACGAGCCAGATATCTCCTTCCTCAAAGAAGATAATGTGGACAAAGGAAACGGAATGTAAGTTTCTAGACTTGCTCCTTGAGCAAGTACAACTAGGAAAAAAATGTGACAGAGGCTTCAAAAAAGAAGTGTGGTCCACAATTGAGAGGCGGTTCAACGTTGATATGAACCTCAATCTATCAAAGGACAACTTAAAAAATAAGTTGAAAACCTGGAAGCTTGCCTATAGAGTGATGAAAGAGCTAAGGAATACAAGTGGTTTCACTTGGAATGAGGCAACTCAGTGCATGGATGCTGAGGATAGCGTGTGGGAAGAGCTTCTGAAGGTAGGGTGATCTCTCTACTATTTTGATGGAAATAATATTGCCTTCTTTTAAAGTTAATAATGAAAGACAAAGAACCTAATCCATTTATTTATGCCAACATGCAGAGAAGAGAGTTCAAAAATGTAAAAGTATATAAGAGGCGGCCCTTCCAGTACTTCAATGAATTGGGTGCAATTATGGGTAATGATATTGCTAAAGGTAATGCAGCTACCATAGCCCTTGAGACTAAAGAAGGGAAACCTATGGAAGAGCCATTCAATGTGCATGATGAAGAGGACCTTGGTTTCAATATACATCTTGATAGTGCTATTGATTTGGATGAAGACCCTTATAATTCCAATCAGTCCACTGCAATAGAAAGTACTAGAGGGACTCCTACATCATCAGTCAGAAAGGTGGGAAAGAGGAGGAAGGCAAGTATGGACGCTTCCTTGGATTCCATGTGTGAAACAATGAAGAAAATAAAAGATGGCATGTGCAATGTTCACCTTGTCAAAAATGATGAATCTACTCATGACAATGCTTTGACGGATGCATATAACGCTCTCAAATCCATCCTCAGATTGAGTCAAGGTGTATTCCTGAGGGTATACGAAACCTTCACGGGTGAACATGAAAGAGCCAAATGGTTCTTATTGATGACTGAGGAGGAGAGAGTGGACTGGATTGTAGCCACATATGGTGATTTATAGTTATTTTCTACATACTTTATCAAACTTTATCATGAGTTGAAACATTATCATACTTGTTCACATACACTAATACAATTGTGTTTTCGTTGATGATTGTTTATGGTTGATGATTGTTTATCAAACATAGTTTTTGTTTATCAAATATATTCTGAGATAATGAAATGTAAATTGGTTTATCCACTAATTGGACTGTATGCTAGTGGCTGTGAACAACAATCACAAAGTATCATTTCTTTTCCAGCTTGCCATTGTTTTCTTTGAAAATAATGGCAAGCTGGAAAAGAAAGTATTCTGAGTATTCTAAATTTGGGGATATGACATCCTTGTATATTGTTCACAAAGATTGATAACATGAACATGGCAAAGATTCATAGTCCATGAATGAATGACCTAATTAGAAGCATAGCTGAACCGGACATCATAAACATATCCACCATGCGAGAGCATTCTATTAAAAACACCACCTTTGAAAGAATTAGAAGCATCATTTTCATTCTCCATTCCATTTATAATTGCTATTCTATTCAAATCTTTAATTTATCATTGCTATTTGATCCAAATTTGACTGGATAGAGATCTAATAATATAGCCTTTTGAATCTGCTGGAAGATTTTAAGATCACAACCATGACCGCTATGTTCCAATCATCCATGTTTGCGGTAATTGCAATTTCAATTCTCCTAGTGATTGGTATACATGTCACACTTGCCTCTCTTAATGATTGGTCAATTAGCAAAATTGTGCAATTTTTTGGACATATCATTATGGATTTGATCAATCTTTTTAGTATCATCTTCAGTGCTATAGAGATAATTTGAGAGCTTTTTCTGAAATAAACAAATCACTTGCTAGTGTGAAGACAACATTTTTCATTATTTTTACAGATATGTGGCTGCATGGGCTACTCAATGCAGAATAATTGCATTAGTAAGTAGCCCCTCTATGAGATTCTTTCCTTTCATCCTTATATTGTAGAATCCTTCCTTTGGAAAGGGGGAGCAGGTGATCCAAGTGGCACTTCAACACAAGAGCCTTTTCTACTCGTGTAGTCCTTAATTAACAACCCTTCTATGTTGTACTACTCTGGTAGGCTTGAGTGGCAGTGACCCCTGCAGTGGTGGGCAAGTAACCCACTAATGGCATAGCCAACCATACACTGGGAATGTGTAGTCAGGAGTTTCATCAGCTAGCACACTATGACTTTTACTTGCCACCTTAAAATGACACACTTATTTGATGGCTTTTTAGTCTCTTATGAGTCAGTCATCCTTTTCTTACGGACTAGTCCTCCACTTACAAAAATTATGTCACCCAGCCCTGACTAAACACAGTTTTTCTTTTCACTAATTTGCTCACAGCTATACCATATACCTATCTATTACAGACATTACTGTACACTAACCTATCCATGTCCATCTATGCCTTTATCACAGCATTCTGGGATTCACTTGTGACTAACTCATTGATGGAATTGTAACTACTGGTGGCTGGCCTTGGAAAATGAACTTGGCCTAGATATATAATAAGTTTCTAAATAATGGCAAGTTCCAATCTGTCTCAAAGCTTAGTAAAACCAAACTCTACTATTACTATGGCATTGACTCTCTTAAGTTAAGTGATCTAGTCTCTGCAGAGAAAGTTTCCTTAAAAGTGTAAGTTGGAAATAAATATTTAATAATCACAATAACAGAGTTCATCTCCCTTGTATACACTCTTTCTTGGCATTTTCCTCCTTTCTACTCCTTTACGTGATTTAATGTTGTTCACTATGCATAAAATGCTTCTTGAGATCTTCCTTCTCTTCTCTTGTTCAATTTGGGTCAGCATGTTATCAATTTGGGTCACCATGTTAATTAAAATTTCTTAGAAAACAATGGAAAGCTAGAAAACAATGACACTTATGATTGAGCACTTAGAAAAGCATGAAATTAATGTGAAGTTTATCCACTGATTGGACTGTATGCCAGTGGCTGTGAACATCAATCACAAAGTATCATTTCTTTTCTAGCTTGTCTATATTTTTATGATGTTGATTCATCTATTAAGAAATGATACTTTGTGATTGATGTTCACAGCCACTGGCATACAGTCCAATCAGTGGATAAACTTAACAACATCTTGAACATGCAATGCATCTTTAGAACATCAATAAAAAAGTATCATTTCTTACAGATGAATCAACATCATAAAAATATAGACAAGCTGGAAAAGAAACGATACTTTGTGATTGATGTTCACAGCCACTGGCATATGATACTTTGTGATTGATGTTCTAAAGATGCATTGCATGTTCAAGATGTTGTTAAGTTTATCCATTGATTGGACTGTATGCCAATGGTTGTATAACATTATACACTAGTTACAGTATACACTGGTATATGTCCATTACAAAATATAGTTTGTCAGCACTCTTATGAGAAATGGAATTCAAATATATTTATGTTGGAACACAAGTTGAACCCATCTTTCCTCTTACCATGCATTTTTTTTGTGATTCGTGAAGTAAAATTTACATAAAAAATGTAAAATCAATTGTAAAAACTTGCTCTCTCAATGGCCATGCAAAGATGTTTCAGAATTTCTCTTGGGATCATGTGTCAACCCAATCAAGTTATTTCTTTCATTTTTCCCTCTTTGTTTTGGTATACATTGGTGTACAGTAGCCATTGGTAAGTACCCAGTGGTATACTTATTGTGTTAATTCGTTGGATCCATGCCAAGATTATTTTGTGTTGCTAGTGATTATGTTGGCTTTCACAGAGTGTGCTCGTCTTCCTCTCCATTTTGGTTTTTCTCTCCACTTCAAGGTAGGAAACCTTGTTCCTCTCATCTCCTTTGAATTTTGAGTGCTTTCAGAGGTCCATCAATGGCATATTGGTGCATATTGGTTTAATGTTTTGGTATTGCAAGATCTTGTTGAATTAATCGACAAACAAGCATGCCCTCCCTTAACCATTATTTTCATTAATGTTCTTTTATAGACATATTAGCTTGCATTTGTTAGTGTTGTTTCTTTTAACATATTTAAGTGGAATACATGAAGGAGTACCACATGATGAATGCTTCATTTAATGTATTGTTAAGGTGTAGTCTCATAACTATCCATTTCTAGTTCTTCAAACATGATTTTATAAATGTGTTTTGGTAGACGATTGTATTGTTCATGATTCTGTATGTATATACCCTAACCATCTTGTTATTATTGTTGCATTACGAAATTAAGTTAAATAATTCTACTTTGTTCAATGCTCTATTTCATCTTCAATTTCTTTTCATTTTTCATTCATTTTAAAAAACCACATGATAGGTACAGAAACATAAATGGATAGTTTTGAGACTACACATATGATGATAAAGTGAGACTACACATACGCTGACATTAAATATGTTTGAAATAGCTTCTGGATTCAATTTTGTAGATATTTTTGGCATCAACGTTTACAATCACACTCTGTGATCCTTCATCAGGATGGAAGAGAGAAAAATGATTGAAAGAAAAGTCCATCATTTTGGTCTCTTTCATCCTGACGATGGATCACAGAGTGTGATCCATAACTATCTACACAATCGAATCCAAAAGCTATTTGAAACATTGATGCCAAAAATATCCACATATGATGATAAAAAATGAGCTATCTGATGATTGTTTACTGTTCATGTTTGTAAATGGTCAATATTTTTTATGGTATTCCTTAGTGTATTCCATTTAAAAATAAACACATTTTAGTTTTTCTATCATGTTTACTTTGTAGATGCAGGATTGACCATCTAACAATACAGAAAGTAATGGGAAGAATGATTAGGATATGAGATGGTTGCTCATCGTATGTGGGGCATAAGGGCGTAGAGCATGGATTTCCTTGCATTTTCTTATTTAACGGTATGTTTTCACACCACCATTCAATTCATGGATATTGTTCTTCCCCAAAAATTCTATCTGATGCTATAGTTTTGTCATTATTTTTTTTCTATAAATTTGTAATACCAACATAAATGAAACTTTTTCAATTTGTACTCATAGAATATAGTCATGTTGTTATATATGAATGAACAAAAATAGTATGAATGAACAAAATTTTTCTTGATACAGTGCTGATGGCTATGATAAATGTCCCTATGTGTGAGTGTGGTGATGGATCGTGTTGTGTGTTGAAGATGTCACACATGCGGGATAATCCAGATCGTAAATTTTGGAGTTGCAAAAATAAGAAAAAGGTTGTTAATTGCACAATATTTAAATGTTTACAAAGAATAAATATTAGTCATTATAGTGAGACTAACTTAGATTTTTATTGTAGGATGGCGGTGGATGTCAGTACTTTCGGTGGGCCAATGACACCCCATCGCTTTCTACATCATCTGCACATTCTCCACATATACCTGTTGTGGATGACGAGTGCAAGTCTTGCAAAGAGCTCGAGAAAGCTATTGCAAAAGTGGAGGCTACATATAAAGTCGATGTCATATTTTTACGATGTTTGCTTTGTGCAACAATAGTACTATTTAGTTCGATCATTTGTTGGGTCATTATGCAGAAATAGATATATATGTGGACTAGATGACTTATTTATATTTTGATGTGATATCGAGCAATGCTATAATTACTTTCTTGTTATAATATTGTTTATGATAATATAAAATTATTAAAAAAAGTTAAGTTTACTGTTCACAATATTGAAAAAAAAATATTAAATTTTGTTTATGATTTTCTAGATAAAAATATAAATTAATAAAAAAAAAACTATAAATAAAAAATGGACAACAAAAATAAAATATTAAATTAAAACATTATATAATAATTATAAAAACTTAATTTTTATTGTCAAATTCTAATTCCAATTGAAAATGTAGAACCAAACACAGAAAATGGATAATGTAATTCCAATTCCAATTTGAAATTGCAAACCAAACACATAAATAGGAATTTCTCACTTCCAATTTCAATTTCGAAAATGGCAACCAAACGCAAAATATGGATTGTCTCAGCCATCTTCCGGGTGAACCAAATGGTCCAAAGTATCTTCTGAATACACAAAACTGGAATTTCAAAACCTGATTTTGAGATAATCAAGTTTTGTCTCAAATTCCAATTCCCGCAAACAAACAGGACCTTAAATAATTAGAGATTGTATTTTTCCCAAAGAACCTAAATAAATTTGTTTTTAAATGATAAAGTAGAGGAATATAAAATATCAAGATCCGCACGAGGGAACATAATTGAAGAGGTTTTATAAAATAGTAATAAACGTGCTCTGAAGAAATTGCCAAATTGAATGAAATTCAATCTTTTGTATATAATATCAAATTGAGAATTCTTGTAAACCCAAGAGTTTTTTTTAATAAAATTAATATATCAATTATATATAACCAACAAAATTATATACATATATATTAAAATTATTATTAAAGTTAAAACTTAAAATCTTAAATATTAATTCTTTTAAAATTTTAGAAAAGGAAATTGGACATATAAGACAAATAATTTTTTATATAATTTTTTAATAAAATTGTTATAAATATCTTAAATACATCTATTAAAAAAATATTTATATCAAAACAAATATCTCACAACATCTTTTATATAAAGTATTAATGCTATATTGATTTAGTTTATGGATTTTATTAAAATATATTTTATCATTTTTCCTTTTAAATACTACTATACTAAAATTAATAATACCTTTATAAACATCTCCGAATCCACCTTCGCCAAGGAGTTGTTTAGGATCAAAGTTATTGGTTGCACGATTGATTAATCAATATTTACATTAATATTTTAAAAATCTGCAATTAATTAATAGTTTAATATGAGAATAATTCTTTAGGAAGTAACAACAATAAGAAAACTAAAATTTAACCATCATTATTTTTGAAATAAATGATGAGAAATAATAAAATATAGTTAAATCATGACATTGTGATCTTTGTAACCAAGCTTCTCAAATGCTATTATGATGTTATTGTTGTTCTTGTTATTAAATTTAAAAATTAAAATTGCTACTGTATTACAAATTTTTTTTTTTTATTGAACTAGTTTATTGCAATTACTAAGAGATATGATGACCATCGTTGCTGAAATAGGTAGCATATTTGTATCATAGTGCATACATCTATTTTTGTTAGAGAGGTTATAGTAAAATGTGAGTATCATTGTGGTGAGCATTACCTAGATATAATGAGAGTTAAGTGAATAATCCATTCCCACCAGAAATAGGTTCTTGTGAGCCACAACTTTCTCATAACAATATGGAAAAACACATTCTAATCACTTAAATTAGAAAAAAAAAATTGAAAAAAAATATTATGAACAAACTTAAGAAAAAGAAATTCTCATTCAATATCTAATATTTTCTTCCATTTCTCAGTTCTTCCTCTATTCACGATTTAATATATATACTGTTTGTTGTTTCTGACGTTGTAGAAGAATGTTTTAGATAAGATTACCTTCGATTATGAATTGATAAGTATTTTTAAAAAAGGGCCACATAAAAAAAAAAAATTAATAAAAAATCAACTACCTCTTTTGTTATAGTACCTTAAAATTTGTCTTTCTGTAATTTCATCTCTTTACACAGCTTAAAATAAATGACTGCAAAAATTTATATTATCAAACTACCGAAAAAAGCTAAATTGAAAATGTACCTGGAAACATTCAACTGACAGGAGAGGACCAAATTTGTGATGCCAGGATCCCCAAGAGAAGCATTAATGGCGTAGACAACGTCTTCCTGTAAGTCCATCATGTTCGATCTTAACATTGATGTCATTTCCAGCTCCTAGATCGATGCCGTAATTTCTCAGGATCGACACGCAGGCAGAGCTAATATTGTTGAGATCCAGACCAACATGATTGTTATCAGGGTCAAATGGATTCATATACAGATCAAATTCTACAGCCACTCCATAATTACTCTTACTGGAGGTTGAATCGTAAAGCCCAAGATTGCCGCCATCGCTATTGTTTGGGATTAATTTGTTGGGGAAAAGCCCAAACGCCAGGCCGTCGCCACTGCCATTCAAGTCAGGCCTTTTGACGGAGAGAGTAAAAGTGGTCTTGAAGGAAAGCGTTATCCCCGTGGCTCGATCCCAGATCTTTATTGGTGCAGAGTACACAGCCCTTCCAACGCTGTGTACCAGCCCGCCTGCCGTTGGCTGTAGCGCACTGTTCTCGAATGTAGCGTTTCCTAGGGTTTCAATGCCCTCCGGGGACTCGAACGTTGGATAGCTGAAAGCGATGGAGGGTAAATTTGATGTCGCCTCTGATCCAAACAAGAAAATGAGACATAGAGCCAGAATCTGACCGTAAGTGCCCATGAAATTCATGCAGATCTTTATTTTGGCTCCGACGACTATGATTTCATATAATTTATGCCCAAGCTGTATCCCCAATTGGCGATCTTCTCAGCAACTGAACTTGAAAATCTGTCAAGTGACAAAATTTCGAAATCTTCTCCGTAAGTCTCGTCAACCATTAAATTGAGAAAAATAGCTTGGGCGGCGATTACATCTTACTGAAAATCTTCTCTTCAAGAAGTCTGAAATCTTCATTGCAGCAGTGCAGGTGAGATTTGCCCTAGTCTTCAAGTTATTTATACCGTTACTGGAAATCTTCTTTCCGGCTAGCTAAGGTTTCCCCTAGTCTTCAAGTTATTCATACACTAACTGGAAATCTTCTCCGCAGCTGAGTTCCAGAATCTGTTATTTGACGGAGCTTTGGTAATCTTGTCCGCCACTGAGATCTACTCTCTTACACCTTGAAAGTAAAAGCAGAAAGAGAAATTGCTTGGGCTAAAGGCTGCATATCTGTTCTGGCACCCGAACTCATAAATCTCTTCGACTGAACTTTGAGGTTAAGATTTTCCCTGCGCTCTATTGAAAATGCACCAAAGTTGGAAGCATTCTCTGAGCCTCAGGACAAATTGATGGGATTGGGCAGCCCCTGTATACTTGAGTTGAAAACCCCTTTGAGAGTTTCACAGACCAATTCACATCATTTATGCGCTAAAAGATTCAAAAGTAATTTCTTGCGCTGCCTAGCTACATGTCCATATCTCTTATTAAATCTCTTCTGCAGCCGAATTGAAATCCTAGACCATCACATTTTAAGATTTGTACCCAAGCTTCAATTTGAGCCTTACCAGAAAATTGCTGGGAAGCTTGAATTCGAGCCTTGCCAGAAAATTGCTTGGAATCTTGATTTGAGCCTTACCAGAAAACTTTCCATTCTGAGATTTGAAATCTCTCTGCAACCGAAGTGTAGAACTTTTCTCTACAACTGAACTTTACTGAAATTGTCGGGCTGGCCCCTTATGCATATATGGTATTTCAAATAATCTCTGCAGCAAAGTTCTAAGATTCCTCATGTGGTCAAGTTTCAAGCACGACTTTGACCTTCATCCCGAAGTTTTCGTGAGGCATCAGATCATTTATGTGTGGGGCTTGAGAAACTTCTTGGCGAGTTCGGATACTTATTTAAATATTTTCCCTAAAACAATGTTTCACACAATCTTGAGCAACTTGTTGGAAGATTTCTAACTCAACGAAGGTTTAAATCTGAGACTTTTACCCGCCCAGCTTAAAATAATTGAGATTGGTTAAAGTGAAGAAAGCGACGGAGCCATCTGTGAGAAAAGAGAGGACAATTCTTCCTGCTCACAGTGCTGCATGTCAACGACCGGCCACGCCCTCTTTTTATTCTTTACTAGTTTTCACACAAGATATTGTCCTCTTCTGTTTGAATAAAATAATTAGCAGAATGAATTTCCTGGTCAGCATAAACTGGAACTTGTTGCCTTGTGTACAATGATTTAAAATGACAGATAAAAAATCATAAAATGCTGGAATAATGCGATTTCCGCATAGGCCTGCTGACCCTCGTGGGAATGAGGCCACAGATTCTTGTAATACAGCACAGCTTCATGACGTCTGGTTCTCATAAATTAATGGTCATCCTTCCATATCTTTAGCTTTCATTTGTACAAATGCACAGTCCGGAAATGCTTTTACATTGTAGGCTTTAGTGCAACTGTCATATTATCACAATATTTTTTAAACATTTTATATCTAAAATAACTCTTCAAGTGGTGAGAGGATGAAATTTGATAAATTATATTGATAATCAATTTAAAAAATTCAATTTTGTTGTGATGGTTTGTATTGTTTTTAGTTTAGCGTTGTTGATCTATATGGGTACTTTATGTATGTTTTCCTATTACTAATATATAACTTATCTTTATCTTGGTAAAAAGATTTTGAATCTATAAAAGCTTTAATTACTTTCAATTAAAAAAAAATTATTCTACATAGATATTTATTTATGATAATTCTAAATAAATTTAGAATGATGTTCATATGACTCACATACACTAAGATGAGCAAGATTAGATTATTGATTGGTTTCACTATCAAATGTAAAAGTGAATGATTGCCAATTGTTCTTTTCGATTATTTCTTGGTTTCAATATCAAATATAGAAGTGAATGATTGTCATGTGCCCTCAGCTCTTATAAAATGAGCGCAATGGATATCTTTTTATAAATAAATAAAACATCAAATTGCATGAAGATTGATGTGAAGTCTAGAATCAAAATTTGACTAGGATTGAATGCATAATAACATAGATATTAATTGATAAGCATAAGGCTAGGTACAAGAAAGGAAGGAAATACAAGTGCTACTATTCATAAAAATTTGTCATTTGTAGCTATAAAATGTATCAACATATTATCTTAAAGTAGACACAAAAATAAATGGAAATTACATCAAGAATATAATTTTTACCTTTACATTTTCTATCTACTTTGAGGGGCACATGAATTATAGATTTTTATCTACCAGAACCTTCATATAGAGCAATTTGAACGAGAACTAAGGTCACACAAAAGTGATGGAGTGGGCACAGATAAGAGAAATTGAAAGTTCACTTTTAGATATTTATTTTGTCTTAGTAGTTTACATTTTCAGTAATGAAATTTGGGGTCAAAATTATCATTAGTTCCTTAATTTGATAGGGGTGACCCCACAATAGTGGATTACACTTTTTTATACTGAGAAAAATCATTCCAATGATTATAATGTTAATATATATTAAGTTTATTATGACTTTGTATTTTTATTTTTACTAAACAGAGATATTTCATGGTATGTCTACCTCTATGTTTGACACTTATGGAAAAATAGTAAATGCAATTTTTTTTTTAAAAAGAAATATCTATGCCCTAGGTATTGAAGTTCTCTTTGTATAAATAAAAATAAAAATAAAATTGGACAAATACATGACAAGTTATAAGCTATGTAGTCAAGGTATGTCAAAATTACTATTTAGTCAACTTCGAACATTAATAAAATATGAAATAATCATGATAATGTTGTCAAACCAATTGTATGCCCCCCGTATGGATGTTACAAAATTAAATTTGAAAGAATCACATTAATATCTATTTTAGAAAAAAGTTATGGTCTATGAAAACAAGGTAACTCTTTGAAAATGATATTTTCAAAAACATACAAGTTTTCGTGGGAGAAAGAAAAAACTATTCAAATCAATTTAAAAATAAAAATTAAAAATATATTTAGAATTTGGACAGATAATCCTAAAAGACTCTAATTTACTTCATCTTCCTATTTCAAATGGTTTAAAGACAATATGCATCCAAATCTGAAAGTTTTTTTTAAAATGTAGAGTTCAGTGTCCCTTCAGGCAAAAAATTGTTACCCACTATTGTGGGTTCACCCATTATAGTCGAAGGCATAGTGTTAAGGGAATAAGATTAGATATTATTAAGAATTTTCCAGCAATGTAAGCGGTTTTGGGTTCCAAGCATTAAGGAGTTATTGTTAGGAATAAAGGATCTTGATAGAGAAAATCTAATGTCTATAAATGTGCTATTTATTCATATATTTTTTGAGAAAACAATACTTACTAAATCTGTACTATATGATTGCAGATGAGAAGACAATGTCGTGTTGATTTATTGCTTTCCTCTAATCATACGAATCGTATAAATATAATATGAATGGTCATATCTATGTAGAGACATGACTCTATGCGGCTTAAGCCACATAGAGCCATGTCTATACGTAGACATTCCCTTTGGTAATATAGCTTATCAAACATTGTTTAGTTTATACATCTCTTCATAACACATTCAATTTTTATGTTAGCTACCTTTTGGTAGTTAACATAACATATCATATATTAATATGATATGTTATGTTAACTATTGAATGATAGTTAACGTAACAGTATTAACATATATGCTCAAGGCTTATGAATATTGACCATGTCAATTTAATTGCAGAAAATAATAAACTATGTTTCAATATCGAATATAGTTGATTATTATGTACATTAACAATAAGGAATACATACATACATACATACATACATACATACATACATAGATATATATATATATATATATATATATATATATATATATATATATATATATATATATATATATATATATATATATATATATATATATATATATATATATATATATATATATATATATATATATATATTTGACTATTATATTGAGAAACATTAATATAATTATATCAATCAATTTGATGCTATAATTTAACACTCCCTCTTAGCGAGAAAATATTGATAATCACAAAAAGTGAGTGTTATTGAAATCCCTGACTTAATTCAGAACTAGATTTTTCTTAAAATAACACATAATCACTTGGATCCGAATTTTCGTCATGATTCAGAATATAATTCAACCTGATAAAAGAAATTTATCACAATCCCCAACTCAATTTGGAATTGGATTTCAATGATAAATATAGGTGTCAAGATATCTAGCGCAATCCAGATCAAAACTTGAACCACTTGTTATCACGATCCCTGACTAAATTTAGAACTGGATTGGATGATAACTTAAGTCAAACTATTGTAGGTTATCACCTTACAATAGCGACTTTACACACAAAAAAGATCGTCATCTTTCAAAAACACAATATTGCAATATTTAAGTTTTATTCATGAATACATTAATTTACATATTTAAGAGATAAAATCTCAGAAATTTAATCACAACTTAATCATACCAAGTTTCTGTCTGAAGTACTCAATTTACAACTTAATCATACCAAGTTTTTGTCTGAAGTACTTATGTAGATGAGTTTGATAATATCTCTATCTACATAATCTCTTATGTAGTGAAAAACTGTATTTACAAAAAGCTTAAATTTTAATGCAACTTTGATTGTCACAATAGATTGCAGTAGGGTGAACCCACAATTGTGGGTTACACTTTTTTGCCTGAACGGACACTAAAGTCTACATTTTGGAAAAATCTTTTAGATTCAGATGCATATTGTCGTTAAACCGTTTGGAATCAGAAGATGAAGTAAATTAGAGTCTTTCAGAATTTTTTGTGTAGATTCTAAATATAATTTAAAAAAAAAATAAAATTAATTTGAATGGTTTTTTCTTTCTCCCACGAAAACTAGTATGTTGTTGAAAATGTCATTTTCAAAGAGTTACATTATTTTCATAGAGCATACCTTTATTTCTAAAATAGATATCAATGTTCTTCTTTCAAATTTAGTTTTGTAACATTCATATGGAGGCCATGCAATTGGTTTGATGACATTATCATGATTATTGCATATTTTATTAACATTTGAAGTTGACTAAACCATAATTTTGACATACCTTGACTACATAGCTTATAACTTGTTGTGTATTTGTCTAATTTCATTTTTAACATTTTGATAGAAAGAGAACTTCAATACCTAGGGCATAGATATTTTTACAAATTTTTTTCTCTCGTTTACTATTTTTCCATAAGTGTCAAACATAGAGGTAGACATACGGTAAAATATCTATGTTTAGTAGAACTAAAAATACAAAGTCATAATAAAATTAATATATATTAACATTATAATCATTGGAAAGATCTTTCTCAATAGCACCTTACTACATAGATAGGTTTGTCAAACAGATTCATTTGATTTGCCTAAAGATAAAGAAGTGATTTTTTGTGAGCATTTTACTAGGTGCGAATGAGACTCCATTGTAGGTATGAATGAGGAGTATATATATTATATCTATGTTTTTTCTATCTAAGAGGCTTTGAGATAACCATTTGTAATTAGTTCCTTCAAATAGAACCTCTCAAGGCTTAAATCATCATATTTTATTAAAAATAGGTTATTTTAGCAAACATCAGCATGTCTAAAAAAGTGTAACCCACTATTGTGGGGTGACCCAGTAGGTTTTAAAGGCTTGCCAAACAATCTAAATAGTAACTTCTGTTGGCTCTTTTCCTTGCAGGACCAAGCTTGAATCAAATAGTTGGGCTTAGACTCAGGCTAGGCACTCAAGCTTGACAAGAAAAACAAACCAATTGATGAGGATAGAGAGAAATCCTCCTTCTTTAAGATCCACATTCACTCAGGCAGGTATTGCTTTATCTGCACACTCAAGACACCTCATGACAAAACCAAAGGCCTGTAGATAGATTAATGTGGAATAGCTATCAATCTCCTATAGGTATCCTGTACCTCAATGAAGCCAATATCTTATGCAATAGCCCTACTTGCATGGAATGAGACTAAAAGCTAGAGACCTACACTAATAGCAGTAAAGGGAAAGGGTGGGACAGAAAGGAAAATGATTTTAAAGATGAGTTTGAAGGGACACCTGAGATACCCTAAGTCTCTGATAGACTAGTGCCTTGTCTAATGGGCCACAGAGTCAAATACCCTATTGCAAGAGATAGTGATGAAACAAGAACACAATATGCTCAATGTGTTGATGCCTGACATCAATCACATACCATGACCAAACCTCAACTTAGCACCCACCTATGTATTCAAGCATGCTATTATCCATCAAAGGATTTTAACCCTCCCCTTAGAAGAGACCTATGAATAAGATAATACATTGACCAACATCCACTGGAAGACAAGCATGACATATCTTTGATATGTCAGCTCATACATGCATAAACACTAACCCTAAACTAGTTACCTTTGTGAAGATAACTCCACTTGCAAACACATAGGCAATACAAATAGAAAAATCACCACCCTTGATGTATGATTAATGCATTCAGAATTCAAATGGAGATAGCTTGGTGACAGTAAGAATAAATTGAGTCCTCATACATAAGACAAATCTGTTACAACATGCACTGTATTCTCTGAACCAGCAAGGAGAGAAGAACACTCTATATGTAGAGAGAAGGAGAAAATCTATAGGAAAAAGACCCTTCACATGGAACTAATTCTCCTCAAAAATTTGCAGAAGAAGGAACCCTTACAAAATCAAACAACTTGCCATTTATACCACTAGCAGCCTTGGAATTCTCAGAGAGAATACAACAAGCTACGGACAGCTAGGCCTAGGGTTAGGGTTTCACCCAACAGTCATAAAATTTACTGCAAAAACACCTCGAGCCAAGAAAAACTATCCTCCTCCACATGGCACAAATCCCTGCAATCACTCATGGCACCTTGGACCACACTGGAACGGTGGAGAAGTTCAAATTCACCAACTCTGGCCCCCTCTGTCATCAATTTTGGTCCTTACTAGTCGCTGGAAACATCTCTGAGATTCAAATTTAAACTCCAACAGATATGTCTTGGCACCAGAAGCACATCGGCAGTCCTGATTTGATTGGAGATCGACAATTAAGTCCTGACCGTTAGATCTCAACATCTTCCCGGGCTTCAGATCCTCTAACTCATCAAGCACCATGGGTTAACTCTCAGCGAACTGGCGACAAGGCGAAAACCCAGTCACAGAATGAAAGGCCTAACTGCAGTTGAATCCTGTGAACACATGACTGCACGTGTTAAAATAGCCCACTTAGGTCATTTGGCGAACTAGTGACAAAGGAATTTCACCAGTTCACGGAAAGAATAGTGCTGCTACCAAATCATCCTGCGAACCCGCGACAAGAAGCAAATTTGTTAGACCGCTAAACTTTATTCACTCTGCCAAACCTCAGACGCCACCTTTAACTCTGTAACCATGATGCATGATGCCACCTGTCACAACACCATACACCTGGGCCCGCCATACACCACACGTTGCCATATCATTTGCAATTCATGCCCGGTCATACTGACACGGGACCCACTTTCCTTAAGCCTTTGAAATGAATGGCTGGTGTAAGATCTCATGGCTTTGACAAATTGCATGAGAACTTACACCGACTGTTAGATCTATCCTTGTCACAGACACTTCTGACAACGGCCTCACTTCTGAGCACATCCATGTCAACCAATAGGAACACAACAACTAAGCACCACATGGCAAACGGTCCCACTCGCACAATAGGAAACCTGGCAAAATAGAATAAAATTTGATGCATGGTGCATGATCTCAAAGGCTTGGAATATTCCTTGAGATCATACGCCGACCATTGGATTAAAAGCTTTCAACGCGGGTACCTCTAACAAGCCAAGTCATCACCACGCGGATGAATGAAAACCCGCCAACTCAGACCACCGTAACTGCCATTGAATTGCAACTAGCACCATTCTGCCAATGGGCCCTAGGGACACGTGGCAAGTGGTCACATGATCGCATAGCCAAAAACTAGGCTATGCGATCATGCGACAGTTAATCACAGGCTACCACATCACCACCTGCTACAAACGGGTCCACTGGGCAGTCTCCTCATAAACCAGAATCGATGGTTGTCACTATACCATGATGTTAAAAAGTGAGCACCTCCGCTCAGAGGTATAACGGCAACCACCAGATCTACCCACGCTTTAACCTCCTTAGAAGACTACGGACCCACCGATGCTATCCAACTTGTCAATCCACCAACCAACCAAAAGATGCCAACTTGCTCCACCCTGACAATGGACCTACTGACAAAAGCCAAGCATTCAGCGACTACGCGACTAACCATCACCAAGTCGCTTGATGTTAGCGGATAACCGCCAATCTTTCAGAGATCACGTGACAATACAGTCACCAGGTCGTGAGATGGTAGCTGCCTAACCACCAAAATCAGGAGACCAAAGATAACTACTAGTCGCTAGGTCGCCAGAAGGAAAACCAACCGCCAGGTAGGATGAACAATATGAAGAACCGGACCCACATGGACAGGTGGCAAGTGGTCGCATGATCACATGTCAGAGAAGTCTGACATGCAGCCATGTGACAACCACTCTTAGAAGAGCCTTTGAAAACCTGGGCCCACCACCCATCGCACTTGCACAGTAAGGGAACAACCAACAAATAAGGAACTGTGAGGTCGAAAACACACAGGGTTTTCAATGCCAAAGGAAAAGCGCACAAAAGCAGGAAGCACAGGGTTGAAAACAACAAAGGCCAAAAACACACAGACTGAAAACATCATGGACTTTCAGAAACACTGTGAGTTTTCGACACTGTGGAAAATTTTGAAATATTTTTCCAGCAGGCTTAGAATTTGGATAACTTTCAGGATTCTGCAATTCAACACGTGCAATTTGGATAGGAGCAAGGTGACAAATTGAAGAACACAGGGCCAAGGGCACTTCAAGAGAATTTGCAAAAAAAAATCCATTTTCACAAGATTTTGCAATGATAGAAAATTGGCCTAACAGTGGCTCTAGTTGGGGACGATGGGTAACTTGTGCCCATGTGAGAATTCAGGATTTTTGGGAGAGCAGACCACCAGCAGGACAAAAATAGGGAACTCAAAAAATGCAAGGAATAGGAAGTAAAAGCACACAACAGGAAAGGGAAAGACTATTTACAGAGTTTACAAATATGTACAACCAGGCTCAAGGCCTCAAAAGAAAACCAGTGACCCTCCTGCATCAAAAATCTAGTTTTCATCCACATGCAACCAGCCACCTGAAAATTTCATGACCACCTTGCTGCAAAAACATGTGAATACTCATGGGCTGAAGAATAAACTTGCACTGATCACCACCCATGTTTTTCCAGCCACGACTATCATATTCATATTCAAACTCCAAGAAGTAGGGAACATCATCTACTTCTCCTTGATGACTAGAAACAAAAATTTGATCTAGTAATGCATCAAAAAATAAAACATACTGAGCATCATGCATTACAGTACAATTACCTGGCTGAGAAGGACTTGAATCTTCTAATTTATCTTCATACATCACCTCAGCCACTAAGCAACTTGGTTCCTCCACGGCATCCTCACTGACTGGATCATGAACCAAGTGAAGGTCTTCATCAAAACTTTGGTGACAGGGGAGCACTGCATCATCTCTATTTTCTCCAGAAGAAAATCTATCCCAACTATTGAAGACTAAGTCCTCAATACTGTCACAATCAGTATCATATTTATCAAAAGAATGGAAAGGGCTCGAACAAGGAACTTGTTCATCACTGCAATCTTGATGATAGGAAAATACACTATCATGTGCTTCTACCTCTCTTTCAGAGTCACTACCAGAGGGGGAACCAAATATGCATGGGTCTTCATGGTCACTTTGAACACTGGCCTCATTATCAGTCTCAAAGACTATATCATAGGGGAGCTATAAATCAAAGTCCAAAGCAGGGGCATACCTTTGGAACTGTTTAGCTAAGAGTGCTGAAATTATTTCACTGCTTAGTGGACTTTGAGCTTCTTCTTCATCTTCCTTAGCTTCACCCTTGGTGCTGCAAATATCATCCTTGTGAGGAACAAGGACAGACACTTCTGGCCTTAGATCATCTTGTGTGAAGCAATCTATGTAGGAATCATCATCTACATCATATCCAATATTCTCCTCTTCATACAAAACATCATCACACCGGGACAAGAAAATTGCCTTCTCATGTTGACAAGAAGAAAAATTTGTAGACAAAAAAGAAATATTGTCATCCTCAAACTCATCTTCAACATCCTCATATGCACTGATCTCAGAATTAGCTTCATAGTCAACACTCTCTGCATAGTGAGATTCAACATTAGAAACACTAGCCTCCTCATGAACATCATCAGGAGCCACTGGTCTTAGCAATCTTATGTCCTCTACTAACTGCCAGTTCACCATTTTCAACCTTGCTAATTCCTTCTTGAGAGCAGCAACTTTATCAAAATGCTCAACAAACTTAGCTCTTAACACATCCCAAGAAGGGATTGAACATGAAGGAAAGGACAAGAACCACTTCCTTGCACCATCAAAAAATGTGTGCATAAATAACCTCATGGCAACATCCTCATGTTCAACATCCATATCTCCAAAAATGCCCATGACAAAATCAACATGCTGGCTTGCAGAAACAGATCCACCAGCCATGAATCTTGGTAAGCACTTCCCATCCTCAATAGAGAACTCATTAGGGGTACCTTCAGTGCCAGCAAAACAAAAGGGCCTATATTCCTCCATGAGGAACAGCCCACTACAACTCATCCCTCTGCAACAGTGCTACACACTTGATAGGGAAACATTTCGACAAAAGAATACCTGGAAGCTTGTAGTAGAAACCTTGTTGATTGGAAGGCAAGGTAGATCTAGAGCTCACCTTGAAGCTCCATCAAGTTCTTTGTCATACAAAGTCGCCACCTCATTGAAGAGGAAAGTATATTCTTTGTTTCTTCTTCCAACCAAAATAAAACTCACCAGGATACACACTAATTATCAAGAAATACACTGATCAAACAGATAACTCAGAGTCTCCACTCAACACTTAGTGAGAAGATATAGTTAATGCCTTTTGTTTATCTGACTCTGTTATAGACTCTCCCCAGCAGAATCACCATTTTGTTGGCTCTTTTCCTTGCAGGACCAAGCTTGAATCAAAAAGTTGGGCTTAGACTCAGGTTAGGCACTCAAGCTTGACAAGAAAAACAAACTAATTGATGAGGATAGAGAGAAATCCTCCTTCTTCTTTGAGCTCCACATTCACTCAGGTGGGTATTACCTTATCTGCACACTCAAGACACCTCATGAAAAAACCAAAGGCCTATAGATAGATTAATGTGGAATAGCTATCAATCTCCTATAGGTATCCTGTACCTCAATGAAGCCAATATCTCATGCAATAGCCCTACTTGCATGGAATGAGACTGAAAGCTAGAGACCTACACTAATAGCAGTAAAGGGAAAGGGTGGGATAGAAAAGAAAATAATTTTAAAGATGAGTTTGAAGGGACCCCTGAGATACCCTAAGTCTCTGATAGACTAGTGCCTTGTCCAATGGGCCACAGAGTCAAATACCTTACTGCAAGAGACAGTTATGAAACAAGAACACAATATGCTCAATGTGTTGATGCCTGACATCAATCACATACCATGACCAAACCTCAACTTGGCACCCACCTGTGTATTCAAGCATGCTATTATCCATCATAGAATCTTAACCCTCCCCTTAGAGGAGACCCATGAATCAAATAATACATTGACCAACATCCACTAGAAGACAAGCATGACATATCTTTGATATCTCAGCTCATACATGCATAAACACTAATCCTGAACCAGTTACCTCTGTGAAGATAACTCCACTTGCAAACACATAGGCAATACAAATAGAAAAATCAAACACCCTTGATGTATGATTAATGCATTCAAAATTCAAATGGAGCTAGCTTGGTGATAGTAAGAATAAATTGAGTCCTCATACATAAGACAAATTTGTTACAACATGCACTGTATTCTCTAAACCAGCAAGGAGATAAGAACACCCTATATGCAGAGAGAAGGAAAAAATTTACAGGAAAAAGACCCTTCACATGGAACCAATTCTCCTCAAAAAATTGTAGAAGAAGGAACCCTTACAAAATTGAACAACTTGCCATTTATACCACTAGAAGCCTTAGAATTCTTAGAGAGAATGCAACAAGCTACAGATAGCTAGAGCTAGGGTTAGGGTTTCACCCAACAGTCACAAAATTTACTGCAAAAACACCTCGAGCCAAGAAAAACTATCCTCCTCCACACGACACAAATCCCTGTAATCACTCATAGCACCCTAGACCACACTGGAATGGTGGAGAAGTTGAAATTCACCAACTCTAGCCCCCTTTGTCATCAATTTTGATCCTTACTGGTCACTGGAAACATCTTTGAGATTCAAATTTAAACTCCAATAGCTAAGTCTTGGCCCCAGCAGCACATCGGCAGTCCTGATTTGATCAGAGATCGGCAATTAAGTCCTGACTGTTATATCTCATCATCTTCCTGGGCTTCAAATCCTCTAACTCATCAAGTACCACTGGTTAACTCTTAGCAAACTGGCAACAAGGTGAAAACCCAGTCACAGAATGAAAGGCCTAACTATAGTTGAATCCCACAAACACACGACTGCACATGTTAAAATAGCCCACTTAGGTCATCTGGTGAACTGGCGACAAAGGACTTTCACCCATTTGCAGAAAGAATAGTGCTGCCACCAAATCATCCCGTGAACCAATGACAAGAAGCAAATTTGTCAGGCCGCTAAAATTTATTCACTCTGTTAAACCTCAGACCCCACCTTTAACTCCACAACCGCGATGCATGATGCACCTGTCACAACACCATACACCTGGGCCCGCCATATGCCACACGTCACCATTTCATTTGCAGTTCACACCGGGTCATACTGACATGGGACCCACTTTCCTTAAGCCTTTGAAATGAACGGCTGGTGTAAGATCTCATGGCTCTGACAAATCACATGAGAACTTACACCGACCATTAGATCTATCCTCATCATAGAACCTTCTGACAATGGCTCCACTTTTGAGCACATTCACGTTGACCAATAGGAACACAAAAACTAAGCACCACATGGAAAATGGTCCCACTCGCACAACATGCAACTTGGCAAAATAGAATAAAATCTGACGGATGGCGCATGATCTCAAAGGCTTGGAATATTCTTTGAGATCATACGCTGACCGTTAGATTAAAAGCTTTCAATGCGGGCACCTCTGACAAGCCAATTCATCACCATGTGGATGAATGAAAACTCACCAACTTAGACCACCGTAACCGCCACCGAACTGCAACTAGCACCATTCTGCCGATGGGCCCCAGGGACACGTGGCAAGCAGTCGCATGATCGCATAGTCAAAAAATAGGCTATGCGATCATGTAATAGCCAATCACAGGCTACCACATCACCACCTACTATAAATGGGTCCACTGGGTAGTCTCCTCATAAACCAGAATCAACAGTTGTCGCTATACCACGATGTTAAAAAGTGAGCACCTCTGCTCAGCGGTATAACAGCAACCACCAAATCTTCCCACGCTTTAACCTCCTCAGAAGACTATGGACCCACCGATGCTATCCAACTTGTCAATCCACCAACCAACCAAAAGATGCCAACTCGCTCCACCCTGACAACAGACCCACTAACAAAAGCCAAGCATTCAGCGACTACGCGACTAACCGTCGCTGAGTCACTGGATGTTAGCGGATAACCGTAAATCTTTCAGAGATCATATGACAACACATTCACCAGGTCATGAGATGTCAGCCACCTAACCACCAAAATCAGGAGACCAAAGATAACTGCTAGTCACTAGGTCGCTAGAAGGAAAACCAACCGCCAGGCAGGATGAACAATAGGAAGAACCGGACCCACACGGACAGGTGGCAAGTGGTCACATGATCACATGTCAGAGAAGTCTGACATGCGGCCATGCAAAAACCACTCAGAGAAGAGCCTTTGAAAACCTGGGCCCACCACCCATCGCACTTGCGCAGTTAGGGAACAACCAACAAACAAGAAATTGTGAGGTCAAAAACACACAGGGTTTTCGACGCCAAAGGAAAAGCACACAAAAGCAGGAAGCACAGGGTTGAAAACAGTGAAGGCCAAAAACACACAGACTGAAAACATCATGGACTTTCAGAAACACTGAGTTTTCGACACTATGGAAAATTTTAAAATATTTTTCCAGCAAGCTTAGAATTTGGATAACTTTCAGGATTTTGCAATTCAGCATGTGCAATTTGGATAGGAGCAAGGTGACACATTGAAGAACACAGGGCCAAGGGCACTCCAAGAGAATTTGCAAGAAAATAGGCCATTTTCACAAGATTTTGCAATGACAGAAAATTGGCCTAACAACTTCCTTAACCATACTGCTTCACAAGCACCCATAGAAGTGACCATGTATTCTTCTTTAGTAGAAATTTGAGCAAAAGCTGACTATTTTCTACTGAACCATGAAATCATTGCTGATCCAAGGTTAAAGAAACATCATGTAGTACGTTTACTGTCAATTGAATTTCTAGCCCAATCGGAGTTAGTGAATCTTTAGAATTGTATCTCAACATTCTCATACTTTAGACCCAACTCAATTGTACCACATAAGTATCTTAGAATATGTTTAGCTATTGTTAAGTGGATCTTCTAAGGTTCACACATGAAATGACTTAAAATATTTGTAGCATAGCAAATATCAGGATGAGTGTTTACCAAGAACATAAGAGATCCAATTAGTTGTCTTTAATAAGAAGAATCTATAGGCTCTGAATTTGTAGCTTCTTCTTTGAGTTTATGAAAATTTATTTCCATTGGAGTGGTTAATGGTTTATATTCCTTCATGCCAAATCTAGTTAAGATGTCCATAGTATATTTTTTTTGATTTAGTGATGTATGATAAACTTCAAAGCTTGTTTACACACCCTCCGAGAGAGTTCACTTGCCTCCTAGTATCCTATTCTTCTATAGGATCTTCCAATAGGATTAGATTATTAACTAAGACCTATTCAAACTCTTCCACAAGAGTCAATCTCTGAAAACTTAAACTTGAATGATCAACAACTTAGTTTTGATTCACTTCTCCACACTCACTTAGAAGGCTCTAAGTGCCAAATCTCCATAAACATACTCTAACATTGCAGGGGCCTTCTCCATTATGAAAATATTTTTTTTCTTTCCCATTTGATCCATCTTGGAAGGATCTTTAATCATCTTCTTATTGGATTCCATTATTCATCATGAATTAACCTTAAAAATAGGCCTATTCTAGTAGCCCTTACCAGTCACCTTTTGCTGTTTCTTGCAAAACTTTTCCAAACAAATTAAAAAAATAAGACTTGTTTCAGATACTCTTTTGGAAGTTATAAAAGATTCACAAAGTTTTTGGGTCTGAAAGTGACCATACAGGTGCTTCCTACAAACAAGGACAAGAGGCCTAATAGGCTTAATTTCTAGGACTGAACTGTGATTTTGATAGAAAATTTATTCAAACCAAATCCTAAATGATTGGTATGGCTTCTATCTTAATGAAATAGTTATATATGATGTTTACCTTCATGAAAAATTTTTGGAGTAGTACGGATCCGTACAACCATGCAATTTTTCTTCAATTCTTTCACCTCTAGACCTCTAACCGGGCTTCACAAAATTGCCTAGGGCCTAGTATATAAAATAGTTCCGCATGCTTTAAAACTTCCTAAATCCTAAAAATATATAGAAAAATGAATCCTCTACCATTTCCATCTAACATGAATGTTTATCCATAGTTATATTTCATGGAGGAGCCATGACTCTCTAAACTACTCAAAACAAGCTAAAACTAGATTCCCTGAACTAGAATACCAAAAATCAGCACTTAGATCAACTCAAAATGACTTTCTCTTCCAATGAAAAATTATCCTAATAGTCAATAGAAACCTAATCCAGCATTATATTTATATTTTCAATCCATAAAGTATGACTATCCACACAAACACCAAAAAATCTATGTTAAAAATGCTTGCAGAGCTCTCTTTTCTTTCTCTAAAACTATTACAATGCATGAATGAGTCTCATGTATTTGTCTTTGGTATCATTAGATGCCATTTTACTTACTTTTAGGGATTTTTTTTTGAGCATAACCTCATATTACTTAGGGAATCCAAAGATACCCGAATGGCATGCACTCTTTTGCCATAATTGCAAAATTGAAGATAACTTCTTTTGAACATTTGGCAACTTCCACATATGCCATGTTCCTATATTCTTGGGCTTCTAACCCCCTATGTCTCAAGGATCCAAAGCCATTTATAACCTTATGGCATCTTTATAACAACAAGATGTGTTAGAACACATTTAAGACTCTCACCTAAGCTAAGCTTCTAACTTAAGAAATTAAATAGACAACTAAAAAAGGCTATTATTGTGACCTTAGTCCTAATGACTAAATCACCTAGCCAACATAGCAAGAGACCTTCTAAGGTCCTAAAAAAAATTAAACTAGGCTCTTGACTTGGCTAGAGTCAAGTACAAGCCAAAATTTACTAACTAATGGAGGCTATCCTAGGTGCTCCTGCACCATCCTCCCCAAAATTAAGAACTTCAATCCACCGTTGGATTGATGATGGTAGGATCAATGCCCATCCCTTTGAATTTTGATTCCTTAATCCAAATGACATCAAAATCAGTCTTCCCATACCTCTAAATGAGGTGTTCTTTATACTCCTTGAGTCTAGTCTTTTTTTAGATTATAGTGTCTAGTACACTGTCTAGTCCTATATTTGCAGCAGTAGGGAGTTGTAAGTCTTCTACATCCCTGATCACTTCATGTATGGTCTGGTCCATGTCTTATTGAGGCCCTTTATAATGGGCAAGGTTTACAACATTGAAAACATTTGATAGTCCACTATCATCTGACAGTTCTACTTTGTAAGCATTGTCACCATACCTTTCCAATATAGGACAGGGTCCTATCCTCCTCATTTGTAGCTTGTGAGGGTCTCCTTTTTGCAATCTAAATTTGTTTAGATGCACCATGACAAGATTACCAACATTGAACTCAACTATCCTTCTACCTTCATCCACCTTTGCTTTGTGTTTATTGGAGTTTTCCACTAATGTCTTCCTCACTGTTTCATGAACCTCTTTCATAGAAAATACAAAATCATCCGCATATTTAATTTCTGTGACTCCTTTTAGATCTCTCAACTCATAGACACCCTGTTAGGCCATTTTTCTATCATAGAAAAAATCTTGTGAAAATGGCCTCTTCCCTACAAATGTTTTTGTAAAAGTTTCCCACCCCATGCTCTTTAATGTATCACCTTGATCTAGTCCAAATTGCATGTGATGAATCACAAAATCCAGAAAGTTATTCAAGTTCTAAGGTCTGTAGGAAATGTTTTTAGAATCTGCCACAGTGTCGAAAACCCACAGTATTTTTGAAAATCTATGATGTTTGTGGTCTGTGTGAAAACCCTCATTGTTTTCAACCTTGTGCCTTCCAGCTTTTGTGCGCTTATCTTTTGATGTTGAAAACCTTGTGTGTTTTTTATCTTTTCCGTCGAAAGCCCTATGTGTTTTCGACCCCACACTTCTGCCCTATTTGTTGGCATTCTCTAACTATGCAAGTGCGATGGATGGTGAGCCCAAGTTTTCAAAGGTTTCAAAATGATTGGTTGTCGCATGGCCACATGTCAGACTTTTTTGACATGCGATCATGTGACCGCTTGCCACCTGTCCGTGTGGGTCCCAATTCTTCCCATTTCCCGGTGTGTTTAAAGTTCAGATAAGATCAGTGGTCAGCATAAGTTCACATGGTAAAGATGCACGGTGTTTATCCCTTAAGCTTTTGTGATAGTTGTTGGATTTTCCTGTGTGGGCATGCCGTGGGTCTAGGTGGGTTTGCATGTCAAACAGTGCTGATGTGGCGGCCTTTGGTTGGCTATCGCATGATCGCATAGCCTAGTTTCTAGCTGTGTGATCATGTGACTGATTGACATGTGTCCACGGTAGTGTGGTGGCATTTCATTGCGGGGCCTGGTGTCAGAGATTTAAGATCTATGGTCAGCATGTGATCGCATGGAATATTCTCGCCCCATGCAATCATGCACCCACCGTCCGATCTTCCTAAAAGGTAAAGATTTTCTTAGCGGTGGGTCCTGTGTCAGGTGACTTGGCAGTTGCAGCAAATGGTGATATGACATGTGGCATTAGGTGGGCCCAAGTGGGGTCTGAGGTTTAGTAGAGTGGATAAAGATCTGGCGGGTACCGACAAAATTCAATTTGTTTACACGTTCGTGCATAAAAAAGGTGATTCGCTAGTTCGTTTGGTGATTTGGCGAACGGTAGTCGGGAAGTCGCTAAATTATTTAGCGAAGGAGCGAAGTGTTTCATGAATTGGTGAAGGTTTTTTGTCACCAATTTGCTAAGTCTGACTGGGACCACTTTTAAGGAAAGTCATAAAGCCCGCGAAGGGAGATTGATCAGACGACTGCGTTTTAAAGTTGGTGAAGGTTTAAATTTTGGCCATTGTTTCTATTAGGCCATTTTTCTGCCATAGCAAAATCTTATGAAAATGTTCTATTTTCTCTACAAGCTTTGGTTTTGCATGCTGCCCTGTGTTCTTCACTATGTCACCTAGCCCTGGTTCAAATTGCACTTCCCAATTCAAAAAATCCAGAGAGATTCAAGTTCTAAGGTCTGCAGGAAACAAAATTTAAAAATTTTCCTAAGTGTCGAAAACCCACAGTATTTTTGAAAATCCACATTGTTTTTGACCTTTTTGCCCTGTATAAATCCTTGATGTTTTCACATCCTTGTTTACCTTTATGTCAATGTCGAAAACCCTGTGTGTTTTCGATCCTTTGCTGCTGTGAAAACTTTGTGTGTTTTCGATCTCCTAGTTCCCTATCTGTCGGCTTTCCTTAAGTGCGCAAGTGCGATGAAAGGTGGGCTCAGGCCTTCAAAAGCTCTTCTTGATTGGCTGTCGCATGGACACATGTCAAAATTTTCTGACATGCGATCATGCGACCACCTACCACCTATCCGTGTGGTCCCGGTTCTTCATGGTTTTTGACTGTCTCACGGTTACTTCTCATTCGGTGATCTAAAAACTAGCAGTTATCTATTGATCTCCTGATTCTAGCGGTTAAGTGGTTGACATCTCACAACTTGATAGCTATGTTTTCGCGTGATCATTTCACTCCTGGCAGTTACCGGCTAGCATTTGGCGACTTGGCTGGTGGTTTGTTTCCCGTAGTCACATGATCGCAGAATGGTGGACCTAGGTCTTCAAGCTTTTAAAAGGTGGGGATGTGGCATCTTCTGACTAGTCCATGTGGTGATAGTCAAATGTCTTAGTGGGGCTTTTTTTAATGATTTCAATCTACGGGTGGCATGTGATCGCAAGGAATATTCTTTCCCCTTGTGATCATGCGCCCACCATCTGATTTGATGCCGACGGGTTGGTTTGTAGTGGGCCCAAGTGATTCTGTGGAGTGGATGGCATGGTAGATCTGGTGGTTGGTGCATGATCTCATGGGAGGTGTCAGACCCCTTGCCATCATGCACCCGTCGTTTGATTTCAAAGGCTTGTAGAGTGTGGGTCCTGTGCCAGGTATGACTCGGTTGTTGTAGTGAGTGATAGCGTGCCATGTGGCGTATGGTAGGCCTAGGTCTATGGCGTGGTGTCAGGTGGTGTCATGCATCACAGTTGAGGAGTTAATGGTGGGGTTTGAGGTTTGGTAGATTGGATCAGGTCTGGCGGTGCTGATAAATTCCTTCTTGTCGCTGGTTCGCGAGATGATTTGGCGGTTCGCTAGTTGGTCTGGTGACTTGGCGATGAGTGGTCATGTGGTCGCTAAGTATAGCTAGAGTTAAGATTTTCATTCCACGACTGGGATATTGCCTTATTGCTAGTTCGCAGAATGAAACCTGAGGTGCTTGATGAGTTAGAGGATCTGAAGCCCAGGAAAGGTAGAGAGATCTAACGGTTGGGACTTATTGCTGATCTCTGATCAAATCAAGACCGCCGATGTGCTACTAGCACCAAGACTTAGCCGTTGGAGTTTGAATTTGAATCTCAGAGACATTTTCAGCGACTAGGAAGGACCAAAATTGATGATAAAGGGGGCCAGAGTTGGTGAGATTGATCTTCTCCACCATTCCAGTGTGGTCCAGGTGCTCTAAGTGATTGCAGGGATTTGTGCCATGTGGAGGAGGATAGTTTTTTCTTGGCTCGAGGTGTTTTTGCAGTAAATTTTGTGACTATTGGGTGAAACCCTAACCCTAGCTCTAGCTGTCTGTAGCTTGTTGTATTCTCTCTGAGAATTCCAAGGTAGCTAGTGGTATAAATTGCAGGTGGTTCAATTTTGTAAGGGTTCCTTCTTCTGCAAAATTTTTGAGGAGAATTGGTTCCAAGTGAAGGGTCTTTTTCCTATAGATTCCTCCTTCTCTCTGCATATAGAGTGTTCTTCTCTCTTTGCTGGTTCAGAGAATATAGTGCATGTTGTAATAGATTTGTCTTATCTATGAGAAGTGAATATATTCTTACTGTTACTGATCTATCTCCATTTGAGTTCTGAGTCCATTAATCATACATCAAGGGTGTTTGATTTTTCTATTTGCATTGCCTAAGTGTTTGCAAGTGGAGTTGTCTTCACAAAGATAACTAGTTCAGGGTTAGTATTCTTGCATGTATGGGCTGAAATATCAAGGATAGGTCATGCTTGTCTTCTAGTGGATGCTAGTCAATGTATTATCTGATTCATAGGTCTCTTCTAAGGGGAGGGTTAAAATCCTTTGATGGATAATAGCATGCTTGAATGCACAAATGGGTGCTAAGTTCAGGTTTGGTCATGGTGTGTGATTGATGTCAGGCATCAACACATTGAACATATTGTGTTCTTATTTCATAGCTATCTCTTACAATAGGGTATTTGACTCTGTGGCCCATTGGACAAGGCACTGGTCTATCAGAGACTTAGGGTATCTCAGCGGTCCCTTCAAACTCATTTTCAAATCATTTCCTTCTAGTTCCACCCTTTCCCTTTCTTGTTGTTAGGATAGGTCTCTGGATTTCAATCTCATTCCATGCAAGTAGGGCTATTGCATGAGACTTTCTATCATTGGGGTACATGATACCTATAGGAGATTGACTGTTATTCCACATTAATCTATCTGCAGGCCTTTGATTTGTCATGAGGTGTCTTGAATGTGCAGATAAGGCAATACCCACCTGAGTGAATGTGGAGCTCAAAGAAGAAGGACGATTTCTCTCTATCCTCATCAATTGGTTTGTTTTCCTTGTCAAACTTGAGTGTCTAACTAAGATCTAAGCCCAACTATTTGATTCAAGTTTGGTCTTGCAAGGAGAAGATCCAACAGTTTCTCTGTAGGTGCCAAAGAAATAACTGTTGAGATTCAAATTTGAATTTCTAAGTGTTTCCAATGACAAAGGGTACCATTTTTATGGAATTCAATGTAGAAACGACGTTGTTTGGTGAGAAGCGATTGGTTTGCCATTTGCAGTGTGGTCTAGGATGTCTAGTGCTCATTTGCAGATCATGTACGTTGTAGTTGTGGCTCAAGGCATGTTGCAGGGTGTCCTTTTGAGCCAGGTTATGTGACCATTTGAACGTGCAGAGATTTTTTTGTGACAGGAGGTAACAAAATTGATGGTTTCAGCAGCCTAATTTGATTGGTTTGGTGGAGATGGTTGTTGCGATGTGATCCAAGGTTCTTGTGGTTGACTACATGATGGTTTTGTACCTATTGAAGGACAGATTTTGTTGCTTGAGGCTTTTTACAGGCTGGTGCTGGTTTTCCCTCCAGTGGTTTTTTGAATTTTTGCTGTGGTTAGCCATTGTAATCCTAGCCCTAGCTGTCCATAGCTTGTTGCAACCTATTTTGGGTTTCCAAGGTAGCTAGTGGTATAAATTGTAGAAATTTTGACTTTGTAAGGGTTCCAATTTAGAATTCCTTTCTGGTTCCAGTGAATGGTCCTTTTCCTATAGATTTTCCCCTTCTCTTTGCATATAGAGTGTTCTTCTTTCCTTGCTGGTTCTAAGAACACAATAAATATTGTAAGTGACTTGTCTTATGTATGAGAAGTTAATATACTCTTACTGTTGTCAAGCTATCTCCATTTGAATTTTGAACTCATTAGTCATGCATCAAAGATGTCTGGTTTTTCTACCTTGCATTGCCTAAGAGCTTGTGGGTGGAGTTGTCTTCGCAAAGATAACTGGTTCAGGGTTAGTATTCATGTATGTATGAGCTGAAATATCAAGGATATGTCATGCTTGTCTTCCAGTGGATGCTGGTTAATGTGTTGTCTATTCATCGGTCTCTTCTAAGGGCAGGGTCAAAATCCTTTGATGGGTAATAACATATTTGAATACATAGGTGGGACCTAAGTTGAGGTTTGGCCATTGTGTGTGATCGATGTCAGGCATCGACACATTGAATATATGTTGTTTCTTATTTCATAGCTATCATTTGCAATAGGGTATTTGACTCTATGGCCCATTGGATAAGGCACTAGTCTATGAGAGACTTAGGGTATCTCAGGGTTCCCTTCAAACTCATTTAAAAATCATTTCCATTCAGTTCCACCTTTCCCCTTTCTTGTTGATAGGTTAGGTCTTTGGTTTTCATACTCACTCCATGCAAGTTGGGCTATTGCATGAGATATTGGCTTCATTGAGGTACAAGATACCTAGAAGAGTTTGAGAACCATTCCACAGTTAGTTACCTGCAGGCCTGTAGTGTGACACAAGTTAATATGTGTGTGCAGATGAGGTATACCCGCTGGAGTGATGTGAAGCTCAAAGTGTAGAAGGATCTCTCTTTGATCCTTGTCAGTTGGCCCTTTTTCCTATCAGATTTGGAGTGTTGAGTGAATGTGACACTAGCCCTGTCAATCCTAATGCCAAGCTGACCTTTGGGGAAAAAGAACATCAACACACCCCTTGGATGTAGTCCATAAACTATCTCAAATGGACTCTTCCCTGTGGATCTATTCAAGGTGTCATTGTAGGCATATTCAGCTTACCCAATCAACTAATCTCATTGCTGTCCGTACTCTTTAGTCAAGCATCTTAGAAGATTTCAAAGGTTTCTATTAACAACCTCAGTTTGACCATCAGTTTGGGGATGGTAGGCTGATCCAAAAGATAACTTGGTGCCCAATCTTTGCCAAAGAGTCTTCCAAAAATGACTCATAAACTTAGTGTCCCTATCTGACACAATACTGATAGGTAACCCATGGATTCTCACAATTTATTTGAAAAATAGAGATGCTATTTGACTTGCATCATTTGTGGTCTTACATGGCACAAAGTGAGCCATCTTGCTGAACCTATCCACAACCACATATACACTATCCATCCCTTGTCTTGTCTTGGGTAACCCAACTACAAAATCCATGCTTAAGCATTCCCATGGCCTAGTAGGAATTGGTAGTGCTTGATACAGACTAGTATTGGTAGAAGTGCCCTTGGCCTTTTGACATACTACACAACTCTCCACATACCTCCTAACATCAAGATTCATTCTAGGCCAAAAGTAAAACCTTGAAACAAGGTCTTGAGTCTTAGTGATCCCAAAGTGACCACTCAAAGCACCATTATACTTTTCTTCAATCAAATTCTCTTTAATAGAGCCTCTAGGAACACAAAATTGATTCCCTTTGAACAAGAGATCACTTTGCAAAGTATAATTATCATATTTACTATGAAAATGATTCTTGTATTCAACACATACCTTGTAGATGTCAGCAAAGTCCTCATCATCTGCATATAGATCCTTGAAATGATCTATCACCATACTTTTCAACTAAATTTATTATAGTGTGAGGTCTCTTCTTGACAATGCATCAACCACTTTGTTTAGTACACCCTTCTTGTGCTTGATATTGAAGGTGTAAGTTTGTAGGTACTCAACCCACTTCTTGTGTTTGTGACTCAACTTCTCTTATGAATTCAAGAAACTAAGTTCTTGATTGTCTGAATACACAATGAACTCTTTTGGAAGCAAGTAATGTCTCTGCTTTCTTAGAGCTTGGACCAATGCATACATCTCTAAGTCATATGAGGAGTACTTCCTCTTGGCCTCACTTAACTTTTTAGAATAGAAAGCCACTGGTTTTCTCTCTTGGCTTAGAATATCCCCAATCGCTACATTGCTAGCATCACATTCAATGGTGAATATCTTCTCAAAGCTTGGAAGGACCAAAACAAGTTGGGTAGCTATCCTCTCCTTCAACAACTCAAAGCTCTTGATAGCATCTTCATTCCACACAAACTTGGTTTTCATTCCTCCTTTGATAGTGTCTAACATAGGAGCACAAATTGCACTAAATTGTCTTATGAACTTTCTATAGTATTGTGTAAGACCATGAAAACTCCTTACCTTAGTTGCTGACCTTGGAGTAGGCAAATTCATGATAGCCTCCACTTTTCTCTTATCCATTTTCAGATTGCCATGTGATAAGACAAACACAAGGTACACTAATTATGATATGATGAACTCACACTTCTCCAAGTTGATCATCATATTCTCCTCTTGTAGCTTCTTGAAAACAATATCAAGATGTTCCAAATGCTCACTCCTTATCTTGCTAAAAATTAGTATTTCATCTAGATATACAACTACAAACTTAACTACGTAGTCTTTGAGTACTTCATTCATGAGCCTCATGAATATGGAGGGGGCATTTGACAAACCAAATGGCATGACAAGCCATTCATACAGCCCTTCATTCTTCTTGAAGGCTATCTTCCATTCATCACCTTCATGGATTCTTATTTGGTGATAGTCACTCTTCAAGTCTATTTTGCTATAGTACTTTGCTTCACCTAAACAGTCCATTAAGTCTTCAATCCTAGGGATAGGGAGCCTATACCTTATGGTTATCCTATTGATAGCACTTGAGTCAATACATAGCCTAAAAGTTCCTCCTTTCTTAGGTGCAAGTATGGTGGGTACAACGCATGGACTAATACTCTTCCTAATTAGGCCTTGGTCTAATAGCTCTTGTATTTGTCTTGCTATTTCCTCATTTTGTTGAGGGGTCATCTTGTAAGAAGTTTCGTTAGGTAGGGTAGCTCCTGGGATAAGTTCTATCCTATGGCTTATGGCTCTTTGAGGGGTTAAGGTTGATGGTTTTTCATCACTTAAAATGCCTTGGTAAGTCTATAACATACCTTGAATCTCCCTTGGTAATTTAGTCTTCTTGGCTACCTTGCCTTCATCTCCCTCTCTTGGTTTCAACACCAATGCATAGCATATGGCTTCACTCTCTTCCATGGTTTGTAGGAACTCTTTTTCACCTACCATAAGAACATCTAGACCTGTTGTCTTCACTTCAACATCCTCCAACAATGACTGAATTTTGAAGCTTACATTATCTTTCTTGAAAGAATAGGAATTATTCCCTCCATCATGTATGGCTTGGTGGTCAAATTGCCAAGGTCTACCTGGGAGAAAATGACATGCATACATAGGTAAAAAATCACATAAAACTTTTCTTTTTTACCTTCCAATGGAGAACTCCACCCATGCTTTCTCATTCACTAACACATGTTGACGTTTATTGAGCCAAGTGACCTTGTAAGGATTGGTGTGGGATATTCTTGTTAACTTGAGCTTGTTGAATACTTCTTCTAACACTATATTATTAGTAGAGCCTGAATCAATGATGTTCCTTCATAATTTCCCCATTATCTTGCATTTGATCCTAAAGAAAAATCTCCTTTGGCTTGGCTCCTCCTTCACTGGTTCCTTGATCAGAGTTCTCCTCATCATGAGGTTCTCTCCTTCCTCTAAATTTAATGGTACCTCAGCATGCTTGTCTACTATATTGGATTCATCATGAACTAAATTAGTCATCTTATCACCTCCTTGTTATGAACCACCTTTCTCCAAGCATCTATAGGCAGGGTGCCCCATTTGATTGCAATGGTAGCACATCATATTGGAAAAATAATTGCCTCTTCCTCCTTGTGAAGAACCACCAATTCTTCCTCTAAAGTTAGAGTTAGAATTTCTTCCTCTACCACCTCTACTTGAGCTTCCTTCTTGCTACTCATTGAACTTTACCTCACCTTAAGCTCTTGATTGAGACCTTCTTCCACCATATCCACCTCTTTGACCTTTGGTATCTTTTCCTTTTCCTTTGCCTTTGCCTTTGGAGGTTTCTTGTTTTCTGTTACTTTTCTCCTCTATCTTCAAGGCCATTTGATAGCATTGCCTAATGGATTTGAAGTTCACTAGACTCATCTCCTCTTGAATAGACCATTTGAGGCCATTCAAGTATCTTGAAAGCTTGACGCTCTCTTCTTCAACTACCTTGGACCTCAAACACAGTTTTTGAAACACCCCGGTGCAGGCTTGGACATCCAAATATTCTTTCCTAAGATTGTGTCTCCTTCTATGCATTTGGACTTCATAGTCATCAGGAAGGTAGGTTTTTTTGACTTTGGATACCATACCCTTCCATGTCACAATAGGAACTTTTCCATCCTTGTCTCTCTCAGTTTGCATAAACTTCCACCAAGTAAGAATTGAACCTCTTAGTCTAGACTTGGCCACCATAACTTTTTGTGCCTCTGAGATACCATCAAATTCAAAATGGTTCTCTAAGCTATCAATCCAAACCACAACTAAATATGGATCCATTTGTCCACTAAATAGTGGGACACCTTCCAAAGCTTTACCACTCAATGCTTTTAATGCCTTTAAGAATAGCTCTTCATAAAGTATAGGGTCAGGTGTTGGTGCTTCTTCTTCCAACTCTAATTCCTTCTCCCTTGCTTCAGCTTCTTCCTTTTAGTCAATCTTTTCCTTGACCTTATTTTCTTTGTCTTGGACTTCACCCAAGAGCTGCTCCATTTGAGCTAGTCTTTACCTTAGCAATTTGTTATCCTCTTCTTGTTCCTCAACCTTCTTTTCTACTTCAACATTAGTCACCATTTCTTTATCTGGTGTATTCTCTCCTACTAATTCAGAAGATTGCAACATTAACCACAAGCTTGATCAACTTGGCTTTGATACCAATATGATGTATGATAAACTTCAAAGCTTGTTTTCACACTCTCGAAGAGACTTCACTTGCCTCCTAGTATCTTATTTCTCTATAGGATCTTCCAATAGGCTTAGATTATTAACTAAGACCTATTCAAACTCTACTATAAGATTCAATCTCTAAAAACATAACCTTCAATGATCAACACCTTAGTTTTGATTCACTTCTCCACACTCACTTAGAAGGCTCTAAGTGCCAAATCTCCATAAACATACTCCAACATTGTAGGGGTCTTCTCAATTATGAAAACATTCTTTTTATTTCCCATTTGATCCATCTTGGAAGGGTCTTCAATCATCTTCTTATCAGATTCCATGATTCATCATGAATTGACCTTAAAAATAGGCGTATTCTAGTAGCCCTTACCAGTCACCTTTTGTTGTTTCTTGAATTTTTTTTCCAAACAACTTTAAAAAATAAGACTTTTTTTGGATACCCTTTTGGAAGTTTTAAAATATTCACAAAGTTTCTGGGTCTGAAAGTGAGCTTACAGGTGCTTCCTACAAACAAGGACAAGAGGCCTAATTTCTAGGACTGAACTATGATTTTGATAGAAAATTTGTTCAAACCAAATCATAAATGATTGGTATGGATTCTATCTTCACAAAATAGTTAGATATGATGTTTACCATGCAATTTTTCTTCACCTCTTTCACCTCTAGACGTCTAGCCGGGCTTCACAAACTCGGCTAGGGCCTAGTATATAAAATAGTTCCTCATGTTTTAAAACTTCCTAACTCCTAAAATATATACAAAAATGACTCCTCTACCATTTTAATCTAACATGAATGTCTATCCATGATTAGATTTCATGGAGGAGCCATGACTCCCTAAACTACTCAAAACAAGCTAGAAATAGACTCCCTGAACTAGAATACCAAAAACCAGCACTTAGATCAACTCAAAATGACTTTATATTCAAATGAGAAAGTATACTAACACTCAATAGAAACATAATCCAGTATTAGATTTATCTTTTCAATCCATAAAGTATGACTTTCCACACAAACACCAAAAAATCTCTGTTAAAAATGCTTGCAAAGCTCTCTTTTCTTTCTCTAAAACTATTACAATGCATGAATGAGTCTCATGTCTTTGTCTTCGGTATCATTAGATTCCATTTTCCTTTATTTCAGGGCTTTTTGGTTGAGCATAACCTCCTATAACTTAGGGAATTCAATGATACCCGAATGGCATGCACTCTTTTGCAATAATTGCAAAATTGAAGACAACTTCTTTTGAACATTTGGCAACTTCCACATATGCCATGTTCCTCTATTCTTGAGCTTCTAACCTCCTATGTATCAAGGATCCAAATTCATTTATAACCTTATGGCATCTTTATAACAACAAGATGTGTTAGAACACATTTAAGACTCTCACCTAAGCTAAGCTTCTCACTTAAGAAATTAAATAAACAACTAACAAAGGCTATTATTGTGACCTTAGTCCTAATGACTAACTCACCTAGCCAACATAGCAAGAGACCTTCTAAGGTCCTAAAACAAACTAAACTAAGCTCTTGACTTGGCTAGAGTCAAGTACAAGATAGAATTTACTAACCAATGGGGGCTAGCCTAGGTGCTCCTGCACCATCCTCCCCAAAATTAAGAACTTCAATCCACCCTTGGATTGATCATGGTAGGATCAATGCCCATCCTTTTGAATTATAATTCCTTGAGCCAAATGGCATCATCAACACTCTGCCCATACCTCTGAATGAGGTGTTCTTGATACTCCTTGAGTTTAGTCTTTTTTCTAGACTCTAGTGTCTAGTACAGTGTCTAGTCCTGTATTTGCAGCACTAGGGAGTTGTAAGTATTCTACATCCCTGATCACTTCATGTATGGTCTGGTCCATGTCTTCTTGAGGCCCTTTATAATGGACAAGGTCTACAACATTGAAAACATTTGACAGTCCACTGTCATCCAGCAGATCTACTTTGTAAGCATTGTTACCATACCTTGCCAATATAGGGCAAGGTCCTATCCTCCTCATTTGTAGCTTGTGAGGGGCTCCTTTTTGCAATCTAGGTTTGTTTAGATGCACCATGACAAGATCACCAACATTGAACTCAACTATCCTTCTACCTTCATCCACCTTTTCTTTGTGTTTGTTGGTGTTGTCCACTAATGTCTTCCTCACTATTTCATGAACCTCTTTCATAGCAAATGAAAAATCATCTGCATATCCACTTTCTTTGACTCCTTCTTTCAGATCTCTCAACTCATAGACACCCCTTAGATGTAGTCCATAAACTATCTCAAATGGACTCTTCCCTATGGATCTAATCAAGGTGTCATTGTAGGCATATTCAACTTGCCCAATCAACTAATCCCATTTCTATATGTACTCTTTAGTCAATCATCTTAGAAGATTCCCAAGGCTTCTATTAACAACCTTAGTTTGACCATCGGTTTGGGGATGGTAGGCTGATCCAAAAGATAAGTTGGTGCCCAATGTTTTCCAAAGAGTCTTTGAAAAATCACTCATAAACTTAGTGTCCCTGTCTGATACACTGTTGATAGGTAACCCATGGATTCTAGCAATTTCTTTGAAGAATAGAGATGTTATTTGACTTGCATCATCTATGGTCTTTCATGGCACAAAGTGAGCCATCTTGCTAAACCTATCCACAACCACACACACACTGTCCATCCCTTATTGTCTTGGGTAACCCAACTATAAATTCCATGCTTAAGCATTCCCATGGCCTAGTAGGAATTGGTAGTGGTTGATAAAGACCAGCATTGGTAGAAGTGCCCTTGGCCTTTTGACATACTACACAACTCTCCACATACCTCCTAACATCAAGATTCATTCTAGGCCAAAAGTAAAACATTGAAACAAGATCTTGAGTCTTAGTGATCCCAAAGTGACCACTCAAAGCACCATTATGCTTTTCTTGAATCAAATTCTCTCTAATAGAGGCTCTAGGAACACACAATTGGTTCCTTTTGAATAGGAGATCAATTTGCAAAGTATAATCAACATATTTACTATGAAAATGATTCTTGTATTCAACACATACCTTGTAGATGTCAGCAAAGTCCTCATCATCTGCATATAGATCCTCGAAATGATCTATCCCCATACTTTTCAACTGAATTTCTTGTAGTGTGAGGCGTCTTCTTGAAAATTCATCAACCACCTTGTTTAGTACACCCTTCTTGTGCTTGATATTGAAGGTGTAAGCTTGTAGGTACTCAACCCACTTCATGTTCTTGTGACTCAACTTCTCTTGTGAATTCAAGAAACTAAGTGCTTGATTGTATGAATACACAATGAATTATTTTGGAAGCAAGTAATGCCTCCACTTTCTTAGAGCTTGGACCAATGCATACATCTCTAAGTCATATGAGGAGGACTTCCTCTTAGCCTCACTTATATTTTTTAGAATGGAAAGCCACCGGTCTGCCCTCTTGGCTTAGAACAGCCCCAATTGCTACATTTCTAGCATCACATTCAATGGTGAATATTTTCTCAAAGCTTGGTAGCACCAAAATAGGTTGGTTAGTTATCCTCTCCTTCAACAAATCAAAGATCTTGTAAGCATCTTCATTCCACACAAACTTGGTTTTCATTCCTCCTTTGATAGTGTCTAACATAGGAGCACAAATTGCACTAAATTGTCTTATGAACTTTCTATAGTATTGTGCAAGACCATAAAACTTCTTACCTAAGTTTCTGACCTTGGAGTAGGCCAATTCATGATAGCCTCCACTTTTCTCTTATCCATTTTCAGACTGCCATGTGATAAGACAAACCCAAGGTACACTAATTATGATTTGATGAACTCGCACTTCTCCAAGTTGATCATCAACTTCTCCTCATGTAGCTTCTTGAAAACAATATCAAGATGTTCCAAATGCTCACTCCTTTTCTTGCTAAAAATCAGTATATCATCTATATATATAACTACAAACTTGCCTATGTAGTCCTTGAGTACTTCATTCATGAGCCTCATGAATGTGGAGGGAGCATTCGACAAACCAAATGGCATGAAAAGCCATTCATAAAGCCCTTTATTGGTCCTGAAGGCTGTCTTCCATTCATCACCCTCATTGATTCTTATTTGGTGATAGCCACTCTTCAATTCTATCTTGCTATAGTACTTTGCTTCTCCTAAACAGTCCATTAAGTCTTCAATCCTAGGGATAGGGAACCTATATGTTATGGTTATCCTATTGATATCCCTTGAGTTAGTACATAGCCTCCAAGTTACTCCTTTCTTAGGTGCAAGTAGTGTGGGTACAACACATGGAATAATACTCTTCCTAATTAGGCCTTCGTCTAATAGCTCTTGTATTTGTCTTGCTATTTCCTCATTTTGTTGATTGGTCATCTTGTAAGAAACTTTGTTGGGTAGGCTAGCTCCCGAGATAAGGTCTATCCTATGGCTTATGGCTCTTTGAGGGGGTAAGGTTGATGGTTTTCCATCACTTAAAATACCTTGGTAAGTCTATAACATACCTTGAATCTCCCTTGGTAATTTAGTCTTCTTGGCTGCCTTGCCTTCATATCCCTCTCTTGGTTTCAACACCAATGCATAGCCTATGCCTTCACTCTCTTCCATGGTTTGTAGGAACTCTTTTCCACCTACCATAAGAACATTTGGACCTGCTGTCTTCACTTCAGCATCCTCAAACAATTACTAAATTTTGAAGGTTACATTATCTTTCTTGAAAGAATAGGAATTCTTCACTCCATCATATATGCCTTGGCGGTCAAATTGCCAAGGTCTACCTAGGAGAAAATGACATGCATCCATAGGTAACACAATTCATAAAACTTTGTCTTTGTACCTTCCAATGGAGAACTCCACCCATGCTTTCTCATTCACTAACACATGTTGACCTTTATTGAGCCAAGTGACCTTGTAAGGATTGGTGTGGGATATTCTTGTCAACTTGAGCTTGCTGATTGCTTCCTCTGACACTATATTATTAGTAGAGCCTAAATCAATGATGAACCTACATAATTTATCCATTATCTTGCATTTGATCCTAAACAAAGGTCTCCTTTGGCTTGGCTCCTCCTTCACCGGTTCCTTGATTAGAGTTCTCTTCATCATGAGGTTCTCTACTTCCTCTGAATTTAATGTTACCCCAACATGCTTGTCTATTGTATTGGATTCATCATGAACTAAATTAGTCCTCTTATCACCTCCTTGTGATGAACCACCTTTCTGCAGACATCTATAGGTAGGGTGCCCCATTTGATTGCAATGGTAGCACTTCATATTGGCAAAATAATTGCCACTTCCTCCTTGTGAAGAACCACCACTTCTTCCTCCAAAGTTAGAGTTAGAATTTCTTCCTCTACCACCTCTACTTGAGCTTTCTTCTTGCTGCTCACTGAACTTTACCTCACCTTGAGCTCTTGAATCAGAACTTCTTCCACCATAGCCAGCTCTTTGACCTTTGGTATCTTTTCCTTTGCCTTTGCCTTTGGAGGTTTCTTGTTTTCTGTTACTTTTATCCTCTATCTTCAAGGCCATTTGATAGCATTGCCTAATGGATTTGAAGTTCACTAGACTCATATCCTCTTGAATAGACCATTTGAGGCCATTTAATTATCTTGCAAGCTTGATGCTCTCTTCTTCAACTACCTTGGACCTCAAACACAATTTTTAAAACTCCTCGGTGTAGGCTTGGGAATCCAAATCTTTTTGCCTAAGATTGTGTCTCCTTCTATGCATTTGGACTTCATAGTCATCAGGAAGGTAGGTTTTCTTGACTTTGGATACCATACCCTTCCATTTCACAATAGGACCTTTTCCATCCTTGTCTCTCTCGATTTGCATAAACTTTCACCAACTAGGAGCTAAACCTCTTAGTCTAGACTTGGCCACCATAACTTTTTGTGCCTCTAAGATACCATCACATTCAAAATGGTTCTCTAAGCTATCAATCCAATCCACAATTGAATATGGATCCATTTGTCCACTAAATAGTGGGACACCTTCCAAAGCTTTATCACTCAATGCTTTTAATGCCTTTAAGAATGGCTCTTCAGGAAGAATAGGAATAGGTGTTGGTGCTTCTTCTTCCAACTCTAATTCCTTCTCCCTTGCTTCAGCTTCTTCCTTTTAGTCAATCTTGTCCTTGACCTTATCTTCTTTGTCTTGCATTTAACCGAAGAGCTGCTCCATTTGAGCTAGTCTTTGCCTTAGCAATTTGTTATCCTCTTCTTGTTCCTCAACCTTATTTTCTATTTCAGCATTAGTCACCATTACTTTATCTACTGTATTCTCTCCTACTGATTCAAAAGATTGCAACATTAACCACAAGCTTGATCAACTTGGCTCTGATACCAATATGATGTATGATAAACTTCAAAGCTTGTTTTCATAGCCTCCAAGAGAGTTCACTTGCCTCCTAGTATCCTATTCCTCTATAGGACTTCCAATAGGCTTAGATTTTTAACTATGACCTATTCAAACTCTGCTATAAGATTCAATCTCTGAAAACTTAACCTTGAATGATCAACACCTTAGTTTTGATTCACTTCTCCACACTCAGAAGGCTCTAAGTGCCAAATCTCCATAAACATACTCCAACATTGCAGGGGTCTTCTCCATTATAAAAAAAATATTTTTATTTCCCATTTGATCCATCTTGGAAGGTTCTTTAATCATCTTCTTATCAGATTCCATGATTCATCATGAATTGACCTTAAAAATAGGCCTATTCTAGTAGCCCTTACCAGTCACCTTTTTCTATTTCTTGCAAAAATTTTCCAAACAACTTGAAAAAATAGGACTTGTTTCAGATACCCTTTTGGAAGTATTAAAATATTCACAAAGATTCTAGGTCTGAAAGTGACCGTACAGGTGCTTCCTACAAACAAGGACAAGAGGCCTAATAGGCCTAATTTCTAGGATTGAACTATGATTTTGATAGCAAATTTGTTCAAACCAAATCATAAACTATTGGTATGGCTTCTATCTTCATAAAATGATTATATATGATTTTTACCTTCATGAAAAATTCCTAGAGCAGTACAGATCCATACAACCATGTAATGTTTCTTCACTTCTTTCACCTCTAAACCTCTAACCGGGCTTCACAAACTCGCCTAGGGCCTAGTATATAAAATAGTTCCTCATGCTTTAAAACTTCCTAAATCCTAAAAATATATACAAAAATGACTCTTTTTCCATTTACATTTAACATGAATGTTTATCCATGGTTAGATTTCATGGAGGAGCCATGACTCTCTAAACTACTCAAAACAAGCTAAAAATAGACTCCCTGAACTAGAAGACCAAAAACCAACACTTAGATCAACTCAAAATGACTTTATCTTCAAATGAAAAAGTATCATAACACTCAATTGAAACCTAATCTAGAATTAGATTTAGATTTTAAATCCATAAAGTACAACTATCCACAAAAACACCATAAAATCTCTATGGAAAATGCTTTGCAAAGCTCTCTTTTCTTTCTCTAAAACTATTACAATTCATGAATAAGTCTCATGTATTTGTCTTCGGTATCATTAGATCGAATTTCCCTTACTTTTAGGGATTTTTGGTTGAGCATAACCTCCTATAACTTAGGGAATCCAAAGATACCCCAATGGCATGCACTGTTTTGCAATAATTGCAAAATTGAAGACAACTTCTTTTGAACATTTGGCAACTTTGACATATGCCATGTTTATATATTCTTGGGATTCTAACCTCTTATGTCTTGAGGATCCAAAGCCATTTATAACCTTATGGCATCTTTATAACAACAAGATGTGTTAGAACACATTTAAGACTCTTACCTAAGGTAAGCTTCTAACTTAAGAAATTAAATAAACAACTAACAAAGTCTATTATTGTGACCTTAGTCCTAATGACTAACTCACCTAGCCAACATATCAAGAGACCTTCTAAGGTCCTAAAAAAAACTAAACTAAGCTCTTGACTTGGCTAGAGTCAAGTACAAGCTAGAATTTACTAACCAATGGAGGCTAGCCTAGGTGCTCCTGTACCATTTAGAAAAATATGATTTTCTTTCTGTACAACTTCTGATCCTAAGAAGTAGTGTAAAAACCCTAGATCCTTCATGTCAAATTCATTTTGTGAGTTCTTGTTTGCATTTAGTAATAAGATGATCTTCTCCTGTAATTAATAAGTCATCAACATAAAGAACTATGATTACCATTTTATCTTTGGATATTTTGAAGTATATATTAGGATTGACTTCATTCTTGGAGTATCCAAACTTAGAGAGATAATTATCTATACATTCATACCAAGCCCTGGGAGCTTGCTTGAGACCGTAGAGTGATTTCTTTAATTTGAAAACATAATTATTGTCATGGGTGATGAAACCTTCTGGTTTTTCTATGTATACTTCTTCAATAACAAAATTTAGAAATGTTTTCTTTACATCCATTAATGTATTTTGCATTCTTTGGATGCTGCAATGGCTATAATACTTCTTACAGAAGTGTAACGAGCAACCAGAGAAATGTTTCTTCGTAGTCATATCTGGCCTTTTGAGAAAAACCCCTAGCAACAAATCTGGCCCTATGTTTTTTAATACTACCATCAGATGCATATTTGACTTTGAATAGCCATTTAGAGGAGATGACAGTTTTCCCTTTTGGTCTAGGCACTACTTCCCAAACATCTTTTTTTACAATAGATTGGTATTCTTCGACCATCACATATTTCCAGGCTTGACATGCTAGGGCTTCTTTAATATTAGTTGGTTATGATTTTGTAAGTTCTGCCATAAGTACAAGATAGCACTTTTGATTCCTTGTTCTTTTACTTTCTTTAGACATTTCATCCGGTTCAACATTGTTTTCATCAATCATTTTTCTTGCCCATAATGGTCTTTTCTTTCTATTAGGAATTTCAACATCTTCTAGGTGAGGTGGAGAAGGTTCATAGTCTTCTATTATGTTATCTCTTTGATTCTCATTATCTTGGAAGTCATTCTCCCTCTGATTTAAATTTCATCATATTTTATAGTATTCTCCCTCTGATTCTCATTTGATCCTTCTTCAGTGAGTGGATATTGTCAGAGCAATGTCCTCTTGAAATTTGATATCTCTACTAATTTTAATGGATTTCTGTCCTGGTATGTATAGCCTATTCCCTTTGGTAGTTTCACTATATAACCAACAAATATTCCTCTCTTTCTAGAAGGATCTAGTTTTGTTCTTTTCTCTTTGGGAATGTGAATATATACAGGACATCCGAAGATTTTAAGATGACTTAGATCTGGTTTCTTTCCTGTAAAGGATTCCTCAGGTGTGATGTTTTCTACAATAGAGTGAGGACATCTGTTCTGAATGTATACAATAGTATTGGATGTTTCAGTCGAAAAGGAAGTATGAAGATTTTGATCATGCATCACAGCTTTGGCAACTTCAATAATAGTTTTATTTTTCCTTTCTTTTACTCCTTTCTGTTGAGGATTATAAGGTAATGTATACTCCCTCTTAATCCCAATAGAAATGCAAAATTCCTTAAAGTTTTTAGAATTATATTCACCTCCATTATCTGATCTTAAGATTTTTATTTTTCTTCCAGTTTGGTTTTCAACTAATGCTTTGAATTTTAATAATACTTCATTCGATTCTTTTAGTTTAGGAAAATAAATCCAAATTTTTCTACAATAATCATCAATGAAGATCACATAGTATGAAAAACCTCCTAGTGAGAGGGTTGACATAGATCCACACAAGTCAGTGTGAATGAGCTCTAATACAACTTTTGTTTTATGTTCACTAGAGGAAAAGGATCTTTTTATATTCTTTCCTAAAGCACATCCTTTACAAATGCTTATGTGTTTTGAGTTTAGATTTGATATCCCTATAGTAAATTTCTTAAGGGAGGGAAGAGCGCTAAATCCAAGATGGCCTAATCTTTGGTGCCAGAGTTCATTAGTGTTGAATACTTCATGACTTAGAGCTGATTTGATACTATTTCCTACTTTGTATAGGCTTCCATCTCTATACCCTAAGAAAATAGCATTTTTAATATTAGTGTTCTTTATCCATATTAATACTTTATTTTCTTGGAATGTGACTCGATAGCCTTGATCAGCTAAGCCTAAAATAGAGACTAAGTTCCTTTTTATGCCTGGTACAAATAGAACATCTGTCATTAGTATAGTTGCCCATGATTTCAACTTGATTGAGCAAGTCCCAACTCCTTTTGCTGGATAAGTGGAATTATCTCCAATTGTAACTTCTTTGGGAGAATCTTCTTCTAAGGTTTCAAATTGATCTTTCAATCCTGGTATATGTTGAGATACTCCACTATCAATTATCCAAGTGTTCTTGCTTGAGTTAATTTCACTTGATAATGCCAAGAAGAATAATGATATTTCTACTCCTTTGACTTCAGCTAATGCTACTTGAATTTTCTTCTTCTTAGGATAGAATCTATGTGTATGACCAAGCTTATCACATTCGTAACACTATATTTTGGAGAAGTCTTGAGTTTTGTGATTTTGATTGGGATTCCCTGCATGGCTTGTACATTAGAGTTATCTTTCTTATGTTTAAACTTCCTTTTATTGCTTTTGAAGTTTGAATGGGTATGTAGGGATTGAATCTCATTTCCTTTGTTAGGCCCGATCTCTCTTGATATTAATTGAGATTCCTCTTGAGTGAAATCATTCTTGAGCTGATCAAACTTGGGTAGAGAAGAACGTCCAGTTATACATTGAATTAAAGATTCCCATGTGATGGGTAATCCTCTAAGAGCTATTAATGTTAACTCCATGCCATTAATATTATTTCTAATAGTGGAGAGTTGATCTCTTAATTTGAAAATTTGAAGAAAGTAAGATGTAATCATTTCCCCTTTATTCATCTTTAGATTTAGAATTTTCTATTTGAGAGTAAGTAATCTACTTGTATTATTAATCTCAAATGTTTCTTGAATAGTCTTGAATACTTCATAGGTGGTTTTAAGTCTCGCTATGGAGGGGAGGATATGATCTTTGATAACATCAATTATGATCTTCTTTTCTTTGTTGTTACATCTTTTTGAAGTTCATTTTTCTGATTCTTCTTATCACATATTTGTTTCTTCCTCAACATAAGAATCTAACTCAAGTTCTTGAAGCAATGTAAGAATTCAAATTTTCCATGAGAAGAAATTAGAAGCACCTTCGAGTCTAGCTTCTACCTTAATACCGTTGGCCATTATAATTTCTCCTTTTGTTTATAATGAATTTATAAGGAATTCAAGGTTAGCTTTAATGATTTTTCTCTATTGAGGCTTTGATACCATGTTAGAAATAAAGGATCTTGATAGAGAAAATCTAATATCTATAAATGTGTTGTTTATTCATATATTTTATGAGCAAAGAATACTTACTAAATCTATACCGTATGATTGCAAAGGAGAAGACAATACCGTGTTGATTGATTCCTTTCCTCTAATCATACAGATGATATAAATATAATATTAATGGTCATATCTATGTAGAGACATAACTCTATGTGGCTTAAGCCACATAGAGCCATGTCTATACATAGACATGCCCTTTGGTAAGATGGCTTATCAAATGCTTTTTAGTTTATACAACCCTTTGTAACACATTCAATTGTTACATTAACTACCTTCAATAGTTAACGTAACATATCATTTATTAATATGATATGTTACATTAACTACCAAACTATAGTTAACATAACAGTATTAACATTTATGCTCAGGGCTTATGAATATCGACTGTGTCGATTTAATTGCAGACAATAATAAACTCTATTTCAATATCGAATATAGTCGATTATTATGCACATTAACAATAAGGAATTTATATATATATATATATATATATATAAACAAACATGTACATACATACATACATATGTGTGTGTGTGTGTGTATATATATATATATATATATATATATATATATATATATATATATATATATATATATATTCAACTATTATATTGAGCAACTTTAATATAATTATATCAATCAATTTGATGATATAATTTAATAGTTATGACCTTACCAAGTCAAGATCACCACATGCCAAAGTGACATAGTTTCTAGTAAGATTGTGACAGCTCATTTTCATGAAGATGTGCGAGAACACCATGTAGTCGATTTGCACAATATTAATAAATTATTTTTCATTCTGGAAGTGCTTGCAAAAAAAACTACCATGTGTTGGAACTGTTACCATAATTTTCCTATTCTATACAAATTTGGCCAAAATCTATCCCTAGGTCTCTATTTTTACCCTGCCAAGCATCCCTGAAAATTTCATGGCTTCATTGCAAACCCTTTGGCCTTTGCAATCCTTTTAACTCTCTGGTCTGTAGGTAAAAAGTTCATAAAACTAGCCATTATAGACAAACCCTCAGAAACCCTAAACCCTATTTTAATTCATTGTTACTTTATCAGTCGAACTCCCCAATACCCACATGCGCTTTTATCCTATTGGTTGGTCATTCATCTTCTCTTATTTATCTGGTGGTTACCTTTTCCATTCGGCAATTCGGTGACTACAGTGACTCTCTCAATCGCTTAATGTTTCATGGTCACCGCTAAGCGGCTAGCGACTCAGCAAGTGGTTAAGATTTCCTTTGGTTGCATGGTCGCTTAATTGACTCAGCAGTCTCAGATTTGTGGGGTCCCAATCCTGAAGGATCAAAAATCGTCGTAAGTTCATGAAGGGTCTGTCAAAGGCTTGCGATCTTGCGGCAACCATTGATTCTTCCAAGTGTGCTACGCTTCAAGCTTGTGTGGGTCCATTACCATGTCGTCCTATGTGGAAGCTCCTAATTGGTTGAAGGTTGTGATGTGTAACGTTGTCAAAGCGGGCCTGACAGATTGTGTTCCTTTTAATCCTATGGTAGGTGCATGATATCATGGGTTGTGTCAGAGCCATGAGATCATGCACCGACCATTGATTTCTTTCTATTGTCAGAGCCTTGTGGGTGGGTCCTTATTTGCTGATGTGCTCATCTTCTATTGGTCCACAAGGCGATGACTAAGATTTGTTAGTGGGGTCATGTTAGAGTCTCCACAGGGATGTCAGAAGGATGAAGATTGATGGCTGGTGTATCTTTGCGAAGACACATGTGATCATGCACCCGCCATTCAACCTAGCAAGTGTTCAAGTCCTATCAGTTGGTCCAATGCTAGGTCAGGATGATATGCTATCTTTTGATTGGTCAAAGTAAAGAGAAAGTTTATGGGACCGCATTGCTAGGTGTGCTGATGTGCCGATTTGTGATTGGTTACCGTGAGCTGATGAGGATTTACAGGTGGACCCATGTGTCAGTGGGGTCCCAGTTCTAACAGGATCTATAGCTGGCGCATGATCGGAAGGAATATTTGAGGGCCATGAGATCAAGCACCTGTCACTGGATTGGAATCTAGTTCTTAGTGGGTTTGATGTTAGAGAAGTGTCGAGGTGTATGCCTACAAAGTGGTCAAAATGAATAAAAGAGTGGCAAGTGGCAAGTCTGGGCCTGGGGTTTAAAGAGTTCTTTGTGACTTAAAAAGACAAAAAGTAAAGTGGGTCCAAGCTAGTAAATATGCTGATGTGTTGAGGTTTCATTGGTTGCAGTGTGCCGAGATGGGCCAAAGACTTTTCAAAGGGGTTTTGGGACTGTTGTTAGGATGATCTAAGTAGTCCATCTACTGAGAAACATTAGATATCAATGGCTATGTTTTAAAAATGACCTACTAACTGTTGTTATTTAAATTCAAATATTTCTGAGAAGGGTTTCACTATTGTTTCTCACAGAAAGCCATATAAAACAACATGGTAGCTCGAAGTTATTTCTTTCAGATGGTCATGGTTGTGAAGATGATAGAAGTGATTGTTGCCTAGCGTCTGCAAGGTCCTTTGCCATGTTTTCATGATAGGAGGTGCTAGAAGAGTTGGCACCACCTTTTGAATGGTACTATTACCAAAGGAAATAAGATCAGGTTGTGAGCCTTCATGGCAAGGCCGAGTTGCAGGTGGGTAGATGAGTCAAGGTTGTTGTGTCTATAGGTGGACTCAGTAAGGAGATGTACATGCAAAGATATAGACATATCTGATCAACTAGGATATTTTTAGAATTACATAATGTAATTGTGCTAAAAAGGGTAGTTAGGGTTTGATTATTATATGCAGAATTATGTAACCCTAATTAGGTTTTGACTCCAGCCTATGTGCCAAATAGGAGATGTATATAGTTAATTTTTGGAGCCTTAGTGCTCAGAGAGAGTTCACATTTTGTAAAGGAGAGAGTGCACTTTTGAAAGAAAGTCATCCTTTCTCAAAAGGCTATCCGTGGTATCTTCTCTACCCTCTGGTCTTCTACTCTTTGTAATCTCCCATTGATTATTCAAACATTGCAGAGGTATTTTGTGACAATTCTTCATGTCCCTATCCTTTCATTGTTTGGATCATCTCTTAATGAATTAAAGTCTATGCATGTTTGCAATGACAACTTAGGGTTCCTAATCCCTCTTACTTTTTTTAATTGTGTGTGTTATTATGTTTGATCTGATTTAGATTTTTTTGTGGGTATACTTCAGCCCCCTAATAGTCTTGTCTCAATCCTACAATGAGTTGCAGAAGTGAATGTCTACTTGTAGGTCATAGGTTGTGTCTTATGTTCAAGCCCTCCTATGAAACACTTATGCAAACCTATTCAATAAGTTGTGACCTATTAGACTTAAGCCTTTCATTGATTATATCCCTCTATGCTACAATTCATACCCTAATTTTAGTGTATTACCTAGTAGGTAGTTTCCTTTCAGTCATTTCCCTTTCCAAGCACTCCTTCTATCCCTTTTCCCCTCAAGTTTTACTTTTCATGTCTAGAAGAAAATTAAGGTGATTATCTAAGAGGAGCCAGCCTAGAACCTGGACTTCTCATCTCAGTTAGCATAGGTCCCACACTTGGAGATAATTTCTATGTTATACTAGGTTATCAAAACTATGAGAGCTTGAAACAAGGGTGCAAACTTAGTGTATAACAATTTCTGGCATGCCCGGTGGGACAACAAAAAAATTAAAAATTATTGTTTGAAGATTATGTCATCTTTGATACATAGATTGCATAATATAGACCTTTAGAAGTTTTTATACTAAGTATATCTGGTGACTCCACTGATTTCAAAGATCCAGGCCAACCTTGTTTAAGGTTTATGAGAAAGATTGAGACTAGGAGCTCAAAACCCACTAAATTTTTAGAGTTTCCCTCAAAGGGAAGTCATAAAGGAAGGTCAACTCAAAGAACATCCCTTGCAAGGAGAGTTCAATCAACACCACTAGATACCTCAGAAAGGAGACCTTTTCCCTTTCATTCTAGAAGAAAAGGAAGATCTCTAACTAGAGATCTAGAGGAAGATTCAAACCCAGCAGCAAATACAACTCATATAGTTGTTAATCTTTAGATTCCAACTCCTACAATGGCTAGACAGTTTTCCTTTGCACCTTTCAACCAAGGGAGTCCATTAGCCTTTTCTCAACAACATGATGTGCCCTTGGTGGCACTTAAGAGTATACCTGATTTCACTAGTGAAGGGCAGAGAACTGCTTTTGAACACATAAGAGATGTGACCACCATATGAAGCATACACAATATTACTCAAGAAGATGTGGCCACAAAATTATTAGCAGCCTCTCTAAAAGGTAAGGCTCTTGAATGGTTTAGAACTTTAACTATTGGTTCTATTACTTCATGGGATGAATTAGGAGATGCATTGAGTAAGCATTTTGAGGATAAATTAGATAACTTGTCTCTGGTAGAGCAGTTGACAACCATAAAGAGAGACCCTCAAGAGCAAATGATAGATTACAATAGAAGGTTCCTCAAAACATGGAATATAATTCCTGTATCAGTAAGACCATCAGCTAACCATGCTTTTCTATATTACTTACAAAGTTTGAATGGTCAAATTTCTATCATGATCCAATCTATGGATGGTACTTCTCTCCCCCAAGCTTTTGACATAATTGTCAGGGCTGAAAATTGTTTAATCCAAGCAGGCATGATTGCTAGAAGGCCACCAATGCCCATCTTTCCTAACCTTCAACCCACTACACCTGCACAAGTACCTCCATTTACCCCTATTTCCACTATATTAGTACCTCAGGTTAGTACTAGTGGCTAGGAACTAACAATAAGTTTCTCTCAAGAGTTATAAGAGATAAAGAATAGCCAACAGAGTAGTCAGCAAGAAATGACAAATTTGTTGCAGATCTTGACTAAAGAGTTTACAAATTTGAAGAAACAAGGTGAAGGAATGAGACCACCCTTTTAGACACAAGGCCAAGGTCCTAATTAGCAATATCAAAATCAAGGACAGCCTTATCAACAAAATAGGCCACCATACCAAGGAGGGTATCAAGGACAAAAGCAAAGTTTTAATCAGAGACCATTCCGATCATATAACCCTACACCTCTAAATTTTGCAAAACCAATAAGGGATGTGGTTCCTATTCAAAATAATATAGCTATGGATAATGAATGGTTCTTTCCTTGTAATCAGCCTCACAATCAAGCTACATGTTCAAATGGATGGATGAACCAAGCTCTAATGGTTCAAAATGCCTCACAAGCTCAATCAGAGGCTTCATCTAGTGGATCAATCACTCAACAAGAATCACAAGAGCATGAGACTACTATTTTCAATTGGGAGCAACCAAACTTCAATGGAGTCAATGATGAAGTTACCTTTGTTACCTATACAAGAGAAAAGAGAAGAGCTCAAGACATGGAGAGAGAAGATTTTAATGCCAAAGCCACTACATTTGCAGAGCCACTGCAGCAACCTAATCCCATCACACCTAAGGAGGCTCCTGTCATTACAAGCAAGGAAGGCCAACATTCTAAAGAAGTGGAGCCCATCATGGTGAAGGCACAACAAAGAGTACACAATATAACACCTTATAACATTGTAGACAACATGAAGAAGGTCAACATTACCATGTCCATGTGGGACTCTTTGGCTCTTCCATGACAACCTAAAATTTTGAAGAAGGCCATGACTAAAGTAACAACTCCTCAACCTACAAAAGAAGTTGCAAAGCCAATGTTGGTTAACATTGATCAAGAAAGGGAGGCTCCAAGTAGCAACTCCAAGGCCAATACCATGCAAGGTAGGAACTCAAAGCCACCTCTCTTTTATGTATCTTTAATCATTGGAAAATCTTTAGTGCATAATTGTATGGTAGATAGTGGAGCTACTAGTACTGTAATGCCTAAGAAAGTAGCTGACCAATTAGGACTAAAATATGAGCCCTTCCAAAAGAAGGTTACACAACTTGATGGATCCTTAGTAAATACTATAGGTATGGTTAAGGATACCAGTATGATCCTTCATGCTAGTCCTAATTTTTCCATCCTCCTTGATATATATATATATATATATATATATATATCATAGATCTCCCTGCATTATTTGCTATATGTATGTCAAGGGAGTTTACAACCAAGATAGGAGGCTACCTATCTTTTAACTGGTCTCACATTCTTTTTCATACAAGATATGGTACCAAGGTTACCATTAAGTCAGAAACATTGGTAGCACACCATATAGAGCCATATGTATCCAATGCCATGAATGTAAACTGCCCTATATTTGATAACAGTGACTTCCAAACCATTAGTGAAGCAGACACAAAGATAGAAAATATCCCTGATATTTTTCTAGATGAAAGAGCTTCAGAGGCCCAAGAAAATATTGTTTGGGATTTTGGTTTGGGAATTTATTTAATACAAGAAAGTGGATCCATAGAGCCAACCCTTTTCAAAGAAGACACTAATTTAGAGGATCGAAGTAATCAGGTTTGGGAACTATTTTTTGATGGAGCTAGAAGTAGACATGGTTCTGGTGGTGGTGCTATGCTAGTGTCCCCAAAAGGAGAAAGGTATTATATAGCCTTTAGATTTAGTTTCTCCTACACTAGCAATACTGTAGAGTATGAAAGCCTTGTAAATGGACTAGAGTGGGCTAGAAAAAGAGGGCTTAAGGCCTTAAAAGTTTATGGTGACAGTGAGTTAGTTGTTAGCCAAGTGAGAGGGATAAGTGCAACCAAAAATGACACCTTGAAAGCATACAAACATAGAGTTAGGGATACAATTGAAGATTTTTCTGCTTTCAATATCGTTGCTATCCCTAGGAAGCTAAATCAAAATGCAGATAGGTTAGCTGCTGTTGGATCTCAATATGATATTCCAAATAGAATTTTAAAAGAAATAGATCAACAACATATCCAAGTGATTGTCAGACCTTCTATTCCTAATAATGATGTCAATTGGAAAGTGTTTGACAATGATGAACAAATTTTGCAATTCTTGTTTGAAGAAGATGTCTTTTCAGAGTATAATCGAGATAGGCTATCACAAAACTATGATGATCAAGTGATACAACTTAAGTCTAATAAGATGCCTAGAGGTCTTGTCACCTTAGAGACTGTCTTCAATAAGGACAATGAAGTTAAGAGAAGCAAAGCTAGCCTGGTAGTTCAAGAAGAACATTGTGTTGAATTAGAGTTGAAACCAGGTAGGAGCTTACAATTTGGAAAAGTTAACACTGATTTGGAAAAGCAGGATTACATCCAATTATTCAAAGAATTCAGTGATGTGTTTGCATGGCAATATGAGGACCTCAAAGGTTTTGATCCTGCCCTTGCTCAACACACTATTGTGTTAGAACCTAATGCAAAACCAATGAGGTAGAAGCAAAGGCTTGTTAATCCCAAGCTTTAGCCACTTATGCATAACGAAGTACTCAAACTAATAGAAAGTGGCATCATCTACCCCATCAAGCATAATAGTTGGGTTTCCAACCTTGTTCTTGTCAGGAAGAAGAATGGGGAATTAAGGTTATGTGTTGTGTTGGCTTTTAGACTTGTTCCCACACGGTGCTAGGTTTACACTATGATTGACAAACTGGTTAGTCTTCACTCCAAAGTCTGACAAGGGAAAAAGTGCCAATTGATGAGGATAAAGAACATCCTCCTTCTACTTTGAGCTCCACATCACTCAAGCGGGTATTGCCTCATCTGCACACTCATAACTCTTCTTGAGTTGATGAATAAAAGGCCTACAGATGTATTATTGTGGAATAGTTTTCAGACCCCTGTAGGTATCTTGTACCCCAATGAAACCAAATCTGATGCAATAACCTACTCTGCATGCAATGAGTCTGAAAACTAGATGGGACCTCCTACTACTACTACCAACATGAAGGGAAAGGATTTCATTTCAATGATTGATGTTGGGTTGAATGGACCCCTGAAGTATCCTAAGTCTCTCATAGACCAGTGCCTTATCCAATGGGCAACAAAGTCAAACACTTCACTGCAATAGAGCTATGAAACAAGAAGACAACACACTCATCTTGACCAGATCATACATTACCAAACCACCTGTGCACCCAAATATGTTATTACTTATCCAAAGGAAGACTTAGGAACAAGAAATACATTAACCAGCATTCACTGGAAGACAAGCATGATGCATCTTTGATACCCCAGCCCATACATATCTGAACACTAGTCCTAGACTCAGTTGCTTCTGCAAAAACAACTCTACTGTAGACACTCACTGGAAATGCAAGTAGAAAGAGTACACACACTTGATGCTATAATCTATAAGTCTAAAACCCAAATGGAGATAATTTGATACAAGAAAAAGTATGCTACAATCTCATACATAAGAAATCTGTTATAATTTCATTATATTCCCATAGCTAGAAAGGACAGAGGGAACACCCTGTATGTAGAGAAGAAGGAAAATACATTGCAGGAAGAACATTCACGGAACCAATCCCCACAACTATGGAAGAAAGGAACTCAAACAAAGTAAAAAATTAAACTACTTATACCACTGGTTACCTTGGAATCCTAAACCAGGAGGATGCAACAAGCTACGGGTAACTAGGGTTAGGATTACAACCGCTACACCAACAGCAAAATTTCAAAATTCAAAAGCTCCTGCAGAAAATTTTGAGCCATAAAATTTGCCCACCACCACATGAAAAAACACCCCTGCAAACACTCATGACATCCTAGACCACACTGCAAACCGATCGCTTCTCACTAAATAGGGTCTACTCTACAATGAATTCCATAAATTTGGTACTTTCTAGTCGCTGGAAGTTCTCAAAAATTTAAATTTAAATCTGCAACGATCACCATGCATTGGCTAGCATCATATTCCTTAATCGTTCACCTCTAGTCACACAATTGCACTGTCACAACCTCACCGCCATAGGAAATGGGCAACAATTTATGCTTGGTCGCATGATCGCATAACCCAAAAATGGGTTATGCGAACATGCGACAACCTGTGAACTCTATGCGTTGGCCTTGCAAACAATCTATCAAGCCTTAGACCTGGGCCCACCTACCATGTGTCACACCACCACTGGCCTGGTCACCGCAAACACGGACCCCAAATATCTAGAGAACTAGCGACCAAAGAACTTCCGCTAGTTCATGAAATGCTTTCCACCTTTCGCTAAAAATCTAGAGACTCTGCGACCGCTATTCGCCAAGTCACTAGTCAATCTGGAGAATCACCAAATCCCTCCACGAATGCGTGACAAGACAACACTTTATCGGCACCACCAATTTTTTTTGTCCAGACCGCCAAAACCTTAGACCCCACCTAGGCCCGCGTTCAAACCCTAACATCCCACCAACACGGACCAATCAGAGATCGCCATGACCTCACTTGCCAACGAGACCACCAAACAACTACAGATGGGCCCTAGCACATGTGGCACCCCGTCACATGATCGCATAGCCTAGAAATGGGCTATGCAAACATGTGATATCCCGCGAACCCAAACTACCACCGCAACCGTCACCGCATGGAGTTAACACCACCACCAACCGGCCAATAAAACACCACCATCGCATCCGAATGACACCCCATCACTTGCTACCGGGCCCCAGGGACATGTGGCAAGTGGTCGCATGATCATATAGCCAAAAAATGGGCTATACAATCATGCGACAGCCAATCGCAAGCTGCCACATCACCGCCTCAGACCACCAAACAATAACCTCCATCAGGCCCCATGCGCAAGGAAGGAGCTGGTCACATGGTCGCATTTCAGAAAACTTTGACATGTGATCATGCAAAAACTAATAGGAACACGTGCCTTCACCTCCCCTCTAACATCGGGCCCACCTCATCGCACTTGCGCACTAAGGCAAAGTAGACCGCCAGGCAACTGAACAGAAACTGGGACCCGCACGGCCAGGTGGCAAGCAATCACATGATTGCATGTCAAAAAAGTCTGACATGCGGCCATGTGATAGCCAATCAGGAAGAGCCTGGACCCACCATCCACATCAAACTTACGTAGTTGAGAGAATGCCAGCAAACAAGGAACTAGTGCGAGGTCGAAAACACATAATGTTTTCGATGAAAGAGGATAAAAAATACACAAAGTTTCTGACACATCAACAGACAAGTGCATAAAAGCTTGAAGGAAAAGGGTTGAAAACAATGTAGGTTTTCAGCAAAAGATCGAAAATATCATGAATTTTTTAAAACACTGTGGGTTTTCGACACTGTGGTAGATTTTGACAATTTTCAGCAGACCATAGAATTTCGACTAACTTTTTGGATTTTATGATTTAGCACTTGCAAATTGGACCAAAGCCTGGTGACAACACAAGGAACATAGGGTAGGGCACAAACCAAGAAACATTTGCAGGGAGGAGGCCATTTTGAAAGAATTTTGCTATGACAGAAAAATGGCCTAACAGTGGCTCTAGTTGGGGATATGGGTAACTTGTGCCCATGCAAGAATTCAAATCTCTGGGAGAGAAGACCACCAACTGGACCAAAACATAACCACTTTTGCTACAAACATATGTAAACACCCATGGGCTAAAGAATGAAACTGGAGTTTCCACTACCCATGTTCAAGCTTCACCAAAAAATTTGCAGAACTGCAACTCTTATTCATTGAAGCATGCTAACCTCTCTATCACACCATTTTCCTTCTCTTAGTGCTCAGATCACCTCATAAGGAAATATTTCTTATCATTGAAAATATCATACCTGGAAGTTCTGTAGTAAAAATCAACATACTGGTTGGAGGACAGGGCAGATCTAGAGCTCCCCCTATAGCTCCATCAGGTTCTTGCAGTGTAGAGTTGCCACCTTCTTGAAGAGAAAAATTTTGCACTGATTTGTATCTCTTCCAACCAACCAAAACTTCATCAGGCCACACTATTTATTAGGAACTGCATTGATCAAATAGAAAACTTAGAGTCGCCACTCAACATGTAGTGAGAAGATTTCACTAATGTGTTTTTTCTATTTGACTCTCTAACTTCAACCAGGACCTTGGGATGATCCAGCCAAGCAAAGAGGCTTGCTATCTTTTACCTCTTCCCCAGTAGAGTCACCATTTTGTTGGTGACTTAGATGGGAAAATCAATCTGGTCAAAAGATTTTGACTACTTCAATATAACTGCAACCAGACATTCCAACAGATAGACTTCCTTTTCTTTGTTCTCCCCAGCAGAGTCACCATTTTGTTGGCTTTTAGACTTGTTCCCACACGGTGCCAAGTTTACACTATGATTGACAAATTGGTTAGTCTTCACTCCAAAGTCTGACAAGGGAAAAAGTGCCAATTGATGAGGTTAAAGAACATCCTCCTTCTATTTCGAGCTCCACATCACTCAGGTGGGTATTGCCTCATCTGCACACTCATGACTCTTCTTGAGATGATGAACAAAAGACCTACATATATATTATTGTGGAATAGTTTCTAGACCCCTGTAGGTATCCTGTACCCCAATGAAACCAAATCTGATGCAATAACCTGCTCTGCATGCAATGAGTCTGAAAACTAGATGGGACCTCCTACTACTACTACCAACATGAAGGGAAAGGATTTCATTTCAATGATTGATGTTAGGTTGAATGGACCCCTGAAGTATCCTAAGTCTCTCATAGACGAGTGCCTTATCTAATGGGCAGCAGAGTCAAACACTTCATTGCAACAGAGCTATGAAACAAGAAGACAACACACTCATCTTGACCAGATCATACATTACCAAACCACCTGTGCACCCAAATATGTTATTACTTATCCAAAGGAAGACCTAGGAACAAGTAATACATTAACCAACATTCACTGGAAGACAAACATGATGCATCTTTGATACCTTAGCCCATACATATCTGAACACCAGTCCTAGACTCAGTTGCTTCTGTGAAAACAACTCTACTATAGACACTCACTAGAAATGCAAGTAGAAAGAGTACACACCTTTGATGCTGTAATCTATAAGTTTAAAACCCAAATGGAGACAATCTGATACAAGAACAATTATGTTGCAATCTCATACATAAGACATCTGTTACAATTTCATTATATTCCCATAGCCATAAAGGATAGAGGGAACACCCTGTATGTAGAGAAGAAGGAAAATACATTATAGGAAGAACATTCACAGAACCAATCCCCATAATTGTGGAAGAAAGGAACTCAGACAAAGTAAAAAATTCAACTACTTATACCACTGGTTACCTTGGAATCCTAAACTAATAGGATGCAACAAGCTATAGGCAACCAGGATTAGGATTACAACCGCTACACCAACAACAAAATTTCAAAATTCAAAAGCTCCTGTAGAAAACCTCGAGCCACAAAATCTACCCACCACCGCATGACAAAACACCCCTACAAACACTCATGGCATCCTAGACCACACTACAAACCAATCGCTTCTCACCAAACAGGGTCTACTCTGCAATGAAATCTATAAATTTGGTACTTTCTGGTCACTGGAAGTTCTCAGAAATTCAAATTTGAATCTGCAACAGTCACCATGCATTTGCGGGCATCATATTCCTTAACCGTTCACCTCCAGTCATGCAATCACACTATCACCTCACCACCACAAGAAACAGGCAACAATTTATGCCTGGTCACATGATCGCATAACCTGAAAATGGGTTATGCAAACATGCGACAACCTGTGAACACTATGCTGCAGCCCCGCAAATAATCTACCAAGCCTTAGACCTGGGCCCACCTGCCATGTGTCACACTACCACTCACCCGGTCACCGCAAACACGGACCCCACATATCTAGCGAACTGGCGACCAAAGAACTTCTGCCAATTCATGAAATATTTTGCACCTTTCACTAAAAATCTAGTGACTCCGCGACCACTGTTTACCAAGTCACCAGTCAATCTAGAGAATCGCCAAATCCCATCGTGAATGCGCGACAAGACAACACTTTATCGGCACTGCTAATTCTTTTTGTCCAGACCGCCAAAACCTTAGACCCCACCTGAGCCCGCGTTCAAACCCTAACATCCCACCAGCACGGACCAACCATAGATTGCCATGACTCACCTACCAACGAGACCACCAAACAACTACAAATGGGCCCCAGCACACATGGCACCCTGTTGCATGATCACATAGCCCAGAAATGGGCTATGCAAACATGTGACAGCCCGTGAACCCAAACCGCCACCGTAACCATCACCGCATGGAGTTAACACCACTGCCAGCCGGCCAATAGAACACTGCCACCATGTTTAGACAATGCCCCATCACCTATTACTGGGCCCTAGGGACATGTGGCAAGCGTTCACATGATCGCATAGCCAAAAAATGGGCTATGCGATCATGCAACAACCAATCACAGGCTGCCACATCACCACCTTGAACCACCATACATCAACCTCCATTAGGCCCCATGCGCAAGGAAGTAGCCGATCGCATGGTCGCACGTCAAAAAACTCTGACATGCGATCATGCGACAACCAATAGGAACATGTGCCTTTACCTCCCCTCTGACATCGGGCCCACCTCGTCGCACTTGCTCACTAGGGTAAAGTAGACTGCCAGGAAACTGAACAGAAATTGGGACCCACATGGCCAAGTGGCAAGCGGTCGCATGATCGCATGTCAAAAAAGTCTGACATGCAGCCATGCGATAGCTAATCAAGAAGAGCCTGGACTCACCATCCACGTCAGACTTGCGTAGTTGAGAGAATGCTAGCAAACAGGGAACTAGTTCAAGGTCGAAAACACACAATGTTTTCGATGAAAGAGGATCGAAAACACACAAAGTTTCCAACACATCAATAGACAAGTGCATAAAATCTTGAAGGCAAAGGGTCGAAAACAACATAGGTTTTCGACAAAAGATCGAAAACATCATAGATTTTTGAAAACATTGTAAGTTTTTGACACTATGGTAGATTTTGACAATTTCCAGCAGACCATAGAATTTTGAATAACTGTTTGGATTTTATGATTTAGCATCTACAAATTGAACCAGAGCCTGGTGACAACATAAGGAACACAGGGCAGGGCACAAACCAAGAAACATTTGTAGGGAGGAGGCCATTTTCAAAGCATTTTGCTATGACAGAAAAATGGCCTAACATGTTGACTTCAGGGATCTTAACAGAGCTTCATGAAAGGACCACCATCCACTACCCTCTATGGAACAAATTTTACAATGTGTTTCTAGATCTGAGAGATTTTCATTATTGGATGGCTATTCAGGATACAATCAGATCTTGGTTAATGAAGAGGATCAATATAAGACTGCATTTACAACCAAGTGGAGAGCCATGACTTATCAAAAGATGCCCTTTGGTTTGTCAAATGCAGGTGCTACATTTCAAAATGCAATGGATATGGCCTTTAAAAGCCTCATGTACAAGTGTGTATTAGTCTACTTAGATGACATAACTATCTATTCTAAACATTTAGTAGATCACATCAAACATTTGAGGAAGATTTTTGAAAGATGTAGAGAATTTGGGATATCTCTTAATCCCAAGAAGTGTGTGTTTGCAGTTCATGAAGGAATATTGTTGGGATACTTAGTATCCAAAGAAGGGACCATGGTAGATCCTGAGAGAATTGCAGCTATCTTAGAACTACCCTTACCACACCATAAGAAAAGTCTCCAATCTTTCATAGGAAAGATTAATTTTGTTAGAAGGTTCTTGCCTAACATTGTAGACTTACTTAAGCCTTTGACAACCATGTTGAAAAAGAGTTTAGCTTTTAGGTGGACCAAAGAAGGGAAAGTTAATTTCCAAGCTATCAAAGAGGCCTTAACAGAAGCCCCTACTCTCCTAAACCCAAATTTTAGTAAGGATTTTATCCTTTATGCTTATAGAGGTCATGATGCTATATCTGCAATGTTGACTCAAGAAAATTCAGATGGATTGGAGTAGCCTATTGCTTTCTTTAGCAAAGGTTTAGAAGAGTATGAACTGAGATACTCTTTTGTAGAGAAACATGTACTTGTTGTGGTGAAGAGCCTTAACAAGTTCATATATTTGTTGACCCATAGCAAGGTACAATTCAAGGTTACTCATCCAAGTGTCATAGAGTTTTTTCTTTCCAAGGACCTTAATGAGAAAAGAGCTGGTTGGATCACCAAGGTGATGGAATATGACATAGATATTCAAACTACTAGGCTGGTTAGAGGAAGTGGTCTTTATGAGCATTTGGCAGAGGATAAAAGTTCAAAAAAATTAGAAATAATAGGTGCATCTCTGGTGGTGCATTCTATAGAAGAACAAGCCAAGGCAACAAGTTGGTTGCCTAATATGATCAATTATTTGAAGATGGGACAATGTCCTGCAAGTTTGGATTCAGCAAAAATGAGATATTATAGATTACAATCTATTCCTTTTGTGCTGATAAATGAAGTTCTTTTTAGAAAGGATCATAATGGTGTCCTTTTAAGATGCATAGATTCAGAAAAGGTAGCAAACATCCTATTTGAGTTTCATGATGGACCTTCTGGAGGTCACTTTTATCCTAGGACTACTACTTTTAAAATCATGAGGGCTAGATACTATTGGCCATCTATCTTCAAGGATAGTCATGAGTATGTGAGGAAATGCATCAAGTGTGCCATGTTTGTAGGAAAAGAAAGGCTTGTAGCCTTGCCCCTACAGCTAGTCAGAATAGAGAAACCCTTCATGAAGTGGGGCATAGATTTCATTGGAATGATCAATCTTCCATCTAGTGCAAGCCATAAATGAATAATCATTGCAACAGATTATTTCACTAGGTAGACAGAAGCAATTGCATTAAAAGAAGCCAATGGGAGTGTTGTCTTAAGTTTTTATGATGATATAATTCATAGATTTGGCACTCCAGACTCTATAATATCAGATAATGCATTAGCATTCACAGGCCTCAAAGTCTTAGAATGGGTAATCAAGAATGGCATTTATCTAAATACCAGTTCAAATTATTACCCTCAAGGAATTGGCTTAGCTGAATCAACAAATTAGAACTTGATTAGGATGATCAAGAAGACTTTGCAAGACAACCAAAGGGATTGGCATACTAAACTCAGGTCTGCGTTATGGTTAGACAGAACTACCACAAAGAAGATTATTGAGAATTCTCCTTATGTGCTAGTGTATGGAAAAGAGGCTAAGTTGTCCATTTCAACTGAATTACCAGCTCTGGACTTGGCCACTCAATATGTCCTATTTGAAGAGGAGGAGCCCTTGTAGATTAGATATGCTCAGTTGATGGAGTTAGAGGAAATCAAAGACAAATCCATGAAAGATATGGAGTTCAACTAGATTCAGACAAAGAGAAACTTTGATAAAAGAGCCAAGATAAAAAATTTCAAGGTTGGAGATGTAGTCCTCAAGTGGGATGAGTTCAGATCCAATCCTGGCAGACATACCAAATTTGATTCATTCTGGAGTGGACCATTTGTTATAATAGAGTGTAAGGGATCTAATGCTTTCCAGCTATCAAATCTTGAAGGAGTTTCCTTGCCAATATCATTCAATGCATTCCACTTGAAGCCCTACTTTGAGGTTAATCCTTCTCTATAAATTCTTTTAAATATGTTTTCCTACCTTCTTCCTTTGTTTTCTAGGCTAGTTTCCTATTTTTCAAGAAGTTTCTATGCACAAGTTTGTCTCTTTGGTTCTAGTTCTATCTCCCTGTGAGAATTGTTGATTTTTGATGACCCTATGCCCAATGGATTGTTTTAAGGCCACTGGTTTTCCATGTCTAGTAGGCTAACATCCAGCAAAAATCACCAAAATGTTACCATAATTTTCCTATTCTATACAAATTTGGCCAAAATCTATCCCCAAGTCTTTGTTTTTACCCTGCCAAGCATCCCTAAAAATTTCATGGCTTCATTGCAAACCCCCTGTCCTCTGCAATCCTCTTAACTCTCTAGTCTGTAGGTAAAAAGTTCATAAAACTAGCCATTATAGACCAAACCCTCAAAAACCCTGAACCCTATTTTAATTCATTGCTACTTTATCGGTCAGTTAGAACTCCCCAATACCCACGTGTTCTTTTATCCTATTGGTTGGTTGTTCATCTTCACTTATTTCCCTGGTGGTTACCTTTTCCATTCGATGATTTGGTGACTGCAGTGACTCTCTCAGTCGTTTAATGTTTCACGGTCACCGCTAAGCGGCTAGCGACTCAACGAGCGGTTAACATTTCCTTTGGTCACATGCTCACTTAATTGAATCAGCAATCTCAAATTTATGGGGTCCCAATCCTGAAGGATCAATGGTTGTCGTAAGTTCACGAAGGGTCTGTTAGAGGCTTATGATCTTGTGACAACCGTTGATTCTTCAAAGTGTGCTATGCTTCAAGCTTTTGTGGGTCCATTGCCACGTCATCCTATGTGGAAGCTCCTGATTGGCTAAAGGTTGTGATGTGTAACTTTGTTAGAGTGGGCCCGATAGACTATGTTCCTTTTAATCCTATGGCTGGCACAAGATCTCATGGGTTGTGTCAGAGCCATGAGATCATGCACCAACTGTTCATTTCTTTCTGTTGTCAGAGCCTTGTGGGTGGGTCCTTGTTTGCTGATGTGCTCATCTTCTATTGGTCCACATGGTGATGACTAAGATTTGTCATTGGGGCCATGTCAGAGTCTCTGTAGGGATGTCAAAAGGATGAAGATTGACGGCTAACATATCTTCGGAAGAGGTTTTTTGACACATGCGATCATGCACCTGCCGGTCGATCTGCCAAGTGTTTAGGTCCTGTTAGTGGGTCCTATGCTAGGTCAAGATGACATGCCATCTTTTGATTGGTCAAAGTAAAGAGAAACTCTATGGGACCACATTGCTAGGTGTGCTAATGTGCCAGTTTGTGATTGGTTTCTATGAGCTGATGAGGATTTGTAGGTGGACCCGTGTGTCAGTGGGGTCCTAGTTCTAATAGGATCTACTGTAGGCGCATGATCAGAAGGAATATTTGAGGGCCATGAGATCATGCACCCATTGCTAGATTGGAATCTAGTTCTCAGTGGGTCCAATGTTAGAGAAGTGCTAAGGTGTATGCCTACAAAGCGGTCAGAATGAATAAAAGAGTGACAAGTGGCAAGTTTAGGCCCAGGGTTTAAAAAGTTCTTCGTGACTTATAAAGACAAAAAGTCAAGTGGGTCCAAGCTAGTAAATATGCTGACGTGCTGAGGTTTCATTGGCTGCAGTGTGCCAAGGTGGGCCAAAGACTTTTCAAAGGGGTTTTGTGACTATTTTCAGGATGATCTGAGTCATCCATCTATCGAGAAACATTAGATATCAATGGCTATGTTTTCAAAATGACCTGCTAACTGTTGTTATTTAAATTCAAATATTTATGAGAAGGGTTTCACCATTATTTCTCACAAAAAGCCATATAAAACAACGTGGTAGCTTAGAGTTATTTCTTCTAGATGGTTGTGGTAGTGAAGATGATAGAAGTGACTATTGGCCAGTGTCTACGGGGTCCTTTGCTGCGTTTTCACGATAGGAGGTGCTAGAAGAGTTGGGGCCACCTTTTGAATGGTACTGTTACCCAGGGAAATAAGATCAGGTTGTGAGCCTTCATGGAAAGGTCGAGTTGTAGGTGGGTAGATGAGTCAAGGTTGTTGTGTCTGCAGCTGGACTCAGTAAGGAGATGTACATGCAAAGATATAGACATATATGATCAGCTAGGTTATTTTCAGAATTACATAATGTAATTATGCTAAAAATGGCAATTAGGGTTTGATTATTATATAAAGAATTATGTTACCCTAATTAGGTTTTGACTCCGGCCTGTGTGCCAAATAGGAGATGTATATAGTTAATTTTTGGAGCCTTAGTGCTCAGAGAGAGTTCACATTTTGTAAAGGAGAGAGTCCACTTTTGAAAGAAAGTCATCCTTTCTCAAAAGGCTATCCGTGGTATCTTCTCTACTCTCTGGTCTTCTACTCTTTTTAATCTCCCATTGATTATTCAAACATTGCAGAGGTATTTTGTGACAATTCTTCATGTCCCTATCCTTTCATTATTTGGATCATCTCTTAATGAATTGAAGTCTATGCATATTTTCAATGACAACTTAGGGTTCCTGATCCCTCTTACTTTATATAATTGTGTGTGTTATTATGTTTGATTTGATTCAGATTTTTTTGTGGGTATACTTCAGCTCCCTAACAGTCTTGTCTCAATCCTACACCGAGTTGCAGAAGTGAATGTCTGCTTGCAGGTCATAGGTTGTTTCTTATGTTCAGGCCCTCCTATGAAACACTTATGCAAACCTATTCAGTAAGTTGTGACCTATTAGACCTAAGCCTTTCATTGATTCTATCCCTCTATGCTACAATTCATACCCTAATTTTAGTGTATTACCTAGTAGGTAGTTTGCTTTCAGTCATTTCCCTTTCCAAGCACTCCTTCTATCCCTTTTCCCCTCAAGTTTTACTTTTCATGTCTAGAAGAAAATTAAGGTGATTATCCAAGAGGAACCAGCCTAGAACTTAGAGGTCTCATCTCAGTTAGCATAGGTCCCACACCTGTAGATGATTCCCATGTTATACTAGGTTATCAAGACTATGAGAGCTTGAAACAAGGGTGCAAACTTAGTCTATAAAAGGAACCACAAAGTTTCAATAAAAAGGAAAATATTTAGCAACTTTAGCTAGCTTGCTACGTGTCTAAGGTTTGGGATTTTAGAAAATAAATGCAAGGCAAGCTTGTAGTGTAAGTAGAAGGTGCCACTTGTCCACATAGAAGAAGTCTTGAGATATTTTGTACTTGAAAAGTCACTAGAAGATGTTGTTTGGTTAAATAAGAGGCTACAAACCAAAGTGAAAAGTGTATACCAAAGTAGTTGCAATAGAAGTAATGGATGATCTAAGTAGCATATATGCTCCATGCATGGAAGAAGGGTGGGTAAGTGCACCAAGATGGTGTGCAAAAATGGGGGTATAAGTGACCACTTTTTTTTTTTTTTTTCTGAAATTGGGTAAACCTAAACTTCAAAGAGAAATTGGATGGTGCTGCACTCAAAACTAGAAGATGTATAAAGAATGAGAATTGTAGTACTGTGAATCTAGTTTCTTAAATACTAAATATTTTTAAAAACGGATAAGATTAAGAGGGTCAAACCCTCCACACATGAGAAATTGTTCCTAATTTTTTTAGAAAAATATAACATAGTTGTTTCCATGCGCTCAACAAAAGTTATAGTTAAATTTAGCATTTTGAAAAATCATTTGGTAGGATAGTAGGTAAGAGTGAGGTCTAGAATTTGTGTAATTTTTCATAATTTTTTGTTGAGTACTTTTTTGAAATGATTTTTTGAAGTGATTGCATCCTAAAAATATGGTACCTGTTCATGCCCTGGGCATAAATTACATCAAAATAATAAAAAATGTAATTATTTTTTTAAAAAAAGTGTATAGGTTCAAGTGTAGAACAATAATATGTAATTTTTTTTGCAATTGGTCAAGTAGATCAAAAGTTATTAAAAATATGGTAGACATATGTCTATGAGGCCTGTCAAGACAATGGTAAAGATAATTAAATTTCACTATGTTATTGTTGTCTAAAAATTGAAAAACTTATATGGTTATCTAAAGATGAGAAGACATGTGAAATTATGGTGGTAATTTTGGCGATAGCCACTTGATTATTTGTAAATCTAATGAGGATGAAGTTAAGAATTCATGTTGGAAGATGAAAAAATGTGTAAAGGGACTAAAATGAAAGGGAAATGGGCTTTCAAGCCTTAGGATCATTTACAAACCCTTTTTCTAAGCCTAAAACATGTATGAGTTTTGGTGTCCATCATAACACACTCTTATTTTTAAAAGAAAAAAGTACATTTTAAGTCTTTAATAATGCGTACGCATTTTGGAGATATAAAAGAATGCCTCTTCTCATTTCCTCTCTCTCTTTCTCTCTCATCTCTCTTCCTTCATCAACTTTTCTATCTATTATGAGCCATAACTCTCTCTCTCTCTCTCCTTCCTAGGTTCCTATTTTTACCGAACTCGTAGGGGTTATGGAAAAGTACAGTTAAACCTATAATTTTTCATAACCTAGATACGTGTTATGAGGAAAATGTTAACATTGGTTTAGGTTTCCATAACCCGTACAGGTTATGAAAAAATATATATAATATATTCCCAATAGCCTAGAAACTAGAACTACAAGTTGTTTGAAAGTCCCATTACTGTTTGGCATCAATTTCAGGGACAATAATAGTTAGGTTTGCAATTTTTTTTTGTCAATTTTGATTTGAAATAATTGATTTTTTTTTGGGGGTTTTTTAGTTTAGATTATAATAAAATGATGCTCATTTGTTGCTTTCTTTCTATTTTATTGTGTATTTTCATCATGATGTTATGTGTAGGACAATCAATTTATTAATGTAATGAGAAAGAATAAGAGAGAAACAAATGAACAATGAGAGACAAAAAAGAGAAGACAAAGTGAGAGTATGAGGAGGTAAGTCATCTAATGCACCTAATGAAAGTGATGAACATGCAACAATCTAAATTGACATGATAAATCTACCTAATGCACCAAATCAAAATGATCAACATGTACCAATTCAAATACATGTGACTAATGCACCTAATGAATTCAATGGATATACTCCATTTGAAATTAATGTGATGATTTCACCTAATAAATTTGAAGAAGATACACCACTTCAATTTGATGAGATTAATGCACATAATGCACCTACCAAGAGCATGCACGTATCTTAACACCTCCTAGAATAATTCATCAAAAACCAAAGTTTCTAATTGTCATTGATGAAAATATTGTGAGGTCAATGCATGATAAAATTTCTGAAAGAACTTGTAGAAGAATAGTTAAAATAATTTGGAATAACTATTTTTAAAATTTAAACCAAAGTGGAAGATGTCAATTAGTTGTTGAAATGATTGAAAATCTGAAATTTAGAGAGCCAATGAGAATTTTGGGGTTAAGAACAACCAGAAATAGTAGTGAAAGAACTATTGTGAGAAATCTACTTGATGCATACCAAGCCATTGGTACAAAAGCACATACAAAAGATGCTAATGTTACTCTACGTGTCCTCACATCAACCATAATGGGAAAGGAAATAAAAAAATATCATTTAATAAGACAAACAAGAAAGTCATTAAGGATAAGTAGATTAACATTACAAAAAGTTAAAACTACTCGAAAGAAAGCTACAACAGATTGTTCACCAGTAGCTCCTCCTTTGATGTAGCCAAGGATGGTGGATCCAATTAAGGATAGTCTAAACCTTGTAGCTTCAAAACAACATAGTGGAATAACACAACAAGACACCAAAAGATATATTTCAAAACATATTTTCCATTAACATGTTGTTAGGCCATTTTTCTGTCATAGCAAAAATCCTGTGAAAATGGCCTCTTCCCTACAAATATTTTTGTAAAGTGTCCTGCCCTATGTTCTTCATGTTGTCAACTTGCTCCAGTCCAAAACACACGTGTTGAATTGCAAAATCTAGAAAATTATTCAAGTTTTAAGGTCTGTAGGAAACAATTTCAAAATCTACCACAGTGTCGAAAACCCACAGTGTTTTTGAAAATCCATGATGTTTTCAGTCTGTGTGAAAACCCTCATTGTTTTCAACCTTGTGCCATCTGGCTTTTGTGCACTTATCTTTTGGTGTCAGAAACCTTGTGTGTTTTCAACCTCATAGTTTCCTGTTTGTTGGCATTCCCTAACTGCGCAAGTGTGATGGATGGTGGACCCAGGTCTTCAAAGGGTTTCAAATTGATTGGTTGTCGCATGATCACATGTCAAGAATTTTTGACATGCGACCATGCGACCGGTTGACACATGTCCCAGTGGGCTCGTGGGCTAGATTCTGACAGATGTTTAATGGGTGACAAATATCAGTCGTTGTCACTAGACCATGAGGAAAAGATGCAAGCCTTTTAATCTCCACACTTTAACAAGAGCCATTGATGCGGTAGGAAGGTGGATACACATGGTGGGACTGGTATTTCTTAAGCAGAGTAACAATGCAGATGAGATCTACGGTTTCCACGTGATTGTGAGGAATATTCCTCTCCTTTGCGATCATACGACCACTGTCCGATCTTCCCAAAAGGTAAGGATTTTCTCAGTGGTGGGTCCTGTGTCAGGTGACTCAGTGGTTGTAGTGAATGGCATGATGACATGTGGCATCAGGCAGGCCCAAGTGGGGTCTAAGGTTTGGCAGAGTGGATAAAGACCTGGCAGTGCTGACAAAATTCAATGTGTTCGCACGTTCGTGCATTAAAAAGGTGATTCGCTAGTTTGTTTGGTGATTTGGAAAATAGTAGTCGGGAAGTTGCTAAATTATTTAGTGAAGGAGCAAAGTGTTTCGTGAATTGGCGAAGGTTCTTTGTCTCCAATTCGCTAAGTTTGACTGGGACCACTTTTAAGGAAATTCATAAAGCCCGCGAAGGGAGACTGATCGGATGGCTGCATTTTAAAGTTGGTAAAGGTTTAAATTTTGGCCATCATTTCTCTGTAGGTGCCAAAGAAATAACCATTGAGATTAAAATTTTGAATTTCTGAGAGTTTCCAGTGACAGAGGGTACCATTTTTATGGAATTCAATGCAGAAGCAACCCTATTTGGTGTGAAGCGATTGGTTTGCCATTTGCAGTGTGGTCCAGGATGTCTAGTGCTCATTTGCAGAGCATTTACGTTGTATTTGTGCCTCAAAGCATGTTGCAGGGTGTCCTTTTGAGCCTAGTTTTGTGATCTTTTGTACTTGCAGAGAAGACTTTCATAATTAAGGATCAGTTTAGGATTTCCTCTTTCCTAGATTAGATGTGTCTCCCACCCCTAAATTAAATTCATGATTGTTTCTAGTAGGTTAAGTGGTTGAAACCCTAACCCTAGTCATCCGTAGCTTGTTGCAAATTTCCAAGATGACTAGGGGGGTATAAGTTGCAGACCTTTTGAGTTTGCAGGGGTTCCAATTCTTTTGGTTTTGGTCCCAGATTATTGATAGTGAAAATTTGAACAAGGAGAGCCTAGATTTAGGGTTTGTTTCCTTTGGGCATTTTGTCATTTGGTAATGTATTGATTCTGCAAGTCTTAGTAAGAATATTTTGGATTCCAATCTCATATTGGTGTATGTCTTTTTATTTTTCTCTTGAGCTCATATATGTTCATTGCACAAAGTGGGTTAGCATATGGTAAACAAAGCATATTTTGGGGTTATCTTTGAGTTCCTAACAAAGTTAGGATTAAAGTCTTTAAGGTAAGTTCAGTGAGTTCATGGCAAGATAAGGATTTGATGTCTGAATATGTGATTGAGGGGAGTAATAGGCAAAGCACTTACTCTGAGTCTATATATATTTGAGTTAAGGTTTTAGGATGATAGAGGTTTTTAAGTGACTCTCTGCCCTGGGATAAGGCACTGATCCATTCTCTGGAAGCAGTCCATCATTAGCAATCACACACATAATTAAATGATAAACCTTTCAATTAGATAGTAAAGGGTATAGTTATTTATTATTTAGAGACTCCTTTGAAGAAGTGAGTCAAGGGTACACCCACCTGAGCATTGTGGCTCAAAGTGTAGGAGGATCTCCTTGATCCTTGTTAATTGGCCCTCTTCCTTATAGACTTTGGAGTGGTGATAGAGTCAAAGTTTCATTATAGTTATCCATCAAAGTATAAATCTACAAGTTTTGAAGATCAAAGGGAATGACCAACAAATGCTTGGCTATAAGGCCTTCTGTGTTAGGGCCAATAACAATCAAGAAGTAATTCTACAAGATCAACCAGATCCAAGACAACTCTAGGTAGTTTAGTTTTGAAAACTATCAGTAACTGATGGAAACCCTAAGGCAGATCTAAACTTGAGCTCGCAAGCCTTCAAGCAATCTCCTTATCTCCAAGTGTAAAAACTACTAGCTTTGCTATGACAAAACTATCAGATAACAATCTGATCTACAAGATCTTGCAGGATCTTTCTACAACTTCACTTATCAAGTACCCTTAGATTTTCTCTCAGAACCTCCAATCTGAATGCCTAAACAACTACCCAAACATCCCTTAAATACTAATCATCAGCCACAAGTAGGCTAGATGAAACCATTAACTCCTCCTAAAAAATATTAAATACAATACAAGTTGGCTCTCAAATCACCTTACAAATATTAAATTCAACATGTCAGCCTGTAACAAAAGCTACCAGTAATAAATGCACCAAGTCAGCTAAGAAAATCACATAGAACTCCAGTCGATAAGACCAACTACCGAGCACTAGAGAAACAATTGACCATGTTAAGAAACATCGAGCAACATAGGCATTACCGAGCACCAGTTCCACCGAGCACCAGAGGTTCCACCGAGTTCCTTCAACAACCCAACTTCCTTCAATAACCAAGACCATTGATTAAGGCTGTAACCGAGTAACACTGACAAAGTAACACACCACCATGTAGATTCACCAAGGACCCAAGAATGCCGCTACATCAAACACCCATGGTTCGAAAAGATGTTCATATGTGAGTAGAACATCTTTCGGGATTAAGAACATAAACTCCAAACTGGTTCTTCACATACAAGTCCTCCACCTTCTCACTTTGCATAATCTTCAACTTCAGCTTCCTCTGTCTCTTCAGTTATTTCCTTGATAACACATAGGTCTGTTCTCCAAACTAATCATTCATTCTCTTAGGATATACCAACTCAACTCAGCTACCAATACTTAGACTCCTCCTATTCAGTGTTGTATCTAGCAAAGGAATCAAGAAAAACTTCATGTCATCCTTCTTAATAGTAAACACATTCTTCACAAAATCATAAATAGCTCTGCAATCATATTGCCAAGGTCTACCGAGCAATATATGACAACTATTCATGTCCACAATATCACATAACATAAGATCCTTACACTGGCCAATCTGAACATCAATAAAGTGTTATTCTCTTACTTCTAGAGCATGATCATCTTGTAACCAACAAATCTTATAAGGATGTGGATGTCTCATTATATTCAAACCAAGTTTCTGAACCATGTCCTCAGCAACAAGGTTATCAGGACTACCACTATCAATGACACAGTCAAGCTCGGTGGATCCAATTAAGGACTAACCAACCTTGTAGCCAAACCAATATGCAGTGGAAATACATAGTAACAACAATAGATCTGAAATGAAATAGAAGTCTATATTCATGAAAATGTCGATTACATGCAATGTGCTGGGCTATAAGGCCTTCCCAGTTACAAACAATTACAAATCAAGTAATAGTTTACAAGATCTCATAGGATCCAAATCCTTTCCCCAACATCAGCATTCAGCTAGCCTAGGTCTATAACACACAACACATTGGTAGGCACCCAAGAAATATCTGAACTTGTACTCAAACTTCCAAGCAGTCTTCCCATTCCTAAGCTCACAGGTTACTACCCTTCCCTCTCACTATCTGTTGCCCTAAAAAACTACCCAAGCATCCTAAAAATACTAATTCCCAGCCATAATTTGGATGATGAAATAATAAATCTTTACAAACAAATATTAAATGATAAAAACATTAGTCAACTCTCACATAACCTTACAAAATAAATAAACTCTCAAAGATGGCCCCAAATAGTCATCAGATCTGCATAGAAGAATACAACATGCTAGATCTAGGTCCCCACACGTCCAATAGTCAATTCATAACACAAGGAGCATGACCCAAATTAAATGCATGAGTTGGCCAAGTGATCTATCCAAACATTCCAGTTTGTAAGCAAGAACATCGAGCAACAGAGGAAATAACCAAGCACCAATCGACCGACCATGCCAGGCATGACCAAGGAACACAGTTATCACCGAGTGCTAGTGAACTGGTGCCTTCAGTCACTAAGTGTTCTTCAGAGACTAAGCACCCTAGTAACCACATAAATCGAGCAACTAGTCTCCCAAGCTGAGCATGAACTCCACAAAACCAAGATCAAAACCAATAATCTACCTTCAAAGACAAACATATTTTTGGTTGATACAAGATTACCAAGAATCCTAGGATGCTCCTACATAAGACACCCCAGGTAAGAAATATTTTCTCATAAGGAAATCAAGAATGCCTCAAGGGAATCAGAACAGGTATGTCGAATCTATTCTTCACCCATATCTCTTCTTGTCCTTCATCCCAAGTAGTATTTACTTCATTCACTATCTCATGAAGAAAGTCCTTTCCACTTCGTTGACTCCTTCGATTGGTAATTGATAGCAACTGACTCTGACCACTACCAATCACTTTAGTACCTCGGTAAGGTTCATCCACTTCAGACTCCCTAGTCAACTCAGTATAGACTCCCCATTCAACTCAGTATCATTTGCATCTCTCTGTGTCACAAATGTCACCATCTACTAAACCATCTCTGCTAGCAAAACCATCTGTCTCTTAATCTCAACAAACTCTTTAGAGATATCATTCTCCTTCTCCTTCAAACTAGACTTAATAGGAATCAATTCATCAGTTCTTAGCTCCTGAGGTTTGTCATAAGGACAACACCTGATAACTCAACATCCCTTAACGCCTATCTCCTGACAAAATTTTTAGATTTGCCACCATCAACTATGACATTACATACCTTATTCTTGCACTTACATCTAGTTCTGCACAAATTTATCCTTTGCACTAGTTCATGAACACATGTAGCTAACCTCCTAGTGACAAGACATTCACCTTTCTCTAGAGCATTCTCAATGTCTTCTTCAGCAACTAATGCAACTCTTTTCTTAGGACACTGCCAACTTCTATGACTAGCTTCACCATAGTTATAACAAGTGTCGGTGAACTCATTCTTCCACCTTCCTCTCTGTCCAACATTCTTAGTAACTTGATCACTGCAAGATCCCACATCAAGCTTAGGATTCTCTATCACATTACTCTCAGCAACTATCTCACCAGTTTTACCACCTTGGTTCCTATTGTTCTATTTTCCTTCATACTTCTTATTTAGCTTCTCTTCAATATTTAATGTCATCTGATAAGCATCACTGATTATTGTCATTCACATAGTAAGTAACTCTTCTTGAATACTAGGTCTCAAACCATAGACATACCTAGCAACCTTTTCTTTATCAGCTTTAGAATGACCAGTCCTAATCAGGATTCTATAAAACTCCTCGGTATACTCCTATACTAATTTTTTAGTCTACTTCAAAGCTTGCATCTTCTTAAACATTTCCAATTCATAATCCATCAGAATGAATTTCTTCTTCAAATTGTCCACCATTCAGTTCCACTTAGTGATCTTTTCTTTTCCTCTTCTACCTCTTTCCAACTAAACTTCTCTCCACTAGATATTTGCATGACCTTTCAACTTAGTCTTTGCAAATCTAACCCTACCAAGATCTTCTATTTCTTCATACTCAAAGTATTCATCGATATCATTGATCTAATCAATCAATTCTTTAGGCATAAGGCTTCCAACAAATGTAGAAACTTCAATCCTAGGTCTTTTTCCAATCTTAGACATAGCTTTAAGAATTTGATTCTCCTCAGAATCTCTAGCTTCTTCTATAGCTTCTTCAAAATGATCTTCCTCAGATTCATCATCACTATCCTCTTTCAAGGTAGGCTTCTTCTTTCTCAACTCCTCTTGCAGATCTTGCACTTGTTTCTGCAAGGCCCTAAAATCATCAATATTGAATTCTCTAGTAGCTTCCTCTTCTTCACAGATCTCATGATTTCTCATTAGAGGCATCTTCAAATCAAGATCTAGACATGAACACACAAGATCCACTTGGCTCCAATAGGAATAGAATTTTCTCAAATAGGACAAACCTTTCTCTAATACCACCTGACATAGTTAAGCTCAATCGATCCAATTAAGGACTGACCGACGTTGCAACCAAACTAATATGCAACAGAAATACACAATAACAACAATAGATCTAAAATGAAACAGAAGTCTATATTCATGAAAACACTAATTACATGCAATGTGTCAGGCTCTAAGGCCTTCCTAGTTATGACCAATTACAAAGCAAGTAACAGTTTACAAGATCTCACAGGATCCAAATCATTTCCCTAACATCAGCATTCAGCTAGCCTAGGTTTGTAACACACAATACACTGGTAGGCACCCAGGAAAGATCTAAACTTGTACTCAAACTTCCAAGCAATCTTCCTTCTCCTAAGCTTGTAGGCTACTACCCTTCCCTCTCACTATCTGATGCCCTAAACAACTACCCAAGCATCCTACAAATACTGATTCCTAGCCACAAGTCAGTTGATGAAATAATAAGTCTTTACAAACAAATATTAAATGCTAAAAAATCAGTCGACTCTCACATAACCTTACAAAATAAATAAACTCTCAAAGATGGCCCCAAACGGTCATCAGATCTGCATAGAAGAATGCAACATGCCAAATCTAGGTCCCCACACATCCAACGATTAGTTCATAACATGAGGAGTGTGACCCAAATTAATTTTACCAGTTAGCCAAGCTAATCTATCCAAACAATCCAGTTGGTAAGCAAGAACATCGAGAAACAGAGGAAATAATCGAGCACTAGTCGACCGCCCATGCCAGGCATGATCGAGGAATACTGTTATCACCGAGCTCCAGTGAACTGATGCTTTCAGTCATTGAGCATTCTTTAGAGACCGAGCACCCCAGTAACCACATAAACTGAGCAATCGATCTCCCAAACTGAGCATGAACTCCACCAAACCAAGATCAAAACCAAAAATATACCTTCAAAGACAAATATATTTTTGGTTGATACAGGATTTCCAAGAATCCTAGGATGCTCCTGCATCAGTCAACAATAACATCACAAATTTTACCTCTAGACTTGCACTGAGTCCTGAACAAGTTACTCCTCTGACAAGGTTCCTCCTTTGTATCGAGCAATGTTTGCTAAAGAAGCAAGTTCTCAGATTTAGGTTAATTCTCAATATTTTTATTCACCACAACAGTTCATTGGTCATAAAGCTTCTTCTGTTTGAATTCAAAAGAACAATGTCCTTCTATACCACAGTTATAGCATGTACCCTTAAAGATAACTCTACATGTATTATTCTTCGACTCTACAAGTTTCTATTAATCTTCTGTAGTCATTGGTTTATCCTTCACCGAGTGATCAATCTTTTCCTTCCTTGGGGGATTATTATGTTGTTTCCTCTTCAACTTATCTTCTACCTTTAGAGCATATTGATAAGCGTCTTCAACAGAATCAATCTTTATCATACCAAGCTCATCCTGAATATTGAATCTAAAACCATTCACATACTGAGATACCTTTTCCTTACCAAGTTCTCTATGTCCAGACCGAATAGTAAGTTTTTGGAACTCCTCGATATAATCTTCAATAGAAAAATCCTTTTGTTTTAGATTCTGCAACTTCTTAAACAAGTCAATCTCACAATCAGTAGGTATGAACTTAGCTTTCAACTTAGTCACCATCAACCTCCACTGAATGATCTTCATTTCACCTTCATCTTCTCTATCTCTTTGTAATTCTTTCCACCAAAGAGCAACATGTACTTTCAACTTTGTCTGTGCTAGCCTCACCCAAAGAGGATCTTCAATTTCTTCCAACTCAAATAAATATTCAATTTCATTAATCTAGTCAATCAAATTCTTGGGCTTCAAAGTACTACAGAAAGTAGAAACTTCCATTTTGTAACTATTACTTAACCGAGCTCTAGATCTATCCAACCGAGTAGTTCTGTCTTCACCAGATCTATCCCTCCGGTCATCACCACTAGATCTAGCAGCTTCAAAGTCTTTAGAAGCTTCCTCATAAACATCTTGAGTACCAAAATTCCAAGGTACACTAGTAACAACTCTCATGATCTTGGTGACCATGTCATTCTTCATCAACTCCATCTCAGATCTGAAATCTGATTTCACCTTCTCTGTAATCCTGGATTCCACAGTTTCACAAAGATCACCAATTACTCTAGGGTCCAATCTTCTTAGAGGAATCTTTAAAGATATGAGAAACCCTCTACAACAAACCCTACACTGACCACCTTGTGACAATCTCCAAGTTGTATGCAAGTCAGATCAGTCTGCCACCTTGCACAAACAACTAGGGAAAGATTCCACAAGTTCAGTACTCTATATTTGCAACTCAAATCATATGATCTCTTCACCAACAAGATTAACTTCACAAGATCAGGCTTGCTAGGTCAACCTTCACTCCACAAGATCAACTTAGCTCTGATACCACCTAATATAGCCAAGGATGGTGGATCCAATTAAGGATAGTCCAAACCTTGCAGCTTCAGAATAACCAATGGAATAACACAACAAGACACCACAAGATATGTTTCAAAACACATTTTCCATTAACATGCTTGGTTGTAAGGCATTTTGGGTTAGGGCCAATTATAATCAAAAATTAATTCTACAAGATCAACAACATCCAAGACAAATCTAGCTAGTTCAATTCTGAAAACTATCAGCAGCTAATGGAAACCCTAAGGCAGATATAAACTTGAGTTCGTAAGCCTTCAAGAAATCTCCTTGTGTCTAAGTGTGTAAACCACTAGCTCTGCTATGAAAAACTATCAGATAACAATATGATCTGTGAGATCTCCCAAGATCTTTTCCATAACTTAACTTATCTGCTACCCTTAGATCTAGTCTCAGAACCTCTGATCTGAATGTCTAAACAACTAATCATTAGCCACAAGTCAGCTGGATGAAACCATTAACTCCTAAAAAATATTAAATATAATACAAGTCAGCTCTCAAATCACCTTACAAACATTAAATTCAACATGTCAGCCTCTAACAGTAGCTACCAACAATAAATGCACCAAGTTGACCAAGCAAATCACACATAACCCCAGTCAGTAAGACCAACTGTTGAGCACCAGAGAAACAACCAAGAAATAGTGAAACAACCAACCATGCTAAACAACACTGAGAAATATAGGTATTATCGAGCACCAGTTCCACCGAGCACCAAAGGTTCCACCGAGTTCCTTCAGCGACCGAGCTTCCTTCAATAACTAAGACCATCAGTTAAGGCTGCAACTGAGTAACACTGGCCAAGTAACACACCCCCATGCAGATTCACCAAGGACCCAAGAATGCCCCTGCATCATCCTCAAAGGCTCACAAGATTAAGGGCTAGATATAGAATAAATAAAGAGCTTGCTCAGGAGAATGTACAAACTATCAACTTGGATGATGATAAACTCGAAGATATAAGCTACCAAATAGGTGAAGTATAACAGGTGGACAAAGATCTCTTTGATCTTGATGATGTGACACTTGAGGTCATAAACACACTAGTGAAGACACCTAAACAATCAATTGTATCTAATACAACACCTAAATGGTTAACCTCTTATGTGAATAAGAAACACAATTTGGTTCTTGTTTCAGTTCCTATTCACGATATTGTCTGTAAATATGTTCAGAAAACCCCCAAGGCTAAAAAGGTGAAGAGCACAACTCAAATGTTTGTAGATGCAAAAAAAAGGAAGTGGACTACTAAAGTAGCCACTTACAAGCCAAAGGAAGGAGAGTATGAACTCAAGGTTGAAGATTTTGAGGTCACCAAGGTTGAGTTGGGAACCATGGACCATGTAGGAAAGAATCACTTGTTCAAGAAAACAACCCAACAAATTCTATTGACCTCTTAGCAAGAAAGTAAAAAAAAGAAAGAATTAAAAAGAAAACAATTATGGTGATGTCCTAGTTCATAAACACCTTCTTTAGCTCTGATGCTACTCCCATGATCCAATCTCCACACATGTTTGATCCAAATTTGACAGAGAGAAAAAATATGTTGAATCAAGTTCAATGCGGTCGAGCCTTGGTCTCCACAGTAGATGATTGGATGAATGAAGTGATTAGAATTCATCTCAAATATGTCAAATATTCTTAGGTCATTCTCCATGATGTTGAGGCCCTAGTGGGAGAATTGTAGGTACAACGACAAGTCCATGGGATAGAGAGGAAGAAAAATGGGATTATGCTATGAAAAAGTTCCTAGAAATTGAGAGGTATGGCTATACCAAGTTTTGTACTGAGAATTCCTTGAAATATTCTGATGAGTCCACTTTCTTTTTTTTAAGAAAGAACATCAGCTGGCGCATTCCCACCATTAGGAATACTATAGCCAAAACCAAGGATTGTGAAAATGAGGTTAAACAAATTCAGAAAACCGTGTTCAATGAGCTAAAAGTTATCAATTTCTCTTATGCATATTCAACAAGTTACGGTGATCAGGAACTAAAAGAATTCCTAGTGGTATTCGAAGCCACCATGAAGAAAATTAAAGAGAAGATTAACCCAAAAGCCTCAGACTTCACAAATATGGATAGAATTGAGTCTCTATTGTACATGTGCATTGATCAATTCCTGGGACAATTGAGAAAGTCAACAGATGAAATGGACTAAAGAGGCCTCGATGACTAGGATTCTAAAAATGAAAATTCCACATTTATCACTCACTAAGGAGCTTGTCCAAGCATATGAACAATGGGAGTCAACGCATTCTATTGCCGGTGAAGGAGAAAGCCCCACTGGAAGTGAACAACATGCCATCGATAAGGAGCCTAATTTGGTAATATAGTTTCTTTTCTTTATTTCATGCAAACTCTTAAAGACAAGTGTCCTTTTTACTTTGGTTTATCTAAATAATTGTTTGTCCAAGAGGTTGTGCTTTTAGGGAGACCTCTCAGTTTGCTGAAACTATAAGTAGGATAGTCAAAGACTGTGAAAGGGTTCAAAATTTTGAAAAAACTAGTTGAGTTTTCTAATTTAGATTATTAGTGGTTTTAAAACTTGACGAATCTGGTTTACTATTGAATCAATTATATACATTTTTGCTTGTGCTGCAATAGTGATTTACATATGCATTTATATTTCAAATTTGTGTTGTTTGCAATGAATGGATGAATGTTTTGTACCGACATTTGAATTCATTCCGTATTGTGCTATGAAGGTTTCTCAATAACTTGAATCATCTACAATCTTTATCTTTCTTATTGTTTAGAATAATCTCTATATTCTAGTCTTAAAGTGGTTACTAGGAGTGGAAAACTATGCATTTTCTACTCTCCTTTATCTTAAGCTCTTTTTTATTAAATTATGTTGAAGAGCTTATCATACAAGAATGATATAGCAACCTTTTAAAGTTTTTTGGTTAAAAGCTAAACTCACAAATTAGCATTTGAGACTTTTTGAAAATCAATCCTAGGGAGCTATACCTAAGATAAAATTCAGAGGGAAATGATTAAAAGAACACTTACCCAACTATTAGTGATTGGTTGTCCTTCAAACAGGCAATAGAGTGATTTTCTAAGAAAGATTTATTAAAGGACAAATTTGTTTACTAACAATAATCTAGGCCCTCATGTCCCACCTTATCACAATAATATCTCAAAAATAGATTTTAACTTATTTCATCACATCAAATATATTTCATCTCTAAAACCATATTGGTCCTAAAATTTTTACGTCTTAATATGAATAAGAATTCACATTTACATCAATATAATGCAAGTGTGCTTCATCTAAGCATAATCATCCTAATAAATCATGATAATTTAGAACCATATAAAATCAACACATCAATGTATGTTATACATGTATAACCATGCATCCAAAAATATAACCATAAAGATTGAACTTGAAATAAGATGCTTAAGTACAGTTAGACATATGTCCTTCTATAAGTCCTTGTGTCCTAGCACATTTCCATCTTGAGATAGGAGTGTGGCTCGGACACTTGTCCATTCTATCCATAAAACTTTACACTTCCTTGGGATTCTACCTACTCACAAATTTCCCAACCCTACAATGCCTGATAGATAAAAGGCATGTGATATCTGGTGCATCCATGAAACTAACTACTTTCTACATATGTCTAATTAGAACTAATCATGGATGTGGTAGGGAGATGTAACATAGGCATCATATTTAATAAAACATATGCGAATAGCTTTGGATTCAATGCAAAATTTTTTGTAAAGGAGAAGAAAGATTCTAGTGGATTCACAATGAGATAGAATATCACTTAGTTTAGGACATGAGCCCCCAAGAAATGGATTCTAACTCAACATACATGTACAAGGGTGCGAAAACAAAGAGAAAATAAAAACAAAGCTAAAAGACACAAAAAGAGTGGTTAGTACAAAAATAAACCCAAATCAACTAGAAAAGGAAACCTTGCTAAGAAATGCTTCCTATACTAATATCATATTGGGAAAGCTATCATAAAAGCATAAATGATTACATAAGAAAGACAAGAGAAACACTATAAATAACATAGCTTCATGATCTAATCCTACAAGCATGAAAGTCAAAAGAGAGAAAAGAGAGAGTGATTACCGCATCTAGTAAGATGCCACCCATACTATGAATCACCAAGGAGGTAAAGCCCAACAAATAGAAAAAACTGATAGTTCACCCAAAAATTGCACTATGTAGTTGTTGTGCGTCTTCTGAAGGCTTCTGAAATACCCATAGATCCACATTCTTTTATCACTAAATGCATGTTTCTTCAAGATTTAGCAACTTATGTGTGTTACCTTCTGTGGATTTAGCATATTGAAAATGCGTCTCTTCAAGATTTAGCAACTTATGTGCATTACCTTTCAAGGATTTAGCATATTTAAAAAATAGAAAATGCGCGTCTCTTCAGGATTTAGCAACTTATGTGCATTACCTTCTGAGGATTTATCATATTTGAAAATTTTGAAAACTATAGCATAAGGGAGACCCTATATATGCCCCCCTCCTTATCATGGCTACCTACAAGACAAGATAAGGAAGAGAAAGAGAACACCTACTTCACAAAGTAAGGAGATATCCTGTTAAAAATAATGTACGCTATATTCTTAGTGAAGGGTATTGACCCTTACATCAAAAAGCATAGTGTAAAGTATAAAATGTGGATGGGGTCCTAGAATAATGGTTTTCATATAAAAGAGACCCCAAGGCCAATATTTTACACATACATTTGAATTGTAAGGGAAACAATGCTTGAAATCATATAAAATAAGATACATACCTCATGATGAAATTAATTTGGAAATACTTGTTTTCTGGTGTCTGTGGATAGTTTAGGGCAATTCTACAACCTGTCCCAAACTAGAAATGTCAAGATGAAGAAAACCTATAAATCTTTTTTATTTCTGACAGTAGGTAGTCTTTGACCCTCATAAAAGGTCAAAGGCTACATTTTTATTCTGAAGGTTGACTTTTATTTTGTCCGTAGATCTCAGAATTTCAGTGAAAAGGGTATCCAAATCCATGCTCAGATCCACAGTTTTGCACCTATACTTGCAAGAAAAATGGTTTTGTTTGTTGGCATAGGGGTTTGCCTTAGTCAAACCCCGGTTTGGAATCAACCTTAATATTGAAATTGAAATGGAGAATTCTAGCTAGTAGAAGTAGATCTAACAACAAAGATATGATATTCAATAGATATGCAAATTGTATTTGAAATGTAATCAAGTATGTTAATATGAAAGCTTGAACATAACATCAACAAATGTAAATCAAACCTCCATGATTGTATGCTTGGAATCCACCTTGAGGAAAGAATGAATGGATCTTGAAGATGAAAAAAAGGATCTTGAAGGAAGATCACACCATCCTGATCGCTATATCTAGGGTTTGAATGATGAATCTTGCATGCTTGGACAAAATCCCTTCAATGGCTTAATGAATGCTTGAATCCTTGATCTTAAATGGAGAACTTGGATGGAGAAAAGGACTTGAATGCTTGAATGGATGATTTCTTTAATGGATTCTTTCTTGATCACCTTGAGAGCTTGAGAGAGAAGATTGCAAACTTGATGGAGAAAATGAGAGAGGAAGGCCTCCTTTTATAGTGATCTAGGGCACAATCCTCTAGAGGGGCCACCTTGGAGAATTAAATTCCAATTAGGCCTCAAAAATTTAGGAATGGACCTAAATTAAATATAATTTAAGATTTTACCATTTCAGAGACTGAAACAACCGATCCAAAAGTGAGAAAACAATTCTTTCCGAAACCTGACATCCGGAGATCTCGGGACCTTGAAACTTGAACCCAGGGTCAAGGATGAGCTCAACCCCAACCTAGGTCAGATTAAAGGTTGAATTTGACCCCCTAGGTCATCATTGACCCCTTTAGGTTGAATTTTTCCTTAAGGTCATAGATTTTAGGGTCTCAGTCAGAGTGGGAAACAGGAGGTCCCGAGAGTGCCCGAAGACCTAGAAATGATGTCAGAATAGGGTAGAGTGCTAGGGAGAGGCACAAAATCCTATGATAAACATGATGAAGTCTAGGAGGACCTATTTGTAAGTCCTACCTAGAAAATAGAGCCATAAAAGAGGGAAATTAAGGAGAATCCTCAGGATCCTAACCCTAATTTCACCTAGAATGAAAGAATCAAGTGCTGAAAAGAAGTGGAAAGTGGGGAAAGAGCTAGATAAAAGCCAAGGACCCATTCAAGGTTCTTGAAATGATCCCAAAACAACTAATTGGAGGGCTAAACACTCTTAACATGGAAGTGCTTCCATTTTAAGATGATACATTAAGCCCCCACTTTAGAAAGAGTATGGACTCGATACAAATTTCTTGTAAATGAGAAGAAAGAGGAGATCCAAGTGGATTCAAAATGAGATAAAATAACACTTAGCTAAGGACACAAGCCCCCATACTAAGGATTCTAACTCAACATACACACACGAGGGTGTGAAAAGAGAAAACAAAAAGAACAAGGGTGAGTACTAAATAACCCAAATTAATTAGCATAAGAAACCTCGCTAAGAAATATTTCTCATACTAATAGATCATATTTGGAAAGATATCATAAAATCATAAATGATTACATAAGAAAAACAAGAGAAACACTATAAATAACATAGCTTCATGATGCCTTCCTACTAGCATGAAAGAGAAAAGAGAGAAAGGAGAAAGTGATTACCTCACCCAGTAAGATGCCCACCTTATCGTGAATCACCCTGGAGGGAGAGCCCAATAGGTTCACCCATAAACTATGCCTTGAAATTGTAGTGCATCTTCTGACAGCTTTTGGAATACCCAGAGATCTACCTTCTTGTATCATTATGAATATAAAATGTGTGTCTCCTCAGGATTTAGCAACTTATGTGTGTTACCCTCGGAAGATTTAGCATATTGGAAATGTGCATCCCTTCAGGATTTAGCAACTTATGTGTGTTACCTTCAGATGATTTAGCATATTTGAAATTGGAAATGCATGTCCCTTCAGGATTTAGCAACTTATGTGCATTACCTTCCAAGATTTAGCATGCTACAAAACAAAAGGTTAGAACAAAAATACATAATATAGAACAAGGGAGGCCATATATATGCACCCCTCCTTAAGATGGAAAAAACATACTATTTTGACATGTTAAGGAAATAAAAGAACAAGGGTAAAGCCTTCTTCAGCATCAAGGCAATATCCATAGACAATGTTGGTTGTGGATTATTCCCTTTGATCTTCAACTTGCAGATTTACACTTTGATGGATAATATAAATAAAATTCTGACTCTATCACCACTCCAAAGTCCACAAGGAAGAGGGCCAACTGACAAGGATCAAAGGATCCTTCTACTCTTTGAGCTTCAATGCTCAGGCGGGTGTACCCTTGACTCACTTCTTCAAAAGAGTCTCTAAATGATGTATACAATGCTCAACACAAGTCTATAAAAGGTTTATCAAATGAATGTTTAAGTTTGTGTGGTTGTTAACCATGAAACTTCAAGAGAAAAGACCAGTGCCTTATCCCAGGGCTAAGAGTCACCCAACTATATACCTCTACTAAATACCTTAAGTCAAACACAATGGAACCTAGGGTAAGTGCTTTTCCTATTACCCCTTTCCCTCAAGCACAAGGACATCAAATTCTATACCTTGTTGCAAACTCATTGAATTCACCTAAAAGGCTTTAATCCTAACTTTGTTAGAAACTCAAAGATGAATTCAAAATACTCTTTATTTACCATACATTAACACACTTTGTGACATTAACATGTATGAGCTTAGAGACAAGTAAGAAGACATACACAAGATACAAGATTGGGATTCAATGATGTTTTCATTAACAAATCCAGAATCAGCATACAATTAGAATGACACCAAGATGAGGAAAGGGCACCAAATCAGACCTCTATCAATATATTATAGTGTAAAACTAGGGACCAAAAGCAACAAGATTTTGGAGCCCTTGCAAAATCAAAGATTCTGCCACTTATGCCACTAGCTACCTTGGGATCCTCAAGATCGGATGCAACAAGCTTCAGATAGCTAGGGTCAGGATCTCAACCACCCAACCAACTCAAACAGTCACAAAATTTACTGCAGGGGTAGGAAGCATAAGCAGCCTGGAGAAAACAAATCTCTAGCAGATCAACAATCATGAAAATCTGCGAGCTCAGCATACTACACTAGGAATGCCATTAAAATTAGTCTAATCACTGCCTATAAATAGTTCCTCGAGCTCAAAACCACACACCACCAGGTACAAAATCATCTCTACAAATGACCACAGAGCCCTTGGACCACTTTGCAGTAACCGGTGCCACCAACTAGATCAAAAATTGTCAAGAAAGCATTGAAAACCAGTCCTTTGGTCACAGGAAACCCTCTGCAAATTTGAATTTGAATTCCAACGGTCACTTCATGGCTTTAGTGGAAAATTGATGGCCATCATTTAAATCTTTTTCAACTTTAAGTCCTGACTATAGATCCTCTTTATCTTTCCCGGGCTTGGCAACCTTACAATTTCTTCAGTGGCCCAGTCACGCGGTCATCATCCTATCTGCCACAGGAAATCAGGCTTCAAATTATGCTTGGTCACATCATCGCAAGGCACCAAACTAACCTTTGCGGTCATGTGATTGCAGTCTCCTTAACTGCGTAATGTCATCACAAACCACCTAAAAAAGTCTTTGGCCACCTCATAAATCCCTTGGCGAACAAAAAATAGGCACGTCAGCAACACGGCACCGTGGACCCACACAACTCCGCAACTGCGATGACCAACAGTGATCGCATGATTGCATAGCCAAAACCTAGGCTATGCAAACACACAACAAGCCATGAGACTACCACCCTGTCACCCCAAACACTGGCCCCACCTTATCTGGTGAATTGGCGACCAAGGAACTTTTGCCAGTTCGTGAAATACTTTGCACCTTTGGCTAAAAATCTAGTGACTCCATGACCACTATTCGCACAATCGCCAGACAACCTAGCGAATCACCAAATCTTCATGCGAATGCGCGACAAGACTATATCTTATCTGCACTACCACCCTTTTATCCAGACCGCCAAACACTAGACTCCAACCGGGCCCACCCGAAGCCACATGTCACTAAACCATTTGCTAATCCACACCCAGTCACTGGCACAAGAACCACCTTCCATAAGCCTTTGAAAATGAATGGCTGGTGTAAGATCTCATGGCTTTGACAAATCGCATGAGAACTTACGCTGACCATTAGATCTATCCTCATCACAAACCCCTTTGACAACGGCCCCACTTCTGAGCACAACAGGCAACCTAGAAAAATGGAATAAAATCTAAAGGATGGCACATGATCTCAAAGGCTTGGAATATTCCTTGAGATCATATGCCGACCGTTAGATTAAAAGCTTTCAACATGGGCACCTCTGACAAGCCAATTCATCACCATGCAAATGAATGAAAACCCACCAACTTAGATCACCATATCCCACCACCGAACTGCAATTAGCACCATTCTACTGATGGGCCCCAGGGACACGTGGAAAGTGGTCGCATGATTGCATAGCAAAAAACTAGGCTATGCAATCATGCAACAGCCAATCACGGCTGCCACCTGACCACCCTGCTGCAAACGGGTCCACCGGGCAGTCTCCTCATAAACTAGAATTGATGGCTGTCACTATACCGCGATGTTAAAAAGTGAGCACCTCCACTCAGTGGTATAACAACAACCACCAGATCTGTCCACGCTTTAACCTCCTCAGAAGACTCTGGACCCACCGACGCTATCCAACTTGTCAATCTGCCAACCAATCAAAAGATGCCAAATCGCTCCACCCTGACAATGGACCCACTGACAAAAGCCAAGTCACCACCTCAGACTAGCTGGAAGACACAACATCACCACTGCCAGCCAATCAAGAATGCCCATGTCACTGGAAACACTGACCCCACCAATTAACTGCCAAGCATTCAGCGACTACGCGACTAACCATTCACCAAGTCATGAGATGTTAGTAGATAACCACCAACCTTTCAGAGATCACATGATTAACAGTCGCCGAGTCATTGGATAGAAGATGTAACCACCTGGAGACCTGGAGAATCAGTGACAAGAAACTTTGAAGGACTGGGCTCCACCATCCATTGCACTTGCGCACTAAAGCAAAGCAAATTGCCTGGCAGGCGAATAAAAATTGGGACCCACATGACTAGGTGGCAAGTGGTCACATGATCGCATGTCAGAAAAGTCTAACATGTGGCCATACGATAGCCAATCAGGAAGAGCCTGGACCCACCATCCACATTGGGCTTGCGCAGTTGAGGGAACGTCGAAAACACAAAGTTTTCGGCACCATAGGACAAGTGCACAAAGCTTGAAGGCAAAGGGTTGAAAATAATGCAGATTTTCGACAAAAGATCAAAAGCACACAAGAATTTTCAATAGACCAAAAGATAGAAAGGAAGCTGAAAACATCACGGGTTTTCGAAAACATTGTGGGTTTTCGACACTGAGGCAGAACTTTAAAAATACTTCCCGCGGACCTTGAAACTCAAAAATCTTACTAGGCTTTGCACATTAGCAGACGCGACCTGGATTGAAGCAAGGTGACACATGAAACACATAGAGCAAGACACACACACCATGAATCAAGTGGCTTTCCTTACAAGTAAAAAATGAGACTGCAAGCCGAGTAGAGACAACAAAACAAAGACTGCAGGGAAAAAGGCCATTTTCCTAGGATTTTGTAATTGACTAGGAAAAATAGCCTAACAGACAACACCCAATCCAAGCCAAGAAGATCACAACTCCTATGAGGCCATCGAAGGGATGAATGCAAAGAGATATCATGCAAAAAGTGAAAAAGTAACCCTTGTGAGGGATAGCACATTGTTCAGCTTCCAAGGTGAGAGATTTATCAACCATGAAAACCCAATGTCAAATAATGAAATAGGTTGTGATCAAGGACAAAGATCCTTAATGAAAACCAAAATTTTCATGTATGATTGGATATCACATAATAGATAGATTCTGCTTAACCAAGGAAAGAGGTGAATCCTAGAAAAATAGAAAAGAAGGAGATGACATCCTTTCCCCCCAGGCATAGGAATAAGGATGGAAAGGAACCTATTATATCACTCACAACACTATGCAAGACAACGAGCTCCCAAGGATTAGGCTAGCATTGTTTACATAATGTGGAGCTCCATAATAGGAACATAAATATTATTTAGAGAAAACATGATTGAAATACAACTCATTACAACATGATATATAAATAACATTACTATCAATGAGCTGCCTAATCTTATAATGTAAAGCTTGACATTCATTAGTAGAGTGATCATGAAATCTATGATCTAATGGACTACGTTTCTTTTTGTGTTTAGGTCTAGTAATCATCTTAGCACGAAGGAGTTTAGGCAAAAGAACTTCTTGGTCAAATTCCTTCATAGTTTCATCATGTTTTGAAGTGTTATTGGAGATGTTGTTAACATTGATTTTTTGTTGAGGATTAAATCCCAATCCATAAGAATGCTTATGCCCCCCAGTGTGTAAGGGAATTTGAATTCCTTGTTTAGCCTTACCACATCCTTGACTATTAAATCTTTGTTTAATAGGGAAATGATAACTAGGACTATCAGAAGGGGTGAATGGAACTTCAGTAGTCACCATGTCATCATTAGTAGGCTTGAGAAATTTATTGTGGGTAGAAGCAGTGATAAAGTTATTATGAAGAGTATTAGAAGTAGAAGTAAAAACTCATTGTTCAAACTCTCTTTGTTTCTTCATAAAATCAAGATCATTAACCTTATACTCTCCAATAAAGGTAGGAGTAAAATCCATGGTTCTCCAGTCATCGCCAGGAAGAGAATTAGAGGAAGAAGGATTACTATTAGGAGTAGGAGTAGTGTGGGTTTGAATATTCAGGCAAGGATTAGGCACATCATCCGCATGAAATGTATACATCCCATTGTTATATATAAACTTGACTTTATGATGAAGGGTGGAAGGAACATCATGCATCTCATGCAACCAAGGTCTACCCAAAAGAAGATTATAATTGAGATGTCTAAGCATAACATGAATAGGTGTATTCAGGATGACCAGTCCTACTTTGATAGGTAAGGTAATGATTCCTAAAGTGTACTTAGCAATGTTATCAAAGCCATGTATAGGAACATTGTTAGGTTGAATAGTTGAAAGGTCGACGTTAATCACTTTGAGCATGTCCATGCTACAAACATTAAACCCAAATCCATTATCAATCAAGTTCCTACAAATGATACTCTTATTGATAGAAACAACAACCATAAGAGCATCATATTGATTTTGAACTTCTTTAGAAGGTAAATCCTTTTGAGTAAATACAATGTCAGGACGACCTAGGGTAGCTTGCATGCACTGTAAGAAGTTATTGATGTTCTCTTGATTAGGAGGTGAAGTGGGAAGAGTTTCTAGAGATTTTTGCAAGGATTCATAGTAGGTAGGTGAAGTTTGAAGAAGCTCCCATAGAGAAATCTTGGCAGGAGTATTTTGCAAATGGTTTATCAAATTATACTCCTTGCTAGGAAGATAGGGTGGAGGAGGAAGAATAGGTTGAGAAGGTGGTAAAGAAGTAGAAACCACTGGATTAGGTTGAGGAGTATTCCTTGTATGATAAGTGTGACCTATAGAATCATGTTCAATGAAAGACTCTAAAGACTCCATTGGTTTACCTTCAATAGTAATGTGAGGACAACCCTTGCAGTCAACAAGGGTTTTGGAAAAACCATATTAGCTATCTCAACACTACAAATAGATTCATAAGAAGGAACTAAAGAAGACATCCTAGGAGAGGATGAGGTAGTATCTTGATTCTCCATAAGATCTTCACTAATAGGGATAGCATTAAGGGAATTCATATCATTCTCTACCAATGCCTCATCACTAGAAGGAATCCCAAATGGAGGTGAAGGATCTATAATATCTACTTCTTTCGCTAAAATGTCTACTTGTGTTTTAGAAAAAGAGTTATCATCATGTATGAATATGTCATCCATTAATAAATCACCCTCTTGTATCAAATATTCTTCATGAGGAGGGGATAAATCAATGTCTTTATCCAAGGGTTCATAATAAATAGGAGGATTATCATCCCTACCAATAAAGCACATTGTAGGGTCTCCATAATTCACTAAAGCTTGATCCCTAGAAGGGGAAGAAGGACATCTATTAGGAGAAGAATTAACATCAATCCTCAATGCATCTCCATAAAGAGAAATATGATGGAGATATAGCCTAAGTTCATCTTCTTTCTCTAATATATCCTTATAAGGTAATTCAAAAGAGGACAAAGCAACATCACATGCACTAGATGAAGTCTTTCTAGGTGTAATGCCATGCAAAGGTAAGGTAAGAGGAGGATGTTGTGTAATCCCAAAAGTTTTGGAAAACATTTTAAACAACTTGCGTAACATGATAACAAATAGATCTAGATATATCAAAATGCATTCAAATGAAAATCAAACACAATAGGGCATCTAATTCCACAAAGCAATGTAAATATTTTTTTATTTTTGAAGAAATTTTCAATTTTTTTTTGTATTTTTGAAATATAAATGCAAGAACATAAAATAAATCTACTCTTACTATAAGATCCAACACAAAATTAAAATCTAACACCAAAAAGAAAGAGTTGTCATAAACCGGTTCACCAAAATGTAAAGTATAAAATGTGAATGGGGTCCTAGAATAATGGTTTGCACATAAAAGAGACCCCAAAGACAATATTTTACACATACATTTGAATTGTAAGGGAAATAATTCTTCAAATTAGATAAAATAAGATACATACCTCATGATGAAATTAATTTATAAATACTTATTTTCTGGTGTCTGTGTACAGTTTAGGGCAATTCTGCAACTTGTCCCAGACTGGAAATGCTGAGACGAAGAAAACCCATAAATCTTTTATCTTTCTAACAATAGGTAGTCTTTGACCCTTATAAAAGGTCAAAGGCTACATTTTTATTCTAAAGGTCGACTTTGATTTTGTTCGTAGATCTCAGAAGTTTGGCAAAAAGGGTATCCAAATCCAACCTCAGATCCATAGTTTCGCACCTGTACCTACAAGAAAAATGGTTTTGTTTGTTGAGGTAGGGGTTTGCCTTAGTCAAACCCCAGTTTGGAATCAACCTTAATAGTTAAATTGAAATGGAGAATACTAGCAAGTAGTAGAAGTAGATCTAACAACGAAGCAATGATATTCAATAGATATGCAAATTGTATTTGAAATGTAATCAAGTATGTTAATATGAAAGCTTGAACATAACATCAAAATATGAAAATCAAACCTCAATGATTGTATGATTGGAATCCACCTTAAGGAAAGAATGAATGGATCTTGAAGATGAACAAAAGGATCTTGAAGGAAGAGCACACCATCATGATGGCTAGATCTAGGGTTTGAATGATGAATCTTGCATGCTTGGACCAAATCCCTTCAATGGCTTGAATACTTGAATCCTTCATCTTCAATGGAGAACTTGGATGGATGATTTCTTGAATGGATTCTTGCTTGATCACCTTGAGAGCTTGAGAGATAAGATTGCAAACTTGATGCCTTGATCATGAAATTGCTTAGAAACTTGATGGAGAAAATGAGAGAGGAAGGCCTCCTTTTATAGTGATCTAGGGAACAATCCTCTAGAGGGGCCACCTTGGGGAATTAAATTCAAATTAGGCCTCAACCCTTTAGGAATGGACCTAAATTAAATATAATTTAAAATTTTACTATTTCGAAGACCAAAATAGCTGATCTAGAAGCGGGAAAAGAATTCTTTCCAAAACCTGACATCCGAAGATCTTGGGACCTTGAAACTTGAACCCAAGGTCAAGGACAAGCTCAACTCCAACCTAGGTTAGAGTCAAGATCAAATTTGACCCTGTAGGTCATCATTGACCCCTTTAGGTGGACTTTGACCTTAAGGTCATAGATTTTAGGGTCTCAGTCAAAGTGAGAAACAAGAGGTCTCGGGAGTGCCCGGAGACCTATAAATGATGTTAGAATAGGGTAGAGTGCTAGGGAGATGCAAAAAATCCTATGATGAACATGATGAAGTCTAGGAGGACCTATTTGTAAGTCCTACCTAGAAAATAGAGCCATAAAAGAGGAAAATTAAGGAGAATCCTCAGGATCCTACCCTAATTTTACCTAGAATGAAAGAATCGAGTGCAGAAAAGAAGTGGAAAGTGGGGAAATAGCTAGATCAAAGCCAGGGATCCATTCAAGGTCCTTGACATGATCCAAAAACACCTACTTGGAGGGATAAATTCTCTTAACATGGAAGTGCTTCCATTTTAAGATGATACACATAGATAATCATGAAAAGGATATGTCACTTAAGGAAAAAGGATCCTCAAAGAGAAAGAGATCTTATCAACAAGACCCCTCACCGTAGAGGAGTGTTTTAGAGAAAATATCATCTTTCAAAGAAAAGAAAATAAAAGAGGGACCAAAGAGTCAATCATCAAGTGCCCTGTGATCAAGAGGAAGATGAATCTTTGAATGAAGGAATCAAACTCTAACCCTATAACAAGGGCAAGAATTTATAAAGAACATAATTTGCAAAATAAAGAAGAGGTGATGACCTAGGAAAACAACCTCTTTCATAAAAGGATATCCATAGCCAAAACCTCAGTCATTATAATGAAATAATGTTACTAAATAAACAAATGCCACTAAGCTAGGGAAAGCAGATCCCTAGAAAAAGAGAAAGAAGGAAGGACCTTGCCCCCAAGGATGAAAGCAAGGGATACCTTTGCAAAATAGACATCTTTAGAAAATATATATTGAATAATAAAAGAGAACTATAGATGATTATGAACATAATACAAAACCATAAGGATAAAATATAGAAAGGATAACCAATTAAGCTCAAAACAAAGTACATGCTAAGAGAATAATAGATCCTAGAGAACTGGAAGAAATAGCTATTGCCCCCAGTCAAAAGACAAGAGGAGAAAAGATATATGTTATAGAAGAGTGAAGGGAATACCCCTTATAAAAATTATGAAGGAATTGTAAGACCACAAAAGAGTGCGATATAATTCCTAAAGAAGCTCTTTGTCTAACATGTTAGTCCATTTTCCTGTCATTGCAAAACCTTATGAAAATGGCCTATTTTCTTGCAAATTTTCTTGAAGTGCCCTTTGCCCTGTGTTCTTCATGCTGTTACTAGGCCCTGGTCCAAATTACACCTCCTAAATCAAAAAATCCAGACAGATTCAAGTTCTAAGGTCTGTTGAAAATATATTTCAAAATCTGCCTCAGTGTCGAAAACCCACTATGTTTTTGAAAATCCACGTTGATTTTGACCTTTTTGCCCTGCATAAGTCCTCAATGTTTTTGCATCCTTATTTTCCTTTGTGTCAATGTCAAAAACCCTATGTGTTTTCCATCCTTTACTGCTGTGAAAACTTTGTGTGTTTTTGACCTCCCAGTTCCCTTTCTGTCAGCTTTCCTATCTACGCAAGTTCGATGACAGGTGGGCTTGAGCCTTCAAATACTCTTCCTGATTGGCTATCGTATGGCCGCATGTCAGAATTTTCTCGCATGCGATCATGCGACCGCTTGACACCTATCCGTGTGGTCCCAGCTTTTTGCATTTGTTCGGCTGTCTGGCGGTTACTTCTCATTCGGTGACCTAGCGACTAGCAGTTATCTTTGATCTCTTGATCCTAGCGGTTAGGTGACTGGCATCTCATGACCTGGTGACTATGTAGTCGCATGATCATTTCATTCCTGGCGATTATCAACTAACATCTGGCGACTTGGCTGGTGGTTAGTTTCCTGTAGTCACGTGATCGCGGAATGGTGGGCTCAGATCTTCAAGCTTTTAAAAGGTGGTGATGTGGTAGCTTTTGGTTGGCTGTCACATGATCACATAGCCCATTCCTTGGCTATGAAATCATGCAACCAGTCGACGCATGTCCTTGTTCCCGCTGGCAGAGGTGGTAGTGTGGCATCCGCCGGGGTGACGTGGTAGACCTATGGTTGGCGCATGATCTCATGGGAGGTTTCAAGCCCATGCGATCATGTGCCCGCCATTCATTTTTGTCAGCCTATTTGTGGATAGGTCAGTGGTCTCCGTGCTGAGTTCTGGTTGGTTGCCGGTGTGCAAGGTGGTAGGAGGTTTGCAGGTGGGTCATGTGGCGGTGACTTGGTAGATTGTTAGCAGGGCCGAGACATAGTGTTCATGAGTTGTCGCATGTTTGCATAACCCATTTTTGGGTTATGCGATCATGCGACTAACCACCAGGCATCGTGGTTATGGAGTTAGGAAGGGTCCACTACGTGGGTCTTGCCGGCGTGCTCGGTTTTGATTGGTCGGTGACTAGTGGTGGGGCTGAGGATTTTTGTGGGTGGTTTGTAGTCGGCATTGCATGATTAAGAAGCTACCGTCGCATGATCACAAGGGTTATTTTTTGGCCATGCGATCATGCGACCAGGCATAAATTGTAACCCATTTCCTATGGCGGTGAGAGTTGTGACTGAGCAATTGCATGACTGGGGGCAAACAGTTGAAGAACATAAAACTCGTGAAGTGCAAAGTAGTCGTTCATTTTCAAATTTGAACTGTTCGAGGGTTTCCAGCGATAGAAAGGACTAAATTTCAATACAAAGTGATTAGAACTGGTAAAAAGTGATTTGCTTGCCACTCCAGTGTGGTCCAGGGTGCTTGGTGATTGTTTGCAAGAATCTGTACCATGTAAGGAATGATTACAATCCTAGCTCGAGGTTTTTTCCAAGTTGCTTGGTTTCCTGCCCCTGCAATAAATTTTTGACCGTTTCTAATTGGTTTAGCTGTTGTAACCTATACCTTAGCTGTCTGTAGCCTGTTGTAACCTGTTATGGGTTTTCAAGGTAGCTAGTGGTATAAATAGTTGAATTTTTGACTGAGTAATAGTTCTAAATTTTGTCAGTTCCAGTGAAAGTTTCTGCTCTGCAGATTTCCCCTTCTCTCTGCATATAGAGTGTTCTGTTTCCATTGCTCGTTTAGAGAATACAATACATATTGTAATAGATTTGTCGTATGTGTGAGGATTTAATACATTTTTACTATTACCAAACTATCTCCATTTGAATTCTGAGTCCATTATTCATACATTAAGGGTGTTTGATTTTTCTATTTGCATTGCCTAAGTGTTTGCAAGTGGAGTTGTCTTTGCAGAGATAACTGGTTCAGAGTTAGTGTTAATGTATGTATGAGCTAAAATATCAAGGATATTTCATGCTTGTCTTCCAGTGGATGCTGGTTAATGTATTATCTGATTCATAGGTCTTTTCTAAGGGGAGGGTTAAAATCCTTTGAGTGGATGATAACATACTTAAATAGATAGGTGGGTACTAAGTTGAGGTTTGGTCATGGTGTGTGATTGATGTCAGGCATCAACACATTGAGCATATTGTGTTCTTATTTCATAGTTGTCTCTTGTAGTAGGGTATTTGACTCTGTGGCCCATTGGACAAGGCACTGGTCTATCAAAGACTTAGGACATCTCAGAAGATCTTTCAATCATTTTAAAATCATTTCCATCCAGTTCCACCATTTCCCTTTCTTGTTGTTAGTTTAGGTCTCTAGCTTTCAGTCTCATTCCATGCAAGTAGGGCTATTGCATGAAACTTTCTATCATTGGGGTATAGGATACCTATAAGAGATTGACTGCTATTCCACATTAATCTATTTGCAGGCCTTTGGTTTGTCATGAGGTGTCTTGAATGTGCAGATAAGGCAATGCCCACCTGAGTGAATGTGGAGCTCAAAGAAGAAGGATTTCTCTCTATCCTCATCAATTGGTTTATTTTTCTTGTCAAGCTTGAGTGCCTAGCCTATGTTTCAAGCCCAACTATTTGATTCAATCTTGGTCTTGCAAGGAGAAGAACCAACAAAATGGCGACTCTGCTGGGGAGAGTCTAGAATAGAGTCAGATAAACAAAAGGCATTGACTATATCTTCTCACAAAGTGTTGAGTGGCAACTCTGAGTTCTCTATTTGATCAGTGTATTTTCTAATAGAGAGTGCATGTTACCTGGTGTAGTTTTGTGTTGGTTGGGAGAAGAAAATAGAGAATATACTTTCCTCTTCAAGGAGGTGGTGACTCTACAAAGAAAGAACTTTATGGAGATGAATGGTGAGCTCTAGATCTGCCTTGCCTTCCAATCAACAACCAAGGTTCTTGCTGCAGAATTCTCAAGTATTTTTCAAGTTTTAAATGTCTCTTTATTAAGTGGTCAAGAACAAAGAAAGGAGTAAGGTGTGATTAGAGGTTAGCATACTTCAAGTCCTTAGCTGCAATTTGGTAGAATTTTATGGAAGTATTGCATTGGTTGTAATGGATAGGATGAATAATGAGATTGCATTATTAGAATAGGGCATCCTTAGGGATTATATGAGATTAGTAAGGTTAAAAGTGGGAAGTAGAAAGAATTTATCCATATCCTTGTTCTATGATAGATTTTGTGAAGTATATGATGAGCTTCCTGAGGATGTTGAGTTTCCTGAATTTGAGTTCATTGGTTTATTCTTGGAGCTCTAATTTCATGAGTCAACCAGTTGGTCAGATGCCTTGTGGGAAGAGCATTATGTATGTGTCAGGGATTGGGTACTTGGTAATGGTAGTCTTGAACTTGAGGATGCACTTGAGGCTCTACTCTATAGTTTTGATATTGAGAGTGATGAAATTTATGAAGGGGATGTGTCAAGTGTTGATACTCTTTCTTGCAGTCATGAAAGTGATGCATTTTCTCAATATGGGGCAGAAAGTCTTTGCAATCAATCAGATGAAGAAGAGGATTGGATAGATGAAAGTATTGCTGATGATTGTATGGTAGAAGATGATGTTCTTGAAGATAGTTGTTCACTTCACAGTGAACAAATTTTAGATTTATTGTCTTGTGAGTATCTCAGGTATTTAGGGGGTGATGACTCTGAGTTCTTACATCCAGCACACATTGATTTTCATATAGAGCATGAGTCAATGGGATTTGACTTTGACATGTGTGCCTCTTCTCCCCTTCTTCCCTCAACACCACCAGGTAGCAACCCTATTATATATGATGTGTCAGATGATGAGGTTGCCAGTGTTTTCTCAGTTTCAAGTGACTCAGTTGTCCCTGATATTGTTTTGAGTACTGATTGGAAGAATTGTATAGATTTTGAATCCTTTTCTGATTCTGAATTTGTTGCTAGGCCATGAAAGGATGGTCTCCTAGCTACTCAAGATTCACCATCTCATGGATAGGTTGATGTTTCTCTTCCCACCTATCAAAATTTTTTGGTTTTTTCAGATGCTGACATGATGCAGAGTGCTCCTATGTTTAATGATGATGTCCCATGTGATGAGTTCCCTTAGTGTTTGCATGAAGATCAGTATATCTTCTCCTTGGAGGTGCAAATTTCTGGTATGAGTGGATCCAATAGCGATTGCACTGATAGTTTGATAGAGCTAGAGATTTTTTCTTTTCAGTTGGACAGTAAGCTTACAAAATGTGGTGGTAAATTTGAAAGTGATTTATGTTGCAGCTCGTTCAGCATTTCCCTTTTTGACTACAACATGCATGTGCCATAGCATTTTCAAAATTGGTATGATTACTTTTCCAGCCCTCAGGAGAAATGTGCTAGCAATCTTTGTTTTAAGCTTTTGAAAAGTGGTTATAATTGTGTTCTGTCACGTGGAAGTAGAATTTTCAGTTTGTCTCTGATGTGTGGAGATGAAAATTTTTTGTTTGACAAAGGCAAGTATTGATCATAGTTTTGGGGCCTTGAGCCTTTTGTAAATATTGTAAATCTTTGTACAGTTTCCCTTTCCCATTGTGTGTTTCTTTTCCTGGTTCGGTTGCCAGTTTTTGAGTTCCCTATTTTTGTCTTGTGGGTGGTCTGCTCTCCCAGAAATCTTGAATTCTCGCATGGGCACAAGTTACCCATCGTCCCTAGACAGAGCCACTGTTAGTCCATTTTCCTGTCATTGCAAAACCTTATGAAAATGGCCTATTTTCTTGCAAATTTTCTTGAAGTGCCCTTTGCCCTATGTTCTTCATGCTGTTACCAGGCCCTAGTCCAAATTGCACCTCCTAAAGTAAAAAATGTAGAGAGATTCAAGTTCTAAGGTCTGCTGAAAACATATTTCAAAATCTGCCTCAGTGTCGAAAACCCACTATATTTTTGAAAATCTATGTTGTTTTCAACCTTTTTGCCTTGCATAAGTCCTCAATGTTTTTGCATCCTTGTTTGCCTTTGTGTCAATGTCGAAAACCTTGTGTGTTTTCAATCCTTTACTGCTGTGAAAACTTTGTGTGTTTTCGACCTCCTAGTTCCCTGTCTGCCGGCTTTCCTATCTGCGCAAGTATGATGACAGGTGGGCCCGGGCCTTCAAATGCTCTTCTTGATTGGCTATCACATGGCTATATGTCAAAATTTTCTAACATGTGATCATGCGAATGCCTGACACTTGTCCGCGTGGTCCCAACTTTTTGCATTTGTTCGGTTGTCTGGCAGTTACTTCTCATTCAGCGACTTGGCGACTAGCAGTTATCTTTGATCTCCTAATTCTGGTAGTTAGGTGGCTGGCATCTCACGACCTGGTGACTATGTAGTCACGTGATCATTTCATTCCTGACGGTTATCGGCTAACATCTGTTGACTTGGCTGGCAGTTAGTTTCCCGTAGTCGCGTGATCGCGGAATGGTGGCCCCGGATCTTCAAGGTTTTAAAAGGTGGTGATGTGGTGGCTTTTGGTTGGCTATCGCATGATTGCATAGCCCATTCCTTGGCTATGTGATCATGTGACCGATCGATGCATGTCTTTGTTCTTGCTAGCAAAGGTGGTAGTGTGGCATCCGTGGGGGTGACATGGCAGATCCTGTGGTTGGCGCATGATCTCATGGGAGGTTTCAAGCCCATGTGATCATGCACTCATCATTCATTTTTGTGGGCCTATTTGCAGATGGGTCAGTGGTCCCCGTGCTCAGTTCTGATTGGTTGTCAGTGTGCCAGGTGGTAAGAGGTTTGTAGGTGGGTCATATGGCGGTGACTTGGCAGATTGTTAGCAGGGCTGAGACATAGTGTTCACAGGTTGTCACATGTTCAGATAACCCATTTTTTGGGTTATGCAATCATGTGACTAACTGCCAAGCATCGGAGTTGCAGAGTTAGGATGGGTCCACTATGCAGGTCTTGCCGACATGCCTAGTTTTGATTGGTCGGCGACTAGTGGTGGGGCCTAGGATTTCTGTGGGTGGTTTGCGGTCGGCATTGCACAGTTAAGAAGCTATCATCTCATGATCGCAAGGGCTATCTTTCGGCCATGCGATCATGCATCCAGGCATAAATTGTAACCCATTTCTTGTGGTAGTGAGAGTTGTGACTCTGCAGTTGCATGACTGGGGGCAAACAGTTGAAGAACATAAAACCCGCGAAGTGCAAAGTAGTCATTCATTTTCAAATTTGAACTATGCAAGGGTTTCCAGTGATAGAAAGGACTGAATTTCAATCTAGAAGTGATTGGAACTGGTAAAAAGTGATTTTCTTACAGCTCCAGTGTGGTCGAGGGTGCTTGGTGATTGTTTACAGGGATCTATACCATGTAAGGAATGATTACAATCCTGGCTCGAGGTTTTTTGTAGGTTTCTTGGTTTCCTACCCTTGCAATAAATTTTTTACTATTTCCAATTGGTTTAGCTGTTGTAACCTATACCTTAGCTGTCTGTAGCTTGTTGCAACCTGTTATGGGTTTCCAAGGTAGCTAGTGGTATAAATAGTCAAATTTTTGACTGAGTAATGGTTCTAAATTTTGTCAGTTCCAGTGAAAGTTTCTACTCTGCAGATTTCCCCTTCTCTGTGCATATAGGGTGTTCTATTTCCATTGTTGGTTCAGAGAATACAATACATATTGTAACAGATTTGTCTTATGTGTGAAGATTTAATACATTTTTACTATTACCAAACTATCTCTATTTGAATTCTGAGTCCATTAGTCATACATTAAGGGTGTTTGATTTTTCTATTTGCATTACCTAAGTGTTTGCAAGTGGAGTTGTCTTCACAGAGATAACTGGTTCAGAGTTAGTGTTCATATATGTATGAGCTGAAATATCAAGGATATTTCATGCTTGTCTTCCAGTGGATGCTGGGTAATGTATTATCTGATTCATAGGTCTCTTCTAAGGGGAGGGTTAAAATCTTTTGAGTGGATGATAACATACTTAAATACACAGGTGGGTACTAAGTTGAGGTTTGGTCATGGTGTGTGATTGATGTTAGGCATCAACACATTAAGCATATTGTGTTCTTGTTTCATAACTATCTCTTATAGTAGGGTATTTGACTATGTGGCCCATTGGACAAGGCACTAGTCTATTAGAGACTTAGGGCATCTCAGGGGATCTTTCAATAATTTTAAAATCATTTCCATCCAGTTCCACCCTTTCCCTTTCTTGTTGTTAGTTTAGGTCTCTAGCTTTCAGTCTCATTCCATGCAAGTAGGGCTATTGCATGAGACTTTCTATCATTGGGGTATAGGATACCTATAGGAGATTGACTACTATTCCACATTAATCTATCTGCAGGCTTTTGGTTTGTCATGAGGTGTCTTGAATGTGTAGATAAGGCAATACCTGCCTGAGTGAATGTGGAGCTCAAAGAAGAAGGAGGATTTCTCTCTATCCTCGTCAATTGGTTTGTTTTTCTTGTCAAGCTTGAGTGCCTAGCCTATGTTTCAAGCCCAACTATTTGATTCAAGTTTGGTCCTACAAGGAGAAGAACCAACATAAGATACAACTTGAAATGCATATAATCATCAAGTAATGTGTATTACTATAGTGAAAAGGACATTTGTACTTAGAGAGAGAATCTTTCAGCATAGGTTTAAAGATTTCTTTCTTAAAATTCATTAACTAAACATACACCTTCTTAGCCACATCTTGAGGAGTATTAGGGTAATCTAAAGTAGGTGTTGAAATAAGAACATGAAGAGGAGGATGATTATCAAAATCAACCACCTTAAATTGAGATAGGGGAAATCCAAGTCCATGCATATCTTGTTTAGGGGATATATGAACCAAATACTTAATGCCATATTCATTAACACCAAGTGCTAAACCCTTATAACCTTGTTTAGTCATCATATTGTATCCTGTAGTGTACATATATTGTAAAGCTTCTACAGGAGGTGATTGTTTATTGTAATCATGAGAAAAGTTTGTATAAGGTGGAATAGTAGGTTTAGAAGAAGTTTCTTTTGTCTTCCCTTTAATATCATCATGGATCAGATAAGAAGGGGAAGGTAAATCCAAGAGTTCTTGCATGTCTACATCATGAACCATAGTTTGAACCTCATCATAAGTGTGGAAAAAACTAGGAATAGTAGATGGAGAATTAGGAATGGGAATATTAGGAATGTTAAGTATCGGATTAGGATTAGGAAGATTAGGAAGTAGATTAGGATGGATAGGATTAGGATTTGGAAGATTAGGAGATGGTGTATCCTCTACCAAATTCTTCACATAGTCCAAAAGAGTAATAAGTCTACCACACAAATCCCTAATGAGAGTTTTGAAAGTAGGAAGACTAGTATTAGTCAATCTCACAATAATGTAAGAAAGTGAAAAATGAAGAGTGACAAACATAATGAAATGGATGATATTATCATAAACATCACAAGTTCAATAAGGAGATGATAAGAGGAAAATAATAAGGAAAATAGCCACACCCCAAAGCATCTTAAAGATCTTCATAGTAAATGAAATGCAAGAAATATTTTTTTTATTTTGTAGAGTATATAGATTTTTTTTTTGTTTTTTGAATTTTTAAAATGCAAGAGCATAAAAGAAAGATAATCTTAAGGAAAGGAAGAAAAACATCCAATACCAAAAAGTAATATTTGTCTATCACGGGTTCACTAAAATGTAAGATATAAAAATATATTTTTATATCTATGTGGTATTTTAATGTGTAGATGTGGTGTGTGGAAAATGTCGTGGACATATAAAACTTAATAAAACATAACTACTGTATCATTGTAAAATGGAAGCAATTCTATTTAGGAATGGTTTAGCCCTCCAAGTAAGTGGTTTGGGGTCATGTCAAATACCTTGAATGGGTCTTTGACTTGGATATGGCTTTTTCTCCCTATTTTGCTTCTCTTTCTACCTATTTCCAGCCTATTTCTAGCACCTGATCCTGAGAATTGAGATTCTTGACCTCACGGTCAAGGTTGACCTTCTGGGTCAAGGTTGACCTTGACCTTGACCTAGGTCAGATTTGACCTTAACCTAGACCTTGGGTCAAAATTTCAAGTTCTGGAAGTTTCCAAATGTTGGGCTTCAGAAAGTTTATTTTCCCACTTCTGGGTCAGCTGTTTCGGGCTTCAAAATGATAAACTCTTAAATGATATTTAAATTAGGCCCAGTTCCAAGCGTAAAGGCTTAAATTGTAATTTAATTCTCCTATGTAGGCCTCTCTAGAAGTTTTTTCCCTAACTTGTATAAAAAGAAGCCTTCCTCTCTCATTTTTACATCCATCATCCATTGAATTCAAGCATAAATTGAAATCAAGTGATCAAGAAATTATCAAGCAAGCAATAAGGAGAAAGAAATAATTCTTTCATCTTTGATGATTCAAGCATTCAAGATCTAATTCATCAAGGAGATCCATTGGTAGCCATTAAAGGATTCAATCTCTATGGAGCCCCTTTGTTAAATATTTCTCCATCCATTTCCATTCAAGCTTCTTCCTATTCCAAGATCCATTCAAGATTGGTGTTGAAGATCTAATGAAATTTATTTGAGACATCCTACATGAAATTCTATATTTACTTAGAGCATCCATACTCATAGCTTTAAGGACTCAAATCCTCCACAAGGGTTTCAACATAAGCAAGGTGAATTGTTCCATTTACTTTGTTTAGTACTACAATTTCAATTACATTTCAAGGTTAATTCCAAAACCAAAATTTGACAAAGGCAAACCCCTCATCCAACAAACAAAACCATTTTCTTGTAGGTACAGGTGCAGGACAATGAATCGTAGATCAGATCTGAGTACCCTATTCAGTGAACTTCCGAGATCCACGAATAGAATTTTTGTTAGAACAATGTACGTCAAGGTCAACATAAAGGGGTAAGATTGTGCCCCAAGGTAAGATCTTACCCCTATTTTCGATCGTCGACCTTTCTTAGAAAAGAAGAAGGTTTATGGGTTTTCTCTATTTCTATGTTTCCAAGCCAAATCCGGTTGCAAAATTTCTTAAAATTGAGTACAAATAGCAGAAAATAGCATTTTTTAGATCTGTCATATTTTGAGGTTAGTACTTGTCTTCAATTTAATTAAGATTTTTGTATTTCCTTTCCATAATGGAATATAAGGTTTTCTCCTTTCTTCATATACTCCATCGATTGATTCATTTATGTATTGACCATCTTCTTGTGGTTAATTAATTAGGATCTTTCCTTTGGGAATTTGGGGTTAAGAAGATCTTACCTTTCCCAATCATATACATCACATTCTCATCATACCCCTTTTCTTATATTACATTTTGGTGAACACAAGACTTCCACTATTTTATATATTACATTTTGGTAAACCTACGATATACAACTCTTTCTTTTATGGTGTTAGATCTTGCATTTACATTTCATATAAAATAAAAATACAAAAACATTTATTTGCTCATTCTTTGTGTTTTCCTAGGTTAGTTCATTTTGCAGTTGCATTGGTATATGAGCTTTACTACCTCTAGTCCTACTTATAATATTATGGTTAGATGAAGTTGTAGACTTATGGGTGCCTTTGATCTTGAGTCTTCCTCTCCTTTTCTTAGGATCCCACATGACAATTTGATTATTCATGATTCTAATCCTAATATGGAGCATAACTCTTATCACTCATCTCATGATGAGGATGATGCTTTAAGAGTTCCTCCCGAAAAAGTCCAAAAAATTTCAACTAAACTTGATAAAATGGGAAATTGGCTTACTCAAGAGAACCATAATAAAGATTTTATTCAAGCTATAGATGCTCTTAAGAAATTCCTTCATGATAGTGATAAAGGTATTAATCTCTTGCATGATATTACTCATCTTGTGCATTCAAATGTTAAACCTTTAGCTCAAGAAGCTCAAGATTTAGGATTCACTCCTCTTGTCACTAGTGTGGAACCTTCTTCCATGCCTTTACCTAGCATTCCTACTTATACTCCTCCTTTAGTGACCATGTTGGTTCCCGCTCTTCCTATGAGTGTTCCTCCTGCGTCCCTCTCTACTTCAAAACCTTCTTATCATAATGTTCCTTTTATTTATTCCAATCCTCTTCCAACTGTGGTTCCAAGTGTTCCCCTAGTTGTGTCTTCCATTCTTGCCACTCCATACACTTTACCTAGTGTTTCTAGTGTGTCTATACCTCCTATTTCATTTAATGATTCAACAATCACCAGTTTGGCTCAAATTGTGTCCTCTTTACAACAAAAACTTATTTCTTTGACTCCATCCAAGTTTACCATTCCTACATGTGACATGGGTAGTTTGTTATCCCTAGACATTATTCATGCTCCTATTGCTCAACAAGCCGATATGCCTCGTCTTGAGAACTAAAATGGTAAGGGAGACCCTGTTACTAATGTTAAAACATTCCAAATCTTTTGTAGTGATTATACTCATGACCATAGTGTTGGGAGTTCCCTTTGATCTTCAACTTGTAGATTTATACTTTGATGGATAACTTAAATAAAGCTTTGACTCTATCACCACTCCAAAGTCTACAAGGAAGAGGGCCAATTAACAAGGATCAAAAGAGATCCTCCTACACTTTGAGCCTTAATGCTCAGGTGGGTGTACCCTTGACTCACTTCTCCAAAGGAGTCTCAAAACAATATAAAACTATCTTCTACTAATTGGTTTAAGATTTTATCATTTAATTTGTGTGTGTGTGATTGATAATGATTAACTGCATCCAAAGAGGAGACTAGTGCCTTATCCCAGGGAAAAGAGTTACTAAATAACATATATCACCCAAAAACCTTAACTCAAATACATATAAACTCAGAGTAAGTGTTTTACCTATTACTCCCCTCACTCCCAAACATGATAATAAAATTCCCCTCTAACAATGAACTCACTAAAATCACCCTAAAGGTTTTAATCCTAACTTTGTTAGGAAATCCAAGCTGATCTCACAATACTCTTTGTTTACCATATGCTAATCCACTTTGTGACCTTAACATACATGAATCCACAATCAGAAAAGAAGACAATTAGAGATTTAAGATGGGAATTCAAGTGTATTCTCCTTAATTTTCAAAAATCAATACATTACTAAGAAACAAAATACCAAAGGAAAAGACCCAAAATCAGACTCTCTTTACTCAGTGTAACACCATTAACAACTAGCCTGGGACTAAAGAAAGTTTTGGAACCCACACAAAATCAAAATTTCTGCAATATATACTCCCTAGTCATCTTGGAATTCTCAAAGAGAATGCAACAAGCTACAAATGACTTAGGGTTAGGGTTTCAACCACCCAACCAACAGGAAACGGTCATAAATTAATTTTAGGGGAAGAAAACCAGTTGGCCAAGAGAAAGAAAATCCTAGAGTGATTCCAATCATGATAAAATCTCACTGAGAAGGTACTGAGAATCACAAAAACACCCAAAAAGTCAACCCTGCAACATGCCTTGAGCACAAAACCATATAGTACAAATCTTGTAGATGAACATGGCACACCCTGGACCACACTACAATAGCAAATAGATCATATCTTACCAGTTCCAGTCGCTTCTACATTTAATTCTAGTCCTTCCTATCATAGGAAACCCTTAAAAAATTTGAATTTGAATAATAATGGTTATTTCCATGGTGCTTCTAGTGAATCAGGGGTCGAAGTTTGAATCTGCAACAACTTTAAGTCTTGACCGTCTGATTTCTCCCTTTCACGGTCTTTTATGATTTAACCTTACTACCACCCTCGAGTTACCTTAAGTGAACACGTGACAAAGTATATCCTATTCACAAGATGAAAATCTTAACCCACCTTTAACCTTGCAAACTGGCAACTATAGGAAAACATCTAGCCTTGGCCCCACATCTAGTGAACAAGCAACATAAGACTTCCGCCAATTCGTGAAGAACTTTATAAAACCGCTAGAAAGTTTAGTGATTTCATGAATGCTTGTTCACGTAACTGCTAAAACAACTAGAGAATCACCAATTATTGTGTGAATGAGTGAGGCCTTTGGAAAATTTGTTGGCCGCTAAAACTTATCCCAACCGCCAAAAGACTGAGAGACTTTGACCAGGCCCACATCAGGAAGATCGATGACCATCTGAAGTTTGCAAAGGCTTCCAAGATTCTATCAAATTTCACACCCACTCTAAGATGAAGAATCTTCTCCCTGCTCTGACAACCCTCTGACACTGGAAGAAATCAACGGCCATCACAAGATCTTAAGCCTCTGACACACTCAATGAGATTATATGGTGTTCATCGATTCTCTAGTAGGATTAGGACCAATTGACACATCGAAAGCTCAGGTCCCACTGAAAACAAGCCACTATGCAAATATATGGATGAATCAAATAGTGCCAACTATGCATATGTGTCAATGGACCCACCTGCCTTCCTTATGAGAATCAATGGCTGTTGCTATACCATTGTACTAAAGGTTGAGCATGTTTCATTAACGGTATAACGATAGCCACAAGATTAAATCAGACTTTAACCCACCTGAACGCCAAGAAGACTGGTCCCACTGACAACATTCTAAATCATAATAAGTGGACCAATGAGAGATAGCCAAATTTGCACACCCGACAAGTGGGCCTACTTGAAAAGAAAGGCCACGTCATACAAAGAATCAATGGTCGTCTCAAGATATTATGCATCTGACACATTGCTTGAGAAGATATGCCCACCGTTAGATGGAGATGGTGTCAGAGCTGGGCCCAGGGAAAAAAAAGGCTGCCAAAACATAGGAAAATATTAAACCATGACCTAGGGAAAATATTTTGGTAGGGAACTATAGGGCTTAGGAAAAATTAAAACATGGGTGCTTAGGAAATATAAAGGGGACCGCGCCAATACATGGAGAACCTAACCGCATGACATAAAGTGAACCCATTTAAATAGCACATGCAACTAAAAGGTTTTAAGTGGCCTAAAAAGTTAACTTGAAATTATAACAAGGACAGGGTAAAAACAAAGGATTTTAAATGTAACAGCTAGTTTTTTGAATTTCTGAACCAAGGGTTTGTGCCAGGGACCTAAAAATAACTGCAGGGACCAGGGGAAAAGGGCTAGAGCCATGAAATTTTTTTAGGGTGCTAACAATGGCTGTATCTAGGGATGTATGCCTCTTATAGGCATAGAAAGGACTTAGAATCACTGGTTTAAAGTAGACCATCTCACAAGAAAAATTTGTAGACAACAGGGAACATGCAAGGCAAAATAGGCAACAGGACCAAAAACTGACAGACTAGGACAAAACAGGGTAGGGGCAAGCAACTTATTTACATAATTTACAAATTATATAGACCTAACTACTATTCATGGAAAATATAATACCTTCAATTGAAGTATTTCTTCAAGAATTGTCCATGAATAGGCAATTCTTGAATATCACCATTTAATTCCTTGACAATGTATGAATCTTGGCCCCATTTCTCATGAATTAGATATGGCCCCAGCCAGATTGGATCAAATTTACCATGTTTTCCTTTATCCTCTAGTCTGGCATTCCAAACTAACACCAAATCACCAGGTTCAAACCTTCTGTCAACAATTTTCTTATCATACAAATTCTTAACCTGCAACTGCAATTTGGCATTCCTTGCAACTAACTCTCTTCTAGTCTCATCTAACCTAATGAGGTCCTCAATTCTCAACTGCATCTCATCATCTATGTCATCATCATATAATTGAACAAATTTATACATTTTCAATAAATTATTCTGAGGCATCCTTGCATGTATTCCATATACTAGGTCAAATGGTGTGCAACCAATTTCCCTCTTCATAGTTACCCTATCAGCCCATAGAGCTAATGGAAGCTTTGAATTCCATGCCCTCTTATTCTTTTCAAGAATCCTCTTTAAGATCTTAATTAAACTCTTATTAGTAGATTTTGCCTGACCATTTCCTTGTGGATGATAAGGTGAGGAATTAGAAATCTGAATTCCTAGACCTTTGAAAAAGTTCTTATATTCAGTAGACTTGAAGCACATTGCATTATCACTAACTATCCTCTTAGGGCAACCAAACCTCATAACAATATTATTCATCATAAAATCAATTACCACCTTACTAGTTGCATTTCTTGTAGGTATAGCTTCTACCCATTTTGTAAAGTAATCAGTGGAAAATAAGATCCATGAGTGTCCTCCACTTGACTTGTTTGGTATATCCCCTATGAAATCAATTCCCCATTGTTGGAAAGGAGCCTGAACTTCTACTGGTTTTAATGGCACATTACCTAAAAATTTAAGCTTACCAGAGAACCTTTGACAAGCATCACACCTCACCAACTGCTCTGCATCCTTGAAGATTGTGGGCCACCAGAATCCTACTCTCAAGATTTTATTAGTAGTTTTTTTACCCATATAATGCCCACCACAAACCCCCTCATGCATTTTTTTCAACAATATATTAGCCTGATTTTCATCTACACATTTCAAAAGTATGCAATCCAAATTCTTTCTATACAATTTACACTTCACAATTACATACTTGATGGCTTGTAATTTCAATGTCCTCTTCTGAATATCATTCATGTTATCTGGACATCTCATATTTTGAAAGTAATAAATAATATCTTGATACCAGATACAATCATCCATATCACACGTATAATCAATTTCAGAATGATTTACCTGATTTGCTTCAAGATTGGATTGAGCCATCAGTTTTGCCAATCCTTGTCCTCTAACCAATTTAGTAATCTAGACGTCAACATTGAATTCTTGGATCCTATTGATCCATCTACATCTTCTTCCAGACACCTATTGATGTGAGAAAATATCCTTCACAACTGCACTTGGCACAAAAGCAATCACAACCACTCCCATCAAGTAACACCTAAAAGCCTTGATTGCCTTCACAACTGCATAAGCCTATTTTTCATTTATGTCATACTTCAATTCAGTAGCCTACAAAGCTTTACTGAAAAATGCAATAGGCTACTCAAAACCATCCTTATTCTTTTGTAACAAAACTACAGCAATAGTGTGAAAAGATGTGGATTGGAACATTATAATCTGGTGCCTTAAGCACTGGTGCATCTTTGATAGCTTGCTTGATATTTTTGAAAGCCTCATCAGGCTCACCCTCCCAATTCATTGTAGATCCCTTCTTCAACATCTTAGAAATAGGTCTAGTAACCTCTACAAAATTTGTCACAAACCTCCTTAAGAAATTGACCTGACCAAAGAAGGACTGAATCCCTTTAACATTCTTTGGTCTCTGAATTTTATCAATGGCTGCTACCCTTTCAGGGTCAATTCTCACTCATTGTTTCCCAACTAAGTGGCCAAGAAACTTACCTTCAATGACACCAAAATCACATTTCCTTGGGTTTAGAGAAATGCCAAAATCCAAGGCCCTCACAAATATTCTTTCTTAATGAGTGCAATGGTCCTCTTCCTTCTTAGATTAGGCAGTTAAATCATCTTGATATACAACAAGGAAATCATTTATGAAATTTGAAAAGGCAACATCCATTGCCCTCTGAAAAGTAGCACCAACATTTGTGAGACCTAAAGACATTCTCACATAAACATGTGTCCCCCAAGGTGTTGTTAAAGCTATCTTGAATTGCTCGGATTCCTTAACAATTAACTGATTGTAACCAAAGAAACCATCAATCATTGACATCAATTCTGATCCAGTTACTCTCTACAATATAGCTTCCATATTGGGCAGACAATAGTTATCCTTTAATGAGACGATGTTCAAATTCTTGAAGTTCACACAAAGCCTGATGTCACCATTCTTTTTTCTCATAGGAACAAGGTTTGACACCCAAGAAGAATGCCTTATATGCTTGATAATTCTAGCATCTCTCAGCTTCATTAACTCTTCTTGCATCTTGGGTGCCAAAGAAAGGTTTAGCATCTTCTTTTAATCGGATAATATGCTAAAAAAAATCTTCTCTATAAACCTTTAGGTCATCATATGACCATGCAAAAACATGCCTGAATTTTTCCAATAATTCAATCAAAGATTTCTTTACCTTTTGAGATATATCTCTACCAATGTATACCCTTTTAGGTATCTCATGTGTTCCAAGATTTATCTCCTCTAGATCAGCATGATCTTCTCTTTTGATATTCTTTTGAACCCTATCTTGCTTGTCAAAGACAGTCTCCAAAACAACAAGTCCTTTGGACACCTTGTTAGTTCTAAGTTGAATGACCTCATTGCCAAAGACAACCTCCCTTCCTTCTACTGACTCAATCAAGGCTGAACAATCAAATTCCTGACCATGATAGTGATCTTCACAACTCATAAACTTCAAGATATCACTATCATCATCAAAAACTTGCCAATTCTCAATATTGTCTGGTATGCTAGGCCTAACCTAAATTTCAACTTTAGAGATACCAAAAAATGTAATATCATTGGGATTGATTACAATATTGGCTAACAAGTTAGCCATCTTATTGTTGCTCCTATCCTTCCACTCAATATTGAAGGCATCAAAATGTTCAATCAAATCCCAAACTGCATTCCTATATTGTTTTAGCCTTTTATTCTTGGAAGCATATATTGACCTAACTTGGGACACTACCAACTCAGAATCACCAACAATACTTATGCATTTAATACCATGTTTTTGTGCCAACCTTAATCCTAACAAAAATGCCTCATATTCTACTATATTGTTAGTACAAAAGAAATTCAATGTGAAAGAAATTTTTTAGGTGTTTCCATTAGGAGAAATAAGTAAGATACCTACTCTTGCTCCATCTTTGCAATTTGCACCATCGAAGTACATTACCCACAAATCACCCTTCACAGAATCAGCACTTACCTCAACAGAGATAGGTGACAAAATAGGTTCATTCTCAAATATAGGGATCTCTTCCCTAAAAGAATTAATATTAGTATCCACAAAACATGTAGTTTCATTATCAATATTTCTCTCAATCATGTGTCATACTCTTGGCTCTCGTTCAATCTTGACAAACTAATCATCAATCTTGAAAGTGGCATAGGATAGATCACACTGTAAACTTCCACCCATGGTAGCACTCCATCTTCTAGATAGCAGCATCCCATAATGAGGAGGGATGTCCACTACCAAAACACTCATTGTCAACTCTTTCTCTGGATATGCTGCTAGCCTATATGACATTGCATTGATAGTCCCAATAACTGGTACCTCCCTCTGATCCATTGCACAACATCTGCCTTGCACTCTATCAACTTTAAGGCCCAACTTCTCCATGATTTTGAAAGGCATGACAGTATTAGAGGCACCACTATCAATCATACAATTTGTCAACTTCATTCCATTCACAAGAACACTCAAAAAGAATGGATCAATATTTTCAAAGCTGGCATTGACAAAAATATCTAAATATATTGGAAGAATTTGAGACACAATTCCCTGAGCAGCAACACCTTTTAAAGCTTTATCCTGAGATCCATTGCATGCAACATCAGTGTTATGAACATTATCTACCCATGCAATAGCTCTATCTTTGTGTTTAGGGATCCTCAATATTTTTGTTTATCTAATACATTAGGTGTATTGGCCACCCTTAATTTTTCAATCTTAGCCATTGTGTTAACTGGCTTCTCAATCTCACTAGAAGTCTTTTCAATTCCAACTCCCTTAGGCTCACAACTCCTACCTTTTACATTCTTAAATTTCACCATGTGATCACCCTTTGATTTGTTCTCATTAGTCTCTCCAGAGTTGGTACTCTTTATAAACATTCCTGTAGGTTTCTCATTTGTATTCCTTGCCACCATGCCTCTAGTTTGCACTTGGGAAATCATTTATGTAGTAATCCTATCCATCTCTTCTCTAGAAGGTCTTCTCAACTTTACTAGCTCAGAAGAAGAGTTCATGTTACATGTCTTCCTATCAATGTCTTCACTATCAGATAAAACTTCTTGATGAAAAAGGGCCTGATTATGTCTCTTCACATTTACATCTACCTCTTCATCAAAACTAGAATCTTCTTCATATCCTAGATATGAAGAAGCCATGTTGCATCCAACATCATCTTGATCTTCCTATTGATCTATCTCCTCATTGCCACAATCTTGATTTGTAGCCATAGAGTGTGGAACCACACAATGCTCTGTAGAATGAGGGGACTGGCATGCAACACACTAAGGTATGTCCTCCATGAAATTTATTGATGCCTTTTGTAGAGGGTCAGGGACACCTCTATCACTATTTCCTCTTGTAGTAGGGACAATAGGCAAGCCATCCTTCCATTGGGTGTTGTAGGGGTAATTCTGTAATCTATTCTATTTATTGAAATTGTTGTTGAATTGAGGCCTTTCATTGGTAGGAGCACTGATGTTCCTATTTGTAGGTGCCTTCAAATCCTTCAATGCATTGAGCACCTTATCCAATTTATCTTCTTCTTGCCTCCTAGCTCCAACATTCTTATCATTTTCTTTTTTGTATTTCTTGTCCCCAAATAACTTAGGGTCATCTCTTTTCCCACCCAACTTTCCTGATATCTTCATATTATTCTCAATATTGACATCAATCCTAAAAGCATCCCTAAGAGTCCTTGGCTCTTTGTCCCTCAACAAATATCCCATCTTTCCATCAAATGCATTGAAGTATGTGGTTAAACAAACATTGTCATCTAACCTCATAACTTGGAACAACTTATGCATACCCTTTTGAAATCTCATGTTGAATTCAGCTGTAGTCTCATTCTAATTTTTCCTTATGGTATTGAATTCATTCAACATGAAACTAGCATTAGGCCTATCACCATACTGCTCTTTAAAACATCTCTCAAAAGAATCCCAAGTATCAATACATTTATCAGGAAGTCTCTTAAACCAATCTCTAGCATCCTCCATTAGAGATTGAACAAACAATTTCATGACTACATCCTCATGCTCTACCTCATAATCATTAAGCATATCAACAAATAACTTAAGATGCTCCTGACAACTAATAGCATTATTACCAGCAAACTTAGGTACCCTATCTCTTATATCATTTGGAAAAACATTCAGGTAACCAGGAATTCCATCGAAACTAATTTGCCTATAGCCTTGTAATTGCATAGGTCTTCTTTGAAAACTTGAACTAGTGTTAACCCTAGGATCAACATTAGCATGTACATTTCTATCTATATGTGCATTTGACTGCTGCCTAGGATCAGCACCTATCCTAGCAGATGAAGAAGGAAATGAACTAGTAGCATTACTAAGTGGAATAGTAGTAGTCATAGATGGCATACTTAGTTCAGTAGTAGATGGACCAAGAGCATTATGTCGGTTCTTGATAAGGAGTTTACACTCAAAGAGACACCCATATGCCTATGATGGATATTAATGATTGGTTAGTTCCAAATGTGGACAATCTATAGGCAACCAGACCAACTATAGGGATGGATTTTCCCTCTTCTGCTTCTAGCTCTGTGAAACCAAGGTGGGTACACCTGATCCAATAGTATTAACTCTGACTGATAGTTCTAACTCTGCCCCTTATTTATTTATTAGATATTTCAATAGATGATTATAGTGAGAGAATACTAAACAACAACCTATTGTTCATTGATCCTCCATCACTGGTTAGGACAATACATAAATGTAAATGAAAGCAAAAACTAGTATTGATTTAATGCTTCTTGCAGAGTGTAAACAATCATGCAACACATGTAACAGCACAAGGGATACTAGCTTATGATCAGTGCCTTATCCATTGGGCATCATACCTAAAGCAGATATGAAATACAAGAACTACTAGATTCATCTGAGAAACCAAGCCATAAACATATTCAAACATCTCTTACACTGCTTGCAAATATCCTTCCTGATTGAACCCAATAAATCTATGCTTCACTGAGAGGCTTTTAACCTAATCCTAGATCAGGGTTGAGAGACAAAACACATACACCAGTAACCTAATGCAATGAGTTAGAAAACTCAAAATTCATCAAGAACAACTGAAGGAGAGATCCAAGAATGAGAAACTATATTAAGTATGTGGGTTCAAATCCCTGTATTACAAACTGATTCAGTGATACCATAGATAATATGCAAAAGATACATAAGTTTTCTTCCTAGTATTGATACAGAAGAAAAAATGTTACAACCTGGACTGAGGATACACACTTGGCTTTTCAGCTTCTTGTGTCAAAACTTTTCAGCCAGCCCCTCAAAATGATTACAAAAATCCCTTTATACTAGGGTTACAATGCAAGCACAATCATTTCAAATTCAAAATTTCAAAATCACCTAACCCCGTCGAGGAATTAAACACAGACATGACAAGGGGTTAAGCCACATCAATTAAGCTCAAATAGTCAAATCAGCCAGCTGCAAACACTTCTCAAGCCAAGATTGTAATCATTCCTCACAGTATAAATCCCTCTACAATCAACCGTCAAGCACCCTGGAATGCACTGCAAATTGCTTCTCACCAAATAGGGTCTTTTCTGCATTCAATTTCGGTCCTTCTCAATTGCTGGAAATGTTCACAGAGATTCAAAAATGAAGGCACATGGTCACAATGCACTTGCAGGCTTCATATTTTTTACCACCCAAGCATCTCAAGCTAACTCCACAATGGCGATGCCAAATAGTTGTCGCATGATCGCATAGCTTGGAAATGGGCTATGCGAACATGCAACACGCCACTTTTCATTGCCTTCTCTTAACTGCCGATGCTACCGCTGCCACAACAGGGTTTGTTGCATGTTTGCATGCCGGGAAACTGGCCCACGTGAACATGTGACAAATCATAAACATGCACCCTCCTACCGTCAAAATACTGCCAAGAGACCCCAACCTAGGCCCACGTTCCAAATCCACCATCCTGTCAGCTTGGACCAACCAAAAACTACCATGCCACCACCTACCAGCTCACCCACCAACAAATACAACCAAGCTCCAGGGACACATGGCCACTCACAGACTACTACCATAACCCCCACCGCAACTGCATGAAGTCAACAGAAAATGTCAGTCGCATGATCGCATAGCCTTGCAAAAGGCTATGCGAACATGCGACTAACCGCCAGCAAACCATCAAACTACCTGCCACCACACGAAGATAACACTACCATCCACCGGCCAATAGAATACCGCCACCACATCCGGAAGATGCCCCATCATCTGCTACTAGGCCCTAGGGACACATGGCAAGTGGTCGCATGATCACATAGCCAAAAGCTAGGCTATGTGATCATGCGATAGCCAATGATAGGCTACCACATCACTACCTTCTCTGCATCTCCCGGGCCCACCAACGAAATGCCATCACACCACCATGGACATGTGTCGACCGGTCGCATGATCGCATAGCCAAAAGCTGAGCTATGCGATCATGGGACAACCAATCGTAGGCTACCACATCACTACCTTCTCTGCATCTCACAGGCCTACCAACGAAATGCCATCACACCACCATGGACACATGTCAACCGGTCCCATGATCGCATAACCAAACACTAGGCCATGTGATCATGCGACAGCCAACCCAAAGCTACCACATCACCGCCACATGTCATGCCACCAAACTACAACCAGCACCACTCTGCCGATGGGCCCCAGGGACACGTGGCAAGTGGTCACATGATCGCATAGCCAAAAACTAGGCTATGCGACCATGTGACAACCAATCACAGGCTGCCACATGTCCACCTCTGGGACCATGGAACAACCACCAACTACAAAGAGTTGGGACCCATGCAGACAGATGGAAAGCGGTCGCCTGATCGCATGTCAGAAAAGTCTGACATGCGGCCATGCGACAGCCAATAAGAACGTGCCATCTATTCCCCCTCTGACACCTTGAAAGAACTGGCCCCACATCGTCGCACTTACATAGTTAAGATAGAGAACAAGGAGAGCTAACAAAAAAGAAGACATGCAAGGTCAAAAACACACAGTGTTTTCGGTGAAAGATCGAAAACACACAAAATTTTCAACATGACACAAAGGTAAATAAGGAAGCCAAAAATATTGAGGGTTTTCATGCAGGCCAAAAAGGTCAAAAACAACATGGATTTTTGGAAACACTGTGGGTTTTCAACACTGCGGTAGATTTTGAGACAATTTCCTGTAGACCTTGAAATTTGAATAATTTTTTAGATTTTATGATTTAGCATGTGCAAATTAGACCAGAGCTTGGTGACAACACAAGGAACATAGGGCAAGACACAAACCATGAAACATTTGTAGGGAGGAGGCCATTTTCAAAGGATTTTGCTATGATAGAAAAATGGCCTAACAGTGGCTCTAGTTGGGGATGCATGCCTCCTACAGGCATGGCAAGGATTCAGAATCACTGGGAGAGCAGACCAACCATCAAAAAAAAATAAGGAACTCAAAAAATGTAGGGAACAGGAAGGAAAAGTAACACATAACAGGGAAGGCAAAGATATTTACAGAATGTACATTTTTACAAAAACCTGCAGCAATAAACATGAGTTAATTCTTGCCTCTGTCAAAAATTTGATTTTCATTTCTTCCTCCATGAGGCACACTAGACATTTTGTTTTCATTTGTCTCCATAGGCTTGTCAACATATTCAACCAGCAAATTAGCAAGAACAAAGAAGCTTTCTTCACAGTGCATGTAAAAACTTTTGGCACTCTCTTCTCTTTGCTCACTATGAAGAAACAAATCAATATACCCATGAACAACACCATCAGATAAGAACCTACTCTTCTTCACTGATTCATGTATGCCATCAATTGGAAACACAAAGAAGTCATACTTTGCCTGCTGAAAGGGCTCATCTAGACCCTATCTTTGCATTTCCCTGGGTGTAATCGGCTGGAACTCAAATGAAAAGTTAGATTGATACCCACAGCTGGAAAATGGGCATCCTGATTCAACTAAATCTAAGACCTCCACATGTTCTTCAAATAGAGGATTGATTATTCCATGCAATGCACCATGCTGAATATCATGACATAAAATGGGCTGATAATCAAATTCTTCATCATATAAAGCATTAGAAAATACTTTAAAATCAACACCCAACTCAACCTCATGAAAACCCATGGCACATGAAGAAAAATAAAAACCATATGAAGACTCACTGATATCATATTCAAACACCCCTTCCTTATCTTCATACTCCTCACTGAAGGAGTGCTCACTTCCACCATTACTCTCTTCCTCCCATGCCCCATCTGATTCACATGAGGACACATCAGCATCTCTGCCTTCATCATCCTCACCTGAATAGCCACTAAAATCATATTCAGACATTTCTAAATAAATGGAAGATCTTGCACACCTTGACCCTTATTCCTGGTCACTATCACAATCTGAATACTCCTCTGACAAAGATTCATCAGAAGAAATACCCTCAGCACTAGAAATAGATTGCTCTGGAATACAACTTTCATTCCCCTTTTGTTGATGGTCTCTTTGCAACCTTTTCCATTCATCATCATCAGCAAACTCCTCCAAGAACAACCACTTAAATTTAGTCAAAGAAGAAATGCATTTTGGGGGCAGATTTAGATACCAATTAGATGTAACTCCCTTGAGGGATCTCCCAAAAAATATCATGCTAACATCCTCATCCAAAATCTGATATTCTATAATGAATCTATAGAATGCTAGGACATGTCTAACTACTGAATCACACTTACAATCAAAGGCAGGAATCAAACCCAAAAACTCACTAGGAAAAGAGTGAGGGGACTTTGGAAGAGCATAGTCCAAAGGCCAATCCAACCTGAGAAAATCGAGCAGCCTAGAATGACTTTTCCCCTGATTTTCCATTTGATTAAATGCAAGATGAGAGCCACTCATCTTATTTTAGTCTTCCCTTTATACTAGCACTAAATAATTGATACGAAAACATTATAATCATAAATACCTAGAAGTTTTGCAGCAGAAAACTTTGTTGACTGAAAGACAGGGCAGATCTTTGAGCTCACCATGGAACTGCATTAGATTTTGCAATGTAGAGTTGCTCCTAATCAATACAAAACTCCAAGTAAATCACTGTTTATCAAAAGGAACACTGATTAAACAGAGACAAATCAGAGCCACCACTCACAACTAGGTAAGAAAATTTTGCAAATGCTAATTTTGTATCTGACTCTTTCCAATGGCTACTAGAGATTATGATTTCCATAACAGGATTTGTTGTTTCTCCCCAATAGAGTCACCATTTTGTTGGTTCCTGATAAGGAGTTTACACTCAAAGAGACACCGATATGCCTATGATGGATATTAAGGATTGGTTAGTTCCAAATGTGGGAAATCTATAGGCAACCGAACTAACTATAGGGATGGATTTTCCCTCTTCTACTTCTGGCTCTGTGAAACCAAGGTGGGTACACCTGATCCAATAGTATTAACTCTGACTGATAGTTCTAACTCTATCCCTTATTTCTTTATTGGATCTTTCAACAGATAATTACAGTGAGAGAATACTAAACAAGAACCTATTGTTCATTGATCCTCCATCACTAGTTAGGACAATACATAAATGTCAATGAAAGTAAAAACTGGTATTGATTTAATGCTTCTTGCAGAGTGTAAACAATCATGCAACACATGTAACAGCACAAGGGATACTAGCTTATAATCAGTGCCTTATCCATTGGGCATCATACCTAAAGTAGACATGAAATACAAGAACAACTACTAGATTCATCTGAGAAACCAAACCATAAACATAGTCAAACATCTCTTACACTGCTTGGAGATATCCTTCCTGATTGAACCCAATAAATCTATGCTTCACTGAGAGGCCTTTAACCTAATCCTAGATCAAGGCCGAGAGACAAAACACATACACCAGTAACCTAATGCAATGAGTTAGAAAACTCAAAATTCATCAAGAACAACTGAGGGAGAGGTCCAAGAATGAGAAACTATATTAAGTATGTGGGTTCAAATCCCTGTATTACAAACTGATTCAGTGATACCATAGACAATATGCAAAAGATACATAAGTTTTCTTCCTAGTATTGATACAAAAGCAAAAATGTTACAACCTGGACTGAGGATACACACTTGGCTTTTCAGCTTCCTATGTCAAGAATTTCTAGCCAGCCCCTCAAAATGATTACAAAAATCCCTTTATACCAGGGTTACAATGCAAGCATGATCATTTCAAATTCAAAATTTCAGAATCACCTAACCCCACCGAGGAATTAAACACAGACATGACAAGGGGTTAAGCCACAACAATTGAGCTCAAATAGTCGAATCAACCAGCTGCAAACACTTCTTCAGCCAAGATTGGAATTATTCCTCACAATACAAATCCCTCTGCATTCAACCGTCAAGCACCCTGGACCGCACTGCAAATCACTTCTCACCAAACAGGGTCTTTTCTGCATTCAATTTCGGTCCTTCCCAGTCACTAGAAATGTTCACAAAGATTCAAAAATGAAGGCACATAGTCACAATGCACTCGCGGGCTTCATATTTTTAACCACCCAAGCACCTCGGGCTAACTCTGTAATAGCAACGCCAAATATTTTTTGCATGATCACATAGCCTGGAAATGGGCTATGCAAACATGCGAGACACCACTTGCCATTGCCTTCTCTTAACTGCCGACGCTACTGCTACCACAATAGGGTTTGTCACATGTTTGTATGTTGGGAAACTGGCCCACATCAACATGCGACAAACTGCAAACATGAACCCTCCTTCCGTCAAAACACCACCGAGAAACCCCAACCTGGGCCCGCGTTCCAAATCCACCATCCTATCAGCTCAGACCAACCAGAAACCACCACAATAGCACCTACCAGCTCCCCCACCAAGAAATACAAATGGGCCCTAAGGACATGTGGCACCTCATCGCATGATCGCATAGCCCAGAGATGGGCTATGCGACCACCCGCAGACCGCTACCGTAACCGCCACCACAACTGCATGAAGTCAATAGAAAATGTCAGTCGCATGATCACATAGCCTTGCAAAAGGCTATGTGAACATGTGACTAACCGCCAGCAAACCAGCGGCACTACCTACCACTGCACAAAGATAACACTACTGCCCATCGGCCAATAGAACACCACCACTACATCCGTAAGATGCCCCATCATTTGCTACCAGGCCCTAGGGACATGTGGCAAGTGGTCGCATGATCGCATAGCCAAAAGCTAGGCTATGCGATCATGTGACAGCCAATCGTAGGCTGCCACATCACCATCTTCTCTGCATCTCCCAGTCCCACCAATGAAATTCCATCACACCACCATGGACACGTGTCAACTGGTCCCATGATCGCATAGCCAAAAATTGGGCTATTTGATCATGTGATAGCCAACCCAAAGCTGCCACATCGCCACCACATGTCATGCCACCAAACTACAACTAGCACCACTCTGACGATGGGCCCCAGGGACACATGGAAAGTGGTCACATGATCACATAGCCAAAAATTGGGCTATACGACCATGTGACAGCCAATCACAGGCTACCACATGTCCACCTCTGGGACCATGGAACAACAACCACTAACTGCGAAGAGTCGGGACCCATGTGGACAGATGGTAAGTGGTCACATGATCGCATGTCAAAAAATTCTAACATGTAGCCATGTGATAGCCAATAAGAATGTGCCATCTATCCCCCCTCTGACACTTTGAAAGAACTGGCCCCACATCATCGCACTTACGTAGTTAAGACAAAGAACAAGGAGAGCCGATAGAAAAGAAGACATGCAAGGTCGAAAACACAGTGTTTTCGGTGAAAGATCGAAAACACATAGAATTTTCAATATGACACAAAGGTAAATAAGGAAGCCAAAAACATCGAGGGTTTTCATGCAGGCCAAAAAGGTCGAAAACAATGTGAATTTTCGGAAACACTGTGGGTTTTCGACACTGTGGCAGATTTTGAGATAATTTCCTGCAGACCTTGAAATTCGAATAATTTTTTTGATTTTATGATTCAACATGTGCAAATTGGACCAGAGCTTGGTGACAACACAAGGAACATAGGGCAAGACACAAACTATGAAACATTTGTAGGGAGGAGGCCATTTTCAAAGGATTTTCCTATGACAAAAAAATGGCCTAACACATTAGCTGATGAAGCCTTCAAGAACGTGATCTTTCTTCTCTTTTCTATAATGGAAGCTTCAATTTCACCCTTCCCTAATTCTCTTGCAAGGTCCTCATCTTCTTTTCTTCTTCTTTCTATTTCTATGTCCTTACTTGAATTGGGTGCTGGGACCCCTGGTATTGTCAATGATCTTCTTGTTTGATGTCCCACCATCTTTTGCTTTCCTTTCTCACCATTGGCAACAACAGGCCTAGTGATCTCATGCCCATCTTTGTCTTTAGGCAAAGGAACATAACTTTGCACTTGTCTAACCATAGGGCCCTCCTTATCAAATTCCTAATCTTGTAGTAAGCGCTCTTGCTCACTCCTCAAAGCCTCAAGATCACCAAAAATATCACGTTGTAAAGTTTTAGGAGTAGAAGAAAGCATCTTGTTTCTCTCCTTCATTTCATTAATCTTTCTAAGAAGAGACTACCTTTCTATTAGAGCATTCACCTTTTCAGAATCTCTCTCCTCTTGTAACCTCTTATGTATGGCATCCTACTTTGCCAACTATAACTTTAGTGCATTTAAATCATCAAGATCTACCATAATGTCATCAGAACCTGATGACACATCCATATCAGAAAGGTTTTGATATGGGAAGTGCACTTGCCTAGGTCTCATGGTTTCTCTTCTGAAATCATCTTCATCAAGATCTAAATCAATCTCCAAACCCATCTCTCTAGCTTGTTCATCTTGACCTGTAGGCAATGGACCCTTGTCCTAAAATACAGCCTCTGAGATGTCATAAAATCTATCCTCAGAGCAATCACCATCTGATCTAGAAACTCTATCCTATGAACCTTCCTCACTTGAGGAAACATGTGGCGCTCTACCTCTAGTACTTATTTGTTCTCTTATGGGATCACTAGTAGACTCACCATTGCTTCTAATCCAACTCTTCTTCTCCTATCTAGGCAATTGCTCCAGAGTGACCTCTAGATTTTTTTTGACAAAGGACCTAGTATTCCTCCTTTTATCCATGATTTACAGTTTATAGCACTGGTTCAAACCTCTTAAGTTGCCACCCACCTAGATGGGAAATCTTTTAACTGAGTACAATAGGAAAACAAGAGCGCACTTAATAGCCTTTTATCTCTAGACTCTCACTAGCAAAGTCACCATTTTGTTGGTGACTCAGATGGGTAAATCAATCTGGTCAACAAAAGATTTTTATTTTAACATTATAGTCCCAACTAGAGATCCTAACAGATATATTTCTTCATTATTGTTCTCCTCAGCAGAGTCACCATTTTGTTGGGAGTTCCCTTTGATCTTCAACTTGCAGATTTATACTTTGATGGATAACTTAAATAATGCTTTGACTCTATCACCACTCCAAATTCTATAAGGAAGAGGGTCAATTAACAAGGATCAAAAGAGATCCTCCTACACTTTGAGCCTTAATTCTTAGGCGGCTGTACCCTTGACTCACTTCTCCAAAGGAGTCTCAAAACAATATACAACTATTTCTTCTACTAACAGGTTTAAGATTTTATCATTTAATTTGTGTGTGTGTGATTGATAATGATGAACTGCATCCAAAGAGGAGACTAGTGCCTTATCCCAGGGCAAATAGTTACTAAATAACATATATCACCCTGAAACCTTAACTCAAATACATATGAACTTAGAGTAAGTGCTTTGCCTATTACTACCCTCACTCCCAAACATGATCATCAAATTCCCCTCTAACAATGAACTCACTGAAATCACCCTAAAGGCTTTAATCGTAACTTTGTCAGGAACTCCAAGCTGATCTCACAATACTCTTTGTTTACCATATGCTAATCCACTTTGTGACCTTAACATATATGAATCTACAATCAAAAAAGAAGACAATCAGAGATTTAAGATGGGAATTCAAGTGTATTCTCATTAATTTTCAGAAACCAATACATTACTAAGCAACAAAATACAAAAGGAAAAGACCCAAAATCAAACTCTCTTTACTCACTGTAACACCATTAACAACCAGCTTGGAACCAAAGAAAGTTTTGGAACCTTTTCGGTCATTTTTCCAGTCATTGCAAAATCCTAGGAAAATGGCCAATTTCCCTGCGGTCTTTGTTCTGTTGTCTCTACCCGGCTTGTTGTCTCAGTTTTAACTTGCAAAGATGATCTATGTGTGTTTCATGTTGTATGCTCTTGGCCCCATGCTCTTTAGTGTGTCACCCTGCTCCAACCCAGACTGCATCCTATTAAATTGAAAAACCTAGAAAAAATTTTCAAGTCCTGAGGTTCGCGGGAAGCATTGTTGAAATTTTTCCATAGTGTCAAAAACCCACAGTGTTTCTAAAAGTCCATGTTGTTTTCGGCCTTTGTTGTTTTTGACCCTGTGCTTCCTGATTTTGTGTGCTTATCCTTTGGCATCAAAAACTCTATGTGTTTTTGGTCTTTCTCTTTGTCAAAAATTTTGTGTGTTTTCGACCTTGGTCTTAACTGCGTAGGTGCGAAGTCTGGTGGAGACTAGTCCTTCAATGTTTCTTGTCATTGATTCTCCAAGTCTCTGGGTGATTACATCTAACATCCAGTGACTTAGCAACTGTTAGTCACGTGATCTCTAAAAGATTGGTGGTTATCTACTAACATCTCATGAGCTTGTGAATGGTTAATCACGTAGTTGCTGAGTGCTTGGCGCTTTGTCTCTTCTTATGGTTCCAGCATAGTTAAAGTTCAGATAGGATCGATGGTTGCCACAAGTTTTCATGGTGAAGATGCATGAGGTTTATTTCTTTCACTTTTGTGACAACCATCTGATCCTCCGAAAGGGTAAGGCTTCTTTGGTAGTGGTCCCGGAGGTGATGAGGTGGCAGCTTGTGATTGGCTGTCGCATGGTCACATAGCCTAGTTTTTGTCTATTTGATCATGCAACCGCTTGCCACGTGTCCATGGTGGTCTAAGGCTTGTCAGGTGGGCCCATTATCTTTTGTTGCAGAGGTATGTGTTTTGTGCGCTGGGTCTTGTTTTCCAGGTTGTTCTTATGTGCCACGGTGATCTGAGTTGGTGGGTTTTCATTCATCCACATGGTGATGACTTGGCTTATGTCAGGGGGGGCCCACATTGAAAGCTTTAATCTAACAGTCAACGTATGATTGCAAGGAATATTCCAAGCCTTTGCGATCATGCACCATCCGTTAGATTTTATTCCCTTTTGCCAGGTTGCCTGTTGTGTGAGTGGGACCGTATGCCAGGTGGTGCTTAGTTGCTGTGTTCCTATTGGTCGACATGGATGTGCTCAGAGGTGGGGCCATTGTTAGAGGGGTTTGTGACAAGGATAGATCTAACAGTCAGCGTAAGTTCTCATGTGATTTGTCAGAGCCATGAGATCTTACGCCAGCCGTTCATTTCAAAGGCTTATGATATGCGGGGTCCATGTTTGTGGTGACTAGGTGAATGGTGGTGTGACACGTCGTAGGTGGGCCTAGGTCTAAGGCCTGGTAGGTGTTGGCAGGACTGAGGTGTGGTTAGCAGTGGTTAGTCGCATGTTCAGATAGCTTTTCTCTCGTCTATGCAATCATGCGACTGACACTTTGTGTTGGTAGCGGTGGTGGTTGCAGCAAAGTTAAGGTTTGCGGTTGTCGCGTGTTCACATAACCCATTTTCTAGTTATGTGATCATAAAACAACTATTAAGTTGTGCTATTGTGGAGTTAAAGGTGGGTCCATGGCACTGGTGTGTTAGTTTTTGGGTGGGTGCTGTCTGGTGGCCAAGGACTTTGCATGGGGTTTGTGATTGCTTTGTGTAGTTAAGAAGCTATCGTCACATGATCACAAGGGCTAGTTTGGTGCCTTGCGATCATGCAACTAGATGTAACATGAGGTCTGGTTCCCTATGGTGGTGAGGTTGGTAACCACATGACTACGCCACTGAAGATGAATGTTAAGATGTAAAGCCCGTGAGGGGAGATTGATTGGACGGCGGGGATATAAAGTTGATGAAGGTTTAAATGTGGGTCATTGTTTCTCTACAGGTGCCATAGATTTAGCCGTTGGTATTCAAATTCAAATTTTTCTAAAAGCTTCCAGTGTGAGAAAGTACCAAATTTATGGGATTGACTGAAGAAATGACCCTATTCGGTGAGATATGACTGGTTTGCTATTTGCGGTGTGGTCCAGCAGCTATGTGGCTTAATTGTAGAAGTTGATTTGGTACCTGGTGAAGGACTTTCTTGGCTTGAGGTCTATTTGCAATAAATTTTGTGATCATTTCCAGCAAGTTGGGTGGTTGAGACCCTAACCCTAGCTGTCTGAAGCTTTTTGCATCTGATCTTGAGGATCCCAAGGCAGCTAGTGGTATAAGTTGCAAAATTTTGGATTTTGCAAGGGTTCCAAAATCTTGTTGCTTTTGGTCCCTAGTTTTTTACTATAATACACTGATAGAGGGTTGATTTGATGTCTTTTTCTCAGCTTTATGTCATGCTAATTGTATGTTGATCCTGATTGTGTTAAGGAAAACATTCTTGAATCCCAATCTTGTATCTTGTGTATGTCTTCTTGCTTGTCTCTGAGCTCATATATGTTAATGTGACAAAGTGTGTTAATGTATGCTAAACAAAGAGTATTTTGAATTCATCTTTGAGTTTCTAACAAAGTTAGGATTAAAACCTTTTAGGTGAATTCAGTGAGTTTGCAGCCAGGTATAGAATTTGATGTCCTTGTGCTTGAGGGAAAGGGGTAATAGGAATCTTAGCCCTGGGATAAGGCACTAGTCCTTTCTTTAGAAGTCATGGTTAACAACCACACAAACATAAACATTCATTTGATAAACCTTTTATAGACTTGTATTGAGCATTGTAAACATCATTTTTGGACTCCTTTAGAGAAGTGAGTCAAGGGTACACCTACCTGAGCATTGAGGCTGAAAGTGTAGAAGGATCTTTTTGATCCTTGTCAGTTGGCCCTCTTCCTTATGGACTTTGGAGTGGTGATAGAGTCAGAGTTTCATTTACATTATCCATCAAAGTGTAAATCTGCAAGTTGAAGATCAAAGGGAATAATTCACAACCAACAAAATGGCGACTCTGCTAGGGACAACTATGAAGATATGCATTTGTTAAGAGTCAGTGATTCTACTGGGGAAAATCTAAAGAGAAAGGTATAAGTCTGTTCTTGTTTTCCTATTGTTTCAAAGTTTTCCCATCTAGGTGGGTGGTGACTCAAAGCTTTGAACCAGTGCAACATATTAAAAAAGCATGGAAAAAAGAAGAAATACTAGGTCATATGCTAGAAAGAATCTGGAGGTCACTCTGGAGCAATTACCTAGACAGGGAAACAAGAGCTAGATTAGAAGGAATGGTGAGCCTACTAGGGCTCCCATGAGAGAACAAAGAAGTGCTAGAGCCAGAAGACCACATGTATCCTCAAGTGAGGATGGTTCACAAAATAAAGTATTTAGATCAGAAGGTGGTCACTCTAAAGAGAGATTTTATGATACCCCCAAGGCTGCATTATAAGATAAAGGTCCTTTTCTTGCAGGTCAAAATGAATAAAATAGAGATATCGGTTTAGAAGTTGACCTGGATCTTGATGAAGATCAATTCAGAAGAGAACCCATGAGACATAGGCAAGTTCACTTCTCATATCAAAATCTTCTTGATATGGATGTTTCATTTGGTTTTGATGACATTATGGTAGATCCTGATGATGTGAATGCACTAAGGTTGCAGTTGGCAGAGCAGGATGCCATACATAAAAGATTACAGGAGGAGAGAGAGGCTAAAAAGGTAAATACTTTGATAGAGAGGCAGTCTCTTATTAGAAAAATAAATGAAATAAAGGAGAGAAACAAGATTCTTGCTTCTTCTCCTAAAATGTTGCAGCATGATGTTTTTGGTGATCTTGATGCCTTGAGGAGTGAGAAAGAACGCTTACTGCAGGATCATGAATTTGAAAATGAGGGCCCTGTGGTTAGACAAGTGCAAAGTTATGTCCCTTTGCCTAAAGATAAGGATGGGCACAGGATTACCAAACCTATTGTTATCATAAATGAGAAAGGAGAGCAGAAGATGGTGGGTGACCAAGCAAGCAAATCAGTAACAATACCAGGGATCCCACCACCTGATTCAAATAAGGACACTGAAATGGAGAGAAGGAGAAAAGAAGATGAGGACCTTGCAAGAGAACTAGAGAGAGCTGAGGTTGATGCTACCATTGCAGAAAAAAAAAGGAAGATCCAATTTTTGCGGGCTTCTTTAGCTAATGCTCTTGGCCCATTTGCTACTGAACAAGGTATGCCATCTATGACTACTACTATTCCACTTAGTAATACTACTAGTTCTATTCCTTCTTCATCTGCTAGGATAGGTGCAAATCCTAGGCAGCAATCAAATGCATAGATAAATGTAGATGCTAATGTTGATCCTAGGGTTAACACTAGTTCAAGTTTTCAAAGAAGACCTATGCAATTAGAAGGCTATAGGCAAATAAGTTTTGATGGAATTCCTAGCTATCCAAATTCTTTTCCAAATGATATTATAGATAAGGTACCTAAGTTTGCTGGTAATAATACTATTAGTTGTGAAGAGCATCTTAGGTTATTTGTTGATATGCTTAATGATTATGAGGTAGAGCATGAGGATGTTGTCATGAAATTGTTTGTTCAATCTCTAATGGAGGATGCTAAAGATTGGTTTCAGAGGGTTCCTGATAAGTGTATTGATACTTGGGACTCTTTTGAGAAGTGTTTCAAAGAGCAGTATGGTGATAGGCCTAATGCTAGCTTCATGTTGAATGAATTCAATACCATAAGGAAAAATTAGAATGAGTCTACAACTGAATTCAACATGACATTTCAGAAGGGTATGCACAAGTTGTTCCAAGTCATGCGATTGGATGACAATGTCTTTTTGACTACATACTTCAATGCATTTGATGGGAAGATGGGATATTTATTGAGGGATAAAGAACCAAGAAATCTTAGGGATGCTTTTAGGATTGCTGTCAATATTGCGAACAACATGAAAATATCAGGAAAGTTGGTTGGAAAGAGAGATGACCCAAAGTTGTTTGGGGATAGGAAATACAAAAAAGAAAATGATAAGAGTGTTCGATCTAGGAGGCAGGAAGAAGATAAATTGGATAAGGTGCTTAATACATTGAAGGATTTGAAGGCACCTATAAATAGGAACATCAGTGCCCCTACCAATCAGAGGCCTCGGTTCAACAACAATTTCAGTAAGCAGAATAGACTACAGAATTACCCCTACAACACCCAATGGAAGGATGGCAAGCCTATTGTCCCTACTGCAAGAGGAAACAATGACAGAGGTCTCCCTGACCCTCTACATAAAGCTTCAATAAATTTCATGGAGAATGTACCATGGTGTATTGCATGCCAGTCCCCTCATTCTGTAGAGCATTGTGTGGTTGCGTAATCTATGGCTGCAAATCAACATTGTAGCAATGAGGAGATAGAACAAGAAGAAGAACAAGATGATGTTGGTTGCAACATGGCTTCTTCATATCTAGGATATGAAGATTCTAATTTTGATGAAGAGGCAGATGTGAATGTGAAGAGACATAATCAGGCCCTTTTTCATCAAGAGGTTTTTTTGGATGGTGAATGCATTGATCAGAAAATATGTAACATGAACTCTTCTCCCAAGCCAGTAAATTTGAGAAGACCTTCTAGAGAGGAGATGGAGAGGATTACTACAGAAATGATTGCCCATGTGAAAACTAGAGGCATGGTGGCAAGGAATATAATGAGAAAGTTGTAGAAATGTTTATAAAGAGTACCAACTCCGGAGAACCTAATGAGAACAAATCAAAGGTTGATCACATGGTGAGATTAAAGAATGTAAAAGGTAAGCATTGTGAGCCTAGGGGAGTTGGAATTGAAAAAATCTCTTGTGATATTGAGAAGCCAGTTAACACAATGGCTAAGATTGAAAAAATGAGGGTGGTCAATACACCTAATATGTCAGACAAGAAAAAAGATGTTAAGGCAATGCAGATTGAGATTCCTGCTTCTACCCCTGTTGATATGTTATCTGTGTTGTCACAAATTACAGTTAAGGTTCCATTGTCAGAATTGTTGAGGATCCCTAAACATAAAGATAAAGCTATTGCATGAGTTGGTAATACTCACAAAAATGATACTTCATGCAATGGATCTTAGGATAAAGCTTTGAAGGATGTTCCTACTTAGGGAATGGTGTCCCAAATTCCTCCAATATATTTGGACAGTTCTGTCAATGCCAGCCTTGAAAATATTGACCCATTCTTCATAAGTGTTCTTGTGAATGGGATGAAGTTAAGAAATTTTATGATTGATAGTGGTGCCTCTAATACTGTCATGCCTTTCAAAATCATGGAGAGATTGGGCCTTAAAGTTGATAAATTGCAGGGCAGGTGTTGTGCAATGGATCAGAGGGAGGTACCACTCATTGGAACTATCAATGCAATGCCATAGGTTGGTAGCATATCCAAAGAAAGAGCTAACAATGAGTGTTTTGGTGGTGGATATCCCTCCTCATTATGGGATGTTTCTATCTAGAAGATGGAGTGCTACCATGGGTGGAAGTTTACAGTGTGATTTGTCCTATGCAACTTTCAAGATTGATGATCAGTTTGTCAAGATTGAATGAGAGCCAAGAGTATGCCATATGATTGAGAGAAACATAGATAATGAAACTACATGTTTTGTGGATATTGATGTAAATGATTTAAGGGAAGAGATCCCTGTATTTGAAAATGAGCTCATTCTGTCACCTATTTCTACTGAGATAGGTGCTGACTCTGTGAAGGGTGATTTGTGGGTCATGTACTTTGATGGTGTAAACTACAAAGATGGTGCAGGAGTAGGTATTTTACTTATTTCTCCTGATGGAAACACCTACAAGTTCTCTTTCACATTGAATTTCTTTTGTACCAACAATATAGCAGAATATGAGGCCTTGTTGTTAGGACTGAGGTTGGCACAAAAGCATGGTATAAAATGCATAAGTGTTATTGATGATTCTGAGTTGGTGGTGTCCCAAGTCAGGTCAGTGTATGCTTCCAAGAATAGATGGTTGAAACAATATAGGAATGCAGTGTGGGATTTGATTGAGCATTTTGATGCCTTTAATATTGAGTGGAGGGATAGGGGTAACAACAAGATGGTTGACTTATTAGCCAATATTGCAATCAATCCCAATGATATCACATTCTCTAGTATCTCTAAAGTTGAAATTCAGGCTAGGCCTAGTATACCAGACAATATTGAGAATTGGCAAGTTTTTGATGATGATAATGATATTTTAAAGTTTATGGATTGCAAGGATCAGTATCATGGTCAGGAACTTGATTGTTCAACCTTGGTTGAGTCAATAGAAGGAAGGGAGGTTGTCTTAGGCAATGAGGTCATTCAACTTAGAACTAACAAGGTGCCCAAGGGGCTTGTTGTTTTGGAGACTATCTTTGACAACCAAGATAGAGTTCAAAAGAATATCAAAGAAGAAGATCATGCTGATCTTGAGGAGATAAATATTGGATCACATGAGGCACCTAAGAAAGTATACATTGGTAGAGATATATCTCAAAAGGTAAGGAGACCTTTGATTAAATTATTGAGGAAATTCAGACATGTTTTTGCATGGTCATATGATGACCTAAAGGTTTATAGAGAGGATTTATTTCAGCATGTTATTCCATTGAGAGAAGATGCTAAACCTTTCTGGCAAAAGAAAAGGACTATTAATCCTACTTTGGCACCCAAGATGCATGAAGAATTAATGAAGTTGAGAGATGCTGGCATTATCAAGCCTATAAGGCATTCTTCTTGGGTGTCAAATCTTGTTCCTGTAAGAAGAAAGAATGGTGACATCAGGCTTTGTGTGGACTTTAGAAATTTGAACATCAACTCATTAAAAGATAATTATTGTTTGCCCAATATGGAGGCTATGTTGCAGAGAGTAACTGAATCAGAATTGATGTCAATGATGGATGGTATCTCTGGCTACAATCAGGTCATTGTTAAGGAATCAGAACAATTCAAGACAACCTTTACAACACCTTGGGGAACATATGTTTATGTGAGAATGCCTTTTGGTCTCACAAATGCTGGTGCTACTTTTCAAAGGGCAATGGATGTTGCCTTTTCAGATTTCATTAATGATTTCCTTGTTGTGTATCAGGATGATTTAACTGCCTATTCCAAGAAAGAGGAGGACCATTGTGCTCCTTTAGAGAAAATATTTATGAGGGCCTTGGAATTTGGCATTTCATTAAACCCAAGGAAATGTACTTTTGGTGTCACAGAAGGTAAGTTGCTTGGCCACTTAGTTGGGAAGCAAGAAGTGAGAATTGACCTAGAGAGGGTAGCAGCAATTGATAAAATTCAGAGGCCAAAGAATGTTAAAGGGATTCAGTCCTTCTTTGGTTAGGTCAATTTTCTAAGGAGGTTTGTGACAAACTTTGCAAAGGTTACTAGACCTATTTCCAAGATGTTGAAGAAGGGATCTGTAGTCAATTGGGAGGGTGAGCCTGATGAGCCTTTCAAGAATATCAAGCAGGCTATCAAAGATGTACCAATGGTAAAGGCACCTGATTATAGTGTCCCAATGCATATCTTTTCTTTTGCATCTTTTCATACTATTGCTACAGTTTTGTTACAAAAGAATAAGGATGGTTTTGAGCAGCCTATTGCATTTTTCAGTAAATCTTTGCAGGCTGCAGAATTGAAGTATGACATAAATGAAAAGAAAGCTTATGCACTTGTGAAAGCAATCAAGGCTTTTAGATGTTACTTGATGGGAGCAGTTGTGATTGCTTTCATGCCAAGTGCAGCTATGAAGGACATTTTCTCACAGGAAGAGGTGTCTGGAAGAAGATGCAGATGGATCAATAGGATCCAGGAATTCAATGTTAAGATCCGGATCACTAAATTGGTTAGAGGACAGGGATTGGCAAAGTTGATGGCTCAATCCAATCTAGATGCAAACCAGGTAAATCATTCTGAAATTGATTATACATGTGATATGGATGATTGTATTTGGTATTAGGATATTATTTACTATTTGAGAAACATGAGGTGTCCAGATAGTATGAATGATAATCAAAAGAGGACATTAAAGTTATAGGCCATCAAGTATGTAATTGTGAAATGTAAGTTGTATAGAAAAAATTTGGATTGCATACTGTTGAAATGTGTAGATGAGGATCAAGCTAATGTATTTTAGAAGGAGATGCATGAGGGAGTTTGTGGTGGACACTATATGGGTAAAACAACTGCTCATAAGATCTTGAGAGCAAGATTTTGGTGGCCCACAATCTTCAAGGATGCAGAATAGTTGGTAAGGAGATGTGATGCTTGTCAAAGGTTCTCTAGCAAGCTTAAGTTATCAGGTAATGTACCATTAAAACTAGTACAAGTTTAGGCTCCTTTCCAGCAGTGGGGAATTGATTTCATAGAGGAGATACCAAACAAGTCAAGTGGAGGACATTCTTGGATCTTAGTTGCCACTGATTATTTTACAAAGTGGGTAGAAGCTATACCTACAAGGAATGCAACTAGCAGAGTGGTAATTGACTTTCTGATGAATAATATTATTACAAGGTTTGGGTGCCCTGAGAGGATAGTGAGTGACAATGCTATGTGCTTCAGGTCTGCCAAATATAAGGACTTTTGCAAAGGTTTGGGAATTCAGATTTCTAATTCCTCACCTTATCATCCGCAAGGAAATGGTCAGGCATAATCTACTAATAAGAGCTTGATTAAAATCTTGAAGAGAATTCTGGAGAAGAATAAGAGGGCATGGAATTCAAAGCTTCCATTAGTTTTATGGGCTGATAGGGTAACTGTGAAGAGGGTAATTGGTTGTGCACCATTTGACCTAGTGTATGGAATTCATGCTAGAATGCCTCAGAATAATTTGTTGGAGATGTACAAGTTTGTGCAGTTGTATGATGATGACATTGATGATGAGATGCAGTTGAGAATTGAGGACCTCATTAGGTTGGATGAAACTAGAAGAGAATCAGTTGCAAGGAATGCCAAATTGCAGTTACAGGTTAAGAATCTATATGATAAAAATACTGTTGACAGAAAGTTTGAACCTAGTGATTTGGTGTTAGTTTGGAATGCTAGATTGGAGGATAAGGGGAAGCATGGTAAATTTGATCCCATCTGGTTAGGGCCATATCTGATTCATAAGAAATGGGGCCAAGATTCTTACATCATCAAGGATTTTAATGGTGATATTCAAGAGTTGCCAGTTCATGGACAATTGTTGAAGTAGTACTTCATTTGAGGTACTCTGTTTTCCATGAATAGTAGTTAGTGTTGTACATCTTTTAAATCTCTGTATATAAGTTGCTTTCCCCTACCCTGTTTTGCCCTGGTCTATCAGTTTTTGGTCCTGTAACTTGGTCTTGCCCTGCTTCCTCCTTGCTCTCTACAATTTTATCCTATGGGATGGTCTGCTTTAACTAGTGATTCTAGGTCCTTTCTATGCCTACAGGAGGCATACATCCCCAGACAGAGCCACTGTTAGGCCATTTTTTCAGTCATTGCAAAATCCTAGGAAAATAGCCTTTTTCCCTCCAGTCTCTGTTTTGTTGTCTCTACCCAGCTTGCAGTCTCAGTTTTAACTTGCAAAGATGATCCGTGTGTGTTTCATGTTGTATGCTCTTGGCCCCATGCTCTTTAGTGTGTCACCCTACTCCAGCCTAGACTGCATCCTCTTAAATTGCAAACCCCAGAAAAGTTTTTCAAGTCCTAAGGTCCGCGGGAAGCATTGTTGAAATTTTTCCATAGTGTCGAAAACCCACAGTGTTTCTGAAAGTCCATGTTGTTTTTGGCCTTTGTTGTTTTTGAGCCTGTGCTTCCTACTTTTGTGCGCTTATCCTTTGGCGTTGAAAACTCTGTGTGTTTTCGGTCTTTCTCTGTGTCAAAAAATTTGTATGTTTTCAACCTTGGTCTTAACTGTGCAGGTGCAAAGTCTGGTGGAGACTAGTCCTTCAATGTTTCTTGTCGCTGATTCTCCAAGTCTCTGGGCAGTTACATCTAACATCCAGCGACTCAGTGACTATTAGTTGTTTGATCTCTGAAAGATTGGTAGTTATCTACTAACATCTCACGAACTTGCGAACTGTTAGTCGCGTAGTCATTGAGTGCTTGGCGGTTTGTCTCTTCTTATGCTTCCAGCGTGGTTAAAGTTCAGACAGGATTGATGGTTGCCGCAAGTTCGCATGGTGAAGATGCACGAGGTTTATTTCTTGTGCTTTCACAACAACTGTCTGATCCTCTGAAAGGGTAAGGCTTCTTTGGCAGTGGTCTCAGAGGTGATGATGTGGCAACTTGTGATTAGTTGTTGCATTGTCACATAGCCTAGTTTTTGGCTATGTGATCATGCGACCACTTGCCACATGTCCATGGTGGTCTGAGGCTTGTCAAGTGGGCCTATTAGCTTTTGTTGCGAAGGTATGCATTTTGTACGATGGGTCCTGTTTGCCAGGTAGTTCTTATGTGCCACAGTGATCTGAGTTGGCAGGTTTTCATTTGTCCACGTGGTGATGACTTGGCTTATGTTAGGGGGTGCTCATGTTGAAAGCTTTAATCTAACGGTTGGTGTATGATCGCAAAGAATATTCCAAGCCTTTGTGATCATGTGCCATCCATCAGATTTTATTCCATTTTGCCAGGTTGCCTGTTGTGTGAGTGGGACCGTATGCCAGGTGGTGCTTAGTTGTTGTGTTCCTATTGGTCGACATGGATGTGCTTAGAGGTGGGGCCATTGTCAGAGGGGTCTATGACAAGGATAGATCTAACAGCTGGCGTAAGTTCTCATATGATTTGTCAGAGCCATGAGATATTACGCCAGCCGTTCATTTAAAAGGCTTATGATATGTGGGGTCCATGTTTGCAGTGACTAGGCGAATGGTGGTGTGACACATGGTAGGTGGGCCCAGGTCTAAGGCCTAGCAGTTGTTGGCAAGGCTGAGGCATGGTCAGCAGTGGTTAGTCACATGTTTGCATAGCTTTTCTCTCAGCTATGCGATCATGCGACTGACACTTTGTGTTGGCAGCGATGGTGGTTGCGGCAAAGTTAAGGTCTACGGTTGTCATGTGTTTGCATAACCCATTTCTTGGTTATGCGATCATGCAACAACTATTGAGTTGCACTATTGTGGAGTTAAAGGTTGGTCCATGGTGCTGGCATGTTAGTTTATGGTTGGGTGTTGTCTGGTGGCCGAGGACTTTGCATGGGGTTTGTGATCACTTTGTGTGGTTAAGAAGCTACTATCGCATGATCGCAAGGGTTAGTTTGGTGCCTTGTGATCATGTGACCAGAAATAACATGAGGCCCAATTCCCTATGGCGGTGAGGTTGGTAACCACATGACTATGCCACTAAAGATGAATGTTAAGATGTAAAGCCCGTGAGGGGAGATTGATCGGACGGGGGGGATATAAAGTTGATGAAGGTATAAATGTGGGCCATTGTTTCTTTGTAGGCACCATGGATTTAGCAGTTGGTATTCAAATTCAAATTTTTCTAAGAGCTTCTAGTGCCAGAAAGTACCAAATTTATGGGATTGAATGTAGAAATGACCCTATTCGGTGAGATATGACTGGTTTTCTATTTGTGATGTGGTCCAGTGGCTATGTGGCTTAATTGCAGAAGTTGATTTGGTACCTGGTGAAGGACTTTCTTGGCTTGAGGTGTATTTGTAGTAAATTTTGTCACCATTTCTAGCAAATTGGGTGGTTGAGACCCTAACCCTAGCTGTCTGAAGCTTGTTGCATCTGATCTTGAGGATCCCAAGGTAGCTAGTGGTATAAGTTACAGAATTTTGGATTTTGCAAGGGTTCCAAAATCTTCTTGCTTTTGGTCCCTGGTTTTTTACTGTAATACACTGATAGAGGTTTGATTTTATGTCTTTTTCTCAGCTTTATGTCATGCTAATTGTATGTTGATCCTGATTGTGTTAAGGAAAACATTCTTGAATCCCAATCTTGTATCTTGTGTATGTCTTCTTGCTTGTCTCTAAGCTCATATATGTTAATGTCACAAAGTGTGTTAATGTATGGTAAACAAAGAGTATTTTGAATTCATCTCTGAGTTTCTAACAAAGTTAGGATTAAAGCCTTTTAGGTGAATTCAATGACTTTGCAGCCAGGTATAGAATTTGATGTCCTTGTGCTTGAGGGAAAGGGGTAATAGGCAAAGCACTTACCCTGGTTTCCATTGTGTTTGACTTAAGGTATTTAGTTGAAGTATACGGTTGGGTGACTCTTAGCTCTGGGATAAGGCACTGGTCCTTTCTTTAGAAGTCATGGTTAATAACCACACAAACATAAACATTCATTTGATAAACCTTTTATAGACTTGTATTGAGCATTGTATACATCATTTTTAGACTCCTTTAGAGAAGTGAGTCAAGGGTACACCTACCTGAGCATTGAGGCTCAAAGTGTAGAAGGATCTTTTTGATCCTTGTCAGTTGGCCCTCTTCCTTACAGACTTTGGAGTGGTGATAGAGTCAGAGTTTCATTTACATTATCCATCAAAGTGTAAGTCTGCAAGTTGAAGATCAAAGGGAATAATCCACAACCAACAAAACCCACACAAAATCAAAATTTTTGTAATATATACTCCATAGTCATCTTGGAATTCTCAAAGAGAATGCAACAAGCTATGGATGACTTAGGGTTAGGGTTTCAACCACCCAACCAACTAGAAACGGTCATAAATTAATTGTAGGGGAAGAAAACCAGTCAGCCAAGAGAAAGAAAATCTCAGAGTGATTCCAATCATGATAAAATCTCACTGAGAAGGTACTAAGAATCACAAAAACACCCAAAAAGTCAACCCTGCAACATGCCTTGAGCACAAAACCATACAATACAAATCCTACAAATGAACACGACATACCCTGGACTACACTACAACAGCAAACAAATCATCTCTTACCAGTTCCAGTCGCTTCTGCATTCAATTCTAGTCCTTCCTATCGCAAGAAACCCTTCAAAAATTTGAATTTGAATAATAACAGTCACTTCCATGGTGCTTGTAGTGAATCGGTGGTCCACATGTGAATCTACAACAACTTTAAGTCTAGACCGTCCAATTTCTTCCTTTTGCGGTCTTTTATGATTTAACCTTACTGCCACCCTTGAGTTACTTTAAGCGAACATGCGACAAAGCATATGCCATTCATGGGATGAAAATCTTAACCCACCTTTAACCTTGCAAACTAGTGACTACAGGAAAACATCTAGCCTTGGCCCCACATCTAGCGAACAAGTGACAGAAGACTTCTGCCAATTTGTGAAGAACTTTATAAAATTGCCAGAAAGTTTAGCGATTCTACGAACGCTTGTTTGCTGAACTGCTAAAACAATTAGAGAATCACCAATTATTGTGCGAATGAGGAGAACTTTGGAAAATTTGTCGGCCGCTAAAACTTTTCCCAACTGTCAAAAGACTGAGAGACTTTGACTGGGCCCACATCAGGAAGATTGACGACCGTCTGAAGTTTGCAAAGACTTCCAAGATTCTATCAGATTTCACACCCATCATCAGATGAAGAATCTTATCCTTTCTCTGACAACCCTCTGACATTGGAAAAAATCAATGGTCATCGCAAGATCTTAAGCCTCTGACACACTCGAGGAGAATATATGTCGTTCGTCAATTCTCTGGCAGGATCAGGACCCACTGAGACATTGGAAGCTCAGGTCCCACTGACAACAAGCCACTATGCAAATACACGGATGAATCAAATAGTGCCAACTGTGCATACATGTCAACAGACCCACTTGCCTTATGAGAATCAAGGGCTGTCGCTATACCGCTGCACTAAAGGTTGAGCATGTTTCATTAACGGTATAACGACAGCCACAAGATTAAATCAGACTTTAACCCACCTGAATGCCAAGAAGACTGGTCCCACTAACAACATTTTGAATCATAATAGGTGGACCAATGAGAGACATCCAAATCTACACACTTGGCAAGTGGACCCACTTGAAAAGAAAGGCTACGTCATACAAAGAATCGATGGTTGTCTCAAGATCTTATGCATCTGACACATCGCTTGAGAAGATACGCCCACCATTAAATGGAGATGGTGTCAGAGCTGGGCCCAGGGAAAACAAAGGCTGCCGTAATATAGGAAAATATTAAAGCATGACCTAGGGAAAATATTTTGGCAGGGAACTATAGGGCTTAGGAAAAATTAAAACACGGGCGCTTAGGAAATATAAAGGGGACCCCGCCAACACATGAAGAACCTAACCGCATGACATAAAGTGAGCCCGTTTAAATAGCACATGCAGCTAAAAGGTTTTAAGTGGCCCGAAAAGTTAACTTGAAATTATAACAAGGCCAGGGTAAAAATAAAGGATTTTAAATGTAACGGCTAGTTTTTTGGATTTCTGAACCAAGGGTTTGTGCCAGGGACCTAAAAATAACTGCAGGGACCAGGGGAAAAGGGCTAGAGCCATGAAATTTTTTCAGGGTGCTAACACATAGGATTTTAGCCAAGCTGTTTGTTAGAAATTTTCACGACAAGGTCTTCCAATGGTATTTTTCCTTACCTCCTTATTCTATTAACTCTTTTCCAAAACTTGCTAATTCCTTTATTCAACAATTTCAACATAACATTGGTCTACAAGTGTCCTTAATTGATTTGATGCATTGTAAACAAAATACTAAAGAAAAATTGACTAAATTTATTGGTAGATTTAACCATTTGTATGCTTAGATTTCCTATCTTATTCTTGATATTGATATTCAATGTATGTTTATTTTAAATTTACAAAAGGATATTAGAGATAAGATTCTGCTTACTGAATTTACCTCTTTTCAATAACTTTGTCTAGTGCTTCATCATTATCAATTATAAGTGATTCAATCTGAGAGAAACACTCCAATGGCTCCTGTCCCAGTTGATAAGAGTGATGTTGCTCCTAATCCAAACAAGATTCAAAAACCTAAAAAATATGTCCAGATAAATAAACAAGCGAATGCAGTCATTGATCAAGTTGTTGTTACATCCAATAATGCTACTTTTGCAATCATTTCTTTTCATCTGAATCATACTTTTACTCCTCTTTCTGAATCTTTGCATTCTATTATGAATAAATTGTTGATTGCTAATATGATTGCTTTACCTCCTATTTGACCTCTTCTACCTGCTATGGTGGAATCCAAATCCTTTGATTCCAAAGCTTTTTGTCAATACCATCATTACAATGACCATGATACTGAGAAGTGTTATTCTTTAAAACATAAGGTTCAAGACTTAATTGATTCTAATGCTCTTTCTGTTGATAATTTTGATGGTAGTGGGAACAAATTTGTCTCTCCTTCTAATTAAAATCTCCAAATATATATGAATCCTTTTCCTACACATGATACTAATACCATTGTTCAGTCATCTTCTATGGATATTGTTTATGATTCAAAGATGGATGATCTTAATCACATTGTTAACCATGTGGAGCATGTTGTTTTGTCTCAATCTATATCTCCACCCCAACCTCAATCTCAAACTCAACTTCAAGTTTCACCTCAACCAAAACCTAATCCAAAGCCTTGAAAACAACCTAAGAATAAAAGACCTAGGGAAATCTTGATTACCTTTGATGATTCTAAGACTGTTAAAGCTCTTGATGGTCCCCTCTACATTTATGATAGGATTTCTAAGATACTTGTGCGCGGTTGTCTTATTGATACTACAACTTTAGTCAATGTTATTACTAAAGAAAATATTTTTATGAAAAAATTACAACGTGATTCTTATGATACATCAGATGTGTGGATTCAAACTTGTAATGGTTTTCTTTATCCATCATTTCATTATATTAACTTTCTTGTTGAACTTTGTGGTAAAGTTGTGGATACTACCTTTGTTGTTGTTCTTGCTTCTGATTAGTTTCAAATTAAGCTAGGTTTTCCTTGGTTGAATGTCATGCATTTTGTTGCTTCTCCTTTCCATAAATGTCTTAAATTCATTCATGATGAAGAAGTGAAGATGATTAATCATAGTCTATATGAATCTTCTAGGCCTAGGGATTGTGCTACGCTTGACTTCTTTTGGCCGTCATTACCTAATTCATGTCCTTCTTGACCTGATAACCTTTTTCGCTCATATCAAGCCTATAAACATTGGAAGATTCTTGAGTTAAGCATTCCTCAGATGGATCTTAGCTGTGGTCTTTTACCTATGCCTTCCATACCTCCTTTATCCATGGCTTCTAGTTTTGTTAATCAAGCTCCTAGTGTTGATTTTCACCCTACAAAGAACTCTATTGATCCTCTTATAGAACCTGTGAAGGAACCAATTGTTGTCCCTCCTAGTTCTCAAAATGTTTTGAACAAGAAAAAATGTAACTGATCTTCTAATGAACATCTTAAGAAGTGTCGAGCTCAAGCTAAGGCATGCGCCTTTGTTATTCAAAGTTATTTACCTTCTTTTGACCAACCTATGCATGATGTGTTAGAAGAAGTTAATACTAATAATGATGTTAAGATGAATGATTCTATTCGTATCTTAGATCCTATTTTGATTAATCTAGATGAAGAAGATACTCTCGATGATACTAATGATGCTAATGATGAATATGAAACTATTGGCATTGATATTGATTTACCTAATATGCTTTCATCACAATTGATAATTACACCTAGTATCAAACATTACAATTCTCAAGAGGATCCTTGTTTGGAACTGGCTATTATTCCTACTATATTGGATATAGTCCCTCTTGTGAGTTTTCCACCTTCCTGAAATGATATAGAATGAGATGGGGAGAGTAGGCAACGCGCTTGATTGGCTTGTCCTTCATGGTAGATTTTGTGTGTTTGCCTATTGTACTGTGCTTCTCCTGTAACGTGTTTGCTAAATATTGTTAGACTCTTTTATATGACCCTTGTTACTTTGTTGGTGGAAGGTGATAAAGGAATCGAACCTATTGTATAATTCCTCTATATGTATCTCTATTCTTCTATATGTTATTTTTATGTTATGTCGTACCTGTGCTATTGTTCGTAAATGTTTTCCTTGTGTAGTTAGCTTGGATTTGTGACTTGGTAGCACTGAATCTTTTTGGTCTCCATGTTGTGGTCCAAAAAGACTCTTCTTTGTAACTCTTATGTGTTCTTTCCTCTATTGTGATTGTAGTTGTACTTTCTTCGGGGAATGATGTCAATTCATTTGCAATAATATCATAGATATATATTATCTTATGATCATACTGACCCCACAATAGGTAGATCCCTTCTGTGTTCTTTGTATGTTTATGTGGTATTTCTCTTGATTTGTCTTCTCTTGGGGGCATCTCATAGTGGAAACATAATCAGTGGAGTTATTTATGTTTTTGTTCAAGCCATTTCTCCTGTTAAAGTGTTAGCAATGACTTTAATGTGGGGGCATATGCTCTGCTCACTTTTTTCACACATGCACTTTCAATACATATATTTTTCAAGGCAATTTTATCTCTTTATGGATTAGTGACTAATCCTTAAAGCATGGATTTTTATCTTATAGGATCTCTTGATCCCTCTAGTTTCAAATTTTCAAAATTTTGATCCCTTAAGGTCGGAGGTGTCCTTAAGACTTGATCTCTTTTGCTTTTGGATTTTCTCTTTTGGAATAGAATATTCCTAAGGGTTAAGCCTTGATGAGTTGACTAGTGAATAGCCACAATCACTAGGTGGTTCAATTCCATATTTCCAGTTGTGCTGTTTCCTTGTGTGGTTCACAATGGGACATAAGCTCTCATTGGGCGAGGTAATCACACCCTCTTCTCTCTCTTTTCTAGAGACGTCTCTCTTATTGTAATCTTAGAGTTGACAAAGACTTGAGTCCCTCGGGGTTTGAGGATTCCTTTGTCCCTTTGATTTCAATAAGATTATATTTTTCATTGTGATCTACTTTACCAAGAGTTTGCATCAAGTCCATACTCTTGCTAAAGTGGGGGCTAAATGTATCGTCAGAAAATGGAAGCACTTCCATTTAGGATCAGTCTAGCCCTCTGATTAAGTGGTTTGGGGTCACGTCAAATGCCTTGAATGGGTCTTTGAATTGGATCTAGCTTTTTCCCCTATTTTGTTTCTCTTTCCACCTATTTCCAGTCTGTTTCTGGCACCTGATCCTAAGAATTGAGATTCTTGACCTTAGGGTCAAGGTCAACCTTCTGGGTCAAGATCAAGGTCGAATCTGACTACTGACCTTAGTCAGAGTTGACCTCGACCTTGAGCCTGGGTCCAGATTTCAAGTTTCAGAAGTTTCCAAATGTCGGGCTTCAGAAAATTTATTTTCCCACTTGTGGGTCGGTTGTTTCCAGCTTCACAATGATAAAATCTTAAATGATATTTAAATTAGGTCCACTTCCAAGAGTAAAGACTCAAATTGGAATTTAATTCTCCTATGTAGGCCTCTCTAGAAGTTTGTGCCCTAACTTGTATAAAAGGAAGCCTTCCTCTCTCATTTTCACATCCATCATCCATTGAATTCAAGCATAAATTGAAATCAATTGATCAAGAAATTATCAAGAAAGAAAGAAGGAGACAAAAATCATTCATTCATATTCAAGAATTCAAGCATGATCCAATTCATCAAGGAGATCCATTGGTAGTCATTGAAGGATTCAATATCTATGGAGCCCCTTTGTTGAAGATTTCTCCATCCATTTCCATTCAAGATTGGTGTTGAAGATCTAATGCAATTGATTTGAGACATCCTTCATACAATTCTATATTCATTTGGAGTATCCATACTTGTGGATTCAAAGATTCAAATCGTCCACAAGGGTTTCAACATAAGAAAGGTGAATTATTCCATTTACTTTGTTTATTGCTACAATTTCAATTACATTTCAAGGTTAATTCCAAAACTGGGGTTTGACCAAGGAAAACCCCTCATCCAACAAAAAAAAACCATTTTTCTTGCAGGTATAGGTGAGGGATAATGAATCACAGATTAGATTTGAGTACCCTTTTCGACAAACTTCCAGGATCTGCGAACAGAATTTCTGTCAGAACAGTGTAGGTCAAGGTCGACATAAAGGGGTAGGATTGTGCCTCGGGGTAAGATCTTACCCTATTTTTGGTCAAGGTTGACCTTTCTCATAAAAGTAGAAGGTTTATAGTTTTTCTCTATTTCTGTGTTTCCAAGCCAGCTCCAGTTGTAGAATTTTAGGAAATTGAGTTCAGACACCAAAAAATAGTATTTTTCAGATCTATCATATTTTGAGTTTAGTACTTGTCTTCAATTCAATGAAGATTTATGTATTTCCTTTCCATAACATAATATAAGGTTTTCTCCTTTCTTCATATACTCCATCGATTGATTCATTTATGTATTGACCATCTTCTTGTTGTTAATCAATTTGGATCTTTCCTTTGGAAATTTGGGGTTAAGAAAAAGATCTTACCTTTCCCAATCCTATACATCACATTCTCATTATACCCCTTTTCTTATATTACATTTTAGTGAACACAACACTTCCACTATTTTATATATTACAAATACTTATCTTGAAAGATAGCAGATTCAGAAATCACTATTTTTTGGTGGTTGTACTCAGTTTTTAGAAATTCTGCAATCGAATCTGGCCTAGAAACACAGAGATAGAGAAAACCCAGAAACATTTTGCTCTTCTAAGAAAGGTCGACCTTGACCTAGGTAAAGGTTGACCTTGACCTACGTTGCTCTGATGAAATTTTTTTATTTGCGGATCCTGAAAGTTTGCTGAAAAGGGTGTCTTGAGCTGCACTATAATTCATTGTTTTGCACCTGTTCCTGTAAGAAAAATGATTTTTTTGTTTGGATGAGGGGTTTTCCTTGGTCAAACCTCAGTTTGGAATCAACCTTAAAATGGAATTGAAATAGAGAGTGCTAGCAAGTAGTAGAATGCAAATGTATTTGAAATGTAAACAAGTATTTTGATATGAAAGCTTGGACTCAACACTAATAAATGTAAATCAAAACCTCCATGATTGCATGCTTGGAATCCACCTTGAAGGGAGAATGAATAGATCTTGAAGATGCACAAAGGATCTTGAAGGAAGATCACACCACCGTGATGGATAGATCTAGGGTTTGAATGATGAATCTTGAATTCTTGAACCAAATCCCTTCAAAGGCTTGAATGCTTGAATCCTTGATCTTCAATGGAGAACTTGAATTCTTGAATATTTGAATGTAGATGATTACTTGACTGCTTCCTTGATTGAGAATGCTTGAGATCTTGGATGTTGCTTGAGTGAGAATGGATGGATTAAAATGAGAGAGGAAGGCTTCCTTTTATACTAGTCTAGGGCACAAACATCTAGAGAGGCCGACATAGGAGAATTAAATTCCTATTTAAGCCTTTACCCTTGGAAGTGGACCTAAATTAAATATAATTTAAGAGTTTACCATTTTGAAACCTAAAACAACCAACCCAGAAGTGGGAAATAAATCTTTCTAAAACCTGACATCTGAAAACCCTCAGAATCTAAAATTTAAACCCTAGGCCAGGGTTGAGGTCGACCTTGACCCTGAGATCAAGAACCTCAAATTCATACACCCAGGTGCCAGAAACAGGCTGGAAATAAGTGGAAAACATGATATAATAGGGGAAAAAGCCAGGAACAAGTCAGAGACCTATTCAAGGCATTTGACATGACCCCAAACCACCTACTCAAAGGGCTAAACCAGTCCTAAAAGGAAGTGATTCCATTTTCTAACGCTACATTAATATATATTAACATCATAATTATTGGAAATATTTTTCTCAGTAGTACCTTACTACATAGATAGGTTTGTCAAATGGATTCATTTGATCTGCCAAAAGATAAAGTCGAAGTGATTTTTTATCATCATTTTAATAGGTGCGAAGGAGACTCCATTGTTGGTATGAATGAGGAGTATAGATGCTATATCAATGTTTTTTTTATCTAAGAGAATTTGAGCTAACCATTTGTAATTAATTCCTTCAAATGGAATCTCTCAAGGCTTAAATCATCATATCTTATTAAAAATGTGTTATTTCAGCAAATATCAGCATGTCTAAGAAAGTGTAACCCATTATTGTGGGGTCACCTAGTGAGCCAAGGGTTTCTTTTGAGAGTTGTACTTCAATGGTGGATTTATTTTTCATTCTTCTTTCTTAGGACAGTGAGCCCACCTATAGTGATAATTTTTGTAGTGAGCCACCTTTTGTAAAAGTCACCTTAACCAATATTTTTATTTATGAGAAATGGCTTCTTCATGGTTTTTCGCATCTTGGTTTTTCCACATAAAAATATGGTGTTCATTATGTATGGTTTATGTGTGTGCATATTCATGCTTACATTTGAATTGGTAAAGTGGTTGAAGAATTAATTTGCTGGATCCAGATTTGTGAAACTGGTAAAATTTTTAATCTACAACTGGTTCACCCCCTTTCTCAGTTGTTCGGGACAATCAACACTTTTCCCCTTGATTTGTGCCATCTTATTAAACTATATGACATCTTCTGGAGGCTTTTCAAGCATAAAATATCTTGAGACTTCTTTTGTGTGGACAAGTGGCACCTTCTGCTCACTCTATGAGCTTTTCTTGCATTTTCTTTTGGAAATCTCATGCCTTGGACATGTGTAAAGCTAGTGAAACTTGCTAAATCTTTTCCTTTACCTTTTCCTTTTCCTCAAAACTTTGAGATGCCAACATGTGGTGCTTTCCACTACAAGCACTTACAAAATGAAAAATATTTTATTAATACTTTGCAAGGCCACCACATGGCATGCTTGTGTTTCTTAGAGAAAATGAGGGGTCACAATCTTGCTAGAAACTATATCGCTTTAACATGTGGTGATCCTAACTTGACAGGGTCATACATCCTTTCTCAATGCTTGAAATTCAAAACCACTTACATCATTGGAATATTTTTATAAAGATCTAATCTCAACAGCTTAACACTATGCTTTCAACTATTGACTTAAGGAACCAATGGTAGTTTTGACCCCAACTTTCATTGTGAAGGACTTTGAAAATGCAAACTACTAAGACAAACAAATATTGTAAAATGAACTTTCATTTTTTCTTATCAGTGCTTCTCACTCCATGATTTTTGCACTACCTTAGATCTTCTTCAAACTTCATTGGATAAAGGTTGCAGTAGATAAAATCTACAATTCACATGCCCCTCAAAGTAGGGAGAAAATGTAAAGGCGAAAAATGTATTCTTGATGTCCATTTATTTTTGTGTCTTCTTTATGATAATATCTTGATGCAAATTTATATAGCTACAAATGACACATTTTTATGAATAGTAGCACCTATATTTCCTTCCTTTCTTGTACCTAGCCTTATGCTTATCAATTATATCTATGGCTTTTTGTATGCAATCCGAGTCCAATTGGTTTATTTGTTTGATTATAATTACTTATCCAATTCAATTCAATTTTTATCAAACTCTAACTCTACCAAGTTGGTCATATTTGTAGGGGTGATTTTGTCCTCATAGATACAATCTTGATGCACTTAAATGAAAAATTAAAATCGAAGTGTTTGCTTATTAACCTTATCATTAATTTTCGTCATAAGCTTTGCATCGGTCTTTTTGAAATTTGATCTTATATATATTTATAAAAAGATATCCATTGCACTCATTTTAGAAGAGCTAAGAACACTTGAAAATCATTCACTTCTACATTTGATATTGAAACCAATAAAAATTCGAATCTCACTCATCTTAGTACATGTGAATCATCTAATAGTCATTCGAGAATTTATTTAGAATTATCATAAATAGATATCTATGCAGAACAATAGATTTCTTGTTCTTTATTGAAGATAATTAAGACTTTTATAGATTCAAAGTGTTTTTACAAAAATAAGAAATTAGATATTATTAGAAGTAGGAAAACCTACATAAAATAACTATATAGATCAACAATACTAAAACTAAAAACAATAGGAACCATCACAACACAATTGATTATCAATATAATTTATTAAATTTCATCCTCTCACCACTTGAAGAGTTATTGTAGATATAAAATGTTTAAGAAATATTGTGATAATATGACAGTTACACTCAAACCTACAATGTAAAAGCATTTCCGGACTGTGCATTTGTACAAATGAAAGCTAAAGTTATGGAAGGATGACCATTAATTTATGAGAACCAGACGTCATCATGAAGCTATGCTGTATTACAAGAATCTGTGGCCTCATTCCCATGAGGGTTAGCAGGCCTATGCGGAAATCGCATTATTCCAGCATTTTATGAATTTTTATCTGTCATTTTAAATCATTGTTCCTGTTTACGCTGACCAGGAAGTTCATTCTGGTAATTATATTATACAAACAGAAGAGGACAATATCTTGTGTGAAAAATAGTAAAGAATTAAAAGAGGGCGTGGCCGGTCGTTGACATGAAGCATTGTGAGCAGGAAGAATTGTCCTCTCTTTTCTCACAGATGGCTCCGTCCCTTTCTTCACTTTAACCAATTTCGATCAGACAAATGCCCATCTCGATTATTTTAAGCTGGGCGGGTAAAAGTCTCAGATTTAACGTAAGGTGGAGGGAGGAAGATTCAAACCTTCGTTGCGTTAGAAATCTTCCACTGTAAAAATCCTCCAACAAGTTGCTCAAGATTCTTTGAAACATTGTTTTAGAGAAAAAATTTAAATAAATTTCCGAACTCGCCAAGAAGTTTCTCAAGCCGCCCCCCCCCCACACACACATAAATGATCTGATGCCTCACGAAAACTTAGAGATGAAGGTCAAAGTCGTGCTTGAAACTTGACCGCATGAAGGATCTTAGAACTTCGCTGCAGAGAGAATTTGAAATATCATATATGCATAAGGGACCAGCCCAACAATTTCTCGAGGGGTTGAATACAAATCTAAGCGCAGATAGGAAGAAAATTTAATTCTAAAGGTTCAGTAAAGTTCAGATGTAGAGAAAAGTTCTACACTTCGGTTGCGGAGAGATTTCAAATCTCAGAATAGAAAGTTTTCTGGTGAGGCTCAAAATCAAGATTCCAAGCAATTTTCTGGCAAGGCTCGAATTCAAGCTTCCAAGCAATTTTCTGGCAAGGCTCAAATTGAAGCTTGGGTACAAATTTTAAAATGTGATGGTCTAGGATTTCAATTCGGCTGCAGAAGAGATTTAGTAAGAGATATGGACATGTAGCCAGCCCAAGAAATTACTTTTGAAGCTTTTAGCGTATAAATGATGTGAATTGGTCTGGGAAAATCTCAAAGGGGTTTTCAATTCAAGTATGCAGGGGCTGGCCAATCCCATCAATTTGTCCTGAGGCCCCCAGTCTACAGGTTCAGTAGAATTAGGCTCAGAGAATGCTTCCAACTTTGGTGCATCTCCAATAGAGCGTAGGGAAATTCTCAACCTCAAAGTTCAGTGGAAGAGATTTTTGAGTTCGGGCGCCAGAAGGTTTTCAAGAACAGATATGCAGCCTTTAGCCCAAGCAATTTCTCCTTCTTCTTTTACTTTCAAGGTGTAAGAGAGTAGATCTCAGTGGCGGACAAGATTACCAAAGCTCCGTCAAATAACAGATTCTGGAACTCAGCTGCGGAGAAGATTTCCAGTTAGGGTATGAATAACTTGAAGACTAGGGGAAACCTTAGCTAGCCGGAGAGAAGATTTCCAGTAAGGGTATAAATAACTTGAAGACTAGGGCAAATCTCACCTGCACTGCTGCAATGAAGATTTCAGACTTCTTGAAGAGAAGATTTTCATTAAGATGTAATCGCCGCCCAAGCAATTTCTCTCAATTTAATGGTTGACGAGACTTAACGGAGAAGATTTCGAAATTCTGTCGCTTGATAGATTTTCAAGTTCACCTGCTGAGAAGATCCCCAATTAGAGATACAGCTAGGGCACAAATTATTTGAATTCATAGTCATCGGAGCAAATATAAAGATCTGCATGAATTTCATGGGCACTTACGGTCAGATTCTGGCTTTATGTCTCATATTCTTGTTTGGATCAGAGGCGACATCAAATTTACCCTCCATCGATTTCAGCTATCCAACGTTCGATTCCCCGAAGGGCATTGAAACCCTAGGAAACGCTACATTCGAGAAGAGTGTGCTACAGCTAACGTCAGGCGGGCTGGCATACAGCGTTGGAAGGGCCGTGTACTCTGAACCAATAAAGATCTGGGATCGAGCCACGGGGCTCACGCTTTCCTTCAAGACCACTTTTACTCTCTCCGTCAAAAGGCCTGACTTGAATGGCAGCGGCGACGGCCTGGCGTTTGGACTTTTTCCCAACAAATTCATCCCAAACAATAGCGATGGCGGCAATCTTGGCCTTTACGATTCAACCTCCAGTAAGAGTAATTATGGAGTGGCTGTAGAATTTGATCTGTTTATGAATTCATTTGACCCGGATAACAATCATGTTGGCCTGGATCTCAACAATATTAGCTCTGCCTGCGTGTCGATCCTGAGAAATTACGGCATCTATCTAGGAGCTGGAAATGACATCAATGTTAAGATCGAATACGATGGACTTACAGGAAGACTGAATGTCTACGCCATTAATGCTTCTCTTGGAGATCCTGGCATCACAAATTTGGTCCTCTCCTGTCAGTTGAATGTTTCCAGGTACATTTTCAATTTATCTGTTTTCACTAGTTCGATAATATAAATTTTTGCAGTCATTTATTTTAAGCTGTTGAAGGAGATGAAATTACAGAAAGACAAATTTTAAGGTAGGATAACAAACTAGGAAGTTTTATCTAAAACATTCTTTTATACGTCTGAATCGACAAATAGTATATATTAAATCGTGAATATGAGGAAGAATTCAGAAATGGATTGAAAATATTAGATATTGAATGTTAATAGAGTTGTTTTTTTAATGAGAATTATGTTTTAATAAATTTAGGCTATTACTATATTTTTCTGAGAAATTGATTCTGTAGTTTTAGAGTTAATTTATTGATCTGTTTTATGAGTTGTGTTTCACAAGAATTTATATCTCGTGGGAATGAATTATTCATTTAACATTCATTGCATTTAGGTAATGCTCACCAAGTTGATACTGTTTTACGATAACCTCTCTAACAAAAATAGATGTATGCACTATGACACAAATATGATACCTATTTCAGCCATGATCACCATCATATCTCTTGGTAGTTGTAATAAAGTAGTTCAATAAAAATAAAAAATTGTAATGAAGTTACAATTTTAATTTTTAAATTAAGATAACAAGAACAAAAATTACATCTTAATAGGATTTTTGATCCTTGGTGACAAGGATCACAATGTCATGATTTAATTGTATTATGTCATTTCTCATCATTTATCTCAAATATAGTGATGGTTAAACTTTAGTTTTGTTATTGTTGTTACTTTCTAAAGAATTATTGCCATATTAAACCATTGTACTCTAAAATTTGAGAATATAATTCATAATGATTCTTTATATTATGATATTTATTGTAATTTTTTTTTTTTTTATCAATAAGGGGCCGAAGCCAAATAGTTTCTATATATAATATAAAACAGTAACATATAAGAAGTTCAGAGCAGAATTAAATCCATACAGTTTCAGAGGTACTCAAGAAAATAAGCCTTCTTTTTCCGTACCTTTACAGATAACTAAAATAAAGAACTAGAGTCCAGCAGATGCTATATCCCTATACTGAAATATTTATTGTAAATTAATTGCACCTTTTTAAAACATTAAAGTTAAAAATAAAAATGAAATTATTTTAGAGGACATCAATTTTAATTAAAAAATTTATATAATTTAATATTTGTATATATTAATATTATTAAAATAGACTTAAAAAAATGGAGTCCATTAATCTTTTTATATAGAAATCATATTTATTTTTAAAGATTATTTAAAATAGCTCATATAAAAAAATATTAATATGAAATTTAATATTTATTGTATATGTTAGTGATACTTAAATTCAATGTTAATTATGAAGAGGCATCTAATTAAATACTAGCTGTATTTAAATCCTAATAGTTTAAGGTTTTTTAATCCGTATTTAAAAATACTGTTAAATAATTATGAAATGATATACCTTAAATAGTTAATATAACAATATGATATATCTTTTCCCTTATTGTTTAGATTTATGTCATTTTAAATTGCTTTCTAAATTGATTGTTATCTAAATCATATTTATTTGTATAGGTATATAGTTGGCGAAGAGGTATTTGTGGGATTTTCTGCTGCCACAGGGCACTATAGTGAGTACCATACAATTCACTCATGGACATTTAAGACGTTCACTGGCGAATCCCTAAATAGAAGAAATAAGGTGCTGGTAGCAACATTGGCTGTCTCTACATTTTCATTGGGACTTGTTCTTGCAATAGTATCTTATATGGTAAGGAAGAAAAGGAAGAAAATTCCATTAACACCAACTAGTGATGATGGGAGATCAAACCCAGCATCCGACTTGAGCAAAGAAATAACAAGGGCCTGCGATTGGGATGTGTTTCCAAAAAAGTTTTCATATGAGGACCTCAATCGTGCCACCAATAACTTTGATCCAAAACAACTGCTTGGCGAAGGTGGATTCGGAGATGTTTATAAAGGTATTATTAATTTTAATGTTATATTTATTAATTAGTATTTAAAAACAATTTTTTTTATTTTTTATGAGATCAGATAAATCCAAATCAATATAGTATTAATATGTTTATCTAGTATTAATACTTTATATGAAAGATGTTGAGAGATATTTATCTGAATATAAATATTTTCTAGTATCTTTTAAATAGATGTATTTAAGATATTTATAATAGTTTTATATAATTTCTATATAAAATATTATTTAAGTCTCATATGAATAAAAATAAATATAATTTTTAAACAAATTAAATATACACAAATTATTATAATTAATATAATATATAAATCAAAAATATTAAATATTAAATTTATCTATAAGTTTTAGATGTCCAATTTTCTTTTCTAAAATTAAGAAAAAATGATATTTAAGATTTTAACTTTTAACTTTTAAAATAATTTGAATATATGTGTATATAATTTTGTTGGTCATATATAATTGATAAACTCTTAGGTTTACCAGAATTATCAATTTGATATTATATACAAAAGATTGAATTTCATTCAATTTGGCGGTTTCTTCAGACCACGTCTATTACTATTTTATAAAACCTCTTCAATTCCGTTCCCTCGTGCCGATCTTGATATTTTATATTCCTCTACTTATCATTTAAAAACAAAATTATTTAGGTTCTTCTGAAAAATACTATCTCTAATTATTGTAAGGGATGAAAATTACAATACGATGTTTCTAATGTTTAATACACCAACAAGATTCTTTAGCTTGTCCTAATTGTCTTTAAACTCCGTTTTAAGATTATTTTAACATAGTACATGACGCAAACTTAACAACCAAACAAACAGATAACACTCAAATTCCATGCCTGTTATTCCATCAAAAAAAGTCTCCCGTAAAAAGCCGGCGGCGAAATTTATTTATTCAAATCAAACCCTTAGAAACATCATACGAGACCTTTAATCAATATCATAATTATCACAGAAAAGAAATATGTTAATTCTAAAATGAGTAAAATTCCAAGCCGGCTGACATATTTCCACGGGTGAATTCAGGAACCATGCGATGCGGAAATTCCGACCGAGCAATCGCAGTGAAGCGATTCTCGCAGAGCTCGAGCCAGAGCGAGAGAGAATACCTCTCGGAAGTCGTAACAATCGGACGCCTGCGACACCGGAATCTGGTCCAATTACAAGGGTGGTGCCACGAAGGCGGCGAGCTTCTCCTGGTCTACGACTACATGCCCAACGGAAGCGTAGATCAGCTTTTATACGAGACCTCCGTCCTCCTCGACTGGCCCAACCGCCTCAAAATCTGTCGGGGCCTGGCGGCGGCACTCCTGTACCTGCACGAGGAATGCCAGTACAAAGTAGTCCACATGGACGTCAAAACCAGCAACGTCATGGTGGATTCCGACTACGAAGCCCGCCTCGGAGACTTCGGCCTGGCGCGCTTCGTGGAGTTCTCCAACTCCGCCACGTCACTCACCACCAGCATCGGCGGCGGCACCATCGGCTACATCGCGCCGGAAAGATCTCTCACCGGGAAAGCCACCCTCGAGTCCGACGTCTTCAGCTACGGTGCCGTGCTCTTAGAAATCGCCTGCGGACGGCGGCCGTTAGACGTTAGTACTAACGGCCCCGATGAGGCCGTTCTGGTGGAGGTGGTTTGGAAGTTGGTGAAAGAGGAGAGATTATTGCAGGCGGCTGATCCGAGCCTAAATGGTGTGTTTGAGCCGGAGGAGATGGAGCGCGTTCTGACCGTTGGATTGCTTTGCTCGAGTCCTGACCCGCTTGAGCGGCCCACTATTCGACAGACCTTGCGCTTTCTCAACTTTGAAGCGCCTCTTCCGGTTTTGCCTCGTGAAAAGGCGATGGATTACCGGGGAAACGGTGTTTCTGGATTCGGAGCGTGGGAACATGGGAAGATTGAGTGGATTCAAGGTAGCGATGGTCGGAAAATTCATGGCGATGAAGAAGAGACGAGTTCCAGTCGTTCTTATGAGGCTTCTCCGGCCGATGTTACGTGTGTTCAGAGCCTCTGTTCTGATCAGCTTTCTGTTAGATAGACATTTTTGAATTCATACGACCGAGAGAATCGAAAAGGTAAATTCTTTCTGTGTTAATGTAATGATATTTTATGACACGTAAAGATGATTCCCATGAGATGTTTCTGATATCATAAAGTGTATCTGTTCTAGAGAACATGCTGCCTTCGGGAACCGGCTATGCAGCCGACTAATTCCCCCGCCCCACGACCATGCCACTACTACATAGAGGGTGGGTTAAAGACAATTATTGAGACAATTGTCTAAATTTGAGATAGAAAAAAAGTTGTCTATTGTTTCTAATACTATTTTTAATTATGTGTCTTTAATTATTGTTTCTTAAAGACAATATAAAATCGGAGTATTTTTTATAGACAATTTCATTTTTGTCTCTCTAGAGACAATAATTCTTTAGTTGTAACTATTGTATGTAGAAAGACAATATGTTTATAAATCTCAACTAGACAATATGAACAAATATATTGAAAAATAAATAATTTATTTTTAATACTTTTTTTAAATGTATTTTTTAACAATCAATGTTTCCAAATAGCAATAATAGAATATTCACTATAATTATTTTTAATATTTTATTCTTGCAAAACACTTAACACAGTAGTATAAAACTAACTTGAGTAGAAATACCATATTTATTGTATTTATTCTCAATGTTGTCTTACAAAATGATTTGGGAGTTTCTCTACAACAAAAGGAACATACCATGGACATAATATTAAGCATTATTGAATATTGACACTAATTTCCCAAACATTTCACACCGATTTCCCAAACACAACAACCTTATAGTTAAGTACTTATAAACTCCTCCACATTTATACATTTCCACCAAGTCCAATGGTGTTGGTGTAGAAGAAAAGTTTCTTGATTTAACTACATATTTTTAAGAAGACAACCATAAGTGTTTCATTTTCAACATGTTGGAGTTGTAGTGTTTTTACCGTGCCATATCTAGAAAGACCACTTGTAGATCCAATTTGCCAACAATGTTTTTCAATCGAACAAGAAGCATCTCATATTTTTCATGTTTCTCTGATAGCCTGAAAGATAAAAAAGGAAGTGTAAGAATATAACATAACTAATCAAATGATGCTGCTCATATATGCAAAACTCGTCAATAGAGAAAACAACTTGTAGAGAACACTACAAAACACACAGATATCTCAAAATGAAATATTGAACAATAATTGTAACTCTTCCAGAAATACCCACTTAATATGCAATATAAATTACTGATATGAATATTAATCAAACACCAAGTAACTAGTGTTGTTACAAATAATGGCTAAAGATCAATGACTCCACTAGGCCTATTGCAACATATATTTAACAATAAAATTATAGATATGATCCTATATAAATCACACCTTGAGTAAACACACTTGAAATTTATATATATATTAGATTGAAATTGGTTTCTAGTAAATTATATTTCAATTCTAGAAACTAATAATATATAGAAACTGATATTGATAAGAATGATGAAAATATTGAAGCGGCTGAGTTGGGCAGTTGTTATGACAGTCAATGTAGACTAAATGGTTATAACAGGGTTGCGAACTAGCTATCTTGCCAAATAATTGATTCATAAATTAACACAAATGGTAATAAAATTGCTTAGATAAAAGGAACTTATTTGACTGTAAATGTTGCTCCATATTTAAAATAGGATTGTCTCAAGGTGTAAAAGATATTGGAAGAGAGGAAGATATGAGTAAGCTTCCTTTTGGTTTTTATTTCATTCCATTTTATTAAATATTTGACATGAGTTATTGCATCCTTTCTCCAAACTGCCTAAAACCCTTATTAAGGGTAAGAAGTGACCTTAAAAATTGTATATCTCCAAAAGTACTTTGCGCAATGGTCTATGATTTGGGTAAACAATGGTTTTTAGTGTATTCTTGAAGCACTGAAGGTGGAAGACTATTTTGTGAAGGTTTACAAGGGTTTTCGTGGTGCCCAAGTAGGACTGTCACAAGGTTTGTAAACAGTCACAACAAATGTATATTCTCTTGCCTCTAAAAGATATAAATGAAGGTTCCAAAGATACAAGGTGATGGAATAAGGTAGTAAACTCCCTCTCCCAAGTATACCTAAATGTCTATGAAATTATTTTAATCTCAGTTTGTGTTGACCTGTTTGTGTTGATCAGTCTTTCATAACAGTGAACAGGATACTGAAAATGGATTCCTGTTTATGACTAAGTTTCCTCATGCAAGGATATGTTGAGAATGTTGAAGGAGTGTATTGGAGTCCCTTTGATCTAAGGGATGATAAAGTTGTAATACCTGTGTTCATTTACTTGTCAATGTGCTGCCAAAACTGAACTACACTAGTCCATAAATTTAGACAACGTTTATATGTCTTGGTATCTTTTATAATGGTTGGTCTTCAATCCTCCTTCAAGTTCATTTTGTGGACAAAATAACTGATATCTTCCCAATATGTTGAAAAATATTCTAAGAATTGTTAATGGATTTATAGGCTCCCATGTGGCTAACATGCTTGTGAAGAAGTATCCACAATATAAGATTGTGGCATTGGACAAGCTAGACTATTGCTCCAATCTGAAGAACCTGAACCCATCCAGGTCATACCCTAATTTTAAGTTTGTGAAGGAGCCATTGGCAGTGCAGATCTAGTGAATTCTCTTCTCATTACAAATAAAATTGACACCATCATGCATTTTGCATCTCAGACCTATGTGGACAATTCCTTTGGCAATAGTGTTGAGTTCTCCAGGAACAACATCTATGATGCTCATGTCCTTATAGAGGCATGCAAGGTCAGTGGAAGGATTACAAGATTCAAACATGTCAGCATTGATCAAGTCTATGGTGAAATAGAAAAGGAAGCCATTGAGGGTAATCATGAGGTTTCTCAGCTTTTGCCCACAAATTCTTACTCTTCAACTAAGGCAGGTGTTGAGATACTGGTCGTGGCCTATGGGAGATCCTATGCACTGCCTATGATTACTACAAGAGGGAACAATGTTTATGGCCCCAATCAATTCCTAGAGAAAATCATACCTAAATTCATTCTTCTTGAAATGCAAGGTGGGTCACTTCCAATCCATGGTGATGGATCCAATATTAGAAGTGGTTTATATTGTGAAGATGTAGCTGAGGCATTTGAAGTTATTTTGTATAAGGGTGAAGTTGGGCATGTTTATAACATTGGTGCTATGAAAGAAAGGAGGGTTCTAGATGTAGCTAAGGATATTTGTAAGCTTTTTTCATTTGATAAAGGGGTTTATTAATTTTTTAGACAATAGACCTTTCAATGACCAAAGGTATTATATGGACTATAAAAAGCTCACGGATCTCAGGTGGTGTGAGAGAACCTAATGGGAAGAAGGGCTATAGAAAAAAATGGAGTGGTACGTCAACCACCCAGACTAGTGGGGTGATGTTTCTAGGGCTCTTTTGCCTCATCCAATAATTCCTACAAAAGGGCATGATGCGGTCGAAATGGCTTTCAAAAATTATGTTCAGGAAAATTATACGGTCACTGCCTCAAAGGGCCTAATTCAAAAGCCTGCCTTAAGTTTTTTTTTATCTATGGACAGACTGACTAGATTGGTGGGCTTCTAGGAAAGATATGTGAGAAACAAGGAATAACATTCGAGTATGAGAGTGGCAGATTGGAGAATCGGTCTCAACTCTAGACGGACATAGAGAACGTTAAGCCTACACATGTGCTAAATGTTGTAGGTGTCACAAGTAGGCCTAATATTGAATGGTGTGAATCTCACAAGCCTGAGATCGTCCAGAAAAATGTGGTAGGTGTCACTTTCGAAGAATAGGCAAATGTACTAGCAGCCCCCTGGTGAAATAATAAGCTGGATGCAACTAAACTAAAGACAAAACTTCCATAGTTGCTGTCAATAAAAGATTCACTTTTCAAATATGTCTTTGAGGCTAACAAGAAGACATGCATGACAAATTGACTCCATAATATGTTGAGCTTTTATCATTTTCCTGATTTCTAATTTCATTCTATAATGTAAGGCTTCCCGATATCTAGTACCACAATCAAAGTGCACCAAGTGAAATAATAGGGTTATTAAATTCAATAGTATATTCCATCCATTAAATTACATACCTAGTTTTTAAATTCAACATTAAATTACATACCTGGTTTTTAAATTCAATATTATATTCCATACATCCTCTTCCTTTGTGTCCTCTTTCTACGAGGCCCTATTCTGATTGCGGGTGTAGTTTGTCCATCATTTGAATACCCTCTTCATTATTCTGGTTCTCATCTTGCTGAAATTCAAGGATGGTTTCTGGTTGAGGTTCTAGAATGATAGGTGAATCATTGTGTGCAACAAACAATTGATCATGTTCCTCTAGCTCCTCTTCATTCTCACCACTTGATGATTTTGATTGTTGGGCTTCCTACACAACACAATTTAACCTACATAAATAAATATTACCAAATTTATAAGGTATAGTGACTCATAAGATACAATCAACTCACAAGTTTGACATGACTTTTTTTATGAAATAGAAAATACTAAAGATGGAAATATTCACTTACCAAGCCACCACGAATGCTATTGTACCCACCAGATCCTAATTTATGTGATTCAATACTTGAAACCCTGGCTTGGGTTTCTTTTGTTGTGTCTCGAAGGTGTCTTTTAGATGGACTCCTCTTGCAAATGGTCAGTAGTTTGGATTATTGTGTACTTTTCTCTTAAATTTGGCATCTTTTATGAGTTCATCCCATGTTGCTTGGTCTATGATCCAAGCTAGACATGGATAACTCAAGTCTTTTGTTAGCTTGGACCACAAATTATCTCATTTAGAATGAATGTATTTATGTGCAATATCCACAATATTTTCCTTATCAAAACTAGGATATCCAAATGTTGTTATAACATCTTTAAAAAGTTCATCTTTCTTAGCATTTCCTTGTTTCCTCCAATCCATTTGAATGGTATTACCAAACAATTCCTTTGCACGATGATAAATAAAGTGAAAGAATTTCATACCTATTTCATCCTTCAAGACATCACCTTCTGTTGAGAGAAAGATTGTCACCTCTTGTGTCCCTTTTGTAGTCAATAAGGAAATTGTCGAAGTCTTAGGAGTTGAGGTAGATTCCCCTATAGGTATATCAATTTCTTTTTCATTTTCTACCTATAGTTACATTAAGAGTGTGAAATTGTTAGAAACCCAACCAAAATATAAAAATATTTTTAGTTTTAAATAAATTTGTCTTAAATATCTAATATGAAACTAAAAAAATGAATTAACAACTAATAAATAATTTGCTGCAAGTAATACACAGCGTCAAGGGAAAATAAAAAATTCCTTCTTGTAGGTAGTTCTACAACCTTTGATTTGTTGCAGGTTGTCCTATAAATACTCGATTCAATTATTAAGTGCTCTTATGTAGCTTACCTTTTACTGAAGCTAAATGAAAACATACACTCACATACATGGGTACAAAATAGGTACTCGCGTGCCACAGCACACACACACAAGGAAATAAAAATCCCCATATAAAATATTATTTACATGAGGCAACTAAATTGTAGGTATGCAAACACACCAAAAATTTAAAACCCAACATCACACATACACCAACACATTGAAATGAGAAGCTTTAAAAGGAACCTGTTTCCATTCAATTCACAGAAAAATGATCCATAGTTAATGTTGTTTTCCTAGCATGTATTACAGTAACTAATGAAGTTTTAACTAGTTCTTATGCTTGGAATTTCTGGAAGATAGGCCAACAAATAGGAAACACTTTCCATTATGATTTTCTTGGCAGTTCAAGCTGTCCAAAACCTAGGTGGGTTTCTCTTTATGACATCGAGTGAAAGTATGCAATGAATCTATAACTCAACATCAATTCCCGTATACATATGATAATGATTTGTGAATTAGATCTTAAAATATGCAATCTCCTTATGATCAATTGGTTTAAAATACAAGGATTTCAAACAAATACAAAAATATAAAATGGTTTATTTAAGACTCATTTTATGATCAATTTTGAGGCTATGGGAGAAGCTAGACTGATCAATACCTGTTCAGGGTGACAGATTCAATAAAACATATTTATTCATAACAATCAATATACTCTAATGGTCAATCTAGAATTATCAACTGTAATAATTCAACCTACAAAGGGATCACACAATATTCCTACTTTTTTCTATAACAGAAGTATTGTTTTTTTTATTTTCAAAGCAAAAAATTCCAATGTTGCTTGAGCAACACTATTAATGAAAATAACACAAGAGCAGAAAATGTGCACTGATGAACATCAAAATGCTTGATTATTTTTCTCAAAAGAATATTTAGTCACAAACTAGGGATGACACACACTAATGATGATTACAATAAGTTGATTACTATTAGAATAACTGAGAGGGGGGTGAATCAGTTATCCAGTGTCCCAAAACAAAATGTATAATCCAAAACAAATTCTTCAATTTCTGCTACTCGGTAAACATAAAATACTTTCACTGTCTGTGCTTTTACTGATTATCAATCTAAAACTTATAGTAGTTACCGATCAAATCTAACATGCATTAATATGCAAAGTATGATAACAAAAAAATATCACAATCAACACATAACACAAGAGATTTAACGTGGAAACCCTGTGAAGGGAAAAACCACCTGGGACTGGCAACCCAAAAATGTTCACTCTTCTGAAGTGAGGTTGGTGAAGACCCAACCCTATTAAAGGTTACAAACACACTCTTAGGTGTGACCTTGTTAGAGGATTTTAAACTAGCAGTTATCATCCAACCAACAATCACTCTAGGGTTGACAGGATAACGATGTTCACTATGAATGAAACATAAAAAGACTTTCTTAGTCCACTCAGTTAAGAGATTTGATTGTGTACAATGGTTAAATATGTAACAGTAGATGATCTGCCTTGATACAACTTCAATTGCAATTTACAAATCAATATTTAGCTCATACAAATCTTTCTGATCAATATATCACTTCAGATTCAACACTATATCAACTTACTGTCCATCAATAATTACTCTTTGTAGCTCGGTAGTTGTTCTGGAGTTTGGTTCTCATTAACTAGTATGATCAGAATGCATAAAAAATTGTTCACACAATAATTCTATAGTATCTTCTTCCTCCGACATAGTTTCAACAATGAAGCCAATGTCTCTTATATAGATGAGTAAATCATTTTCTTTTTGTCCATCAGATTTTACCGCTTAATCTCATTCATTGATTTTGCCGCTTTAACCTTCTTTGGCTAATGTGTCAGTAATACATTTCAATCTTCTCCATTAGATCTTCCTTGAATTATCTTAGCCATCGATCTTCATAACAAACCTTATTTGTTACCTAGATTTCATACACTTTCCAGCTCATCAATCTTATCGAGTAAACTAATCATTTAATTCCTTTATGTTATTCTTGGTTAACAAAGAAATGCATTGGTGAACACAAGCTCAGTTAACACTTCACTTGGTGTACACTACACTCTGTCGGTGTATACTAGAATGCTTCATTTATCGACAACACTGTTTTGTGTCTTTTAGCTCTATTCTTCATCATAGATGAATGCAACATAATAAAGTCAATATCATCAAGTCACAAACTCATCAAAAAGTTACTCAGTGTATTCCTTATCCTCATCTGACATATACATCTTCCTCATGTAGATACTTCTATTCTTCATCTCTTTCACCTTTCTTCAGATGTTTCAGTATAGTAACTTACAAGATAAATACTGTCAAGCTAGTTGACATCAATGATAACATAATATTGATTTAATCATCTTACATATCTAATCTGTAGCTCCTCAGTGATCTTTAATCATAGATTCTTCATTCAGGTTCTAAATCAGTTGTAGTTCATCAATCTCTCCCTTTGGCATTGATGGCAACTCAAGTAATATGAAGTGTACCATACACATACCAAACATGTATTCTACAATTCTGTGAACAAATGTTGTACAAGATCTCCCTAGCTTAATATGTTTAATCAGTACATTACTAACATCATTATAAAATACAACTTTGTCATTATGTAGATATGATCTTTTCAACTCTCAGGTTCCTGCTTCTGTTCTCTATAACTGATCTTCAATGTTCTATTCCTTTCAGATTATCTCTCCCTTAGATTTTTCTTATTGGTGCATCTTTTCTTTCATATTATTTATCTCTCCCTTTGACAACAATGCCAAAGAAACAAATAAATAATCAACTTTGTAGTAGCTAAGTAACCCTTTGTTGTCCAATACAATCTCTATATCTCTATATACTGATATCCCAATCTGTTTCAGTTCTTCAAACTTAATCACAACCTTGAACATTATCCAAAGTGTGAACTATGCTACATCAACATGTGTGATCTTCTGATAAGATTACGCTGGTGCAACATCAAGATCACATTAGTGACCGGTAGATAGGGGACGGACCCCAAGTTTATTCCTCAAGTATTCAAATGTGTCCTTCGGTAGAGGCTTTGTAAAGATATCTACAAGTTGTTCTTTAGATGTAAAAAATTCTAACTTCACTTGCTTCTCTTGCACTTGTTCTCTTAAGTAGTGATACTTAATTGATATATGCTTTGTCTTAGAGTGCATCACTAGATTCTTTGAAATATTATTAGCACTAGTGTTGTCACAATATATAATCACAGGGTCAGTGATTACCTCATTCATTCCTTCCAACACTTGCTTAATATATGAAATGTTTGAGCAATTAGTAGCAGTAGCAACATACTCTGCTTCAGCTATAGACTGAGAAATACAAGCCTAATTTTTACTTGTCTAGGTTACAAGTCTTTCACCGAAGAAGAATGCTCCTCTGGTGGTGCTTTTTCTGTCATCCACATTTCCAGCCCAATCAACATTGATATAGACCTTTAGTTAAAACTTACCTTCCTTAGGATGCCATAATCCATAATCTACTATCTTTTTCAGGTATCTTAAGATTCTTTTAGTAGCAATCATGTGTGATTCTCTAGGGTTAGCAGAAAATCTAGCAACTATTCCCACAACATGTGCTATATCTAGTATACTGTGAACTACATACATTAGCTTACCAATCATGGATTGGTAAAGTGTCTGGTTTACCTCTGTAGTTTCATCTTCCTTTGTCAGTTTACATCCAGTAGCCATTGGTCTTCCCACAAGTTTAGCATCTTCCATGCCAAATGTCTTCAAGACTTCCTTTATGTATTTAGATTGTGTGATGAATATCTCATCACTCTGTTGACTCACTTGTAGTCCTAGAAAGAATTTAATCTCTCTGAACATAGACATCTCAAACTCTTTTCTCATCTCATTAGGAAAATATTTACATACATGATCTTGACCTCCAAAAATAATATCATCAACAAATATCTCAGCAATAATAGTAGTGTCATCAGTATCACCTTTCATGTACAAATTGTTGTTCTCACTAGTTCTAACAAATCCAATACTTAACAAGTAAGTATGCGGCCTTTCATACTAGGCTCTCGATGCTTGCTTCAAACCATGTAAACCTTTATGTAATCTACATACCATGTCTTTGTTGTCTGGATCAATGAATCCTTCAGGTTGTTCTATGTAGACCTCTTCTTGAAGTATACCATTCAGAAATGCCGACTTCACATCCATTTGATAAACTTTAAATTTCTTGTGTGCAACATATGCAAGTAGCATTCTAAATCCTTCCAATCTAGCAACAGATGCAAATGTCTCACCATAGTCAATGCCTTCTTCCTGTGCATATCCCTTGCATACCAATCTAGCTTTATTTCTTGTCACCTCACCATTTTCATTCAGTTTATTCCTGAATATCCACTTAATACTGATCACATTCTTATCTTTAGGTCGGGGTACTAAGAACCAGGATTTGTTCTTCTTTATTTTTTCTATTCCCTCTTTCATTGCATTAACCCATTCCTCATTCTCTAGTGCAACTTTCACATTTTTTGGTTCAAATTCACAAACTAGACATGTACCTTGTCTTGCTTTGCTTCTTGTCTGCATGTCAGCTTGTCTGTCTCCAATAATTTATGTCTCAGGATGATATCTCCTAAAAAAAATAGCTAGTATTCAGTTTCTTCTTTCTTGTTCATCCTATTTAGGTTCATGTGCTTGCTCGGTAGCTCCATCTTGTTCGTGGGTTTCCCTTTCCTGCTAATCGGTTATCACAAGTTGCAACTTCGGTAGATAATCAGGATGTTCAATGTAAGTGAATCTACCATAGTCTTTTAGTTCCTTTCTACTTTTCTCTATGTTCTTATCATCAAACTCATCAACACGGACATTAGTACTTTCAATTATCTTATTTGTAACCTTATTCAGACATTTATATGCTTTAATCTTAGTAGAATATCCAAAGAATATTCCTTCATCACCTTTAGAATCAAATTTCCCATTTCTCTCATCTTTCAGAATAAAACATTTACTTCCAAAAATCTTGAAATAACTTACAGTAGGTTTTTGTCCAAACCATACCTCATAGGGTGTCCAGTTGGTGTCCTTCTTCAGTTGTACTGAGTTAAGAACATATACAACTGTCTTGATAGCTTCCCTCCAGTATGTCTGAGAAATATTCTTTTGAAGCATTAGTGTTCTTGCATAGTCAATTATTGACCTGTTCCTTCTTTCAACAATCCCATTCTGCTGAGGTGTTCTCGGTGCAAAGACATGTCTTTTGATACCATGCTCATTACAAAAATTAGTAAATTCATCAAAGATAAATTCACCTCCTCTATTAGATCTTAAGTATTTTAATTCTTTTCTAGTCTCTTTTTCTACCTTTTCCAAGTATACAACTTAAACATCTTAAATGGTTCAAATTTTTATTTTAAGAACATAACTATCATTAGTCTAGTATAGTCATCAACAAAAACAATAAAGTATCTATCACCATAATAACTCTGAGTTCTCATAGGACCACATATATTGGTATGAACCAACTCAAGTATCTTCTTTGTTGAGTAGTCTTTTCTTTTAAAACTAGACTTAGTCATCTTACCTTTCTGACATTCATGACACATAGCATGATTAGGTTTTGACAAGTTAGGCAACCCTCTAACTCTTTTTTCCTTACTAATCTTGATCATGTTATCAAAGTTCACATGGCATAACCTTTTATGCCACAACCATACATCTTCATCCTTCATTAATAAACAAGAAGACTGATCAATATCAAGATAAAATAGATTACCTCTGGATTGTGTACTGGTTCTGACAAGTCTTCCTCCATCATCATAGATTTTTACCTTTTTCTCTCAAAAGCAAGTCGGTGGCCTAAATTATTCAGCTGTGCCACACTTAACAAATTATAGTTTAGTCCATCTACCCAATATGCATTTTCATATTTTATTCTATCATTAATCATCAATGAACCTTTACCTCTTACCATACAGGGTGCATCATTTCCCATCCTAACATATCCTCCATTGTATTCATCAAGTAGCTCAAATTTCTCTACATCACCAGTCATAGGATGTGTACAACCACTGTCTATGATCCATGTATCATTTATGCTTACTTTAGAGATAAGTGCTATTTCTTCATGTTTCTCTTCTTTCTCTAAGTCATATTTCATACCAACAAATACTACTTCTACATCATCATCAGTATCAGATTTAGATTCAATATCTTCGGCTATGTAACATACCTTTTTCCCTTTGTCATAGCTATCTTGGTTATCTCTGTTGTTGTGTCGGTAGCCTCTGTTGACTCTTCTCCCATAGCTTCCTTCACATCGGTCTTTGGATCTATCATCATCTTTATTTAGACATCTAGTAGCGATGTGGCCAACTACTTTACAATTAAAGCATGCCAAAGGTAGCTTGCCTCTATACCTTCCTTTACCTTTGGGTAACCTTCTGGCCATAAGAGCTTCAAGCTCATCAAGTTCATCATCGGTATTATTATCACTATCATTATTCTTATTATTCCTACTACTACACTTACCAATCTTCAAAGAAGACATGAAAGAGGATTCAACAAAAGGTACAACATTGTTGTCAAATTTATTCAATTCAAAGGTTGTAAGCTTACCAATCAGTGTGTCAAGAGTAAGGTTGGATGTAGCTCTTGTTTCATGAATTGCAGAGATCCTGATTGCATAAACTAGCAGTAAAGTTTTGAGAATATTGCTTATCACTATTTCATCCTCAATAATTCCATCTGATGCTCTAATAGCATGTACTACCTCTTTTAGTCTATTTGAGTATTGCACAATGTTCTCACCTTCTTTCATCTTCATATCGTCAAATCGACCTCTTAGGCTTTTTGCTCTGGCTCTTTTAACATTCAAATCTCCATTGTATATTAGAGTCAGTTTATCCCACATGGCTTTGGCAATAGTGCATCCCTTAATGTCTTCAAATTCAGCATCGGTACAGGCAGCAACAAGTTCCATCATAGTAATATTGTGTTCATGCCTATCTTTCAGTTGATCAAGGGTTAAGGGACCTAGTGTCGGTTCAATGTAGCCATTCTTCATCAGTTCTAGTGCAGAATTCCCAATTCCAGATATGTGCAACATCATCTGGTTTTGCCATACTATGAAGTTCTCTTTGTTCAGCTTTGGCACTTCCCTCTTATACATCTTGAGATCTTTGTGCTGGAGTCCTTAAAACTCTGTTCTAAGCAACCATAGCTTTGATACCAATTGTTAGAATAACTAAGAGGGGGGTGAATCAGTTATCCAGTGTCCCAAAACAAAATGTATAATCCAAAACAAAATCTTCAATTTCTGCTACTTGGTAAACATAAAATACTTTCGTTGTCTATGCTTTTACCGATTATCAATCTATAACTTATAGTAGTTACTGGCAATTATCGTCCAACCAATAGTCACTCTAGGGTTGATGGGATAATGATGTTCACTCTATAAATGAAACATAAAAAGACTTTCTTAGTACACTCGATTAAGAGATTTGACTATGTACAATGGTTAAATATGTAACAATAGATGATCTTCCTTGATACAACTTCAATTGTAGTTTACAGATCAATATTTAGCTCATACAAATCTTTCTGATCAATATATCACTTCAGATTCAACACTATATCAACTTACTGTCCGTCGGTAATTACTCTCTATAGCTCAGTAGTTGTTCTATAGTTTGGTTCTCACTAACCAATATGATCAGAATGCATGAAAACTTGTTCACGCGATAATTCTGCAGTATCTTCTTCCTCTGACATAGTTTCAACAATGAAACCAATGTCTCTTATATAGACAAGTAAATCATTTTCTTTTTGTCCATCAGATTTTTCTGCTTAATCTCATTCATTGATTTTGCCACTTTAACCTTCTTTGACTGATGTGTCAGTAACACATTTCAATTTTCTCCATTAGATCTTCCTTGAATTATGTTAACCGTCGATCTTCGTAACAAACCTTATTTGTTACCTAGATTTCATACACTTTCCAGCTCATCAATCTTATCAGCTAAACTAATCATTTAATTCCTTTATGTTCTTCTCAGTTAACAAATAAATACATTGGTGAACACAAGTTTGGTTAACACTACACTCGGTATACACTACACTCCGTCAGTGTATGCAGGAATGCTTCATTTACCAACAACACTGCTTTGTGTCTTTTAGCTCTATTCTTCATCATAGATGAATGAAACATAATAAAGTAAATATCATCAAGTCACAAACTCATCAACAAGTTACTCAGTGTATTCCTTATCCTCATCTGACATATACATCTTCCTCATGTAGATACTTTTGTTCTTCATCTCTTTCACCTTTCTTCAGATGTTTCAGTATAGTAACTTACAAGATAAGTACTGTCAAGCTAATTGACATGTATGTCAACATTATATTGATTTAATCATCTTACATATCTAATGAGAAAATCCTTAGTGATCTTTAATCAAATATTCTTCATTCAGGTTCTAAATCAATTGTAGTTCATCATATTACAATAAGCTGACATATATCTCTATTTAGACAACCTAATAGCAATTATGATTATAATAAGTTGACACCTATCTCTATTCAGACAACCTAAGCTAGAACCTAGTTCATCCAATCCTGTATCTGATGTTTTTGGCTTGCCTTCTTTAGTAATCAACGAAACCTTTAGCAAGAAACAAATCTCACATTCTTCTTCTTGTGCTTTGCTCTAACAGACATATTCCAATCCTATGTCCTCTTGATGGGCACTCTAATAGACATTTTTAGTGATTTTATTGTTCCCCTATTACACTTTGAGCTAGATAAATGATATGATGCAAACCAATCCCTCCTTCACCCTTAGCTTAATTTATCTTCAACATATTAGGTCCTACTTATCAATATTCACTCTTGTTGTAATTAATTACGTAGTCTAGCAGTCTTCGGTAGATTAATAGTCTAGTAGATTTTAGTAGACTAATTTATTCAAATACCTTAAGAGGGCACTATTGTAGTCTGGATTATAATTCTCAAATTTGTGTACTAAAACTTGAATATCAATTCTTTTTGTAGCATTGACAAAGTATAGGTAAGTGCATTATTCAAAATTTGTAACTATTTGATTGATTGTACACTTTTTAGTTAATTCTTCCAGGGCTTGAGAAGGCAATTGCTAAGGAAGGAGTGAAAAAACCTAAGATGCTCCCTAAGGAATTTACCCCACTTATTGATGTGGCTAGATTTTTGTCACCAAGTCAATTGAACCTCATTTAGCATGCTCCTTTCTGATTGAGTCAATTTACAATAGCAGGTTGCTTTCACCTTCTGTTATTGATAGTTAGTCATAAAAAATCCTTTACCAGACAAGATTAATCTGTATACATGTAAAAAAACATCCTTAAAGCATCGTGGATGAAATCGGCTTATTCTATTCAAATATTATTGGTTAATTTTTCTTAAAATGCTTACATATCGTTTCCTTATGTAAATGACGCAAATTTGATTACAATTTTTGAGAAAACTTGGCAAGGACATTTTTTGTTTTAGTAGATAACAATAAAGGCTTACATTTATATGGTACATGCATTTCATTCTTGGGTACTTATCCAATTGCAATTCCTCTTTTGTAGCAGTGTTTCTTGGGAACTCAGAGAATAATGGTAGGATATTTATTGCTTAACTCTAGGATTTAAAATTGATCTGCTAAAATTGCAATCTTTCATGATGCAATCCATAAAATCCATTATATGAGACCAAGATTCACATACTATCCATTCAGGAGTAGATTGGTTCTAGTCTTAAATCCCTGTCATCATGATATTTATCCTTATGATCCTCAGTCCTAGGTGATATTAGCTTAGGCCCTTGAAAAATAGTGTTTGGTTTCATTTATATTTATGGTTTCATTTTTTATCAAAGAAGATAGACTCACACCAGTAATAAATGACTTCTCAAAAGGATAATAATAGTGCTGAAGATGGAAATCACAAGATTGAGGGCTTCTCCAAGAAAAGAAAGGCGCCCTCCCATCAGAGTTAATATTATGCACCCTTCTTGAATAGAACAAAATGAATCTCATTGAAGAAGTCTTTCAATAAGGTGGGATATTTATGAGATTTAAGGCATTGGCTTGAGTTCCAACCAAAAAGGAGGTAGATTGGATAGAAAGTCTTCCATAGTTGATTTTGGTTTTTAAATGCGGATGAGATCTTTATGAGATTACATATTTAGTTTGATCGATTTGATGGTGTATTTTTGAAGCATATAAAAGAGTTTATTTGTTTGGTCAGTGCCTAAAAGGAAGCTGGTTCTTCACTCTCTCCTGAGAAGAGAGAGTATATAAGGCCTGAAGAAACTTTACTCAATATAGAAAAATCATGTAATATTGAAGTTATGGGACAAGTAAACCTTATAATTAACTTCAATAACATGTATATATAGGCTAGACATTCAAATGAATAAATAAAATCACATTCAAATCAATCAAATTAGTCACAAAGTTAGACGTAGCTAGACTATGAAATCAATGAATTAGAAAAGAGTAATAAATTAATACTTTGAAATAATCTTACCTGTTCATCTGAAGTAAGCCCTTCACTTCCCAACAATTTCCTCTCTCATAACTTAATTTGTTAAGTATTTCTTTCCTATATTCAACATTTTCAATAGTATCTGGTAGTAGCCTTAATGTTCTAGATTGTGATTCTATAAGATTCCTTAAGACAACATGTTCAAGTGGTGGTGGGAGAATTCTAACTGAACCCATACTTGATGAATTATTCATTAATTGCATTGTACTCCTAACATGAGCATGCATGTCCATTTCAACATAGATACTAGGACAATCCATATTTGATTTAGAAGGCATATTATGAGGTATTTCACTTGATGCCCCTCTCTTGGGATAGGTGTATCCAGTCTAGATGTAGAGGGAATAGTCTTCTTGAGATATCCTGCAAGGCACGAACATAAATCTTTAAGTGGTATAATATGGTAAATAACATAATCAAACCCACACAAGAATATGATTGAATCTTAACTTTTGTATTATATTGGGTGTATCGGATGGCATAATTGGATCTTGCATGCTTGGTGGAGTTACTATAGGATGTTGTATAGGTGTATCTAGTCTAGATGTAGAGGGCATGACACATCTTCTTGAAATATCCTACAAAGCACAAATATAAATCTTTAAGTGGTATAATATGGTAAATAACATAATCAAGCATATGATTGAATCTTACCTTTTGCATTATATTGGGTGTATCAGATGGCATAATTGGATCTTGCATGCTTGGTGGAGTTACTATAGGATTCCCTATAGGTGTATCTAGTCTAGATGTAGAGGGCATGACACGCCTTCTTGAATTATCCTCAAAAGCACAAATATAAATCTTTAAGTGGTATAATATGGTAAATAACATAATCAAACCCACACAAGCATATGATTGAATCTTACCTTTTGCCTAATATTGGGTGTATCAGATGGCATAATTGGATCGTGCATGCTTGGTGGAGTTACTATAGGATTCCCTATAGGTGTATCCAGTCTAGATGTAGAGGGCATAACACATCTTCTTGAAATATCCTGCAAGACACAAATATAAATCTTTAAGTGGTATAATATGGTAAATAACATAATCAAACCCACACAAGCATATGATGGAATCTTACCTTTTGCATTATATTGGGTGTATAAGATGGAATAATTGGATCTTGCATCCTTGGTGGAGTTACTAAAGGATTCCCTATAGGTGTATCCAGTCTAGATGTAAAGGGAATAACATGTCTTCTTGAAATATCCTACAATGCACAAATATCTTGCATGCTTGGTGGAGTTACTATAGAAATGTCATATTAAAAAAAATAAAAAGATGAAATAAGTAATTAAATGCACAAAAAACTACATCAAATATTACCACTAGCATAGTATGAGATGTACTAAAAGATGTAGCAGTGGTTGGAACAAACTTGGAGATGGCCTGCATTTCACAAATACAAATTAACATAATATAAGACAAAATATAAGATAATTAAACCTATAAAAGATAATATTCAAACCTCTTGCACCATCCTAGTAAAGTTTTCCCCTTGTCTCTTCCTTAGCATTTCAACTAGACCATTTAAGATCAATGGATCCCCCATAGTATAATTGGGAGCACCCATAGGCTCATCCTAGAAGAAACACATAATGACATAAAATGAAAAAATATTTTAAACTTGAGACTGGTACATTTCTAATGTTGAAGAATATCTCACTAGTTATCTTTGTTCTTGCTCATCTTAATAGAGTTTTAGGTACGAGTATTAACTACCTCATGTTTAGTTTTGTTGTTCTACACTAGTCATTTTGAAAGCAACATCCCCTCAAGGAGAATCTAGACTCTTCATTTGGACAACCTACTATCAGACACCTCCCTTTTTCATTAATCTTCAAATTTTGTAGCAGCATTAAATTCTATTATCATCCAACTTGACTTGTAATTATATAAGCATAGATAAAGCACAAACATATAAAATGAAGTTGTGTTTTCACAGTAAGTAGATAGTTATTACAAGCCAAAATTTAAAGCCAAAACTAAGTATTACAAGCCATAGAAGTAAGAATCTGTAAAAAACTAGACTTCTTGCGGTTAATCAGGAATAAGAAATAGAGATTTCATTGATGTTACAAACATCCACTAACAAACACTCATAACATTCAAATTACTTACTTTCCATTGCATGTTGTATACAATTTAAAAATATTGTATTGAATCCTCAAAACCATCTTAAAGTGAACATATTAATGAAACATTTTCATCCTCACATGAAATTTCCTCACCTTCAAATATAGGTAAATCAAAATAACTAAATTCATCATCTTCATGGACTTTGTTAGGCCATTTTCCTATCAATGCAAAAATTCTTTGAAAATGACCTGTTCCCTACAAATGTTTTGAAGTAATGCTTTGTTAAGTTGTCCTGCCATGCCTGCGATCACAATTTTATCTTGTGATGAAAATCTATGATGTTTTATGGTGTGCGCTCTTAGCCCTATGTTCTTCATGATGTCAACTAGCTCCAGCTCTGATCACATTTCCTAATTCGCAAAACCCAGGGAGTTATTCAAATTTTAAGGTTTGCAGGAAATAGTTTCAGAATATGCCTAAGTGTCAAAAACCCATAATGTTTTTGGCTTCCCATGATGTTTTTGGTTTCCCTGCTACTTTTTGGTCTGCATGAAAACCTTGGTTGTTTTTGACTCGCACTTATCATCCCTGCTACTGGGACCAGTTGATGGTTTGAATAAGGCAAAATACCCTGGATGTTTTCAACCTTGCATTTCTTCTCTTATGCTGGCACTCCTTGTTCGTCGGTCTTAACTACGCAAGTGCGATGGTTGGTGGGGCCAAATTCTTCAAGCGACATACTAGGAGGATGAGGTGGCAGTTTCATGGCCTTTTTGCATGATTGCAAGGGCCATCTTTCAGCCATGCGATCATGCAACAAGGGTGCCACATTGTGCTAGGGCCTAGTGGCAGGTGGTGATGTGGCAGTTCGTCAGTGGGCCTGAGAGATTCAGAGGGGAGGACAGCGTGGTAGATCTAGTGGTTGGTTCATGATCTCATGGGAGGTGTTAGACCCATGCGATCATGCACCTACTATTTGATTTTGAAGGCTTGTAAAGGTGGGTCCTATGGCAGAGATGACTTGACGGTTGCAACGAATGGTGGTGTTACATGTGGCATATGGTGGGTCTAGGTTTAAGGTGTGGCAATTGTTGGCAAGGCTGGGGCATGGTAAGTAATGATTTATCACATGATCTCATAGCCTTTTATAGAGCTATGCGATCTTGTGACTAAATGCCAAACTTAGTGGTGGCAGTTTTGTTAAAGGGATGCCGACAATTTGTCACATGCTCACATGAGCCAGTTTCATGCTATGTGAACATGCGACAACTATTGTAGATGTCACGGTTGTGGAGTTATGAAACAAGTCTTGCCGACATGCTCAGTTTGGATTGGTCACTGACTGGTGGTGGGGCCAAGGACTTCTGAGTGGGTTTGTGATCACAATTGCGTGACTAAAGATGAAGTTTAAGTCGTGAAGCCCGGGAAAGATATGAAGATCTATGGTCAGGACTTAAAGTTGGTCTTAGTTTGAATATGGGCCACTAATTCCCTGCAGGCACCAAGATATGACCATTGTCTTTCAATTTTAAACTTGTAGATGGTTTTTGCGACAAAAAGTACCAAGATTTATGGCTTTCACGGTGGTTTTTGACTGGTTTAATGGTGGTAGGTGTTGCAGTCTAGTCCGAGGGTCTCAGTGGTCAATGGCATGATGTTTTTGTACCCAGTGGAGAATGTTGGCAGTGTGTCGCATGTTCACATAGCCCTTTTCCTGGCTATGCGATCATGCGACAACCATTATTTTGTAGGGTTTTCAAGTAGTGAACCATGTGCGATGAAGGGGGTTGCTCAGAATTAATTTTTACAGGACAGTAGCAGTTGCGAAGTTGATGTGAAGGACTATTTTGTTGCTCAAGGTGTGTTTGCAGATGGCTGATTAGACTAGTTCTCTTGGCAATTCCTTGATGTCCTGTACTGATCTCACAATTTCTCATGATTATAGATCATTCTTGGATCAAATTATCCAGGTTGTTTGGTTTTTCGCCCAATGTACTAAATTTTTGACTGGTTAAGTTGTTCTATTGGGTGAAACCTTAGCCCTACCCTAGCTGTTTGAAGCCTATTGCATCCTATTTGGGATTCCAAGGCAGTGAGTGGTATATATTGTAGCATTTTTGACTTAATGCGGGGGTTCCAAGATTCCTTTTTGGGTCCCCGGTTGCAGATTCATGTACATTTGAGGAAAGAGAAACTAGATTTTGGGCTTGCTTCCTATCTTAGTGTTGCTTTGATTGTATATTGATTCTGAATATGTTAATGATAATGCTATTGGGTTCTAATCCTGCATTTGTGTATGTCTTCTTGTCCTAGTTCTAAGCTCATATATGTTAATTTCACAAAGTGGGTTAGCATATGGTGAACAAAGAGCATTTTGAAGTCATCTCTAAGTTCCTAAAAAAGTTAGGATTAAAGTCTTTTGGGTGAGTTCAGTGAGTTTACAACCAAATAAGAATTTGATGTTCTAAGTGCTTGAGGGAGAGTGGTAATAGGAAAAGCACTTATCTTGAGCCTAAGAGTGTTTGATTTAAGATCTTGAGCTGATATATGCAATTGGGTGACTCTCTGCCCTAGGTTAAGGCACTGGCCTATTCTCTGGAAGCTTTTCATGGTCTTCAACCACACACACACACACACACACAAATTAAATGATTATACCTTCAGTTAGTTTGTAAAAGACCTATTTGAATATCTATTTGGTGACTCCTTTAGAGAAGTGAGTCAAGGGTACACCCACCCAAGCTTAAGGCTTAAATTGAAGAAGGATCTCATTGTTGACCCTTGTCAGTTGGCCTTCTTCCTTGTGGACTTTGGAGTGGTGATAGAGTCAAAATTTTATTTAAATTATCCATCAAAGTGTAAATCTGCAAGTTGAAGATCAAAGGGAATAATCCACAACCAACAAAATGGCAACTCTACTGGGGAAGAAGTAAAAGACAACAAGTTTTTTTTGCTTGGTTGGATCATCCTAGAGTCGGGTTAAAAGATCATAGAGTCTAATATAAAAATACATTTGTAATATTTTCTCACTAAGTGTTGAGTGGTGACTCTAAGTCTCTGTTTGGTCAGTTTTTTATAACAAGTGTGATATATTTGAAGTCCTGACAAGTAGTTATCCTGTGAGGTTGTCTTGTGATTGTTGGTTTTGAAGAAGATTCAGAGTTGAAGAGGTTCTTAGCTGATTTAGATTTGTCCTTTGTAAAGAGGTGGCAGCTCTACCAAAGTTTGAAAGGAGGTTTGGAGGAGACTTCAGATCAATATTTTGTAGCATTCACAACATCTCCAAGTAATCCTATTTCATTAAGCAAGAACAGTCCCTAATTGGGTGAATGAGTCACTAATGAAAAGGGAAGTTAGTCTTGAAGGTTTGATCATATTTCTGGATAAAAGTTTTAGTTTTGTAATGAATATCAGAAATATGTTGAGGTTTAATAAAGTCATTGGTTGCATGAGTTTGAACAAAAGTATTGTCATGAGAACAAGTTGTATTGTTTTGTCAATACATTAAAATGGAGTTTCCAGCTTTGATAGATCAGGATGATGTTTCTAGGTCTAGATGTTATCAGTTAGACCTTAGAAATGTTGATAGAGAAAGAGACATTTATCTAATAAGTCAAAAAATCTAACAAACTTGTACAAAGATTTTAAGATGTGCAATAGGGGAATGGAAAGAAGGGTCATCCCACTCATACTATAAGAAATTTCTTATAGCTTGTGATAAACTTCTTATGGGTATTAAGCTTCAAGATTTCCAGTATACTAAAATGTTTTTAGTGCTTAGTATGCCTAAATCAGTCGGTTGGACTGCCTCTATTAGAAATGTAGCACTAGAAAAAGTTAAGAAATGGATGGATTCATTTAAGAATGATGAATCTTGTGATGCTGGTGCTAATGATGGAACTTGTGATTATAAAGAAATAGAAGAGGAATCTATCGTTGATGATAGTCCCTACTATGAATACTTTACACAAGATGTTGTGTGACAATATTTTTTACCCCCTGTCTTAGATGAGGATGATATATGCAACACTAGTAGAGAGAATGATGAAGATAGTGATGCTAAGGTGCCTTCATATGAGTCAGATGCGACATGGGAAGAAGAAAGTAATAATGAAAGTGAACTTTCATTTGGAAGTGAAGGTATGAATTCTTTCTCTGAATCTGAAGATGAAAATGCATCTCAGTTTTTGCATTGTACAAATCGGTTTGAATATGGTAATGATGACTGTGAATCTTCATATGGTTCTGATTTTTCTTCATATGCTGAGGGTCTCCACGAAAATAAAATGGATAGTGAGTTTAAGGTGTTTACCAATGCCTTATATGATGAGGATTCTGGTGATGATCAACCCATTTTTTGTCACAATGATCAAAGAGGAATGTTACATGGAATTATCAATCCATTGTTTAAAGAGGACATGGAGGTTACAGATTCAGGTGAACCAGATATAAATGATGGCATACTATCTTCTTGCTGTGAGAAATTAGAATATTTTTCTTCCATGTACGACAAAGTTTTAAATGACGATGTTGCATCTTATGAGTATGGTGATATGTGTGCTAGTGTGGACTTAGTTTTTCAAGAGCCTAGGGTCAGTGGTTCTTGTTTACATTCTGATGCTGGAAAATGTGGTAAGTCTGAAGGGGCTTTCTCAGATTTACAAATAACTAATAAGTCATTAGCTGGCAATACTTGTTCCCTTTTAGAAGATGTTGATGTAATTTGTGATCAGCAAGATGTTCCCAACTTCATGCAATCAGATTTTTTGTTTTGAGAGGTCCTACCTTAGTTTGCAAAGTGAAGAGATAGAACTAGTTTATTCCTTTTTGTAGACTAATGAGCAATTTGTTAATGTTTCCAGACATGGGATTGAGAAGCAGTGTTTTATTTTTCAGCAAGTCAGTGATAATGAAGAGTGTGATGTTTCAATGTCACAAAGTGATCAGTATTCATGGCAGTTTAGTGACACTGTCTCCCCAGATGATGGTGAGTATGATGGTCATTTTTTATATGGTGTGTTGAGAGTGAATCATAATGTTTTTGACAAGTTGGATGAAAAATGTAATCCCAGTTTTCCTCCGCTGAATGGAGATGAGAATTTTTTATTTAATAGAGGAAAACACTGATCATAGTTTTTGGGGCCTTGAGCCTTTTTGTAAATATTGTAAATCTTTGTATATTTTTCCCTTTCCTATCTCCTCGGTGTGTTCCATATGTTTTTTGAGGTCTCTGTGTCATTTTGTCCTATAGGTGGTCTGCTTTTCCTAGAGATCTAAATTCTTGCCATGCCTGCAAGAGGCATGCATCCCCAACTGGAGCCACTGTTAGAAAATTTTCCTGTCAATGCAATAATTCTTTTAAAATGGCCTGTTCCCTGCAAATGTTTTGAAGTAATGCTTTGTTAAGTTGTCCTACCATGCCTGTGATCACAATTTTATCTTGCGATGAAAATCTATGATGTTTCATGGTGTACACTCTTAGCCCTGTGTTCTTCATGATGTCACCTAGCTCCAGCTCTGATCACATCTCCTAATTCGGAAAACCCAGGGAGTTATTCAAATTTTAAGGTTTGCAGGAAATAGTTTCAGAATATGCCTAAGTGTCGAAAACCCACAATGTTTTTGGCTTCCCATGATGTTCTCGGTTTCCCTGCTACTTTTTGGTCTACATGAAAACCTTGGTTGTTTTCGACTCGCACTTATCATCCCCACTGCTGGGACTAGTTGATGGTTTGAATAAGGTAGAATACCTTGGATGTTTTCGACCTCGCATTTCTTCTCTTTTGCCGACACTCCTTGTTCGTCGGTCTTAACTGTGCAAGTGCAATGGTTGGTGGGGCCAGATTCTTCAAGCGACAGACTGGGAGGATGAGGTGGCAGTTTCATGGCCTTGTCACATGATTGCAAGGGCCATCTTTCGGCCATGCGATCATGTGACAAGTGTATCACGTTGTGCTGGGGCCCAGTGGCAGGTGGTGATGTGGTAGTTCGTCAGTGGGCCTGAGAGATTCAAAGGGGAGGATAGCGTGGTAGATCTAGTGGTTGTTGCATGATCTCATGGGAGGTGTTAGACCCATGCGATCATGCGTCCATCGTTCGATTTAAAAGGCTTGTAAAGGTGGGTCCTATGGCAGAGATGACTCAGTGGTTGTAGTGAATGGTGGTGTGACATGTGGCATATGGCAAGCCTAGGTTTAAGGCGTGGTAGTTGTTGGCAGGGCTGAGGTGTGGTAAGTAATGATTTATCACATGATCTCATAGCCTTTTTCAAGGCTATGTGATCTTGTGACTAACCGCCAGACTTAGCGGTGGTAATTTTTTTAAAGGGATGCAGACAGTTTGTCACATGTTCGCATGAGCCAGTTTCATGCTATGCGAACATCTAACAACTATTATGGATGTCACGCTTGCAGAGTTATGAAACAAGTCTTGCTGACGTGCTTAGTTTTGATTGGTCGTTGCCTGGTGGTGGGGCCGAGGACTTCTGAGTGGGTTTGTGATCGCAGTTGGGTGACTAAAGATGAAGGTTAAGTCGCGAAGCTTGGGAAAGATAAGAAGATCTATGGTCAGGACTTAAATTTGGTCTTAGTTTCAATATTGGCCACTGATTCCCTGCAGGCACCAAGATATGACCATTGTCTTTCAATTTTAAACTTGCAGAGGGTTTTTGTGATAGAAAGTACCAAGATTTATGGCTTTTGCAGTGGTTTTTGATTGGTTTAATGGCAGTAGGTGTTGCAATCTGATCTGAGGGTCTGAGTGGTCAATGGCATGATGTTTTTGTACCTAGTGGAGAATGTTGGCGGTGTGTTGCATGTTCGCATAGCCCTTTTCTTGGCTTTGTGATCATGCGACAACCATTATTTTGTAGGGTTTTCAAGTAGTGAACCATTTGAGATGAAGGGGGTTGCTCATAATTAATTTTTGCAAGACAGTAGCAGTTGCGAAGTTGATGTGAAGGACTATTTTGTTGCTCAAGGTGTGTTTGTAGATGGCTGATTAGACTGGTTCTCATGGCAATTCCTTGATGTCTTGTACTGAGCTCATAATTTCTCATGATTACAGATCATTCTTGGATCTAATTATCTAGGTTGTTTGGTTTTTCACCCAATGTAATTAAATTTTGATTGGTTAAGTTGTTCTATTGGGTGAAACCTTAGCCCTACCCTAGCTGTCTACAGCCTATTGCATCCTGTTTGGGATTCCAAGGCAGTGAGTGGTATATATTGTTGCATTTTTTACTTAATGCGGGGGTTCCAAGTGTTAGGCCATTTTCTTGTTATAGCAAAAATCCTTCATAAATGGCCTTTTTCCCTATAATCTTTTTTATGTTGTCTCTACCCAGCTTACAGTCATAGTTTTAACTTGCAAAGGAATCCTTAGTGGTTCATGGTGTGCATGTCCTACCCTGTGCTCTTTAGTGTTGTCACCTTGCTCTGGTCCATATTGCGTCTGCTAAATCATAAAACCCAGAAAGTTAGTCGAGTTTCATGCTCTGCAGGAAATGTTTTCAAAATTTGCCATAGTGTCAAAAACCCATAGTGTTTCAGAAAGTCCATGATGTTTTTAGTCTGTGTGTTTTCGGCCTTCGTTGTTTTTGACCCCGTGCTTCTTGCTTTGTGTGCTTATTCTTTGGCATTGGAAACTCTATGTGTTTTCGGTCTTCCGCTGTGTCAAAAACATTGTGTATTTTTGACCTCACACAGTTCCTATTTGCCAGCATTTCGTAACTGCACAAGTCTGACGTGGGTGGTGGGTCTAGGCTCTTCCTGATTGGCTATCGCATGGCTGCATGTTAGACTTTTCTGACATGCAATCATGCGACCGCTTGCCACCTAGCCGTGCAGGTCCCATTTTCTGTTCAGCTGCCTAGCGGTTTGCTTTGCTTTAGTGCGCAGGTGCGATGGATGGTGGAGCCTAGTCCTTGAAAATTTCTTGTCATTGATTCTCCACGTCTCCAGGAGGTTACATCTTCTATCCAGTGACTTGGCGACTATTAGTTGCATGATCTCTGAAAGGTTGGTGGTTATCTACTAACATCTCATGACTTGGCGAACGGTTAGTCATGTAGTCACTGAATGCTTGGCTTTTGTCAGTGGTCTGTTTTCAGGGTGGAGTCAGTTGGCATATTTTGATTGGTTGGCGGATTGACAAGTTAGATAGTGTTTATGGGTCCGTAGTTTTCAGAGGAGGTTAAAGTGTGCAAAAATCTAGTGGTTGCCATTATATCACTGAGCAGAGGTGCTCACTTTTTAACATCACGATATAGCGACAACCATCGATTCTAGTTTATGAGGAGACTGCCCGGTGGACCTGTTTGCCACAGGTGATGATGTGGTAGCCTGTGATTGGCTGCCACATGATTGCATAGCCTAGTTTTTGGCTATGCAATCATGCGACCACTTGCCACGTGTCCCTGGGGCCCATCGGCAGAATGGTGCTGGTTGTAGTTCGGTGGCAGTTAGGGTGATCTGAGTTGGCAGGTTTTCATTCATCCGTGTGGTGATGACTTGGCTTGTCAGATGTACCTGCGTTAAAAAATTTTAATCTAACAGTCGGCGTATGATCTCAAGGAATATTCCAAGCCTTTGAGATCATGCGCCATCCATTGGATTTTATTCCATTTTGCCAAGTTGCCTGTTGTGCTCAGAAGTGGGGCTGTTGTCAGAGGGGTCTGTGACGAGGATAGATATAACAGCCGATGTAAGTTCTCATGTGATTTGTCAGAGCCATGAGATCTTACGCCAGCTGTTCATTTTCAAAGGCTTATGGAAGGTGGGTCCTGTCCAGTGACTGGGCATGGATCAGCGAATGGTTTAGTGACATGTGGCTTCAGGTGGGCCAGGTTGGAGTCTAGTGTTTGGTGGTTCAGATAAAAAGGTGGCGGTGCTAATAAGATATAGTCTTGTAGCGCATTCACGTGAAGATTTGGCGATTCATAAGTTTGTTTGGCGATTGCGTGAATAGCGATCGCAGAGTCACTAGATTTTTAGCGAAAGGTGCAAAGTATTTCACGAACTGGTGAAAGTTCCTCGGTTGCCAGTTCGCCAGATAGGGTGAGACCAATTTTCTATGGCGGTGAGGTTTGCGACTAAAGATTGTTGTAGGGTTGCCGAGCCCACGAAGGGAGATTGATCGGATGGCGGGGGTATAAAGTTGGTAAAGGTTTAAATGATGACCGCTAATGTGCTGGGCACCAAAATTGTAGCCATTTGATTTCAAATTCAAATCTCAGAGATGTTTCCAGTGACTAGGAAGGACTGGAATTGATGATAGAAAGGGCCAGAGTTGGTAAGATTTTTCTTCTCCATCGTTCCAGTGTGGTTGAGGGTGCCATGAGTGATTGCAGGGATTTTTGCCGTGTGGAGGAGGATAGTTTTTCTTGGCTCGAGGCGTGATTTCAGGGTGGTTGATTTGATTTGTTCTCTTGATAGATCAGTGATCTTCTATGCTCTATTTTGAGAATTATGATGATTGGAGATCCTCTTTGATCTATTTCTCTGAGGTTTCTTGGTTTCCTGCCATTGTAGTGAATTTTGATAATTTTTGGTTGGTTGGGTAGTTGAAACCCTAGCCCTAACTGTCCATAGCTTGTTGCATTCTCTCTAAGAATTCCAAGGTAGCTAGTGGTATAAATTGTAGGTGGTTTGATTTTGTAAGGGTTCCTTCTTCTGCAAAATATTTGAGGAGAATTGGTTCCAAGTGAAGGGTCCTTTTCCTGTAGATTTTCTCCTTCTCTTTGCATATAGGGTGTTCTTCTTTCTCTTGCTGGTTCAGAGAATACAGTACATGTTGTAACAAATTTGTCTTATGTATGAGGACTCAATTTGTTCTTACTATCACCAAGCTATCTCCATTTGAATTCTAAATGCATTAATCATACATCAAGGGTGTTTGATTTGTCTATTTGCATTGCCTATGTGTTTGCAAGTGGAGTTATCTTCGCAGAGGTAACTGGTTCAGGGTTAGTGTTTATGCATGTATGAGCTGAGATATCAAAGATAGGTCATGATTGTCTTCCAGTCGATGCTGGTCAATGTATTATCTGTTTATAGGTCTCTTCTAAGGGGAGGGTTAAAATCATTTGATGGATAATAGCATGCTTGAATGCACAGGTGGGTGTTAAGTTGAGGTTTGGTCATGGTGTGTGATTGATGTCAGGCATCAACACATTGAGCATATTGTGTTCTTGTTTCATAATTATCTCTTGCAGTAGGGTATTTGACTCTGTGCCCCATTGGATAAGGCACTGGTCTATCAGAGACTTAGGGTATCTCAGGGGTCCCTTCAAACTCATTTTCAAATCATTTCCTTTCAGGTCCACCCTTTCCCTTTCAAGTTGTTAGTGTAGGTCTCTGGTTTTCATACTCACTCCATGCAAGTTGGGCTATTGCATGAGATATTAGCTTCATTGAGGTACAAGATACCTGTAAGAGTTTGAAAATCATTCCATAGTCAGTTACCTATAGGCCTATAGTGTGACACAAATTGTATGAGTGTGCAGATGAGGTACACCCACCTGAGTCATGTGGAGGTCAAAGTGTAGAAAGATCTCTCTTTGATCCTTGTCAGTTGGCCCTTTTTCCTATCAGATTTGGAGTGTTGAGTGAATGTGACACTAGCCCTGTCAATCCTGATGCCAAGCTGACCTTTGGGGAAAAGAAAGCCAACAAGATGGCGACTCCGCCGGGGAAGAAGTAAATGATAGAAAGCTTCCTTGCTTGGCTGGATCATCCCAGAGTCTTGTTATTTTCAGTTTGGGGAAGAGTCTCATATGCTTTCCAATCTAAGAATTGCTTTTTAGATTTGTAGTGTGTTACCTGGATTTGTTGATTGATTTACATGTGGCTTTTCTGTGGGAGTGCTCAGAGTCTATTGAAGTTTCAAGACAGATCAGTAAGTTTTTGTCCTCTGAAGAGAGGTGGTGAGTCTATGCTAAAGAACCTAAGTTGTGTAGTTTTTTTGGGACTGCACTTAGTTGAGAAGAAAGCAGCAGCATTCAGGAGGTGTTCCAGGTATTTCTCCTTTTTCTAAGTGTTTAGTGGTTTCAAAGGAGTTTTCAAATTAATTTTCAAGAATTTCAATGGTAAATGGTTTTACTCCTTTGAAAAGATTTGTTAAGTCATGGGTATTAAAGGAAATTTTTTCTTAAGAGGTTACCTGGCTATGAATTTTATTGTTATACTTGGTTACCCAAACTCCATTCCCCTAAATGTTATAAAAGTTTTACTGAAGTTCAGTGGGGAAAACTTTGAATCTGCCTATCAACATGCTAGAAATTTTTCAAATCTGATGTGTGACTATGGTGTTGAGCATGAAGATGTGATAATGAGATTATTCATTTGGTCACTAATAGGAGATGCAAGGGATTGGCTCTCATGTTTTCCTGATAATGACATCTTTTCATGGAATGATTTAGTTGCAAGTTTCCTAGTCTGATTTGCTGAAAGGGTGAATGACTTTGACATGCTTAAGGCCCTTGTGGATATAAAAAGGGAGGAAGATGAATTGGTTCCTAGTTTCAATGCTAGATTTATCAAGACATGGGAAAATATCCCTGGGAAGTGTAGGCCAAGTGATGATATCTGTTTGATCATCTACTTGAATTATTTTGATAAGAATTTCAAGTTTGACTTAAGGAATAAGGAACCACTAACTTTGTATCAGGCTTTTCAGTTTGCAATGGATATTGAATCTAATTGGAGATATCATGTTCTAAGAAGACCACATGTTGCTGCTGATTTTCACTCTCAAAATGTGGTAGATAATAGGAAAAGGGATGCACTAAAAGGTTTAGAGCCATATCGGCATATTCTTGTCCCTGTTAGTGATGTGCCTCAGTTTTCTAGGTAGGATATGATCCATGATCATGTAGAAGAAAGTAACTTACAACCATATTTTGCATCACTTGAAGAAGAAGATTGCATTGTAACTAAAGCTTGTGTGGATGATGAACTTATTGCTAATGAATGTCTAGCTGAAACTCAATATGATGAATGATTGTATGCATGGCGCTTGCAGCAAATTGAAGAGCTGGAGTTAGCTCTTGCCATTAATGGTAAGAAACTTGAAGAACTAGAGGTGTATAGAGCCATGGACAGAGAGCTTGCTCAGTCCAGTGAGTGTGTATCTTTAGATTATGATAATGAACCAGATAGCTGTCTATTAGAAGAGGGTTATGCTGAAAGCATATCAGATGAAGGTATGATTACTAATGTTTGTAATCAGTCTTTTGCTGATGATGAATGTTCATCTGATGAAGTGGGTAGTTCTAGCTCGAATGATGATAGCCAAGTAGCATTTTTGCATGAATTAAATGAAGATAGGTGGTATCAATGTGAGTATGATTCTTTTGATACCGATCATGAGTCTACGAGTGTGATGAATTTGAACCAGCAAGGGTTTGTTGATAAACATCACTAAAGTTGTGAATCTGAACGTAAGTTTCTTTTTGAAGATAAGAACATGTATGGAGATATTAGTATGATCCCACTTTCAGATTTATATGTGCCAGTGATTGAAGGTTTTTCAGTGGAAACCTATGGAGATATGGAAGAATAAATCAATATTTTGATTCAGCTGGGTAAGGAAGAACTAGATTGTAAAGTGAATGTAAATACTACTTATCTGGTTGATTCAAATGCTAGGTCTACATTGGAAAGTGAAGAGGAAAGAGGAAGTGATTTTCCTCTTGAAATGTGTTTTTTAGATTTGGAAACAGTGAGGAGTTATGATGTTTTGAAAATGCACTGCACTGTGTTTCCAGAGCTATTTCAGCTGGAATATCTCTATTTCCAATAGGATTTGGCTAGTGATGAGATGGATGTTTGTGATAGTTTTCCAGTTTCTGATGTTTTGTTTCAGAATGAGCTTGGAGACATGCCTTACTATGAAAGTTTTTCTTTTCATAGTTGCTGCAGTAAGTATTTGTAGGGTGTTGATTATGTTTCTGAGTTGGATGAATGTGAGTATGAGGATTTTAGTTTTGAATTGAGTTCAAGTGCTAAACATGGTGATAAAGATGATGTTAATTCTTAGCTGGTAAGTGTACTCACATTTCATGATGATCAGCCTTACATTAGCTTGCAAGATGTAATGGGAAGAGGTTACAAAGTTTTGCTGCAAGCTAATTTTACTCTTGATTCTGAGGAGTGTATGTGTGAGGCAGTCTGGTATGATAAGATAGATTTTGATCCTCATACACTGGGCAAAGATGAATACACTTATTACATTCTTGTGGATTTGCCGGTCAAGAGTTTTCATGAGTTTGACCATGTACATGAAAGGAAAAATTCCAGGGTCATCTCTATGCAAAGGGATGAGGACCAAGTGTTTGATAGAGGTAAATGATTGGCATGGTTTAGCAGTTTTAGTTGTGTAAATGTTTGTATAGTTGCTTTGCTTCAGCAGTAGTGTTAGTTGGAATAAAGAGCCAGCTTTCAAGAGCCTTGGAGTTTAGAGTTTTTAGAATTTTTGGAGTGATAAAGAATGTGATTTTGAGTTGGTCTTCTCTCCCAATGATTTTGAATTCTTGCCATGCCTGCAAGAGCCATGCATCCCCAACCAGAGCCACAGTTAGGCCATTTTCTTGTTACAGCAAAAATCCTTTGTAAATGGCCTTTTTCCCTGCAATCTTTGTTATGTTGTCTCTACCTGGCTTGTAGTCATAGTTTTAACTTGCAAAGGAATCCTTAGTGGTTCATGGTGTGTGTGTCCTGCCCCATGCTCTTTAGTGTTGTCACCTTGCTCTGGTCCATATTGCGTTTGCTAAATCATAAAACCCAGAAAGTTAGTGGAGTTTCATGCTCTACAAGAAATGTTTTCAAAATTTTCCACAGTGTCAAAAACCCACAGTGTCAAAAACCCACAGTGTTTCTGAAAGTCCATGATGTTTTTGGTCTGTGTGTTTTCGGCCTTCATTATTTTTGACCCTGTGCTTCCTGCTTTGTGCACTTATTCTTTGGCGTTGGAAACTCTGTGTGTTTTCGGTCTTCTGCTATGTCGAAAACATTGTGTGTTTTTGACCTCGCACAGTTTCCTATTTGCCAGCATTTCCTAACTATGCAAGTCCGACGTGGGTGGTGGGTCTAGGCTCTTCCTGATTGGCTATCGCATGGCCGCATGTTAGACTTTTCTAACATGCGATCATGCGACTGCTTGCCACCTAGCCGTGCGGGTCCCAGTTTCTATTCAGCTACCTGGTGGTTTGCTTTGCTTTAGTGCCCAAGTGCAACGGATGGTGGAGCCTAGTCCTTCAAAATTTCTTGTCGTTGATTCTCTAAGTCTCCAGGTGGTTACATCTTCTATCCAGTGACTCAGCGACCGTTAGTCGCATGATCTCTGAAAGGTTGGTGGTTATCTACTAACATCTCACAACTTGGTGAACGGTTAGTCACGTAGTCGCTGAATGCTTGGCTTTTGTCAGTGGGTCCGTTGTCAGGGTGGAGCGAGTTGGCATCTTTTGATTGCTTGGAGGATTGACAAGTTGGATAGCGTTCGTGGGTCCGCAGTCTTTTGAGGAGGTTAAAGCATGGACAGATCTAGTGGTTGCCGTTATACCGCCGAGTGGAGGTGCTCACTTTTTAACATCACAGTATAGCGCCAACCATTGATTCTGGTTTATGAGGAGACTGCTTGATGGACCTATTTGCAGGAGGTGGTGATGTGGCAGCCTATGATTGGCTGCCGCATGATCGCATAGCCCAGTTTTTGGCTATGCGATCATGTGACCACTTGCCACGTGTCCCTGGGGCCCATTGGCAGAATAGTGCTGGTTGCAGTTTGGTGGTGGTTACAGTGATCTAAGTTGGTAGGTTTTCATTCATCCACATGGTGATGACTTGGCTTCTCAGAGGTGCCCGCATTGAAAAATTTTAATCTAACGGTCGGCATATGATCTCAAGGAATATTCCAAGCCTTTGAGATCATGTACCATCCATCAAATTTTATTCCATTTTGCCAGGTTGCCTGTTGTGCTCAAAAGTGGGGCCGTTGTCAGAGGGGTCTGTGACGAGGATAGATCTAACGGTCGGTGTAAGTTCTCATGCGATTTGTCAGAGCCATGAGATCTTACACCAACCATTCATTTTCAAAGGCTTATGGAAGGTGGGTCCTGTGCCAGTGACTGGGAGTGGATTAGTGAATGGTTTAGTGACATGTGGCTTCAGGTGGGCCTGGTTGGAGTCTAGAATTTAGTGGTCTAGATAAAAAGGTGGTGGTGCTGATAAGATATAGTCTTGTCATGCATTCATGTGAAGATTTGGTGATTCACTAGTTTGTCTGGCGATTGCGCGAACAGCGATCGCGGAGTCGCTAGATTTTTAGCGAAAGGTGCAAAGTATTTCGTGAACTGGAGAAAGTTCCTTGGTCGCCAATTTGCCAGATAGGGTGAGACCATTTTTCTATGGTGGTGAGGTTTGCGACTAAAGATTTTTGTAGGGTTGCCAAGCCCACGAAGGGAGATTGATCGGACGACGGGGATATAAAGTTGGTAAAGGTTTAAATGATGACCGCCGATGTGCTGGGCGCCAAAATTGTAGCTGCTTGATTTCAAATTCAAATCTCAGAGACGTTTCCAGTGACCAGGAAGGACTGGAATTGATGAAAGAAAGGGCTAGAGTTGGTAAGATTGTTCTTCTCTATCGTTCCAGTGTGGTCTAGGGTGCCATGAGTGATTGCAGGGATTTGTGCCATGTGGAGGAGGATAGTTTTTCTTGGCTCGAGGCATGATTTCAGGGTGGTTGATTTGATTTTCTCTCTTGATAGATTAGTGATCTTCTATGCTCTATTTTGAGAATTATGATGATTGGAGATCGTCTTTGATCTATTTCTCTGAGGTTTCTTGGTTTCCTACCCCTGTAGTGAATTCTGATAATTTTTGGTTGGTTGGGTAGTTGAAACCCTAGCCCTAGCTATTCGTAGCTTGTTGCATTCTCTCTAAGAATTCCAAGGCAGCTAGTGGTATAAATTGCAGGTGGTTTGATTTTGTAAGGGTTCCTTCTTCTGCAAATTTTTTTAGGAAAATTGGTTCCAAGTGAAGGGTCCTTTTCCTATAGATTTTATCCTTCTCTCTACATATAGGTTCTTCTTTCTCTTGCTGGTTCAGAGAATATAGTACATGTTGTAATAGATTTGTCTTATGTATGAGGACTCAATTTGTTCTTACTGTCACCAAGCTATCTCCATTTGAATTCTAAATGCATTAATCATACATCAAGGGTGTTTGATTTGTCTATTTGCATTGCCTACGTGTTTTCAAGTGGAGTTATCTTCGTAGAGGTAACTGGTTCAGGGTTAGTGTTTATGCATGTATGAGCTGAGATATCAAAGATAGGTCATGCTTGTCTTCCAGTGGATGTTGGTCAATGTATTATCTATTTATAGGTCTCTTCTAAGGGGAGGGTTAAAATCCTTTGATGGATAATAGCATGCTTGAATGCACATGTGGGTGTTAAGTTGAGGTTTGGTCATGGTGTGTGATTGATGTCAGGCAACAACACATTAAGCATATTGTGTTCTTGTTTCATAATTGTCTCTTGCAGTAGGGTATTTGACTCTATGGCCCATTGGATAAGGCACTAGTCTATCAGAGACTTAGGGTATCTCAGGGGTCCCTTCAAACTCATTTTCAAATCATTTCCTTTCAGTTCCACCCTTTTCCTTTCAAGTTGTTAGTGTAGGTCTCTAGTTTTCATACTCACTCCATGCAAGTTGGGCTATTGCATGAGATATTGGCTTCATTGAGGTACAGGATACTTATAAGAGTTTGAAAATCATTCCACAATTAGTTACTTGCAGGCCTATAGTGTGACACAAATTGTATGAGTGTGCAGATGAGGTACACCCACCTAAGTGATTTGGAGCTCAAAGTGTAGAAGGATCTCTCTTTGATCCTTGTCAATTGGCCCTTTTTCCTGTCAGATTTGGAGTGTTGAGTGAATGTGACACTAGCCCTATCAATCCTGATGCGAAGCTAACCTTTGGGGAAAAAGAAAGCCAACACCAAGATTCCTTTTTGGGTCCCTAGTTGCAGATTCATGTACATCTGAGGAAAGAGAAACTAGATTTTGGGCTTGCTTCATATCTTTGTGTTGCTTTGATTGTATATTGATTCTGAATATGTTAATGATAATGCTATTGGGTTCCAATCCTGCATTTGTGTATGTCTTCTTGTCCTGGTTCTAAGCTCATATATGTTAATTTCACAAAGTGGGTTAGCATATGGTGAACAAAGAGCATTTTGAAGTCATCTCTGAGTTCCTAAAAAATTTAGGATTAAATTCTTTTGGGTGAGTTCAGTGAGTTTACAACCAAATAAGAATTTAATGTTCTAAGTGCTTGAGGGAGAGGGGTAATAGGCAAAGCACTTATCCCGAGCCTAAGAGTGTTTGATTTAAGATCTTGAGCTGATATATGCAATTGGGTGACTCTCTGCCCTAGGTTAAGGCACTGGTCTATTCTCTGGAAGCTTTTCATGGTCTTCAACCACACACACACACACAAATTAAATGATTATACCTTCAGTTAGTTTGTAAAAGACCTATTTGAATATCTATTTGGTGACTCCTTTAGAGAAGTGAATCAAGGGTACACCCACCCAAGCTTAAGGCTTAAAGTGAAGAAGGATCTCATTGTTGATCCTTGTCAGTTGGCCCTCTTCCTTGTGGACTTTGGAGTGGTGATAGAGTCAAAGTTTTATTTAAATTATCCATCAAAGTGTAAATCTGCAAGTTGAAGATCAAAGGGAATAATCCACAACCAATAGACTTGATGCCCATGTGCTTTCTCATGTCATTCAGACACTTCAGTAAACTCAACATGATCTTCATTTTGGTCATATGCATCACTGAAAATAAAAATGTCATCATCTCCATCTTGGCCATCTATTTCTTCAGGGGGAACTTGTGCATCTTCAAGTAAATCGTGGCCCTCTGTATCTCGAACAAATGTTAATCTTCATCCTCTTTGATCATAATCAATCAAAAATGACCATCTAGGTTCTTTTAAATTTTGAATGAGAAATATTTTCTCACATTGATTTGGAAACACATAAGGTTCAGAAGTGGCTTCACACGTAGATGTAAAGTGGCTTGACACCTAGATGTATTAATCATGTAGAATCTATTGTTGTGCAGAAAGATTGTTTTTTCTTCACCCACTTTGATAAGCTTGTACCATTTAGCATGAAAAAATTACTTTCTTGAAAGACACAAAATCAAGTTGTATTACTTCATCCACTTCTCCATAATAACAAAGTGTGCTTGTGACTATTTGTGTATCATTTTCATGTGAACGACATTCAACCTTGAATGATGTTGAAACTCCACAATGATAAGTTTGTCTCTTTTCATCAACTTTTTTGATGCGGAAATGATGACCAAAATTCCATATTCTTTTTTAATATATTACCTAAATTCATATAAATATGAACTAATTAGATTCAACAATACAAAAGTAAAAAGATAATTTATTAAACATCTATACATGCATTTATATATACATCACCTCCCCATTTTTAGATCCTTTAATGAAATCCAATTGTTGTGGTGTTACTCTATTTCTCCCTTTTGTTGTCTCATGTTCAATATTGGTCTTTAGCCAATTCCATGAGCATCTCTCTGACCATTTTCTTTTATGGCTTACAAGCAATCCTCAAGTAGTGTTTTGACCATGTTTAAGATATATGTTGGCCCATGCCTTTTCATCCATCCATTCCAACATAAAGTCAGAATTGTATGAAATATATAGATGTATTGCCTCCCACTCGTTAGCATCTACATTGAAAAATAGAATTGTTAGAGCTAACAATTATTTAAAGCCATATATTATAAAATTTAAGATTAAAAAAGAAGTGTATTATAAAGTTTAAGATAAAAATTACTTCCAAAATTTTTGTATACCTTTTATCCTCTTTGAAGTCCCTTGACCCTCTAATTTTTCTCCTTCAAATGATTGAGGTTGGTTATAATTCCATAATAGTGGTGCTTCAAGGTGTAACTGAGGTAAGTATTCACTCAAATGAACCATTTCTTGGAAAACCATATAACCCTCAATCATGGACCCTTCTGGCCGAGCCTTTTTTCTCACAAATTATTTTAAAACTTTCATATATATCTCTCCACAAGACACATTGTTTGAATATGAATAGGACCACACAACTCAATCTCTTCTACTAGGTGTACAAGATAGTGCTCTTGAGAATTAAAAAATCTTGTAGGGACGCACATTTGAATGTCACACATCAAAAGTGAAATATTCCTCTTCCAATACTTCAAGTCATCTTGATGTATCTCTTTAGATGAAACCCACCTACAAGCATCAAAATGTATTAAAATAAAGATTTATGATATCTTCAAAACTAAAAGTATAAAATCATATATGTTGGAGTCTTCTCCTTACAGGACCAAACTTGAATCAAATAGTTGGGCTTAGATCTCAGTTAGACACTCAAGTTTGACAAGGAAAACAAACCAATTGATGAGGATAGAGAGAAATCCTCCTTCTTCCTTGAGCTCCACATTCACTCAGGTGGGTATTGCCTTATCTGCACATTCAAGACACCTCATGACAAACCAAAGGCCTATAGATAGATTAATGTGGAATAGTAGTCAATCTCCTATAGGTATCCTATACCCCAATGATAGAAAGTCTCATGCAATAGCCCTACTTGCATGGAATGAGATTGAAAGCTAGAAACCTATCCTAACAACATGAAAGGGAAAGGATCGAAATGAAAAGAAATTATTTTAAATGGATTGAAAGATCCCCTGAGATGCCCTAAGTCTCACATAGACCAGTGCCTTATCCAATGGGCCACAGAGTCAAATATAATATTGCAAGGGACAGCTATGAAACAAGGAAATAATATACCCAATATGTTGATGCCTGACATCAATCACACACCATGACCAAACCTCAACTTAGCACCCACCTGTGTATTTAAGTATGTTATTATCCACTCAAAGGATTTTAACCCTCCCCTTAGAAGAGACCTATAAACAGACAATACATTAACCAGCATCCATTGGAAGACAAGCCTGAAATATCCTCGACACCTCAGCTCATACATACATAAACACTAACCCTGAACCAGTTATCTCTGCGACGACAACTCCACTTGCAAACACATAGGAAATACAAGCAGACTAATCAAACACCCTTAATGTATGACTAATGGACTCAGAGTTCAAATGGAGATAGCTTGGTAACAGTAAGAATGTATTAAATTCTCATACATAAGACAAATCAATTCCAATATGCATTATATTCTCAGAACCGGCAAGGAGAGAAGAACACTCTATATGCAGAGAAAAGGAGAAATCTACAGGAAAAGGACCCTTCACTGGAACCAATTCTCCTCAAAAAAAATGCAAAAGAAGGAACCCTTACAAAGTCAAAAACTTGACAACATATACCCCTGGTTACCTTGGAATCCCAAATAAGTTAGGATACAACAAGCTATGGGTAACCATGGTAAGGGTTAGGGTTTCAACTACCCAACCTACCTAAACAGCCACAAAATTCATTGCAAATACACCTCGAGCCAAGACTATCCTTCACCAAGTACAAAACCTCCTTTGTAATTAATCGCATAGACCCTGGACCACATTGCAACACTAGACAAATCCAATCAGGCTACTAAAACATTTAAAACTAGTCCTTCTAGTCACTGGAAACTCTCAGAAGATTTGAATTCAAAATCAAATAGCTATAACTTTGGTGCCCAGCACATCGGCAGTCATCATTTAAACCTTTACCAACTTTATATCCCCGCCGTTTGATCAATCTCCCTCCGCGGGCCTTATGTTTTAAAACCATCCAGACACCTCGGGCTAACTCTGCAACTGTGATATCTCAATAGTTGTCACATGATCGCATAGCATGGAGACAGGCTACATGATCATGCAACAACCCACCAACACTGCAATCGTTGCCTGCCCCTAAGTATCAGACCCAACTCGTGAATCCACCTCAGTACCTATCGGCCAATGAAAATCACGCACATCAGCACACCCTGGAAAATGGACCCACCGCCTGGAAAAGCTTTACACCTTTGGGAATATCGGACAGTGGTCGCATGATCGCAAAGGGGAGGAATATTCCTCATGATCATGCGGCCACCGTAGATCTCTTTTGCATGTTACTCCACTTAAGAAATATCGGGCCCACCATCTAGCGACATCGCAACTATGGAAAACTTAACCACCAGCCAAGTTGCCAGATGCTAGGGACTTAACCACCAGGATTCAGTGACTAAGAGAAGACCGCAAGTTGCCAAGTCGCCAGAAGAAGACCAACCGCCAAGCAATCGAACACTACTAAGAAGTTGGGACCACGTGGATAGGTGCCAGGCAGTCGCATGATCACATGTTAGAAAAGTCTGACATGCGGCCATGCGACGGCCAATCAAGAGGAGCCCACTTCACGCCCACATAGAAAAATCCAACGGCCATCGCAAAAGTGCAAAGGCTAAACATCTTGCATCTTTTCCACACGAACATATGACAGCCCATTGATCTTGTCTGAGCTTAACCGCACCGGGCACCCGAGAAGAGCTGGGCCCACCAATCGATCACCACCTCACCATTGCAGACACGTGTCAACTGGTCACATGATCACATGCCACGAAATTGGCCCCTGCGATCATGCGACAAATCCATAAGACTGCAAGCATTCAGCGACAATGCGACAAACCGCCCGCCGAGTTGCTGGATGCTAGCCACTAACCGCCAGATATCTGGAGATAACATGACAACATAGTCACCAAGTTGCTCGACAGGAGATGTAACCACTAGAAAACCTAGAGAATTAGTGACATAGAGCCTGCAAGGACTGGGCCCCACTAGACATCACACCTGCGAAGTTAGGACCAAGGTTAAAACCACATAAAGTTTTCGATGCCATAAGACAAGTGCACAAAATAGGAAGCATAGGGTCGAAAACAACGAAGGTTTTCACATAGACCGAAAACATCATGAATTTTCAAAAACATTGTGGGTTTTTGACACTTAGGCAAATTGTGAAATTATGTTTCCTGTAGACCCTAAAACTTGGATATCTCTCTGGATTTTGCAATTTAGCACGCGTATTTTGGACTGGGGCAAGGTGACACATCGAAGAACATAGGGCAGGACACTCACCAAGAAACTTATAAGGAAATAGGCCATTTTCATAAGATTTTACTATGACTGGAAAATGGGCTAACAATATAAATCCATAAGAAATGATGCACTTCAAATGATAAGAGCCATCAAAGATTATGCACGGTTGAATTAAAATACCTTAGATATTTGGATAACTTGTAAATAGTTAATGTGACATCATGGACAAAAGTGCTTGGTATTGTTGAGAGCAGCACATACTGCACAACCATTAATAAATAAGCAAGTTTAAATGTGTATTAATTGATATTATCACTCAAATATATACAAATTGTTAATTACACTTCCAATAAATCTAATGTACTAAAAATTTACATTTATCCAATTGTGCCAATCATGTGTTTTTAGGCTTGAGAACTCTGATCCATCTCTTGTGAATAAGTTTCTTAATGTAGCACCAAAGCCAGAAGTAAATCTCATTCCTTTCATTGTATTAATGATGTTTAGTTTCTCCTCTGATGTAAAAGTCTGTGGAGCATGGATATATGAGTTGTCTCCATGCATCCACATGTTTAGCATGATATTGGCAACTTCCAAGTCCTTCAATAAATTTATTTGTGCTTCAAGGTTAGTTCCATTTAGATATTTCCATAAGCACTTTGCCACATTTTTCTTGATGTGCATAGTATCAAGTAGGTGGGCTATTGGTAAGTTCTCATAATATTCTAATTTGTAGAAATAGAGAGTCTTTTCATTCCTAGTGGAAAGCTTTTCCCTTCTTTTTTTCATACATGGCTTTCCACCTAACAGGGTTCATCTTTCTTGGATTCCTCATTTCCACTTCATTTCCATTGAACTTATGTTTTCACGCACTCGATAGTGATGATTTTGTGGTAAGAATTGTCTATACTCATCATAAATTTTTTTATTAAGATCTTTTGACTTCCTGTACAATAGTTTTGGCCCACATGATGGACAACCATATTTCCCCTTTGTTTGCAGCCCTAGAAAAAGAATGGAAATCATATTTATTAAATGGTACAATAAACACAATATTTACCAATGCAAATTATAATATATTACCATAACAAGTAGAGAGCTTCAGGGCATCATGAATTGTCTAGATAAGAATCACATGAAAGAGGAAGTTTCTATCATTGATAGGTCTTGATGTGTGTGCTAAAATGTTGTCACACTTCTATGAATCTTTATATGCAAGAAAACTCAAGAATGAGCCCTCACAAATCGATCCATAGCTCTCTATGCATGGAGTTGCAAGATTTGTAAAATTGCTCTCAGCTAGAGCTATAAACTCATGACCTTGCTAGTCAACCATATAATGAGAGATTCCAAATGAATGCAATGCTATGCAAATCTATATGAGAATGCAAATTAATCTTATGAGAATGAAGATGCAATTAAGCTATGAAAATGGAAATGAAAGAGTTACAAACCCTCTAATTAAACTATGTGAGATTAATATAAAACATGAAAGGAAATGATACCATGATAATGCAACTATGATGCAAGCTAGGATGTGATGTAGATGCAAGATGAATGCCAATGATGCTCCAAATCTTCAAAACTTGATGCAATAATATCTCGAAAAGATTCAAAAACCTGTAGCATAATAATTCAAGTATGTATGGTGTGTACAAATGAGGAAGAGAGCTCTTCTTTTATAGGAAGTGAAAAATAATAGACCATGGAGATTAAGAGGCAAAAGACTTAATCAACGATGGAGAAAAAAAGAAGCTTGATCCTTGTGCACAAATATCCTCCAATAAGAAAATTAGAAGCATTTACTTTATGTTGAGCATTTAATTTATGTCCATGTGAGACAAAAGTACTTTTCTTTTATTTTTTATTTTATTTTTCTTTATAAATAAGAATTAAATGTTTTATTTGTGCAACATAGGATAAGAGAAAAAGTGGAGATTTTTTATTTAAATAAAAGGGGAGGAAATTCTTTCTAATTAAATAAAAGCTTAGAACAAAGTGATTTTATTATTTAATTAAAAGATATTTTTAATTAATTAAAAGAGAGCATGTTCTCTTAATTAAATAAGATTTTTATTTTTATTTTCTTTTAAATTAAATAAGGCTCAAACCTTAAGAAATATTGAATTGATTATGATTTGATCAAGGAAATTGATATATTTGAAAAATGTTAATTTTTAAAAATATTGATTCAGGGATTTGATAAATTGCAGAAATGGGGCCCAAAGTCTAGGCGACCATTTTAGGGTGCATATATTTGCCCCTCTTTGACTAATGTGAGATCGATTTGGGAACACATGTAGTCAAAGAATGAAGTTGCACTGTGAGATCGATCTGGGATCATAAAACAACTCAGATGTGTGTTCATTTTGGGAACACATCAAGACAAAGATAAGTAAAAAGCTGAAAGACAAGACCAACACCGTCGTTGCTAGGTGCAAATCAAGCCTTAGACAAAACTATCACCGTCGCTGCTAGGCAATAATCAAGTCTGAAAAATAGGAGATAAAAATTGAAAGACAAAATCACCACCGTCGCTGCTAGGTGATAATCAAGTCTCAAAATAAGAATCTCAAGTTGAGCTGAATGATAAAGCTGAATCAAAGATTAAAGCTGATAGGTACTGCCCCCTCGGAATCGAAATTGAAATCAGATAGAGGAGAACAACAAATTGATAAACCTGATCAAGTCATAATAAATCATAATCAAAGGATGAAGCATGATAGGATAACCATCAAACAGTGAAGATATGCCCCAGGTTGACTAGGTTTGATTGGAAAAGATATAGGATAAAGATTAAGTCAAACCTCAGAGAGAGGAAGCGAAAGGGGTGAATGAAAGACTAGAAGTTTGAAAGACATGGAAAGGAAGAAATTCCATCAAAGATCGAAGAATTGTGCCTCAAATGGTTAGTCAACGCGACTTGGATTTCAGTTTCGAGTCCGAAATGGATAGAAAATGATGTGACATGAAAGATCAGAAATGAAAGATATGATCAAGAAGAACTAGAAAATGAGCACGGTTGACCAACTAGTCTGTAGATGATAAAAAGGAGAGCTCTCTCCATATGCAAGATGCAAAAACTAAACTATGATGAACCTAAAAATACAAGAGACTATGAAAGTGGTTGACTTGCAAGGTCACAATGCCTATAGACATCTAATTATCATCATCGAGCATTATTGGTAGCATCGCAAGATCATACAATGCACACTAGCATAACTATGTGGATATGAATATGATCTTTATCAGATAGAAATGTGGAAATCCCACCTAGGCATCAAAGACATGTAGGTCAAGATGACTAATGCAGTGAGATCACCTAAGTTTGATATGGTGAGATTATGCTTGTATCAAGACACATGAAAGTCACGATAACTAGAAGCATGCACTCGCAAAATAGTCAAGGATAATACCTTGTCAATCCATAGTGTCAAGTAAAACCAGCATAAATGCTCATGACAATTAGGATCAACAAAATATACCCACAAGCAGATAAAGAAATAAAACATGTTCTCATACCCTCAGTCTTCTAGCTATGCATCATCGAAAACTTCTCAGGGAGAGACCACTCATCAAATAAATCCTCATAGACAACACACAAAGAAAAATAAAGTCAACATATCTCAATGAGTTGATTGTTTAAGTGCGTGTGTGTTGGTCATAGAGTCAGACTCTGATTATCACATCTACAAATGAGAAATATCGTATCATACTTAGACTATTGGGTAAGACATCTGATAAGTGTTAAGAAACACTCGATGCAAGGGTAGTGTTGAAAAACACTATTTGGGGTGGTGTTGAAAAACACCTGTTGTGAAATGCCCCAAGAGACAAACACACCTAAAAGACCTATGCTAACAGGTATGCCCCTTAGACAAAGATAAAGACCAATTCCAGACCAAGGCAACAAGGTCAAGGCATGATGGAAAGTGGCTAAGTGTCGAGGATGCATGCTAACAAATAGGGGTGCAAAGGCCTCAAGTAGCACCTGTTTCTAGGTTTTTACCACTTGGAGATTTATTGTAATTTTTAATCTTTTTTCCTTTTTTTATATTTTTTCTACCAAGACACCTATTTCCAGGTTTTCACCAAGGCACTTTTTCTATTTTTTTGAATTTTTGAATTTTTTTTATTTTTTTGTATTTTTTTAGGACTTTTTATGCTTTTTAGGATTTTTCCAACATCATATATGTTTTTTTTGGGTATTTTTTCAGGATCATAAAATATGTACAAAGGATGCCCCCAGACAGAATAGGAATTAAACTTCCAAAAAAGATCACATCGTGTAGTCCCAATGTCTAGCAAGGTGGAAAACAAGATGGATAAGCAAGCTGGTGGAGGAAAGGAGAATGAAGGTGAATGGAGGGAAGAAATCCTCAAAGGCAAACTCCTCAAGAGCACCCAAGCTAGGGAAAAATTGTCATGCAAAGCACATTTGGACAAGCAATGAAAGGCCAGCATAGGATAAGCCTCAAAAGTGCACTGCAAAAGAAGGAAGGGATGCAGTCCAAAGGAGTAGACATGTCAAGAGGCTTCATAGCATCGTGTTTACTCTTTTTTTTTAGATCAAGACCAAGGGGGAAAAAGATAGCGAAAGACTAGAATGAATGGAGGAAAATGAATATGAAGGCTAAAAAGGAATGGAATGAAAGCAAGACCATCATAAGATAGCTCACAAGATAGCCAAATATTCAAGTATAGGTCAACATTGTCAAGATCAAAGATGGAATGGAATGGATGAAATATGTAGAAGAACTACGCATGATGCCTAATTGGCAGGGTTTCATCATGGTACTTATCCAAGGTGCCACAAGGGAGTGGTTTTCACCATAGGATGAATTTATTTCTCTTTACTTTTGCTACCAAGGTGCTTGTTTCCAGGTTTTCACCAAGGCACATTTTCAATTTTTTTCATTTTTTTCTTTCTTTATGAATTTTTTGAATTTTTTTTAATTTTCTTTTTTTGGGAAGAAGGCAAGCTTTTTAGATAGTGCTCCTTGAAAGGATAAACCATGATATTGCAAGGATTCAAAATGATATGCTCAAAAATGCTGATAGGGAAAGGAAAATGGAAGAGAAAAATGGAGGATAAGGTTTTATATAAAGCGAGTGAGGTTGGAAGATATGAGGAATAGGCAAACGAGGAAAAATGATAGAAGGTAGAAGGATAATGAATGGAAAGATTGTGAAAGGGTAGACGGAAAGGAAGGCAAGATCAACATCAACACACACCTTGAAGGGTGGTGAGAGGATGGAGGAAATGTGAATGAAGGAATACAAGAAGGAATATAGCGAATATTTAGTAGAGGTTGTGGTTCAGGCACATGGAATGGAAGAATGTTTTTGGAAGAAGATGAAGTGGAAGCCTTTGGAAGCTTGAATGTCAACTTTACTTTTTGTTCAACATGAGACTCTTTTAAGAGAGACTTTAGAATCCATATAGCCTTAGGCTTTTTATTTCCTTTGGATGATTTAGAGATAATATCTTTAATGACGGATTTTGGAACCCATACTTGTCTTGTAGTTTTCTTCTTAGATATCTCTTTTGACTTTATGTTTCCATGTCGATTAGGGGAGACATGGTGATCTTCTTTTTTTTATGGATTCTTATATTGCTTCTTTCTCTTATATTGACCATTCAAGTTACTTCCAAAAGACTTGGGACTTGTGGAAGAAGGAGGATATGACTGGTTTAGATGAGTGGGTGGATGAAAAGGATTCAAGGGTATGCATCTATGTTGATCTTGAGGAAAGATAGGATATGGAGGGACGTAAGGACCCAAGATGGATGATGAATTAGGAGAGTTAGGAGGGGAAAGTGAAGGGACATAAGGGCCCAAGATGGAAGGAAGGCGTGAAGCCCTTAGCAATGGTGGAAGAGGTCCAAGGATGGACATGGAAGATGCAAAAGGATAATCAATAGTTTCATCAACATCTATATGACAACCAAGGATATCAGCATCTTTAGAGTGAGCATTAGGATTTTCAATAGTATCATGAACATCTTGAATAGGAGCAACTTTTTTGATAGGATCATTCAAAGCTTGCGAAGATTTAGGAAGAGAAGAAAGTGGAAGTGAACATGGAGTGGTAGAACAAGAAAATGAAATACTTTGATCTTGACAAGGATCTTTGGATAGCATAAGCGCATCATTTTTTTCTTGATTTTCAATAGGCTTAACATAGGAAGTAACAACACCATTTTTAATAACCTTAATGGAAGTATCATCTTTGGAAAGTGCAAGTGTAGTAAGGTTATTTTGATTATCAATAAGCTCAATAGTGTAAGTAGTAGCTTGATCTTGCTTAGGAGATGGTGGAATGAATGCGAAAGAGTGTAGAGGATCAAAATAACCATGAAATAGAGGAGATACATCATGAAGAGAATTGGATGATATGGAGGGTTCCTGATCTTGATCTTTATTTATATTTTTTTCTTTATCATTTTTAGAGTCCTCTTGACATGGAGCCACTTCTACGGACAAGGAAGCATGTTGGGATTGTATGGAAGACTTTGGAAGAGATGGTGAAGGACTAACTGAAGTAGGCATTATAATGCATGAAGACTTAAGCTCTTCAGGTTTAGCATTATTGAAAGTATTTGCAGCCAAGTGAAGGTTAGCTTGAGTATCTTTAAGAGGTAGCCCTTGAGAATAACTATAGGGAACTGCATGAAAAGCATTAGGATCTTTGTTGGATGAAGGATTTGTGAAAGATTCGAAAGCTTTAGGAGATGTATGGGAATTGGATGAAGTAGAGGATGGAAGGGAACCGTCACAAGACAGAGGTTCAACATTAATATGATCTTGCTTGAGAGTGCAACCTTTATTTTCAGCATGAGAACTTTTAGAGGAGAGATTCTTTTGACGTTTGAAATCAGCGCGGTAGATTTTCTCTTCCTTAGTAGGAATATTGTATTGTGCACAAAAATCATCAAAGAATTCTTCAAATTTAGAGTCATATGGATCACCATCACAGTCTACCCAATACGACTCCCCCTTAGAAATCACAAGTGTACCATGAGGATGATGCTTAGGAATAGAAGTTTCATGGGCATCACTACATTCTCCATCATCATAGTCATCATAGGTGGGTGTGTCACTTTTTGTAGAAGAGGTATCACAAGGACTATCACGTTGCTCATTATGGTATGTCTTCTGAAGAGAAGTAAGACTCTTTGAAAAAGTAGAAGAAGAATGAGATTGTGAAGAAGAGGAAATTGAAGACTTAGTGTAGAAAGAGGACTTGGATAATGATGAATTCGAATGATGTTTAGAAGAGTCGTGATAAGATTTTGAAGATGAAGAATGTGAATAGTGTTTAGAAGAATCATGATAAGACTTAGAAGATGAAGAATGAGAATGATGTCTGGAAGAGTCATGATAAGACTTGGAAGGTGAAGAAGAATGAGAAGATTTAGATGATGAAGAATGTTTGGAAGAATAAGATCGTGATATGATCATGTTTATGATTCTAGAAAAGGCATCTGATTTAATCATCTTTTCTTTTATTTTTGCTATAAATTCATCACTCATGAGAATTTTGGAGGAACAACACTTTTCGAATATGTCAATGAGCTCAAGATCATCTATTCTTAATAAAGGTTCCAAAACCAGATAGTCAAGATTCATGGTTATAGAAGAGGAGGAATCAAGCATGAAAGAAATGAATAGATGAATAGAAGAAGGTAGACTAGATAGTAAGAGGAAAAGAATCAAGAAGAAGAAGAAGAATTTCCCATGGGAATAGAAGACTTTAGAAGAACATGGGAAATGGAGAAGAAAGAAGAAGACTAAGAGTCATCTTGTGCAATTGATATCATAACGTTCATTGAAATGTTGAGCAACATGACAACACTTAGGATCTGACCTGGACTGATCAAGGAAGACCAAGCTTCTAAAGAGAACTCACTATAGCAGGATGAAACTCAGTTTCAATATTCCAAATAGATCTTTCAAAAGATTTCGCAATGATGATCAAGCACATAGAACAACAACCAGGGAGTTCAAGAAAATAGTCTTCAAGCAATGAGCAAGGGACAAAGCAACCTTGTACATGAATAGAGATAGTGACTTAGTATGCTACTCCTTAAAGATTCTACTTGTGTATGTTCTTGAAAATATTTTAGCAGGCACATAGAACACAACAACACCTTAACAAGTTGTCTACAAAGATATACATGGCTTTCTAAAAGGAGTCCTCGATATACACAAGGTACGTGAGGCCCAAATCCGTAGATGAGAAGAATCCAAAATCACACAGTCGGGGGGAGACGGTAACCCAAATCTCCTCCACTTCTCAAAGGTATAAAGTTCTTTGAGGCTTAGCCAAGAGTGATATCAAACTCAATTACCAATAAAGGTGTCTTTGGATTCACCTCTCGATATTTATACTCCATCAGAACACAGGAGTTAAGGTCGTCCCTTGAGGTGGTGTGTCCCCAAGCAGGCCTTCTAGAAATAAAAACTAAGTAATTCACTATCAAAAGTATTTAAAGCACTAAAGGTGGAACACTTAACTCTTCAAGTAAATGCGAAGTGAGTCCAAAAATGGAACATTTAACCCTTTAAGATAATGTGAAGCGAGTCCAAAAGTGGAACATTTAACCCTTCAAAAGAATGTGAAGTGAGTCCAAAAAAGTGGAACACTTAACCCTTCACACAAACTCAAAGTGAGTCCAAAAGTGGAACATTTAACTCTTCACACCAATCTAAAGTGAGTCCAAAAGTGGAACATTTAACTCCTCACATCAACTCAAAGTGAGTCCACACCTTAGAAAACAAGTGAGTTCCAAAAAGCACAAAAGGGTTGCTTAGTGGAGTAATTAACACTTCTTTCCTGTAGACCCCTCCCCTTTAATGTGGTGTTGATCTTGCAACCACGGGGTGAAAATGAGGGGCCGATGGATTAGCGAGTCTAATAACCCAAGATAGCAATCTAGATCAATCACAAGTAATCTAAAGTTGCTTATCAATACTACTCACAAATGACAAAGGGTTGAATCAATGGAATATTTAACTTTCCAAGCAAACATAGAGTGAGTCCACAAAGTGGTGCATTTAACTCCCTATGTAAACAAGGAATGAATCCATGCCCTCAATCACTCAATGAGATATTTGATATTGAAACCAAGAATAAATTAAGGTTTAAACACAAGCATTTACTTACACAAACTTGGAAAAACAAATCTATGTTCATTCATTTCCCATTAAGAGCATCAATTGAAATGTGTTCTATGAAAGCATGTAAACACTCAAGCCAAACATATGAGAGGTTCAATTTTAATCCCAAAATATAAATTTTGTAGGGATGGAACAAAGTACCTCAAGTCCAACACTTTGTTTTAAACATTTTCCATGAAAGCAAGAGCACCTTCAAATGAACAAGACAAGAAAACAAGCAAACAAGATATGCAATGTATATCCAACTTATGCAAACCCTAGGGTTAGATCTAAAAATAAATTATTAAGAGCAATGATAACCAGCAAATAATCCAAATGATAACTCATATCATGCAATGAACAATGAAAAATAAGTGCATACCCATCACAAAATTTTATTTTTTTTACATTTGACCTAGTCAACAAGATCTAATTTTTACCACATGAATTCGGACCCTAAACCTAAAATGTAGAAAAGAGACCTCTGTCACAAAATAGAGAGCTTTCCAAAAATGTAAAAATTTTAGAAAAATCTTTTCATTTGTGCCCTAAAGACCCATTTTACCAAAATAGACCAGGTTTTATAAATTGACCAAATGAGCTATGATATGATTTTTAAAATAAAAAAATAGTGAATGGACCCCCTGTAAAATTCCAAGACCTTTCCAGAAATGTAAACATTTCTGAAAAATATGCTGATTTGTGCCAAAAATTGATTTTTTATGAAAAATTAAGAAAAAATCATAAAAAATACAAATCACCTCTGAAAATTCTGAAATTTTTTTTGAAGTTTCTCTGATATGTCGCCAACCTACAAAAAATTTTTTTAGACCAAAACACTAAGCTGTTTGGGAGATATGATCAAATCTTTCAAATCTAGGGTTTTTCATCTCTAAACAAATCTGCACAAGGGTTAGCTCCAAAAATAATCAAAACCAGCATGTAAAAAGTGGGTTGCCCCATGGTGGGCACCAAAAATGTATGTGCTAAAATGTTTTCAAACTTCTATGAATCTTTACATGCAAGAAAACTCAAGAATGAGCCCTCACAAATCGATCCATAGCTCTCTATGCATGGAGTTGCAAGATTTGTAAAATTGCTCTTAGCTAGAGCTATAAACTCATGACCTTGCTAGTCAACCATACAATGAGAGATTCCAAATGAATGAAAATTAATCTTATGAGAATGAAGATGCAATTAAGCTATGAAAATGGAAATGAAAGAGTTACAAACCCTCTAATTAAACTATGTGAGATTAATCTAAAATATGAAAGAAAATGATACCATGATAATGCAACTATGATGCAAGCTAGGATGTGATGTAGATTCAAGATGAATGCCAATGATGCTTCAAATCTTCAAAACTTGATGCAAGAATATCTCCAAAAGCTTCAAAAACCTGTAGCATAATAATTCAAGTATGTATGGTGTGTACAAATGAGGAAGAGAGCTCTTCTTTTATAGGAAGTGAAAAATAATGGACCATGGAGATTAAGAGGCAAAAGACTTAATCAACGATGGAGAAAAAAAGAAGCTTGATCCTTGTGCACAAATATCCTCCAATAAGAAAATTATAAGCATTTACTTTATGTTGAGCATTTAATTTATGTCCATGTGAGACAAAAGTACTTTTCTTTTATTTTTTATTTTATTTTTCTTTATAAATAAGAATTAAATTTTTTATTTGTGCAACATAGGATAAGAGGAAAAGTGGAAATTTTTTATTTAAATAAAAGGGGAGGAAATTCTTTTTAATTAAATAAAAGCTTAGAATAAAGTGATTTTATTATTTAATTAAAAGATATTTTTAATTAATTAAAAGAGAGCATGTTCTCTTAATTAAATAAGATTTTTATTTTTATTTTCTTTTAAATTAAATAAGGCTCAAACCTTAGGAAATATTGAATTGATTATGATTTGATCAAGGAAATTGATATATTTGAAAAATGTTGATTTTTGAAAATATTGATTCAGGGATTTGATAAATTACAGAAATGGGGCCCAAAGTCTACGTGACCATTTTAGGGTGCATACACTTGATACATCATACATATTTATGAAATCCCATAATTCATGAAGCACATCAATGAGGGGCTCCAAGTATACATCCATGTCCTTTACTTGATATTTCCCTAAGTAAACAAAAATTTTATTAGGATTTTAATTGAACTAAATTTTTTTATATAATCTTCAAGAAAGCGCTATATTCATATGTTCTAGCACCTAGCATTATAAGAGTTAACATTACATGCTCCTTTTTCATTGCCATCCAGGGGGAAGATTATTGTTAATAATTAAAACTGGCCAAACAGAATATGTTGTTCTAAGATCCCCAAAAGGATTGATACCATCCATTGCTAGATAATTTCTTGCATTACTTGATTCATTTCTTAAATGTGGCCATCTTTCCTCAATCTTTCTCCAATAGTTTCTATCTGCAGCCATACACATGACACCATCTTGGCTCCTCCCTTGTGCATTATAATCCATATATTTTTCCAACTCCTTACATTTGAACATCCTCTCAAACCTTGGCTTTAGTGGAATATATCATAGTACTTTATAAGGAACCTTCTTGGATACTTGATCTTGATGATACCTGCCAATTTGACACACTGGATATTGTTGCAAATTCACATTTTTTCCATAGTATAATATATGGTCATTTGGGCATGCATCATATGTATTGTACTCCATTACAATGCCTTTCATTACTGAAGATACTTCTCTGTGAGAGTGAGGTAACTTATTGTCTTTTGGAAGTAATTTGTTTGCCAAAAGTCTACATGATGCAACAAATGATTTTCATGAGTATACATAATATTAATTTTTTTTACATATCTAGAGCATTATTTATGGGGAATATTGAATCATACCTTAATATATTGGTAAAGCACATGTTTTTCAATCCATGTGTAACCTTCAAGTTCAACAACAACATAATTGTTGCCAATATAGATGTATCAACATTTGGGAAAAGAGGCATCCTAGCCAACTGAGCTAGGGGTGAATCAATAACTTCTTTTTAAGATGTGTAGAAGTCTTGGATAAATTCATTGATACCAACCTCATTTATCTACGAAGTTATTTCATTCATAAATGTGTTTTTCTCTTCATCTTGAGAGTGGCTATCATCAGTGACATCCATTGGTTCTTCATCAATATTAAGAACTGGAAGTGGCTTTTCATCCAAAAAACTATTGAAATGATCAATAATAATTTATTAAATAATGTGCACATGTATTTATTATAAGAATATCAATTTGTTAAATATAGTGAACCTCTTATATGTAAACTCCATAGTGTAATCTATGCATACGAACAATTTGCAAGCGCAATATATCTTTTTATTGAAGTATTCTTTTGTACCTGGTGCAGGTCTTGCTATCTGTTCATATGAATATTCAGATGATGATGAATTGTTATTTTCCTGAATGCACCATGTACTATGAATAGTAAGAGTACAACTTTAAACTCAAGTATTACTTCTTTTTCAAGATAATGTGACTCTTAGGTGCATGATAAGTTATAGCTTAAGATATTTGAAAGTTTGAAAACATGGTGTGAAGGTATGATAGATAAAATTTTGAAAATTTGAAAAACTTTGAAAACATTTTCTTGTTCTTGGATCACCCTTTTCTGGACATTTTCAATGCAAATGCATAGCATTAGCATTGGAGGCCAAAGAAATTTTGTTCTTATAGTAGTACAGTGTGAAACCCACAGAAGAGATCTAAATGTAGGTTATCAAAGGATGTATTGAGGAAAATGTAGATAAAGATAAACATTAACAACCTAATTTGAGTTCTTATGTGTCCTCTTAGTAGCTTGAGAGAATATGTTACAATGATTTGTATAATTGTTTAACACAATCCTATAGCAAGAAAGGGACACTATGTTTCAAGGATTGATTATTACTTTGTGCTATCTATTAAAGCTTAGGTTAATGTTTAATTTCATTAAAAATGATACTGTAGGTAAAAAAAGATAATAAAATAAGTATCGAGTCTACCATTACATATGGACACCAAGAAGATATCTTAATAGAAAGATGTAAAGAAAAGTATGTGGATGCCAATTCAAATCATTACATAAATAAGCATTGAAATATATGAAAACACATAACCCATGAAAAAATAGTGCTTACCCAAAATAGTGGAAGAGTAACTTTTATATGCCACCCTTTGAAACTGCTGCTCCAACTTACAACAATTCTAACAACACCACCTCACCCAAGTGGTCCTATAAAGAAATTAGAGAAGAAAATTTCAAATTTCCTTAACCAATATAAAGTTTATCTTAATACCTCAAACAAAATAGTGTCATTGCAAACCTTAACCAATGTGATATTTTATCTGAACACCTCACAAACAGTACATGGAATAAGAGGAATAATAAGAGTATATGGAATAATAAGAGGAATCAAAAAGTAAGAGCTAAGTATCGAGAAAATCAATAGAGGATTATGATAATTATTTGATGAAAGGAAACTACTTAGAGATAATGCATATGCAGAGTGGACATCCATAATAGGTTTAGGCACTGTTGATAAAAATCTAAGCAACAATGGTCATCTTCTCAAATTTCTTCTAAATAAAAAGGAAGATGTGAAAGAAAGCAATTTGTTGAGAATGGTTTCTTTCATGGGCAATTTTGAAATGATTGAAAGAACTAATTATTAGAGCTTATTAGACGGCATAAATTCTCAATGCTAATTGGAAAGAATGATTAGAGCAAAATAAAAAACATAATATAAAGAGGGGTATTTTTCTATTTGACTTTCATAGTCACATTAACATTATGGTAGAGTGGAATACGCACAGGGTATTGCTGCTGAGAGGGAAAAGAAAATAGAAGGTAGAGTATGATGTTCATGTGATAGAAGGCATGGATTGAACTAGTAGTAAGAGAGGAGAAGCTCTAAAGGGCATCAGACATCGAATCCAAGGTCGATTAGATAGGCTCAATTGAATAATAGGCAAGACACATAAGCCAGTTCAACCTTGATAGCTTCATCACCTATGCTGTAAGGGGGGCTTTGATAGCTTCCTCACATATTATATTGGATATAGATAATTAATAAGGTAACTCTGTTCACATACCCTAGAACATAGTGAAGCAAAGTTCTAATGAGATTTTAGGTAGTTGAGAAAGTTTATGTTTTAGAATATGCAGGATTATTCCAAGTGTATCAAGCTTCAACAATTAGCATCACCCAACAATATTTCCCTATCTTTTTGCTTTAATTTTTATTTGAGTTTTCCATCTCTTTAATTTTAAAGAAAATGCAGGCTCTTGACATGTTTTCAATCTTAAAACACTACTAAAGAAGTTTCCAACTTGAAATAGTACTGTAATGGTTTTACTTGAAGGGGTTATTATATGTCAGTTTCTAGATTTGTTACCAACATCCTCCTTTCTTGATTACATGATTTCAATACATTCAAGTAGATGATATTGGTACTGGTTTGAATTCAGATTCAAAAGACTTCATCGCCACTATTACTATGTGCGTGAAATATAATAGAAGCTTTGAAACTAAGTGTGAACACCCATCAACAAGTAAGAATAGGGATCGTGTTCAATGTTGTAACAAAAAGTGTATTGGAGGACTAGACCTGGCAAGTGGACTATTTAATAGATTGGCCCAAAGAGATTATGGCTACAGGATTTCCAAAGAATACAGTTGTTGAAAAAGCATTATAAATCCAATGGCAGATATAAGGGAAAAAATAGTATGGAGCATCCGAACACTTCATCCTTTCATTGGGGCATTATGCTATGAAGAGGTAAAGGGTAGCAATTAGATTACATAGTCAATACAAGCGATATGGTAAAATAATAGTTTTACTAAAATGTAATTAAATCAGCGTAGAATATAAAAAGCCATATGTAGCACTCGTCAAAATCAAAAGAAAGGAGTGTTGCATAGTAAGGAGGGGGTGCAGCTACAATAGTGTGTTGTGGAAAAGAAGTAAGGAGAAGCTCAGAAAAAATGTGATAAGTATGGAAACAAGAAAATTTTGAAAGTGGAGATAATATCAAATAAGCTGAGGGGCCACACAAACTTAAGACTTTTTAAACATTTCATAATTTTAATAAAGTGATGTATAAGGGTTCATGAATAGAATGTAGGTGCTAGATAGGAGGAAAAGTGAGGGGTGCATAGGAGTTAGAAAGGTTTTTGAGTGGTATCACCAAAGAGGGTTATGTTAAACAATGTATATAGCTACTTGCCTGATCTCCCCATCTTTTATTTAGAACAGTTGTGCAGATGTTACTAGTTGCATTGCTGAATCCTTAACTAAATTTATAAGTACATTGAAAATAATTATATATATTATATCAATCATACAAAGAATAAACATAAATATTTTACAAGCATAAAAATTAAAAAACTCAAAAAATATATTTCAAATAAAGACGCATATATAATCATTAGTCTCATCCTACCTATTAAATATTCCCATCATTAACTTTTCCCTCCTTCAGATTTCTAAAACTTCTGCCCTGATAACATAAGCCTTTTGTTTACAACAGATTGGGTTTCTAAATTAATATATAAATTTTCCAGCAAACTCAAAAATACCAACACATCCAATAAAAATATAATTACCAAATAATTATAACAATGCAATTGAGATCAACAATGAAAAACATTAGATACAAAGCTTCAAACATTCACTTTATATAGATACCATGACGCCCATTAATCTCTTTACTCTTCTTAGAATAGATTATCCCTCATCTTATTACAATATAACCATTGAAGAACACAAAATAGATCGCCATATTTTACACTTGGACATCAACGAACTCTTCTTCTGCTTTTTCTCTCCTCCAAAATCCAATCAAAATGCTTTTTATTTTAGACAATAGAGGATGATATTTTTCTTTTGTATCGAAATGAAATTCAGGCTTGGAATAATTGTGAGTTCAACAATACCTAATGAAGGCTTTGTAAAGATAAGACAAGATAGGAAGGTTTTGTATAAAAAGAGCAGAGTAGCGTTGGCAATCAACGAGGAGGGTTATGTTACCATTTTAGATAAGGCGAGACATGAAGGATGTGAATAAAAAGATGAGGCCAAGTTTCTAATTTGGTGTTTGTACATTTTTCATAGACAAAATTATGTTTCTTATAACAATCTAATGCCGTAACTAAACAAGAACTGCATTGCAGCATAGTTCCTACCATACTTGGAGTTAGCAGTACAATTTTGTTGTTGGAGTTTGGTTATAAAATCTATAAAAATGCACAAATTTTCTATAATAATTATATCATTTTATCAGTTGTTGATTTAGTTCAAAGAGAAAATTAGCAATTTCTAATTTAATTCAAATGAAAAAGTAACAAATTGCTAATTTAGATCAAAGAAAAAATTATCCATTGCTAATTTAGTTCAAAAGAAAAATTAAAAAACACATTCTGACTTTCTGAGCCATTTCTATAAACTGTATATGATGATCATAAAATAGGAAACTTAAGTTATAAAAGTCAATAACAGTTTAAATTTTTCATGATATTAGACTTATATCTTAAACCAATGTTGTAACTCTCAATACCATCTTGAGTTTCACCATTATTTCAAACACTAGAATTAAAGCTCATAGTTTTACAAATGATGACAGGGAAGCAAGAGCAGCTAGTGCAGGACCAATCTTGGGCAACTGGGGCATGTGATTTTTTAGTAGATTTTTGACAAGATGATCTTTTTTTGGCATTGGCACAAAAGAATCCTTTTGTTCATCTACAACTAACAAATGAAAAAAGTATTTTGTATTTATACAGAGTCATTTATCTTTCTTTGTTGTCATCATTCTATATAAATGCAAATCTTCTTTGAGGCCTTGTAACATTTATTGCTTTACTTTCTTTACAATTTTTAGTAATGTCAAGTTATTATTTTATCAAAAAAATTGTAGACTATAGTCAGTACAATAGAAAGTATTTAAATTTTTCATTAGGGTTCACTTTCTAGGCATCAACATAAAGATAAGGAAAATATTTATAATGGAAGAATAAGACTACAAGCACAATATTAGATATATCATACCATAATATGACAATATCATAGTAAAAAGCTAGCTACAGTGTCTTATTCACCGTACATAAGCAAGCATAACTTGCATATTTGCAACTGACTAGTTTCACTATACATAATTTGCCAAACATGTAGATTCTCTACTGCTAGTTCCAAAAGTACTTTAGTGGGATATTTTCATTTTTGCAAAACTTAATCTCCAATTTGTAATTGCTTGCCATATCAACTAACAGAAATGCACATTAAAATTATTCTTCACTTCCTCTGTAATAAGTTATGTAGATGTAAATGAAAAATAAAAAACCCAATGTAATCAACTTAAGAGCATAAACACCACTATTTATAAAATAAATCGAAGTGTTGTGTAAAGGTGAATGCTTCTGTAGAATTGCCTCATGAACTCTTTGGAATTTTTTTCATTATTTGTAAATAACTTGGATAGTGCAATTTGTAATTCCTCAACATTGATTTGGGACCTTCATTAAAACACTCATATAAGCCTCTTAGGCTTTTTGAAAGTCAATTTCTTACTCCTATTAGATCACCGGTTCTCTTTTATTCTGTTGTGCATTCTCCGCCTTCATCTACCCGTAGAAAAATCAAATAAAAAAGTATTTAGATGTTCAAGTGGCTAAATATAAAAAGACCAAACAATGACATTATTGACTAAGTAATTGTCTCACCACTTGTATGATTGAGTTGTAGTTAATATTCTTCATATACCTATTCATTCTTCTAAACTTCATATTCCTATTCCTTCTTGTGTGTCAACTAAGATTCTTATTCTTAAACTCAAAATCAAAACTCTTCTTCCAATCCTCAACAGAAACTTTGCTGCCTACACCACTTGTTATTACATGTTAACATCTCAAAGTTGTTTATTCATGTTAATCTCAATGTTGTATCTTTTCGAATGATGAGTTTTATGTAAAACACGTCATAAGCTAAAATTAATCAAATGAAATAAAAGCTTATAAATGATATATCACTTCCATTCAAGCTCCATTTTTTACATACTGATACCGCCTTTATATAATTCAATTGATAAAATATTTTATTAAGTTGTTGTCTTCTGGTGTCCCCATAGTGTCTAATAGACAATCTCCTTAAGATAGATGGGCATAGATACACTTGAAACCCCATAAGCTAAATAAATTAAAATAAAAAAATTGAAGAACATTTAATACCTTTGACTCCTGATCCACAAAATTTGAATGAAAAATGCTGAGACACTCGGGATATGGTATACAGAGGAACTATAAAATGCTCAATCTTGCAACTGAAACCACTACCAATAGAACCATGGAAAAGTTTTAAAAGAATACCCTAAATGCTCCTATTATTTACAAACCACAATAGAGAATACAGATAAGGAATAATGGACAAGGAAGAAGGATGTGCAAGAATTTATACCATCACATGATCTCTATACCTGGCAGCCATATTTTGCAAGAGGGAAAGTAGTTTTAGCGTGATTTTTTTTTTAAATGCATCTTTGTTTATATAAAGCCTCCTCATTAAAATCTTCACACAAAACCTATTACACATGACACATAGCTGAGATGCATGGGAAAAGATGCCTAATCACCAACTGGTGAATTCTAGGACAAGGAATCTGAACTCATAGCTACTACTTTTTGGGCTGTTGGGATGTCCACCCTAGGCTTGAGACATGAAAATAGAAAACCTTAAATGCCATTTATTACTGCTTTCTCCAAAAACAATAACCCCAAGACTTCAAATTTTGCCCCCTTCCTCTATATTTGTGTGTTCTCTTGTATAGAAATCTTCAAAGCCTCGTATTTGGCCAATGGAAATCTGCCAACGTACATATTGCATAGACATTCCTTTAAATATCGATCATCTCTTGCTAACAAACATTGGAGTAAAATGTAACAAAGGGAAAAACCAATAATGTTATTGGATGTATAGGAAAATTTTAATCACTGTTTAATAATTTACCCTCCGCAAGAGTTCTCTACCATGGCAGGAACTAACAAAGGGTTCTTGCAAATAGAAATTTGTATTTTTTGCTATTTCCTGATTATCTATTAGTTTTCATATCTCCATATTTATTAATTATAGACCTTTCTATCTGTCCTTTGTCAATTCCTAGAACCACGCTTATTTCACACACTGCTAAAACAAGATTGATGGCTGATAAAACCTGTGCCAATAGTAAAGTTTTATTAAAATTTTTGAATGAGATATAGCTAGAGTATAGATTGCACTAAAGATTCTTGTTAGATAGAAACATGAATAATTTTTTGCAAGTTAGTCCCAGATGTAGGGGCTATTCTTGGAATTTTCATGGTCTTGTTCCCAAGGATTCTAGGATAGAAATGTAGCGGTGCAACCCACCACTAAAAACACAAGAGCCATAGTGTAGAAATCATAGTGAATATCAAGGAATAGGCCTTGAAAATCCTACAAGGCCTTTTGCCGATTTCATCTTTCAAAAAATTGATATCTGATATCACCCTTTCTTGGTAATACAGTTTATCTGTATGATCTAGGAATGATCTGGGATCTGGATTTGGTCTATGGGAGAAGGATGAAATGGGGCTTTTCTATGTGGGAGGAGGATGAAATGGGGCTTTGCTAGTTGTCTCATTTTTCCTTGTTTAACTCCTATGTGTATTTTTGTCACTCAAGTTGGAATTAAGTCAAGGACATTCTCAACTAAAGTTGGGATACATTGGGATCCAACACCAATGAGGTAAAAAAAGGGGCTAGAGACTAAAGAATGATTCCAAACAACTATTCCCATACACTACTTCAGCTTCGACAATAGAGGGAACTTAGAAGCATCAATAGATAAAATGAAATGAAGGGTTGCAAAGATTAAAAATGAAATGGAGGGGTTCGTTATCTTACAGTACCCAAATAAAAAAATAGAGAAAAGGATAAAGTGTTATTCAACATTTATACCATGATACCCACATTAAAAAAATAAAAATATGTCACCTACAGGTCGGTATTCATGAGAATGAGAAATTTATTACTTGTTTTTAGTGTAGATCAAGATTTCGCTCCAACCTAATTGAAGAGTTTGCAATTTTCAAGCATAACTCTCGTTGAAGAAGACGGCTAGGGCATAGTCAAAAATGAAAAATATAATACATATTATACCTTGATGAAAATACCAAATTGATTGACTTCCCACCATGCCCATGATAACCATTCCCATCGCTGATAATTGCATTCCAATGGTACCATAGTGGTTATAGCTAGTTGTAAAGGAGTAGTAGTTGTTCATAGCAAAGGATGAGTTGAGTGTTGTGAGATGAGGAAATGAAAAGTTATCTTTCAGAAAAGTGATTTTTCCTATTGTCTTAATTTGTGACAAATAAAAATTAAAAACTATAATTTAAATATAAAACATCTCTTTAAGACAAATTAACATGTTTGTCTTAAAATAACATCTTAAACCCCTCTATTGTGTAGTAGCATGAACATGCCGCCTCCCATCGCATACCATCTGATCCATCATGTTGTACTATCTGTCGTCCTAACCAATGTACCAATTATATTAATGACGAACTATTGATTATCCACGCTAACTAATTATATTAATGACCAGCTGCTGATTATCTATGCCAAAGCCATGTTCTTTAATGCTCAATGCAGAAAATTTGTTATATTATTTGAGGGGGCCCGAGAACTCACCTCCATTTGATGCACCATCTGCCAAGGAGGTCCCCTCAGCTCCACTACCCTGACTCTTCGAAGTAGGATGGGTGACATTACCTTTCTAGTTCACCTTCCTTCTTTAACATTTCAAATTCAATCTCCCACCTTCGCCATTTAAACCCGCTCTCCTACTCGCCATCAAGGAACCTTTATACTACATATTACAAGAATGAAAATAAAATAAAATAAAAAAATAATTGATTAGTTGATTGTTGTATGACTTATATGCTCTTATTTAATGCATTATTGCATGAAAGGAAAATATATGAAATGCATGAATTGCATCTTTTTTCTTACTTTGCATGAGAATTGGAAAGCTTACATTTACGTGATGGGTGTTGAATATGGGAAAAAAAGGGAATGCTAGAAGATTCACTCTACTTGCCAATAGAAATATGGTATTAAAATTCTTTGCCAAAAGTTATTTGCATATGTTTTCTTAAATATGATGCCTATGTTTCATCTCTCTACCACATCCATGATTAGTTCTACTTAAATATATGTAGAAATTAGTTAGTTTCATGGATGCACTAGATACCCCATGCCTTTTATCTATCGGACATTGTAGGGTTGGGAATTCTGTGAGTAGTTAGATCCCAAGGAAGTGTAAAGCTTTATGGATAGAATGGACAAGTGTCTGAGCCACACTCCTATCTCAAGATGGCATTGTGCTAGGACACAGGGACTTATAGAAGGACATATGTCTGATTGCACTTAAGTATCTTATTTCAGGATCAACCTTTATGGTTATATTTTTGGATGCATGGTTATAGATGTATAACATACATTGATGTGTTGATTTTATATGGTGATGAATTATCATGATTTATTAGGATGCTTATGCTTAGATGAAGCATACTTGCATTATATTGATGAAAATGTGAATGCTTATTCATATTAAGATGTAAAAATTTCAGGACCTATATTGTTTTAGAGATCAAATATATTTGATGTGATGAAATAAGTTAAAATCTATTTTTGAAATATTATTGTGATGAGGTGGGACATGAGGGCCTAGATCATTGTTAGTAAACAGATTTGTCCTTCAATAAATCTTTCTTACAAAATCACTCTATCACACATTTGAAGGACAACCAATCACTAACAGTTGGGTAAGTTTTTTGTTAATCATTTCCCTCTGAATTTTATCTTATGCACAGCTCCCTAGGATTGATTTTTAATAGATCTCAAATGCTAATTTGTGAGTTTAGCTTTTAACTAGAAAGATTTAAAAGGTTGCTATATCATTCTTGGATGATAAGCTCTTCAACATTATTTAATAAAAAGGAACTTAAGATAAAAGAGAGTAGAAAATGCACAGTTTTCCACTCCTAGAAACCACTTTAAGACTAGAATATAGATATTCTTCTAAACAGTAAGCAAGATATAAATTGTAGATGATTCAAGTTATTATGAAACTTTCATAGCACAATACAAAATGTATTAAAATGTCGGCACATAACATTCATCCATTCATTTCAAACAACACAGATTTGAAATATAAATGTATATGTAAATCACTATTGTAGCACAGGAAAAAATGTATATAATTGTTTCAACAGTAAACCAAATTCATCAAGTTATAAAACCACTTATAATTCAAAACAGAAAAGTTAACTGGTTTTTCCAAAATTTCAAACCCTTTCATAGTCTTTAACTGTCCTGCTTATAGTTTCGGAAAACTGAGAAGTCTCCCTAAAAACCTGACCTCTCGGACAAACAGTTATTCAAAAACCAAAGTAAAAAGGACACATGTCCTTAGGAATTTGCATGCAATAAAGAAAAGAAACTATATTTCCAAATCAAGCTCCTTATCAGCACCACATTCTTCACTTCTAGCGGGATTTCTCCTTCACCAGCAATACAATGAGTTGACTCTCATTGTTTGCATGCTTGGATGAGCTCCTTAGCAAGAAGAAAATGTGGGATTTTCATATTTAGAATCCTAGTCATTGAGGCCTCTTTAGTCCATTTCATCCTTTTGACTTTCTCAATTGTCCTAGGAAGTTGATCAATGCACAGGTACAATAGAGACTCAATTCTATCCATATGCATGAAGTCTAAGGATTTTGGGTTAATCTTCTCTTTAATTTTATTCATGGTGGCTTCGAATACCTCTAGGGCTTCTTTTAGTTCCTGATCATTGTAACTTGTTGAATATGCATAAGCAAAATTGATAACTTTCTGCTCATTCAACATAGTTTTCTGAAATTGATTAATCTCATTTTCACAATCCTTGGTTTTGGCTATAGTACTCCTAATGGTGGAAATGTGGTAGCTAATGTTCTTTCTTAAAATGAATAAAGTGTACTCATAAGAAGATTTCAATGACTTCTCAATACAGAACTTGGTATAGCCATACCTCTCAATTTCTAGGAACTTTGTCATAGTAGAAACCCATTTTTCTTCATCTCTATCCCATACTTGTCAATGTGCCTACAATTCTCCCTCCAGGGGCTTAGCATCATGGATAAATACCTAAGAATGTTTGACGTATTTGAGACTACTTCTAATCACTTCGTTCATCCATTCATCTACTATGGAGACCAGGGCTCAACCGTGTTGATCTTGATTCAATAGAGTTTTGCTCTCTATCGAATTTGGATAAAAAATATGTGGAGATTGGATCAGGGGAGTAGCATCAAAGTTGTAGAATGTGTTTATGAACTAGGACAACGTCACAATTGTCTACTTTAATTCTTTATTTTCTTTACTTTCTTGCCAAGAGGTCAATAGCATTTATTGGGCTGTTTCCTTGAACAAGCGATTCTTCCCTACACGGTCCATGGTTCCCAAATCAACCTTAGTGACCTCAAAATATTCAGCCTTGAGTTCATACTCTCCTCCTTCCTTTGGCCTATAAGTGGCTACTTCAGTATTCCACTTCTTTGTTTTTGCATCTGCAAACATTTGAGCTATGCTCTTTACCTTTTTAACCTTGGGGGTTTCCTAGACATATTTACTAATAATATCTTGAATAGGAACTGAAACATGAACCAAACTGTGTTTCTTATTCACATAAGAGGTTAACCATTTAGGTGTTGCATCAGATACGGTTGATCGTTTAGGTTTCTTAATTGGTGTGTTCATGACCTCAAGTGTCACATCATCAAGATCAAAGAGATCTTTGTCCACCTACTCTTATTCACCTATTTGGTAGCTTATATCTTTGAGTTTATCATCATCCAAGTTGATATTTTGCACATTTTTCTAAGCCATATCTTTAGTCTAGATCTGGTCCTTGATCTTGTGAGCCTTTGAGGAGGAGGTACTAGTGAACAATCTTTTGTAGCTTTCTTTCGAGTAGTTTTAACTTTTTGTAATGTTAATCTACTTATCCTTAATGACTTACTTGTTTGTCTTATTAAATGATATTTTTTCATTTCCTTTCCCATTATGGTTGATGTGAGGACATAGTGAGTAACATTAGCATCTTTTGTATGTGCTTTCATACTAATGGCTTGGTATGCATCAAATAGATTTCTCACTATAGTTCTTTCACTACTATTTTTGGTTGTTCTTAACCCCAAAATTCTCATTGGCTCTTTAAATTTCAGTTTTTTAATCATTTCAACAACTAATTGACATCTTCCACTTTGGTTTAAATTTTCAAAATAGTTATTCCAAATTATTTTAACTGTTCTTCTACAAGCTCTTTCAGAAATTTTATCATGCATTGGTCTCACAATATTTCCATCAATGTCAATTAGAAACTTTGGTTTTTGATGAATTATTCTAGGAGGTGTTAAGATATGTGCATGCTCTTGGTTTTCATTAGGTGTATTATGTGCATTAATCTCATCAAATTAAACTGGTGTATCTTCTTCAAATTTATTAGGTACATTCATCACATTGATTTCAAATGAAGTATGTCCATTGTATTCATTAGCTACATTCATCACATGTATTTGAATTGGTGCATGTTGATCATTTTGATTTGGTGCATTAGGTAGATTTATCATGTGAATTTGGATTGTTGCATGTTCATCGCTTTCATTAGGTGCATTAGATGACTTACCTCCTCAGACGCTCACTTTGTCTTATCTTTTCTATCTCTCATTGTTCATTTGTTGCTCTCTTATTTTTTCCCATTACATTAATATTGATTGTCCTACACATAACATCACAATGAAAATGCACAAGAAAATAGCAAGAAAACAAAAAATGAGCATCATTTTATTATAATCTAAAGTAACAAACCAAAAAATACAAATCAATTATTTCAAATCAAAATTGACAAAAAAAATTTGCAAACCTAACTGTTATTGTCCCAAAAATTGATGCCAAATAGTAATGGGACCTTCAAACAACTTGTAGTGCTAGTTTCTAGGCCATTGGGAATATATTATATTAATTTTCTCATAAACCGTATGGGTTATGGAAAAGTAAAACCAACGTTAACATTTTCCTCATAACACATATAGGTTATGAAAAATTAGAGGTTCAACTGTACTTTTCCATAACCGATACACATTTTGTAAAAATAGGAACCTAGGAAGGAGAGAGAGAGAGAGAGAGAGAGAGAGAGAGAGAGAGAGAGAGAGAGAGAGAGAGGAAATGAGAAGAGGCATTCTTGTACATCTCCAAAATGCGTATGCATTATCAAAGACTTAAAATGTACTTTTTTCTTTTCAAAACCAAAGCGTGTTATGATGGACACCAAAACTCATACATGTTTTAGGCTTGGAAAAGGGGGTTTTAAATGATCCTAAGGCTTGAAAGCCCATTTCCCCTCTATTTTAGTGCCTTTATAAATTTTTTCATCTTCCAGCATGAATTCTTAACTTCATCCTCATCAGGTTTACAAATAATCAAGTGTGTATCTCCGAAATTACCACCATAATTTCACACATCTTCTCATCTTTAGATAACATTATAAGTTTTTCAATTTTTGGACAACAATAACATAGTGAAATTTAATTGTATTTACCAATGTCTTGACAGGCCTCACAGACATATGTCTATGATATTTTTAATAAATTTTGATCTATTTGACCAATTGCAAAAAAAATAATATATTATTGTTCTACTCTTTCAAACCTATACAATTTTTTTAAAAAAAATTAAATTTTTTATTATTTTGATGTAATTTATGCCCAAGACATGAATAGGTACCATATTTTCAGGATGCGATCACTTCAAAAAATTATTTCAAAAAAGTACTCAACAAAAAATTATGAAAAAATACACTTCTAGATCTCACTCTTACCTACCATCCTACCAAACAATTTTTCAAAATAATAAATCTAACTATAACTTTTGTTGAGCACATGGAAACAACTACGTTATACTTTTCTAAAAAAATCAAGAACAATTTATCGTGTGTGGAGGGTTTGACCCTCTTAATCTTATCCATTTTTGAAAACATTGAGTAGTTTAGAAACTAGATTCACAGTACTACAATTCTTATTCTTTATACATCTAATTTTGATTGCAGCACCTTCCAATTTCTCTTTGAAGTTTAGGTTTACCCGATTTAAGAAAAAAAGAAAAGAAAAAGTGGCCACTTATACCCCCTTTTTGCACACCATCTTGGTGCACTTACCCACTCTTCTTCCATGCATGAAGCATAGATGCTACTTAGATCATCCATTAATTCTATTGCAACTACTTTGGTGTAGGCCTTTCACTTTGGTTTGCACCCTCTTATCTAACCAAACAACGTCTTCTAGTTGTTTTTTGAGTACAAAATATCTCAAGACTTCTTCTGTGTGGACAAGTGACACCTTCCACTTGAACTACAAGCTTGTCTGGCATTTCCTTTTGGAAATCCCACACCTTGAGCATGAAGCAAGCTAGCTGAAGTTGCCAAAGATTTGCCTTTTCCTTTTTCTTGAAACTTTGTGGTTCCAACACATGGTACTTTTTGTTGCAAGCACTTCTAAAATGAAAAAGTATTTATTAATATCATGCAAATCGACCACATGGTGTTCTTGCACATCTTCATGAAAATGAGGGGTCACAATCTTACTAGAAACTATGTCGCTTTGGCATGTGGTGATCCTGACTTGGTAGGGTCATAACTCCTTTCTTAATGCTCAGAACCCAAATCCACTTACATTGCTAGAAAATTCTTAATAATATCTAATCTTATTACCTTAACACTATGCCTTCGACTATCAAGTTAAGGGATTGATGATAGTTTTGACCCCAAATTTTGCTACTGAAAATGTAAACTACTAAGACAAAATAAATATCTAAAAGTGAACTTTCAATTTCTCTTATCTCTGCCCACTCCATCACTTCTGTGTGACCTTAGTTCTCCTTCAAATTGCTCTATATGAAGGTTGTGGTAGATAAAATCTACAATTCAAGTGCCCCTCAAAGTAGACAGAAAATGTAAAGGTAAAAAATATATTCTTGATGTAATTTCCATTTATTTTGGTGTCTACTTTAAGATAATATGTTGATACATTTTATAGCTACAAATGACACATTTTTATGAATAGTAGCACTTGTATTTCCTTCCTTGCTTGTACCTAGCCTTATGCTTATCAATTATATCTATGTTATTATGCATTCAATCCTAGTCCAATTTTGATTCTAGACTTCACATCAATCTTCATGCAATTTGATGTTCTATTTATTTATAAATAGATATCCATTGCGCTCAGTTTATAAGAGCTGAGGGCACATGACAATCATTCACTTCTATATTTGATATTGAAACCAAGAAATAATCTAAAAGAACAATTGACAATCATTCACTTTTACATTTGATATTGAAACCAATAAACAATCTAATCTTGCTCATCTTAGTGTATGTGAGTCATATGACCATCATTCTAAAATTTATTTAGAATTATCATAAATAAATATCTATGTAGAATAATAAGTTATTTTTAAATTGAAGGTAATTCAAGCTTTTATAAGTTCAAAATCTTTTTAGGAAGATAAAAATCAGTTATATATTAGAAATAGGAAAACATACATAAAGTAACCATATAGATCAACAACACTAAAACTAAAAACAATACAAACCATCACAACAAAATTGAAATTTTTAAATTATTTATCAATATAATTTATCAAATTTCATCCTCTCGCCACTTGAAGAATTATTTTAGATATAAAATGTTTTAAAAATATTGTGATAATATGACAGTTGCACTAAAGCCTACAATGTAAAAGCATTTCCGGACTGTGCATTTGTACAAATGAAAGCTAAAGATATGGAAGGATGACCATTAATTTATGAGAACCAGACGTCATGAAGCTGTGCTGTATTACAAGAATCTGTGGCCTCATTCCCATGAGGGTCAGCAGGCCTATGCGGAAATCGCATTATTCCAGCATTTTATGAATTTTTAGCTGTCATTGTAAATCATTGTTTACAGGAAACAAGTTCCAGTTTACGCTGACCAGGAAATTCATTCTGCTAATTATATTATACAAACAGAAGAGGACAATATCTTGTGTGAAAAATAGTAAAGAATAAAAAGAGGGCGTGGCCGGTCGCTGACATGCAGCATTGTGAGCAGGAAGAATTGTCGTCTCGTTTCTCACAGATGGCTCCGTCGCTTTCTTCACTTTAACCAATTTCGATCAGACAAATGCCCATCTCAATTATTTTAAGCTGGGCGGGTAAAAGTCTCAGATTTAAACCTTCGTTGAGTTAGAAATCTTCCAACAAGTTGCTCAAGATTGTTTGAAACATTGTTTTAGGGAAAATATTTAAATAAATTTGCGAACTCGCCAAGAAGTTTCTCAAACCCCCACACATAAATGATCTGATGCCTCACGAAAACTTCGAGATGAAGGTCAAACTCGTGCTTGAAACTTGACCACATGAAGAATCTTAGAACTTTGCTGCAGAGTCTATTTGAAATACCATATATGCATAAGGGGCCAGCCCAACAATTTCAGTAAAGTTCAGATGGAGAGAAGATTTCCAGTAAGGGTATAAATAACTTGAAGACTAGGGGAAATCTCACCTGCACTGCTGCAATGAAGATTTCAGACTTATTGAAGAGAAGATTTTCAGTAAGATGTAATCGCCGCCAAAGCCATTTATCTCAATTTAATGGTTGACAAGACTTACGGAGAAGATTTCGAAATTCTGTCGCTTGACAGATTTTCAAGTTCAGTTGCTGAGAAGATCCCCAATTGGGGATACAGCTAGGGCATAAATTATTTGAATTCATAGTCATCGTAGCCAAAATAAAGATCTGCATGAGTTTCATGGGCACTTACGGTCAGATTCTCGCATTATGTCTCATATTGTTGTTTGGATCAGAGGTGACCTCAAATTTACCCTCCATCGATTTCAGGTATCCAACGTTCGAGTCCCCGGAGGGCATTGAAACGCTAGGAAACGCTATATTTGAGAAAAGTGTGCTACAGCTAACGGCAGGCGGGCTGGTACACAGCGTTGGAAGGGCCGTGTACTCTGAACCAATAAAGATCTGGGATCGAGCCACGGGGCTCACGCTTTCCTTCAAGACCACCTTTACTCTCTCCGTCAAAAGGCCTGACTTGAATGGCAGCGGCGACGGCCTGGCGTTTGGGCTTTTTCCCAACAAATTAATCCCAAACAACAGCGATGGCGGCAATCTTGGCCTTTACGATTCAACCTCCAGTAAGAGTAATTATGGAGTGGCTGTAGAATTTGATCTGTATATGAATCAATTTGACCCGGATAACAGTCATGTTGGCCTGGATCTCAATAATATTACGTCTGCCTGCGTGTCGATCCTGAGAAATTACGGCATCGATCTAGGAGCTGGAAATGACATCAATGTTAAGATTGAATACGATGGACTTACAGGAAGACTTAATGTCTACGCCATTAATGCTTCTCTTGGGGATCCTGGCATCACAAATTTGGTCCTCTCCTGTCAGTTGAATGTTTCCAGGTATAAATAATTTGAATTTATCTTTTTTCACTAGTTCGATAATATAACTTTTTGCAGTCATTTATTTTAAGCTGTGGAAGGAGATGAAATTACAGAAAGACAAATTTTAAGGTACTATAACAAAAGAGTGTAGTAGTTTTTTTTGTTTCAAAAAAAAATACCAACCAGTTATCAATTAACAATCAAAAGAGGTAGTTTTATCTAAAATATTCTTCTCTAAGGTCTGAATCAATAAATAGTATATAGTAAATCATGAATATGAGGAGAACTGAGAAATGGAAGAAAATATTAGATAGAGCTGTTCTTTGAATGAAAATTTCTTTTTATTAATTTTGTTCATAAATTTTGTTCTTATTTAATTGATTAGAGTGTGTTAGGCCATTACCATATTGTTATGAGAGTTCAATTATGTGGTTTTAGAGTCAAATTTATTGATCTATGTTTCATGAGTTGTGGTCGACAAGAACCTATCTCTGGTGGGAATGAATTATTCACTTACACTCATTGCATCTGGTTAATGCTCACCAAGATGATACTCACATTTTACTATAACCTCTCTAACAAAAAGAGATGTATGCACTATGATACAAATATGCTACCTATTTCAGCAATGATCACCATCATATCTCTTAGTAATTGCAATAAACTAGTTCAATAAAAATTAAAAAATTGTAATAAATTAGCAATTTTAGTTTTTAAATTAAGATAACAAGAACAACAAGAACATCTTAATAGGGTTAGAGAACCTTAGTGACATCTTAATAGGGTTTGAGAATGTTGGTGACAAGGATCACAATGTGGCATATTAAACCATTACATTCTAAAATTCGAGAATAGAATTCATAATGATTCTTTATATTATGATAGGTATTGTAAATTAATTACACATTTTTAAAATATTAAAATAAAAAATAAAAAATAAATAATTTTAGAGGACATCAATTTTAATTAAAATTTTTATATTTTTCAGTCTTAATATTATTTAAAAAATTTTTAAAACTAGAGTCCATTAATATGTCTATAAAACAATCATATTTATTTTTAAAGATTATTTAAAATAGCTCATATAAAAAAAAATTAATATGAAATTTAATATTTATTGTATATGTTAGTGATACTTAAATTCAATGTTAATTATGAAGAGGCATCTAATTAAATACTAGCTGTATTTAAATCCTAATAGTTTAAGGTTTTTTAATCCGTATTTAAATACCTTAAATAGTTAATATAACAATATGATATATTTTTTCCCTTATTGTTTAGATTTATGTCATTTTAAATTGCTTTCTAAATTGATTGTTATCTAAATCATATTTATTTGTATAGGTATATAGTTGGCGAAGAGGTATTTGTGGGATTTTCTGCTGCCACAGGGCACTATAGTGAGTACCATACAATTCACTCATGGACATTTAAGACGTTCACTGGCGAATCCCTAAATAGAAGAAATAAGGTGCTGGTAGCAACATTGGCTGTCTCTACATTTTCATTGGGACTTGTTCTTGCAATAGTATCTTATATGGTAAGGAAGAAAAGGAAGAAAATTCCATTAACACCAACTAGTGATGATGGGAGATCAAACCCAGCATCCGACTTGAGCAAAGAAATAACAAGGGCCTGCGATTGGGATGTGTTTCCAAAAAAGTTTTCATATGAGGACCTCAATCGTGCCACCAATAACTTTTATCCAAAACAACTGCTTGGCGAAGGTGGATTCGGAGATGTTTATAAAGGTATTATTAATTTTAATGTTATATTTATTAATTAGTATTTAAAAACAATTCCAAGCGGACTGACATATTTCCACGGGTGAATTCAGGAACCATGCGATGCGGAAATTCCCAGCGAGCAATCGCAGTGAAGCGATTCTCGCAGAGCTCGAGCCAGAGCGAGAGAGAATACCTGTCGGAAGTCGTAACAATCGGACGCCTGCGACACCGGAATCTGGTCCAACTACAAGGGTGGTGCCACGAAGGCGGCGAGCTTCTCCTGGTGCACGACTACATGCCCAACGGAAGCGTAGACCAGCTTTTATACGAGACCTCCGTCCTCCTCGACTGGCCCAACCGCCTCAAAATCTGTCGGGGCCTGGCGGCGGCACTCGTGTACCTAATATATATATATATAATTAATTTGACTAGAAATACCATATTTATTGTATTTATTTTCAATGTTGTCTTGCAAAATGATTTGGGAGTTTCTCTACAACAAAAGGAACATACCATGGACATAACATTAAGCATTATTGAATATTGACACTAATTTCCCAAACATTTCACACTGATTTACCAAACATAACAACTTTATAGTTAAGTACTCATAAACTCCTCCACGCTTATACATTTCCACCAAGTCCAATGGTGTTGGTGTAGAAGAAAAGTTCCTTGATTTAACTACATATTTTTAAGAAGACAACCATAAGTGTTTCATTTTCAACATGTTGGAGTTGTAGTGTTTTTACCATGCCATATCCAGAAAGACCACTTGTAGATGCAATTTGCCAATAATGTTTTTCAACCGAACAAGAAGCATCTCATATTTTTCATGTTTCTCCGATAGCCTGAAAGATAAAAAAGGAAGTGTAAGAATATAACATAACTAATCAAATGATGCTGCTCATATATGCAAAACTTGTCAATAGAGAAAACAACTTGTAGAGTGATTTATATAGGATCATATCTATAATTTTATTGTTAAATATATGCTGCAATAGGCCTAGTGGAGTCATTGTTCTTTAGCCATTATTTGTAACAACACAAGTTACTTGGTGTTTGATTAATATTTATATCAGTAATTTATATTGCATATTAAGTGGGTATTTCTGGAAGAGTTACAATTATTGTTCAATATTTCATTTTGAGTTATCTGTGTGTTTTGTAGTGTACCTTGAGTAAACACACTTGAAATTTATATATATATTAGATTGAAATTGGTTTCTAGTAAATTATATTTCAATTCTAGAAACTAATAATATATAGCAGCTGATATTGATAAGAATGATGAAAATATTGAAGCGGTTGAGTTGGGTAGTTGTTATGACAGTCAATGTAGACTGAATGGTTATAACAGGGTTGCGAACTAGCTATCTTGGCAAATAATTGATTCACAAATAAACACAAATGGTAACAAAGTTGCTTAGACAAAAGGAACTTATCTGACTTTAAATGTCACTCCATACTTGAAATAGGATTGTCTCAAGGTGTAAAAGATATTGGAAGAGAGGAAGATATGAGTAAGCTTCCTTTTGGTTTTTATTTCATTCCATTTTATTAAATATTTTACATGAGCTATTGCATCCTTTCTCCAAACTACCTAAAACCCTCATTAAGGGTAAGAAGTGACCTTAAAAATTGTATATCTCCAAAATTACTTGGCGCAATGGTCTATGATTTGGGGAAACAATGGTTTTTAGTGTATTCTTGAAGCATTAAAGGTGGAAGACTATTTTATGAAGGTTTATATAGGTTTTGGTGGTGCCCAAGTAGGACTGTCACAAGGTTTGTAAACAGTCACAACAAATGTATATTCTCTTGCCTCTAAAAGATATAAATGAAGGTTCCAAAGATACAAGGTGGTGGAATAAGGTAGTAAAATCCCTCTCCCAAGTATACCTAAATGTCTGTGAAATTATTTTAATCGCAGTTTGTGTTGATCAGTTGACCATTTTGTGTTGATCAATCTTTCATAACAGTGAACAGGATACTGAAAATGGATTCCTATTTATGACTAAGTTTCCTCATGCAAGGATATTTTGAGAACGTTGAAGGAGTGTATTGGAGTCCCTTTGATCTAAGGGATGATAAAGTTGTAATACCCATGTTCATTTACTTGTCACTGTATTGCCAAAATTGAACTACACCAGTCCATAAATTTAGAGAACGTTTATATGTTTTGGTATCTTTTATAATGGTTGGTCTTTAATCCTCCTTCAAGTTCATTTTGTGGAGAAAATAACTAATATCTTCCCAATATGTTGAAAAATCTTCTAAGAATTATTAATGGATTTATAGGCTCCCATGTGGCTAACATGCTTGTGAAGAAGTACCCACAATATAAGATTGTGGCATTGGACAAGCTAGACTACTACTCCAATCTGAAGAACCTAAACCCATCCAGGTCATACCCTAATTTTAAGTTTGTGAAGGAGGTATTGGCAGTGCAGATCTGGTGAATTCTCTTCTCATTACAAAGTAAATTGACACCATCATGCATTTTGCATCTCAGATCCGTGTGGACAATTCCTTTGGCAACAATGTTGAGTTCACCAAGAACAACATATATGATGCTCATGTCCTTATAGAGGCATGCAAGGTCAATGGAAAGATTACAAGATTCAAACATGTCAGCACTGATCAAGTCTATGGTGAAACAAAAAAGGAAGCCATTGAGGGTAATCATGAGGCTTCTCAGCTTTTTCGCACAAATTCTTACTCTTCAACTAAGGCAGGTGCTGAGATACTGGTCATGGCCTATGGGAGATCCTATGGGCTACCTGTGATTACTACAAGAGGGAATAATGTTTATGACCCCAATCAATTCCCGAAGAAACTCATACCTAAATTCATTCTTCTTGCAATGCAAGGTGGGTCACTTCCAATCCACGGTGATGGATCCAATATTAGAAGTTATTTATATTGTGAAGATGTAGCTGAGGCATTTGAAGTTATTTTGCATAAGGGTGAAGTTGGGCATGTTTATAACATTGGTGCTAAGAAAGAAAGGAGGGTTCTAGATGTAGCTAAGGATATTTGTAAGCTTTTTTCATTTGATCCAAAGGGGTTTATTAAGTTTGTAGACAATAGACCTTTCAATGACCAAAGGTATTATATGGACTATAAAAAGCTCATGGATCTTAGGTGGTGTGAGAGAACCTAATGGGAAGAAGGGCTACAAAACAAAATGGAGTGGTACCTCAGCCACCCACACTGGTGGGATGATGTTTCTAGGGCTCTTTTGCCTCATCCAATAATTCTTACAAAAGGGCATGATGGGGTCGAAATGGCTTTCAAAAATTATGTTCAGGAAAATTATACGGTCATTGCTTCAAAGGGCCTAATTCGAAAGCCTGCCTTTAAGTTTTTTATTATGGGCAGACTGGCTACATTGGTGGGCTTCTAGGGAAGATATGTGAGAAACAAGGAATAACATTCGATTATGAGAGTGGCAGATTGGAGAACCGGTCTTAGCTCCAAACGGACATAGAGAATGTTAAGCCTACACATGTGCTAAATGTTGTAGGTGTCACAAGTAGGCCTAATATTGACTAGTGTGAATCTCACAAGCCCGAGACCATTCATAAAATGTGGTAGGTGTCACTTTTGAAGAAAAAGCAAATGTACTAGCAGCCCCCTGGTGAAATAATGAGTTGGATGCAACTAAACTAAAGACAAAACTTCCACAGTTTCTGTCAATAAAAGATTCACTTTTCAAATATGTCTTTGAGCCTAACAAGAAGATAGGCATGACAAATTGACTCCATAATATGTTGAGCTTTTATCAGTTTCCCGATTTCTAATTTCATTCTATAATGTAAAGCTTCCCGATATCTAGTACCACAATCAAAGTGCACCAAGTTAAATAATAGGGTTATTAAATTCAATAGTATATTCCATCCATTAAATTACATACCTAGAACTTTTAAATTCAACATTAAATTACATACCTAGTTTTTAAATTCAACATTATATTCCATCCATCCTCTTCCTTTGTGTCCTCTTTCTATGAGGCACTATTCTGATTGCGGGTGTAGTTTGTCCATCATATTGAATACCCTCTTAATTATTCTGGTTCTCAACTTGCTGAAATTCAAGGCTGGTTTCTGGTTGAGGTTCTAGAATGACAGGTGAATCATTGTGTGCAACAAACAATTGATCATGTTCCTCTAGCTCCTCTTCATTCTCGCCACTTGATGAGTTTGATTGTTGGGCTTCATACACAACACAATTTAACTTATTAAACTAACATAATACCTGTAATGGAATTATTGCATAAGTTATTGAATATTATAAAGAAATTACCTCATTTTCATGACTAGTGACTAATATCTCCCCTCGATCTAGCATGTGTCATCTAAGTCCTTGGGAACCATGTAGTAAAGAAAATTTTAGGTCCTCCTCTGAAGCTTCCTTTAGAAATTGGTGAACCTACATAAATAAATATTAACAAATTTATAAGGTATAGTGACTCATAAGATACAATCAACTCACAAGTTTGACATCACTTTTTTTATGAAATAGAAAATACTAAAGATGGAAATATTCACTTACCAAGCCACCACGAATGCTATTGTACCCACCATATCCTAATTTATGTGATCCAATACTTGACACCTTCGCTTGGGTTTCTCTTATTGTGTCTTGAAGGTGTATTTTAGATGGACTCTTCTTGCAAATGGTCAATAGTTTGGATTATTATGTACTTTTCTCTTAAATTTGGCATCTTTTATGAGTTCATCACATGTTTCCTAGTCTATGATCCAAGCTAGACGTGGATAACTCAAGTCTTTTGTTAGCTTGGACCTCAAATTATCTCATTTAGAATGAATGTATTTATGTGCAATATCCACAATATTTTCCTTATCAAAACCAGGATCTCCAAATGTTGTTATAACATCTTTAAAAAGTTCATCTTTCTTAGCATTTCCTTGTTTCCTCCAATCCATTTGAATGGTATTACCAAACAATTCCTCTGCACAACAATAAATAAAGTGAAAGAATTTCATACCTATTTCATCCTTCAAGACATTGCCTTCTGAGGAGAGAAAGACTGTCACCTCCTATGTCCCTTTTGTAGTCAATAAGGAAATTGTCGAAGTCTTAGGAGTTGAGGTAGATTCCCCTATAGGTATATCAATTTCTTTTTCATTTTCTACCTGTAGCTACATTAAGAGTGTGAAATTGTTAGAAACCCAACCAAAATATGAAAATATTTTTAGTCTTAAATAAATTGTCTTAAATATCAAATATGAAACTTAAAAAATGAATTAACAACTAATAAATAATTTTTTGCAAGTAATACACAGCGTCAAGGGAAAATAAAAAATTCCTTCCTGTAGGTAGTTCTGCAACCTCTGATTTGTTGCAGGTTGTCCTATAACTACTCAGTTCAATTATTAAGTTCTCTTATGTAGCTTACCTTTTACCGAAGGTAAATGACAACATACACTCACACACATGGGTACAAAATAGGTACTCTCATGCCACAACACACACACACACAAGGAAATAAAAATCCCCATATAAAATATTATTTACATGAGGCAACTAAATTGTAGGTATGAAAACACACCAGAAATTTAAAACCCAACATCACACATACACCAACACATTGAAATGAGCAACTTTAAAAGGAACATGTCTCCATTCAATTCACAGAAAAATGATCCATAGTTAATGTTGGTTTCCCAGCATGTATTATAGTATCTACTAAAGATTTAACTAGTTCTTATGCTCAGAATTTGTGGAAGATAGTTCAACAAATAGGAAACACTTTCCATTATGTTTTTCTCAGCACTTCAAGCTATCCAAAACCTAGGTGGGTTTCTCTTTATGACACCGAGTGAAAGTATGCAATGAATCTATAACTCAGCATCAATTCTTGTATACATATGATAATGATTTGTGAATTAGATCTTAAAATATGCAAGATCCTTATGATCAATTGGTTTCAAATACAAGGATTTCAAACAAATATAAAAATATAAAATGGTTTATTTAAGACTCATTTTATGATCAATTTTGAGGCTATGGGAAAAGCTAGACTGATTAATACCTGTTCAGGGTGACATAGTTAATAAAACATATTTATTCATAACAATCAATATACTCCAATGGGCAATCTAGATTTATCAACTGTAATAATTCAACCTACAAAGGGATCACACAATATTCCTACTTTGTTCTGTAACAAAAGTATTGTTTTTTATTTTCAATGCAAAAAATTACAATGTTGCTTGAGCAACAATATTAATGAAAATAACACAAGAGCAGAAAATGTGCACTGATGAACATCAAAATTCTTGATTATTTTTCTCAAAAGAATACTGAGTCACAAACTGGGGATGGCACACACTAATGTTGATTACAATAAGTTGATTATAATAAGCTGACATATATCTCTATTTAGACAACCTAATAGTGTATCATCTTAAAATGGAAGCACTTCCATGATAAGAGAATTTAGCCCTTCGAGTAATTGGTTTGGGGTCATGTTAAGTGTCTTGATCAGGTCTTTGCATGTATTTGTCTTTCTCCCCACTTTCCACTTCCTTTCTACTTCATTCTAGGTGAAATTAGGGTTAGGATCCTAAGGATTCTCCTTAATTTCCCTCTTCCATGGCTCTATTTTCTAGGTAGGACTTAGAAATAGGTCCTCCTAGCCTTCATCATAGTCATCATAGGATTTTATGCCTATCCTTGGCATTTTTTTCCTTTCTGATATCATTTCTAGCTCTCCAGGCATCCCCGGGACCTCCTGTCCTAGTTCTGGCTGGATCTGGGCCCACAGGGTCAGAATTGAGGTTGATCCTGACTAGGTCAGGATTGAGCTCGATCTTGACTAGGTCATAATCAAGCTTTATCTTGACTAGGTTAGTCCCAAGCTTGATTTTTCCCCCCTCCTTCAAATTTCAAAATTCCTTGATTTCTAGGTATCGGGTTTCGGGGATATTTATTTTCCTACCTCGAGGTTGGCTATTTCGGGTTTCAAAATGGTAAATCCTCAAATTGCATTTAATTTAGGTATATTTTCTAAAGGTTAGGACCTAATTGGGATTTAATTCTCCAAGGTGGCCCCTCTAGAGGATTGTGCCCTAGTTCACTATAAAAGGAAGCCTTCCTCTCTCATTATCACATCACATCACATCTCATCTTCAAGAAATTTCATGATCGAGCTCTCAAGTGTAAGCAAGTGAATTCAAGAAATCCTTCAAGCATTCAAGTGTTCAAGCATTCATCCATCAAGGAGATCCATTGTTAGCCATTGAAGGATTCAATCTCTTTGGAGCCCCCTTGAAGATCCATCCTTCTACATTCATCCAAGCCTTCCCATATGCAAAGACAATTCAAGATTGGTGTTGAAGATCAAATTCCATTGATTGGAGACATCCTACATCCATTGACGCATTCCTACTTATGGATTTGAGGATTCAAATCCTGTACAAGGACTTCAACATAAGCGAGGTGATTTGTTTCAATTACTTTGTTTATGCACAATACATTTCAATTCAATTTCAAGGTTAATTCCTAAATTGGGGTTTGACCAAGGAAAACCCCCCATACAAACAAAAACCCCCATTTTCTTGTAGGTACAGGTGCGGGATTTCATATCTGAGAGAAGATTTGGATACTCTTTTCGGTGAACTTCCGAGATCTGAGAACAAAGTCAGAATCGACCTTCAAATAAAGAATCTAGCCTTTGACCTTTTATGAGGGTCAAAGTTGACCTGATCTCATCTTGGAAAAAGTTTTCTGGGTTTTCTCCATCTCGATATTTCCAGTCCAAAATAGGTTGTAGATTTTCCCGAAAGTACACACAGACATAAAAAATTGGCATTTTCCAAATTTTCCCTAATTTGAGGTTAGTACCTGCATTTCAATTATTTCAAATTCTAAACACTTCAATTCTACCATAGGGAAATATAGGGTTTCTCTCTATCTTTCATATTCTCCATAGATTGATTCGATTGTGCATTAACCTTTTGGTTGATCAAATTGGATCTCTCCTTTTGGAATTTGGATTTAGGAGTGGATCTAATATTTCCCCCACACATCATACAACATATACATTTGAATAGGGATGATTCCATTTTACAACTATTCAAATAGCAATGATGATTATAATAAGCTGACATCTGTCTCTATTCAGACAACCTAAGCCAGAACCTAGTTCATCCAATCCAGTATCTGATGTTTTTGGCTTGCCTTCTTTAGTAATCAATGAAACCTTCAGAAAGAAACAAATCTCACATTCTTCTTCTTGTGCTCTACTCTAACAGACATATTCCAATCCTATGTCCTCTTGAATGGTGCTCTAATAGATATTTTTAGTGATTTTCTTGTTCCCTTGTTACACTTTGAACCAGATAAATGATATGATGCAAGCCAAGCCCTCCCTCACCCCTAGCTAAATTCATCTTCAACATATTAGGTACTACTAATCAATATTCACCTTGCTATAATTAATTATGTTATCACTGTACAATTTTTTCCAGCTTTATGTTAATATTTTTAAAAATAATCCAAGTTGTTGACCTTATGGTAACGTTTCATGTTGAAAAACCCTATATTTGATTCTAGCCCCAGCCAGTCTAAAGTTTTGTCCTATTTTCATGTTACCTTTTGGGCTCATTAATCCCCCTAATAAAGCATGTGTTATTTTTGACCCCCTTTATTCATCACTTTATATGTTATGCGGTTAGGTTTTGGAATCGGGGTACCTTTTAATTAATTGTTTCTTTCAAAGCCTAATTTTTTGATAAAATTTTCAATAGTATCAAACCCTTCAAATATGTGGCTATCATTGAACCACATGACTACCTATTGTTAGAATGTCTGACATGCGCTTTAGCGATGAAGCACCATCTGTCCAAGCGGGCCCATTTGGTAACAGGGTGTGCTGGTATTTAAAGAATAGATCACATCAACGGCCGTCGCTATATTGTTGGGCCAAGATGATAGCCGTTTAAACATCATGCTTTAGTGACAGGTGTCTGATCAAAGTTACACTGACAGTGGCAGGTTCTAGTTTGTCAGTCTTCATGGCATTTCCCCTGGGTTGACATCTATTTTTAGTGACGTAGCAGCTGTGGGGTCAGAATTTTCAAAGGGTTAAACAATAGGTTGATCTGACGATTGTCATTATACCGTTGATAAAAGATGTAAGGAATTTAAGCCTGTGGTACAGCGATGACCATTCGATTCTCTTTAAGGACTGAAGTATGAAGTGGGCCCTGAAAGTGCCAGGTCACATTGACATATATGCTTCTAATTGGTTGTTGGGAGTTATGATGTGGCGGTTGTCAGGATGATTCAAACTGAGAGTGAAAAGGTCAAGAGGCCCACCTGTTGGTTCTTCGTGACATGGTGGTTATTGATTCGATAGAGATTAATGAAGTGTCATAGTGGGGCCTATTTTTCCGGATGGTTAAGATGCAACAAGATCTCGCAGTTGTCGTTATACCGTTGGGGTAAGATGCACATTTTTTAGGGTCAGTGGTATAGTGATAGCTGTTGATCTTGTTTAAAGATGGGGACCATTTGGTGGGTCCCTTTCTGCTAACTTTTTGATGATGCGGTCATTTTTGATTGGCTAAGGGTAATAATGACATGTCAAAGTTTCCAGTGCATTTGACAACAAGGATAAAGTTAGGGCTTCTTCACTGCTAACTTGTCTGACATGGCACTTCCTGATTCGATAGAATTTCTAAAAGGAAAGGTGGGGTTGCTTCTTTGAGAATAGGTAAAGCATTGAAAGTTAGAAAGAATCTTACGGCTGTCGTTACACTACTGAATGAAGATGCTCAAGTTATACACTTGCACTTTAGCGACAGGGTGACACCTATCCACTCTGATCGTGATAAAGTTAAGTTATTTATTTCCTCACATGCCTTTATTGAAATGTTCTCATTGGTCAAGAACTGATTTGGGGAAAAGTAATATAGGGTTATGTTGTTAGACTTGTCAACCATCCGATCCACTGGAGAAGAAATAAATCAACGGTCTGAATTCAAATTTTTTCTCAGTGATGTTTTTCACGTCCTATGAATACTGAGGCTGTCAACTTTTAGTAATCACAAATTTAATGTGTTACATGTGGATAGATTGCAGGCAGTTGTCGATGTTATACATCAAAATTGAATCATTGTTTCTATTCACCATTCTCATAAGCATTTCTGGAGAACTCAATTTTCCTCTTGAGGCAATTCCAAGTGAAGAATTTGCAGGTGCCTGGTAGGTTTCTTTTCTGAGTTTAAAATTGCTTGAAGTTTGTGAAGGAGTTGTGAAGGAATTTGTGTAGCCAGTTGATAGTTTTTAGGGTTTTCTTGAGTATTCATATATTGTTTTATAAAAGCCCTAGTTTCAAAATGCCACTGAAAAGGAACTTGTCTAGTCAGATAGAGTACAACAAAAGAGGAGTCTTTGAAGATTTAATGCAATTATTACCACATTCAGATAACGGGGCAGCTAGGTTAAAACAACTAGTTCCAAGAAACCTTAGGGATTCTGTAGCAGAAGCACTCCATGACAGAGGGAATTGGATGAGAGATGCTAAGGTTGGTGAAAAGCATAACAGTCTTATTTTGTTTAAATCAGCCTATTCACAGAGAAATTTCTGTGGCTCCCTGAGAAACATATGGCAATTTGACATTGGGAGATTGATAGTCCCTAGAGTTTTCATGGATGCTGAGTTATTGATTCAGATTGCTAAATGCTATGATCCTGTGACAAGGTGTGTTAAGGATATTAATGGAAAAAACCTAATCAACATCATAAAAGATGAGATTAGGGAGGTTTTTTCTCTAAATGACCCTTCAGTGGGGTTAGATAAGATAGATTTTACTGAATTTACAGAGATATATGCAGCCCAGAAGGATTATTGAAGGGCATGACCTCTAAGGCAATTTTTAGAAGAAATTGGGTCTATGTGTGTTATCAGTCCAAGCACGCCAGAGCCTTTTAGGCTGGATTTGTTCAGCAAGAGAGCACAAGAGGTTTATAAATCATTGACTTTAATTCTAGGGCATGATGAAGCAACTCATATGCCAATACCATACATGTTTATGATGGTACAATCTCTGCACCCCCAATTGGCACTAATTTTTTATTTTGTATCTCATCTAGCTGACTTGATCCATGAGGGATTGATGGGAATCAAGGACATGAAGTTTAGTAGGCCTTTTGGGTGGTACTTGATGCTTGTGCACATGTTCCTATACAAAGGTGAGTAGTTTTTCAGCTCAACAATAAATATTGTGAAAGAGAGGAATGGAGAAACCCTTCCAGTACAACTATGGACTACAGCCCTGTCATGGGACAAAATTGATGCCAGTTACATTGCATTGAACAGGGATTTTGCCTCAAGGCTTAGAACTCTCTTTTTTTTTGACAATCCAAGGATCTCGAGAGAGTTGTTAAGATTAATCAGGCCAAAGGAATATTGTCAGGATATCACCATAGTCCATAATTTTGGGGATATCATTCTGTATCCTGTTTCTATAGTTTTTAGGGTTTATGGTTGCAGAAAGGCACCCTACATCTTGCCTTACCAAGTTCCATTAAAAATAGGATATGCTAAGATCTTAAGATAGATTGGTGACCTACAAGAGACCACTCTCATTGGTAAGGGAAGGGGAACTTTCTTCCCAGACATAACTATAGCACATCAGTATGTGATTACAAAGGGAGGTTGGGTGCATTTTAGTAAATTTTTGCAGCCCTACAGAATGCCAATAGCTATTATCAGATGTGTAGACATGGAGGGTTTCCTCTCAGGAATGTTTAAAGATAAAATAAGGTGTGCTCATATTGAGCATCAATTTAATTTTCCTGAAGATGTGATAAGGAATGAGTTGGATCTTCAAACTCAAGAAATTAAGAAAGAGAAATGGATAGTCTATAAGAAGACTCTAGATTTCATTCAGAATTTTGACAAGGCTTGTTAGCACTTGCAAAAAATTTCATGGCTCCTGGTCTTTTTCCCTGCTCTCTGCAATGATTTTTTCTGCTCCTTGGTTAAACCTTAGGCAAAACATTCAGAATCTAGCCGTTAGGTTTCAAAATTCAAATGTGCCCTAGCTTTATTCTTTTCGTGCATTACCTTTTTTGTGGGTCACTTAAACACCTCTTCTGCATGTGCCTTTTAAGTTTCCATGTCACCCCAGTTTGTAGTTAGTCTTTCTCTCCGGTGGGTCCCTTTATTTTTCCTAAGTCCGCAATCGCACCCTATGATTTTAATATTTTTCCTAAGGTTCTCAGCTTTATCTTCCTGGGCCCACTCTCTAACACCATCTCAATCCGATGGCCATTGATCTTATCTTTGTGACATGACATTTCAAATTGTGGGTCCAGGGTGACACCTAAGCACAGGTGGCGGTTCCTGATTGGCCGATGGATTTAATGAAAGTAGCATCAGCGGGCCCAGGTGGGGTCATGTTGTTAGTTTCCTGAGGATCGTGTGGTTGTCACATGATCGCATGGAATATTCCATCCCCTTGCGATCATGCGATGACCATTGATTTCGAATCTTTCTTGGATGTATTTGTGGGACCTGGTTGCTGGTGTGTCTGTCAGAGGGGTCCTGACGTGTCAAAGCATTGACGGTCAGGGTATGTTCTTAAGGCCTTTTTCTGACACATGCGATCTTGTGCCGACCGTTTGATTAGATTCCAAAGGTTTGTGGGTCCTGTGCCAGTGATTGGGCATGGATCAGCGAATGGTTTAGTGACATGTGGCACCAAGCAGGCCCAGGTGGGTTCTAAGGTTTGGCGGGGTTGTAAAATTTGGCGGTGCCAACAAAGTTTCATGTGGTCGCGCATTCGCAGAAAGAAAAGGTGATTTGCTAGTTTATTTGGTGATTGTGTGAACGGTAGTCAAGATATCGCTAAGTTGTTTAGTGAAAGCATGAAATTTTTAGCGAATTAGCGAAGGTCCTTTGTTGCCAAGTCTGTTGGGGCCACTTTTAGAGGAAGATCTTAAAGCCATGAAGGAGGTTTGATCGAAAGACTGTGTTTTAAAGCTGATCTCAATTTGAACATGGGCCATTGTTCTCTGCAGGTGCCAAGGATTTAGCCATTGTGGTTCAAATTCAAATTTTTCTGAGAACTTCCAGCAACCAGAAAGTACCAAATTTATGGAATTCATTGCAGAAATGACCCTGTTCGGTGAGATATGACTGGTTTGTCATTTGCGGTGTGGTCCAGGGTGCTGTTGGATTGTTTGCAGAGCTTGTACCATTTCGGTTGTGTGCTCAAGGCTTGTTGTAGGGTGTCCTTTTGAGCCTAGTTTTATGATCCCCTGTACTTGCAGAGATGAATTTCATGATTGTGGATCAGTTTTGGTTTCCTCTTTCCTAATTTTGATGTGTTTCCCACCCTTGTAATAACTTTTTAGACTGTTTCCAGCAGGTTGGGTGGTTCAGACCCTAACCCTAGCTGTCTGAAGCTTGTTGCATCCGATCTTGAGGATCCCAAGGTAGCTAGTGGTATAAGTTAGAGAATTTTGGTTTTTGTAAGGGTTCCAAAATCTTGTTGCTTTTGGTCCCTAGTTTTTTACTGTAATATACTGATAGAAGTCTGATTTTGTGACTTTTCTGATCTTGGTATCATTCTGATTGTATGTTGATCCTGATTGTGTTAATGAGAACATTTTGAATCCCAATCTTGTATCTTGTGTATGTCTTCTTTCTTGTCTCTGAGCTCATATATGCTAGTTTCACAAAGTGTGCTAACATATGGTAAACAAAGATTATTTTGAATTTATCTCTGAGTTCCTAACAAAGCTAGGATTAAAGTTTTCTAGGTGAATTCAGTGAGTTTGCAGTTAGGTGTATAATTCGATGTCCTTATGCTTGAGGGAAAGGGGTAATAGGCAAAGCACTTACCTCGGATTCCATTGTGTTTGATTTGAGGTATTCAGTTGAGGTATATAGTTAGGTGACTCTGAGCCCTGGGATAAGGCACTGTCCTTCCTCTTGAGGTATGCATCGTTAACAACTACAAACAAAAACATTATTTGATAAATCTTTAACAATCTTATATGAGATATAGTGGAATATTGTTTTAGACTCCTTTAGAGAAGTGAGTCAAGGGTACACCTGCCTGAGCACTAAATCTCAAAGTGTAGAAGGATCCTTTGATCCTTGTCAGTTGGTCCTCTTCCTTGTGGACTTTGGAGTGGTGATAGAGTCAGGATTTTATTTACATTATCCATCAAAGTGTAAATCTACAAGTTGAAGATCAAAGGGAATAATCCACAACCAACAAGGCTTATGACCCATTAAAAGGCTTTGAGCCATGGGCAAGGAAATTGGATGCCCTAATGGACCATTTTGAAGGAATCATGCATGCATTGAATGAAAAAAGGGCTACTGTAAGCAAGATAGACCCTGAGAGGGCTAGGCAGATTTTGAGCCAGCCTAAGTATATGAAGTTGACCCCAAGGGGAGTCTATACAATGCAGAAGAGAAGTGGATACACTATTCTCTTACCACCATATCAGAGAAGTGAGGATATTCCCTCTACTTCTAAAGGGAAAAGGCCCATTGATGATTCAACGATGCAGGGGTCCTCTCCTAAGAGGCAAAGATAAGAAGAATCAAGGCCAGGAGAGGAAACTTATTCTCCTTCTCAATACCCTATCCAATTAGATGAACATGGGGTAGCAGAGCAACTGGTACAATTGAGAAATGAGGGAAACATTTTTGTTTCCAATGATGACTTGCAAGAAGGGATGCCTGAGGCACCTAAAGAGGTAGCCATGGACCTTACTATTGATGAATTTGAGGGTAAACAATTGGACCCTATTTTAAAGCAGGCTAGTGATTCTTTTCTTGTTGATGATAAATTTTTCAAGACTAGGGCATTCTCCCAATTTTGATGGAGAATGAAAATAAATCAATATAAAGAGATCTGTGAGAAGAGAAAAGAAGAGTTCCCTGATAGGGAGATAGCAGAAATTGAAAATGAGACCAAGGCAGAGATGATCAAGCAGTTTGAAAAGATTACTCTTGAGGAGGGAAGGGTCGTGGTCCATACTGCAGGGGTGTTGATTCTGCCAGAGTGGGACATTGCTGATGCAATTGTCTTTGACCAAGTCAAGAAGAGCAAGGTGATGACTCTTACTACTGCAGAGCAAGCCAAACAAGTTGCTAAGGGAATTGCCTTTTTAGAGGATCATGCAGCCTTGGTGTTGTAGTCCCTAAAGAGGGAGGAAGATAAAGGAAGAAAAGAGGCTCTCTCTATAGGATATGCAGGTAGTTTTTTAGTACAAAGATTAGGAGAAAATTTTGCTGTGGAAGCATCAAACCTAATTCTAGAGACTACCAAGTTCAATGTCAAAGTGGCAGAAAAGGATGCCCAAGAAAAGGAGGAGCTTAGGCTCAAATTTGAAATGGTTCTCAAATCTTACAATGAGCTCAAGATAGAGCTAATTCAAAAGGATAAGTTAATTGCATAGTTGTCTGGACCCTTGGATCACAGGTCTCCCCAATTGGTAATCTTTGAAAAGCCTACAGTAGCTTCATCCTCAAGCTCAATTGTTGAGTTACCACCATCCCCCTGTTGGTTGTGGATTATTCCCTTTGATCTTCAACTTGCAGATTTACACTTTGATGGATAATTTAAATAAAACTCTAACTCTATCATGAGTCCAAAGTCCACAAGGAAGAGGGCCAACTGACAAGGATCAAAGGATCCTTGTACTCTTTGAGCTTCAATGCTCAGGCGGGTGTACCCTTGACTCACTTCTCTAAAGGAGTCTAAAATAATACTCCACTATATCTCATATAAGATTGTTAAAGATTTGTCAAATAATGTTTGTGTTTTGTGGTTTTTAACCATGAAACTTCAAGAGAAAAGACTAGTGCCTTATCCTAGGGCTAAGAGTCACCCAACTATATACCTCTACTAAAAACCTTAAGTCAAACACAATGGAACCCAGGGTAAGTGCTTTTCCTATTACCCCTTTCCCTCGAGCACAAGGACATCAAATTCTATACCTGGCTGCAAACTCACTGAATTCACCTAAAAGGCTTTAATCCTAACTTTGTTCGAAACTTAGAGATGAATTCAAAATACTCTTTTTTTATCATACATTAACACACTTTGTGATATTAACATATATGAGCTCAGAGACAAGCAAGAAGACATACACAAGATACAAGATTGGGATTCAATGATGTTTTCATTAACAAATCCAGAATCAGCATACAATTAGCATGACACAAAGCTAAGACACCGAACCAGACCTCTATCAGTGTATTACAGTCAAAAACCAGGGACCAAAAGCAACAAGATTTTGGAACCCTTCCAAAATTAAAGATTCTGCAACTTATACCACTAGTTTCCTTGGGATGCTCAAGATCAGATGCAATAAGCTTCAGACAGCTAGGGTTAGGGTCTCAACCACCCAACCTACTGGAAATGGTCACAAAAGTTATTACAGGGGCGGGAAACATAGGAAATTAGAACTAATCCACAATCATGAAAGTCTTCTCTACAGGTACAGGGGATCATAAAATCAAGCTCAAAAGGACACCCTGAAACAAGCCTTGAGCACACAACCACCATGGTACAAGCTTTGCAAACAAGCACACAGCACCTTGGACCACATCGAAAATAAAAAACCAGTCACTTCTCACCGAACAAGGTCTTTTCTGCATTCAATTCCATAAATTTGGTCTCTCTGGCGCTGGAAGTTCACAGAAATTCAAATTTGAATCTGCAACGGCTAAATCCATGGCACCTATAGAGAAACAATGGCCCACATTTAAACCTTCATCAACTTTATATCCCCACCGTCTGATCAATCTCCCATCACAGGCTTTACATCTTAACAATTATCCTCAGTGGTGTAGTCACGCGGTTACCAACCTCATCGCTACAGGGAACCGGGCTTCAAATTATGCTTGGTCGCATGATCGCATGGCCAAAAGATAGCCCTTGTAATCATGCGATGGTAGCTTCTTAACCATGCAATGCCAACCACAAACCACCCACAGAAATCCTTGGCCCCACCACCAGTCACTGACCAATCAAAACCGAGCACGCCGGCAAGACCCACATAGTGGACCCGTCCTAACTCCGCAACCGCGACGACCAATAGCGGTCGCATGATCGCATAGCTGAAACCTGGAATATGCAAGCACATGAAAAGCCATAAGATTGCCACCCTGTCACTGCCAACATGGGCCCCACCTCTGAGCATATCCACGTCAACCAATAGGAACATAGCAACTAAGCACCACATGGTAGATGGTCCCACTTGCATTACACAGAGAAGATGCTAGATCAATGGATGGCACATGATCAGAAGGGGTGGGAACATTCCTTAAGATCGTGCACCGACCATCAGATTAAAAGCTTTCAATTTGGGCCCGCCTGACAACAAATCCACCTCATACATCATAGATGAATGAAAACCTGCCAACTCAGACCACCATAACCGCCACCAAACTGCAACCAGTACCATTCTGCCGATGGGCCCTAAGGATACATGGCAAGCGGTCACATGATTGCATAGCTAAAAACTGGGCTATGTGATCATGTGATAGCCAATCACAGGCTGCCACATGACCACCTTGCTACAAACAGGTCCACCAGGTAGTCTCCTCATAAACCAGAATTGATAGTTGTCACTATACCGTGATGTTAAAAAGTGAGCGCCTCCATTCAATGGTATAACGACAACCACCAGATCTGTCCACGCTTTAAAATCCTTAGAAGACTGCAGACCCACCGACGCTATCCAACTTGTCAATTTGCCAACCAACCAAAAGATGCCAACTTGCTCCACCCTGACAATGGACCCACTGACAAAAGCCAAGCACTCAGCGACTACGCGACCAGCCATTCGCCAAGTCGTGAGATGTTAGTAGATAACCGCCTAGAATGAAGAGATCCAGCGACTAAAGAGAAATAGACCGCCTACCAGGTCACTGAATGCTAAGGGAATAATCACCAGAAACTAGTGAACAGGAGATAACCACAAGTCAAGTCACAGAGTGAAGACATAACCGCTAGCCAAGATGAACAATAGGAAGAACCGAACCCACACGGATAGGTGGCAGGCGTTTGCATGATCACATGTCAGAGAAGTATGACATGTGGCCATGTGACAGCCAATCAGGAAGAGCTTTTGAAGGCCCGGGCCCACCTGTCATCACACTTGCGCACTTAAGGAAAGTCGACAGATAGGGAACTGGGAGGTCAAAAACACACAAAGTTTTCACAATAGCAAAGGATCGAAAACACATAAGGTTTTCGACACGTCAATAGATAAGCACACAAAGCTAGAAGAAAAAGGGTCAAAAATAAAGTAGGTTATCGGTCAAAGATAAAAAACATCATGGATTTTTGAAAACACTATGGGTTTTTGACACTTTGGCAGATTTTGACAATATTTTTAGCAGACTTTAGAATTTGAATAACTTTCTGGGCTTATGATTTAGCAAACGTGACTTGGGCTGAAGCAAGGTGACACAATGACCACCAGGGGCAGGACACTTGACACACATTTGCAGGGGAGAGGCCATTTTAAAGGATTTTGCAATGACTGGAAAAATGGCCTAACAATGGCTCTGTCTGGGGATGTATGCCTCTTGCAGGCATAGCAAGGACTTAGAATCACTGGTTAAAGCAGACCATTCCAGTGGAAAAAAACACAGACAACAAGGAACAAGCAGGGAAAGACAAGCAATAGGACCAAAAACTGACAGACTAGGGGAAAGCAACTTATATACAGAGATTTACAAGATGTACAACCCTAACTACTATTCATGGAAAATAGAGTACTTCAAACGAAGTATTGCTTCAAGAATTGTCCATGAACTGACAACTCTTGAATATCACCACTAAAATCCTTGGTAATGTAAGAATCTTGGCCCCATTTCTCATGAATCAGATATGGCCCTAACCAGATGGGATCAAATTTACCATGTTTCTCCTTATCCTCCAATCTGGCATTCCAAACTAACACCAAATCACTAGGCTCAAACTTTCTGTCAACGATCTTTTTATCATATAGATTTGTAACCTGCAACTGCAATTTGGCATTCCTTGCAACTGATTCTCTTCTAGTTTCATCCAACCTAATGAGGTCCTCAATTCTCAACTGCATTTCATCATCAATGTCATCATCATACAACTGCACAAACTTGTACATCTCCAACAAATTATTCTAAGGCATTCTAGCATGAATTCCATACACCAGGTCAAATGGTGCACAACCAATCGCCCTCTTCATAGTTACCCTATCAGCCCATAAAGCTAATGGCAGCTTTGAATTCTATGCCCTCTTATTCTTCTCCAGAATTCTCTTCAAGATTTTAATCAAGCTTTTATTAGTAGATTCTGCCTAACCATTTCCTTGCGGATGATAAGGTGAGGAATTAGAAATCTGAATTCCCAAACCTTTGCAAAAGTCCTTATATTTGGTAGACCTGAAGCACATAGCATTGTCACTCACTATCCTCTCAGGGCACCCAAACCTTGTAATAATATTATTCATTAGAAATTCAATTACCACTTTGCTAGTTGCATTCCTTGTAGGTATAGCTTCTACCCACTTTGTAAAGTAATCAGTGGCAACTAAGATCCATGAATGTCCTCCACTTGACTTGTTTGGTATCTCCCCTATGAAATCAATTCCCCACTATTGGAAAGGAGCCTGAACTTCTACTATTTTTAATGGTACATTACCTAAAAACTTAAGCTTACTAGAGAACCTTTGACAAGCATCACATCTCCTTACCAACTGTTCTGCATCCCTAAAGATTATGGGCCACCAAAATCCTTCTCTCAAGATCTTATGAGTAGTTGTTTTACCCATATAATGTCCACCATAAACTCCCTCATGCATCTCCTTCAACAATAGATTAGCCTTATTCTCATTTATGTCATACTTTAATTCTGCAGCCTGCAAAGATTTACTAAAAAATGCAATAGGCTGCTCAAAACCATCCTTATTCCTCTGTAACAAAACTACAGCAATAGTGTGAAAGGATGCAAAAGAAAAGATATGCACTGGGACATTATAATCAGGTGCCTTTAGCACCGGTGCATCTTTGATAGCCTGCTTGATATTCTTGAAAGTCTCATCAGGGTCACCCTCCTAGTTGATTACAAATCCCTTCTTCAACATCTTGGAAATAGGTGTAGTAACCTCTGCAAAGTTTGTCACAAACCTCCTAGAAAATTGACTTGACCAAAGAAGGACTGAATCCCTTTAACATTCTTTGGTCTCTAAATTTTATCAATTGCTGCTACCCTCTCTGGGTCAATTCTCACTCCTTTCTTCCCAACTAAGTGGCCAAGAAACTTACCTTCTGTGACACCAAAAGCACATTTCCTTGGGTTTAATGAAATGCCAATTTCTAAGGCCCTCATAAATATTTTTTCTAAATGAGCACAATGGTCCTCTTCCTTCTTGGAATAGGCAGTTAAATCATCTTGATACACAACAAGGAAATCATTAATGAAATCTGAAAAGGCAACATCCATTGCCCTCTGAAAAGTAGCACCAGCATTTGTGAGAACAAAAGGCATTCTCACATAAACATATGTTCCTCAAGGTGTTGTAAAGGCTATCTTGAATTGTTTTGATTCCTTGACAATAACCTGATTGTAGCCAGAGAAACCATCCATCATTGACATCAATTCTGATCTGGTTACTCTCTACAACATAGCCTCCATATTGGGCAAACAATAATTATCTTTCAATGAGCTGATGTTCAAATTTCTGAAGTCCACACAAAGCCTGATGTCACCATTCTTTTTTCTTACAGGAACAAGATTCGACACCCAAGAAGAATTCCTTATAGGCTTAATAATGCTAGCATCTCTCAACTTCATTAATTCTTCCTGCATCTTGGGTGCCAAAGTAGGATTAATAGGCCATTGCTTTTGCTGGAAAGGTTTAGCATCTTCTCTTAATGGAATAACATGCTGAAATAAATCCTCTTTATAAACCTTTAGGTCATCATATGACCATGCAAAAACATGCCTAAATTTCCTCAATAATTCAACAAAAGGTCTCCTTACCTTTTGAGATATATCTCTACCAATGTACACTTTCTTAGGTGCCTCATGTGATCCAAGATTTATCTCCTCAAGATCAGCATGATCTTCTCCTTTGATATTCTTTGGAACTCTATCTTGGTTGTCAAAGGCAGTCTCCAAAACAACAAGCCCCTTGGGCACCTTGTTAGTTCTAAGCTGAATGACCTCATTGCCTAAGACAACCTCCCTTCCTTCTACTAACTCAACCAAGGTTGAACAATCAAGTTCCTAACCATGATACTGATCCTTGCAATCCATAAACTTCAAAATATCATCATCATCATCAAAAACTTTTCAATTCTCAATATTGTCTGGTATACTAGGCCTAGCCTAAATTTCAACTTTAGAAATACCAGAGAATGCAACATCATTAGGATTGATTACAATATTGGCCAACAAGTCAGCTATCTTGTTGTTACTCCTATCCGTCCACTTAATATTAAAGGCATCAAAATGATCAATCAAATCCCACACTGCATTCCTATATTGTTTCAACCTTCTATTCTTGGAAGCATACACCGATCTGACTTGGGACACCACCAACTCAGAATCACCAATAACACTTATGCATTTTATACCATGCTTTTGTGCCAACCTCAGTCCTAACAACAAGGCCTCATATTCTGCTATATTGTTGGTACAAAAGAAATTCAATGTGAAAGAGAACTTGTAGGTGTTTCCATCAGGAGAAATAAGTAAAATACCTACTCCTGCACCATCTTTGCAGTTTGCACCATCAAAGTACAAGACCCACAAATCACCCTTCACAGAGTCAGCACCTACCTTAGTAGAAATAGGTGACAAAACAAGCTCATTTTCAAATACAGGGATCTCTGCCCTAAAAGCATTTACATCAGTATCCACACAACATGTAGTTTCATTATTTATGTTTCTTTCAATCATGTGGCATACTCTTGGCTCTCGTTCAATCTTGACAAACTAATCATCAATCTTGAAAGTTGCATAGGACAAATCACACTGTAAACTTTCACCCATGGCAGCACTCCATCTTCTAGATAGCAACATCCCATAATGAGGAGGGATATCCACCACCAAAATAGTCATTGTTAGCTCCTTCTCTGGATATGTTGCCAACCTATATGGCATTGCATTGATAGTCCCAATGATTGGTACCTCCCTCTGATCCATTACACAACACCTGCCTTGCACTATATCAACTTTAAGGCCCAACCTCTCCATGATTTTGAAAGGCATGACAGTATTAGAGGCACCACTATCAATCATACAATTTCTTAATTTCATCCCATTCACAAGAACACTTAAGAAGAATGGGTCAATATTTTCAAGGCTGGCATTGATAGAACTGTCCAAATATATTGGAGGAATTTGGGACACCATTCCCTGAGTAGCAACATCCTTCAAAGCTTTATCCTAAGATCCATTTCATGAAGTATCATTTTTTTGAGTATTACCAACCCATGCAATAGCCTTAACTTGTTCAGGGATCCTCAACAACTCTGACAATGGAACCTTAACTGTAATTTGTGACAACATAGATAACATGTCAACAGGGGTATAAGCAAGAATCTCAATCTGCACCGCCTTAACATCCTTTTGCTTGTTTGACATATTAGGTGTATTGACCACCTTCATTTTTTCAACCTTAGCCATTGTGTTAACTAGCTTCTCAATCTCACTAGAGACCTTTTCAATTCCAACTCATTTAGGCTCACATTGCTTACCTTTTACATTCTTGAATTTTACCATGTGATCACCCTTTGATTTATTCTCATTAGGTTCTTTGGAGTTGGTACTTTTTATAAACATTTCTGCAGCTTTCCCATTTGTATTCCTTGCCACCATGCCTCTAGTTTTCACCTGGGCAATCATTTCTACAGTAATCCTCTCCATCTCTTCTCTAGAAGGTATTCTCAAATTTACTGGCTTGGGAGAAGAGTTCATCTTACATGTTTTCTGATCAATGCACTCACCATAAAAAAAAACCTCCTGATGAAAAAGGGCCTGATTACGTCTCTTCACATTCACATCTGCCTCTTCATCAAAATCAGAATCATCTTCATATCCTAGATATGAAGAAACCATGTTGCATCCAACATCATCTTGTTCTTCTTCTTCTTGTTCTATCTCTTCATCGCCACAATCTTGATTTGCAGCCATAGATTGTGCAACCACACAATGCTCTACAGAATGAGGGGACTGGCATGCAACACACCAAGGTACATTCTCCATGACATTTATCAAAGCTTTATGTAGAGGGTCAGGGATACCGCTGTCATTATTTCCTCTTGCAGCAGGGACAATAGGCTTGCCATCCTTCCATTGGGTGTTGTAGGGGTAATTCTACAGTCTATTCTGCTTACTGAAATTATTGTTGAACCAAGGCCTTTCATTGGTAGGAGCACTGATGTTCCTATTTGCAGGTGCCTTCAAATCCTTCAATGCATTAAGCACCTTATCCAACTTATCTTCTTCCTGCCTCCTAGATCCAACATTCTTATCATTTTCTTTCTTGTATTTCCTATCCCCAAACAACTTTGGGTCATCTCTCTTTCCACCCAACTTTCCTGATATTTTCATGTTGTTCTCAATATTGATAGCAATCCTAAAAGAATCCCTAAGAGTTCTTGGTTCTTTATCCCTCAATAAATATCCCATCTTCCCATCAAAAGCATTGAAGTATGTAGTCAGACAAACATTGTCATACAACAGTATGACTTGGAACAACTTATGCATACCCTTCTGAAATCTCATGTTGAATTTAGCTCCAGACCCATTCTGATTTTTCCTTATGGTATTGAATTCATTCAACATGAAGCTAGCATTAGGCCTATCACCATACTGCTCTTTGAAACATTTCTCAAAAGAGTCCCAAGTATCAATACACTTATCAGGAAGCCTCTTAAACCAATCTCTAGCATCCTCCATTAGGGATTGAACAAACAATTTCATGACAACATCCTCATGCTCTACCTCATAATCATTAAGCATATCAACAAATAACCTAAGATGCTCTTCACAACTAATAGCATTATTACCAGCAAACTTAGGTACCTTATCTCTAATATCATTTTGAAAAGCATTCGGATAGCTAGAAATTCCATCAAAACTTATTTTCCTATAGCCTTCTAATTGCATAGGTCTTCTTTGAAAGCTCGAACTAGTGTTAACCCTAGGATCAACATTAGCATCTACATTTATTTGTGCATTTGATTGCTGCCTAGGATCTGCACCTATCCTAGCAGATGAAGAAGGAATAGAACTAGTAGCATTACTGAGTGGAAAAGTAGTGGGATCCCTGCTATTGTTATTGGTTTTCTTGCTTGGTCACCCACCATCTTCTACTTTCCTTTCTCATTTATGATAATAGCAGGTCTAGTGATCTTGTGCCCATCCTTATCTTTAGGTAAAGGGACATAGCTTTGCACTTCTCTAACCACAGGGCCCTCATTTTCAAATTCACAATCTTGCAGTAAGCATTCTTGCTCACTCCTCAAGGCATCAAGATCACCAAAAACATCATGCTGCAACATTTTAGGAGCAGAAACAAGCATCTTGTTTCTATCCTTCATTTCATTTATTTTTCTCAGAAGAGACTGCCTCTCTATCAAAGCATTTACCTTTTCAGCCTCTCTCTCCTCCTGTAATCTTTTATGTATGGCATCTTGCTCTGCCAACTGCAACCTCAGTGCATTCAAATCATCAGGATCTACCATAATGTCATCAGAACTAGATGACACATCCATATCAGGAAGATTTTGATATGGGAAATGGACTTGCCTATGTCTCATGGGTTCTCTTCTGAATTGATCTTCATCGAGATCCAAGTCAACCTCTGAACTGATATCTCCATTTTCTTCATTTTGACCTGCAAGCAAAGGACCTTTTCCCTGAAATGTAGCCTCATGGGTATCATAAAATCTTTCTTCAGAGTGACCACCTTCTGATCTAGATACTCTATTTTGTGAACCATCCTCACTTGAGGATACATGTGGTCTTTTGGCTCTTGCATTTCTCTGTTCTCTCATGGGAGCATAGGTACGCTCACCATTCCTTCTAATCCAGCTCTTATTTCCCTGTCTAGGTAATTATTCCAGAGTGACCTCTGAATTCTTTCTAACATATGGCCTAGTATTTCTTCTTTTTTCCATACTTTTTCAATATGTTGCACTGGTTCAAAGCTTTGAGTTGCCACCCACCTAGATGGGAAATCTTCAAAACAATAGGAAAACAAGAACACACTTATACCTTTCTCTTTAGATTCTCCCCAGTAGAGTCACTGAATCTTAACAAATGCATATCTTCATAGTTGTCCCTAGTTCTAGAGTCGCCATTTTGTTGGTGACTCAGATGGGCCAAACCAATCTAGTCAAAATATTTTGACTACTTCAATATAACTGCAACCAGAGATCCTTAATAGGCTTTCCTTATGTTCTCCCTAGCAGAGTCACCATTTTGTTGGTTGTGGATTATACCCTTTGATCTTCAACTTGCAGATTTACACTTTGATGGATAATTTAAATAAAACTCTAACTCTATCACCACTCTAAAGTCCACAAGGAAGAGGGCCAACTGACAAGGATCAAAGGATCCTTCTACTCTTTGAGCTTCAATGCTTAGGTGGGTGTACCCTTGACTCACTTCTCTAAAGGAGTCTGAAACAATACTCCACTATATCTCATATAAGATTGTTAAAGATTTGTCAAATAATGTTTGTGTTTGTGTGGTTGTTAACCATGAAACTTCAAGAGAAAAGACCAGTGCCTTATCCCAGGGCTAAGAGTCACCCAACTGTATACCTCTACTAAAAACCTTAAGTCAAACACAATGGAACCTAGGGTAAGTGCTTTACCTATTACCCCTTTCCCTCAAGCACAAGGACATCAAATTCTATACCTGGCTGCAAACTCACTGAATTCACCTAAAAGGCTTTAATCCTAACTTTGTTAGAAACTCAAAGATGAATTCAAAATACTCTTTGTTTACCATACATTAACACACTTTGTGATATTAACATATATGAGCTCAGAGACAAGCAAGAAGACATACACAAGATACAAGATTGGGATTCAATGATGTTTTCATTAACAAATCTAGAATCAGCATACAATTAGCATGATACAAAGCTGAGAAAAGACACCAAACCAGACCTCTATCAGTATATTACAGTAAAAAACTAGGGACCAAAAGCAACAAGATTTTGGAACCCTTGCAAAATCAAAGATTCTACAACTTATACCACTAGCTACCTTGGGATCCTCAAGATCAGATGCAACAAGCTTTAGACAGCTAGGGTTAGGGTCTCAACCACCCAACCTGATGGAAATGGTCACAAAAGTTATTACAGGGGTGGGAAACACAAGAAATTAGAATTGATCCACAATCATGAAAGTCTTCTCTGCAGGTACAGGGGATCATAAAACCATGCTCAAAAGGACACCCTGCAACAAGCCTTGAGTACACAACCACCACAGTACAAGCTCTGCAAACAAGCACACAGCACCCTAGACCACACTGCAAACAACAAACCAATCATTTCTCACCGAACAGGGTGTTTTCTGCATTCAATTCCATAAATTTGGTCTTTCTGGCGTTGTTAGTTCATAGAAATTCAAATTTGAATCTACAACGACTAAATCCATGGCACCTACAGAGAAACAACAACCCACATTTAAACCTTCATCAACTTTATATCCCCGCCGTCTGATCAATCTCCCCTCGCAGGATTTACATCTTAACATTCATCTTCAGTGGTGTAGTTGCGCGGCTACCAACCTCATCGCTACAAGGAACTGGGCTTCAAATTATGCTTGGTTGCATGATTGCATGCCCGAAAGATAGCCCTTTCAATCATGCGATGACAACTTCTTAACCGTGCAATGTTGACTGCAAACCACCCATAGAAATCCTCGGCCCCACCACCAGTTGCCAACCAATCAAAACTAGGCACGCTGGCAAGACCCGCACAGTGGACCCGTCTTAACTCCGCAACCGCGATGACCAACAGCGGTCGCATGATCGCATAGCTGAAACCTGGGCTATGCAAACACATGACAAGCCATGAGATTGCCACCCTGTCACTGCAAACACTAGCCCCACCTCTGAGCATATCCACGTCGACCAATAGGAACACAAAAACTAAGCACCACATGGCAGATGGACACACTTGCATCGCATAGAGAAGATGCTAGATCAACGGATGGCGCATGATCAGAAGGGGTGGGAACATTCCTTAAGATCATGCACTGACCGTCAGATTAAAAGCTTTCAACATGGGCCCGCCTAACAACAAATCCACCTCATACATCATGGATGAATGAAAACCTGCCAACTCAGACCACCGTAACTGCCACCAAACTGCAACCAGCACCATTCTACCAATGGGCCCCAAGGACACATGGCAAGCGGTCGCATGATTGCATAGCCAAAAACTAGGCTATGCAATAATGCAATAGCCAATCATAGGCTGCCACATGACCACCTTGCTACAAATGGGTCCACCGAGTAGTCTCCTCATAAACTAGAATCAACGGTTGTCGCTATACCGCGATGTTAAAAAGTGAGCACCTCTGCTCAGCGGTATAATGGAAACCACTAGATCTGTCCATGCTTTAACCTCCTCAGAAGACTGCGGGCCCACCGACGCTATCTAACTTGTCAATCTACCAACCAACCAAAAGATTCCAACTCACTCCACCCTGACAATAGACCCACTGACAAAAGCCAAGCACTCAGCAACTACGTGACTAACCGTTTGCCAAGTCATGAGATGTTTGTAGATAACTGCCTGGAATGAAGAGATCATGTGATTGAAGAGAAATAGACCACCTGCCAGGTTACTGAATGCTAAGGGAATAACCACCAGAAACCAGCGAAGAGGAGATAACCACAAGTCGCCAAATCATGGAGTGAAGACATAACCGCTAGCCAAGATGAACAACAGGAAGAATCGGACCCACACAGACAGGTGGCAGGTGGTCGCACGATCGCATGTCAGAGAAGTCTAACATGCAGCTATGCGACAACCAATTAGGAAGATCTTTTGAAGGCCCGAGCCCACCTGTCATTGCACTTGCGCACTTAAGGAAAGCCGACAGACAGGGAACTAGGAGGTCAAAAATACACAAAGTTTTCACAACAGCAAAGGATTGAAAACACACAAGGTTTTCAACACGTCAACAGATAAGAGCACAAAGCTAGAAGACAAAGGGTCAAAAACAATGTAGGTTATCGGTGAAAGATCGAAAACATCATGGATTTTTGAAAACACTATGGGTTTTCGACACTATGGTAGATTTTGACAATATTTCCAACAGACTTTAGAATTTGAATAACTTTCTGGGCTTATGATTCAGCAAACGTGACTTGGGCCGAAGCAAGGTGACACAACGACCACTAGGGGTAGGACACTTGACACACATTTACAGGGGAGAGGCCATTTTAAAGGATTTTGCAACGACTGGAAAAATGGCCTAACACCCCCTACCCAGAGACAAGTATGGATGCAAGGGTTGGTTGGGAGAAGCAAAGATTAATTGAAGAGACTAATAAATTGAGGGAAACAAGAGTGCAACTAGAGAAGGAAAAAGATGAAAATGTGAAGGCCACAACTTTGGCAAACCAGAAGTATGAAGAGAAAATGACAGATGCAATCATGGAGTTTGCATATGATTTAAAGCCCTCCATTTTCCATAGTCATGTCAGTTAGTTATATTCTTTATTTGAGACTTTGAATGAGGAGAAGACTGAAATGTCACCAATTTTTAAGAAATGGATTGAAAGATCTCCTAGTATAAAGTTATGTCGTATGTTATCTAAAGGTCAAGAGGATCCTGATCCATTGATTAAGCCATTACATCAAATTGTCAAGAAAATGGTACAGTATGGCATCATTTTGGATAATTTTATTAGAAGATCAAGTATGTTGAAAGCTGAATTAATGCTTTTAAACTATGAGCTGGTGCCCACCATTTTCATAGATAAGGGAAAATTTAAAGAATCATACATATGGAGGGAAGAGATGGATGCACTTTTGTCAGAAAGGGTGACTAGTGTCCTAAGTGACACCTTTTCTTTTAGTAGTGTTATCAAGTTGTTAATAAATGCTAAATCAATGTTTGACAATATTCAACATAAGGTCACTCAAATTGAAAGTGAGTGGGAATAGTTATCAAGTAGGAGGATTGAGTTTGCCAATTTTGAGTTCCCAAGTGAAGAGGTGTTTGATAGGTGGAGGTATCAGTACATACCTCATGTTGAAAAGGTTAATACTCCACCAGCCTCTTAGAGCGAGTAAAGACAGTTACTTTTTGAGTCATAAAGGTTGTTGAGATGCAGGAAGACATTTATTACAGGATGGACAATGAGATATTACAATTAGATTTGTTAAAAGAAGGCGAGAACAACATTGAAGACATGAAGCAAGGTGACTTGATTACAAATATCTCACCTACTTTGTTTTTGTATTTATTGTAAACTTTTTGAGGTTGTTGTAAAGTTTTTAGGTTTAAAATTTTGTAAACCCTAGAATGATCGGTAGCTTGTTGCATTTCCTTGTGTATAAAAGGATTTTTCACAATCATTCTAGGCATTGAGAGTTTAGGAGTTAAAAAGATAAAATTTTTGAAACCCTAGCCCTCAGTCAGGGATTGTAATATATTGTATCATTTTTCATCAAGCAATAGAAAAGAAGTATAGGTTGCTGCTGCTATTTTGCAAGCTTATCATTCAAAATATGATCTATACAATGTGCAAAGGTTATACTTAATACAAATTTAAAATCTATCTCTCCTTTGAATTTATTCCGTAAATCTTTAAGTCTTTCTGAGATTTATATGTATGTATTTAGCTTTGAGTTCTAATCTAGGATTGGATTAAATACTGCTCAGGGTGGGATACATGTTTATCGAATTCATTTGAGGATTTTCTAAAAAGCAAGAAAGAGTTGGAATGTTTTGTATTTATGTTTAAAGACCGGTTATTTTCCAAATACCTTTGTATTCATTCTATCCTCTAATCTTCTGCCCAATGGATAGGGCACTGGCCTGTATTTCTCTATTTTGCTTTGTGTAGAATGATTGACATCTTGTGATCCTAAAACATAAATCAATACCAGTCTTTTACATTTTATTTACTTTATATGTTATTCTACCCAGTGATGGAGAGTCAACGAGTAATAGGTTGTTACTTAGTACTTTCTCATTGTCATCTATTGTAAGATCCAGTATTAGGTAAAGAATAGAGTTATATCTATTAGATCAGGTGTACCCACCTTGGTTTTGCAGAGCCAGAAGTGGAGGGCAGTCTTGTCCCTATAGTTGGTCCAGTTACCTATAGATTTCTCACATTTGGAACTAACCCCTCCTTAATATTAGTAATAGGTATATTGGTATCTCATGGAGTGTAAAATCTTTTGAAGAACCAACAAATTACATAATCTAGCAGTCTTTAGTAGATTAATAGTCTAGCAGTTTTAAGTAGACTAATTTATTCAAATACCTTGAGAGGGCACTATTCTAGTATGGATTATAATTCTCAAATTTTTGTACTAAAACTTGAGTATCAATTCTTTTTGTAGAATTGACAAAGTATAGGTAAGTGCATTATTCAAAATTTGTAACTATTTGACTGATTGTACACTTTTTAGTTAATTCTTCTAGGGCTTGAGAAGGCAATTGCAAAGGAAGGAGTGAACAAACCTGAGATGCTTCCTAAGGAATTTACCCCACTTATTGATGTAGCTAGATTTTTGTCACCAAGTCAGGTGAACCTCATTTAGCATGCTCCTTTCTGATTGAGTCAATTTACAATAGCAAGTTTCTTTCACCTCCAGTTATTTATAGTTAGTCATAAAAAATCCTTTAGCATGAAAGATTAATTTGTATACATGTAAAACAACATCCTTAAAGCATCATGGATGAAATCGGCTTATTCTATTCAAATATTATTGGTTAATTTTTATTAAAATGCTTACATATCATTTCCTTATGTAAAGGATGCAAATTTGATTAGACTTTTGGAGAAAACTTGGCAAGGACATTTTTTGTTTTAGTAGATAACAATAAAGGCTTACATTTATATGGTACATGCATTTCATTCCTGGGTACTTATCAAATTGCAATTCCTCTTTTGTAGTAGTGTTTCTTGGGAACTCAGAGAATAATGGTAGGATATTTATTACTTAACTCCAGGATTTAAAATTGATCTACTAAAATTACAATCTTTCATGATGCAATCCATAAAATCCATTATATGAGACCCAGATTCACATACTATCCATTCAGGATTAGATTGGTTCTAGTCTTAAATCCCTGTCATCATGATATTTATCCTTATGATCTTCTGTCCTAGGTGATATTAGCTTAGGCCCTTGAAAAATAGTGTTCGGTTTCATTTATATTTATGGTTTCATTTTTTTTTAAAGAAGATAGACTCACACTAGAAATAAATGACTTCTTAAAAAGATAATAATAGTGTTGAAGATGGAAATCACAAGATTGAGGGCTTCTCCAAGAAAAGAAAGGTGCCCTCCCATTAGAGTTAATATTATGCACCCTTCTTGAATAGAACAAAATGAATCTTGCTGAAGAATTCTTTCAATGAGGTGGGATCTTTATGAGATTTAAGGTACTCGCTTGAGTTCTAACCAAAAAGGAGGTAGATTGGACAAAAAGTCTTCCATGGTTGATTTTGCCTTTTAAATGGGGCTGAGATCTTTATGAGATTACGTATTTGGTTTGATCAGTTTGATGGTGTATTTTTTAAGCATATAAAATAGTTTATTTTTTTGGTTAGTGCCCAAAAGGAAGCTGGTTCTTCACTCTCTCCTGAGAAGAGAGAGTATATAAGGCCTGAAGAAACTTTACTCAATATAGAAAAATCATGTAATATTGAAGTTATGGGACAAGTAAACCTTATAATTAACTTCAATAACATGTATATATAGGCTAGACATTCAAATGAACAAATAAAATCACATTCAAATCAATCAAATCAGTCACAAAGTTAGACGTAGCTAGACTATGAAATCAATGAATTACAAAAGAGTAATAAATTAATACTTTGAAATAATATTACCTTCTCATTTGAAGTAAGCCCTTCACTTCCCAACAATGTCCTCTCTCATAACTTAATTTGTTTAAGTATTTCTTTCCTATATTCAACATTTTCAACATTATCTAGTAGGAGACTTAATGTTCTAGATTGTGGTTCTATAAGATTCTTTAAGACAACATGTTCAAGTGTTGGTGGGGTAATTCTGACTGAACCCATACTTGATGAATTATTTATTAATTGCATTGTACTCCTACCATGAGCATGCATGTCCATTTCAACATAGATACTAGGACCATCCATATTTGATGTAGAAGGCATATTATGAGGTATTGCACTTGATGCCTCTCTTGGGATAGGTGTATCCAGTCTAGATGTAGAGGGAATAGTCTTCTTGAGATATCCTACAAGGAACAAACATAAATCTTTAAGTGGTATAATATGGTAAATAACATAATCAAACCCACACAAGCATATGATTGACTCTTAAATTTTGTTTTATATTGGGTGTATCGGATGGCATAATTAGATCTTGCATACTTGGTAGAGTTACTATAGGATGTCGTATAGGTGTATCTAGTCTAGATGTAGAGGGCATGACACGTCTTCTTGAAATATCCTGCAAAGCACAAATATAAATATTTAAGTGGTATAATATGGTAAATAACATAATCAAACCCACACAAGCATATGATTGAATCTCACCTTTTGCATTATATTGGGTGTATCAGATGGAATAATTGGATCTTGCATTCTTGGTGGAGTTACTGTAGGATTCCCTAAAGGTGTATCCAATCTAGATGTAGAGGGCATGGCACGTCTTCTTGAATTATCCTGCAAAGCACAAATATAAATCTTTAAGTGGTATAATATGGTAAATAACATAATCAAACCCACACAAGAAAATGATTGAATCTTACCCTTTGCCTAATATTGGGTGTATCAGATGGCATAATTGGATCTTGCATTCTTGGTGGAGTTACTATAGGATGCCCTATAGGTGTATCTAGTCTAGATGTAGAGGGCATAACACGTCTTCTTGAAATATCTTGCAAGACACAAATATAAATATTTAAGTGGTATAATATGGTAAATAACATAATCAAACCCACACAAGCATATGATTGAATCTTACCTTTTGCATTATATTGGGTGTATTAGATGGAATAATTAGATCTTGCATCCTTGGTGGAGTTACTATAGGATTCCCTATAGGTGTTTCCAGTATAGATGCAGAGGGCATAACATGTCTTCTTGAAATATCCTACAAGCCACAAATATCTTGCATGTTTGGTGGAGTTACTATAGAAATGTCGTATTAAAAAAAATAAAAAGGTGAAATAAGTAATTAAATGCACAAAAAAACTAGATCAAATATTACCACTGGCATAGTATGAGATGTACTAAAAAGACGTAGTAGTGGTTGGAACAACTTTGGAGATGGCCTGCATTTCACAAATAAAAATTAACATAATATAATACAAAATATAGGATAATTAAACCTATAAAAGATAATATTCAAACTTACCTCTTGCACCATCCTAGTAAAGTTTTCCCCTTGTCTGTTCCTTAGCATTTCAACTAGACCATTTAAGATCAATGGATCCCCCATAGTATAATTGGGAGCACCCGTAGGCTCATCCTAGAAGAAACACATAATGACATAAAATGACAAAATATTTGAAACTTGAGACTGGTACATTTCTAATGCTGAAGAATATCTCACTAGTTATCTTTGTTCTTGCTCATCTTAATAGAGTTTTAGGTATGAGTATTAACTACCTCATGTTTAGTTTTGTTGTTCTAATTCTATGATGCATTATCAATGATTCTAAATCCTACTCCTATGTTTCTACACTAGTCATTTTGAAAGAAACATTCCCTCAAGGAGAATCTAGACTCTTTATTCAGACAACCTACTATCAGACACCTCCCTTTTTCATCAATCTTCAAATTTTGTAGCAGCATTAAATTCTATTGTCAGCCAACTTGACTTGTAATTATATAAGCATAGATAAAGCACAAACATAGAAAATGAAGTTATGTTTTCACAGTAAGTAAATAGCTATTACAAGCCAAAAGATAAAGCAAAAACTAAGTATTACAAGCCATAGATGTAAGAATCTGTAAAAAACTAGACTTCTTGTGGTTAATCAGGAATAAGAAATAGAGATTTCATTAATGTTACAAACATCCACTAACAAACACTCATAACATTCAAATTACTTACTTTCCATTGCATGTTGTATAAAATTTAAAAATATTTTATTGAATCCTCAAAACCATCTTAAAGTGAACATATTGATCAAACAATGTCATCCTCACATGAAATTTCCTCACCTTCAAATATAGGTAAATCAAAATAAATAAATTCATCATCTTCATGGACTTGATGCCCATGTGCTTTCTCATGTCCTTAAGACACTTCAGTAAACTCAACATGATCTTCATCTTGGTCATATGCATCACTGACAATAAAAATGCCATCATCTCCATCTTGGCCATCTATTTCTTCAGGGGGAACTTTTGCATCTTCAAGTAAATCGCGGCCCTTTGTATCTTGAACAAATGTTAATCTTCATCCTCTTGGATCATAATCAATAAAAAATGACCATCTAGGTTGTTCTAAATTTTGAATGAGAAATATTTTCTCACATTAATTTGGAAACACATAAGGTTTGTAAGTGGCTTCACACCTAGATGTATTAATCATGTAGAATCCATTGTTGTGCAGAAAGATAGTTTTTTCTTCACCCACTTTGATAAGCTTGTACCATTTAGCATGAAAATTAATTTCTTGAAAGACAAAAAATAAAGTTGTATTACCTCATCCACTTCTCCATAATAACGAAGTGTGCTTGTGAATGTTTGTGTATCATTTGCATGTGAACAACATTCAACCTCGAATGATGTTGAAACTCCACAATCATAAGTTTGTCTCTTTTCATCAACCTTTTTGATGCAGAAATGATGACCAAAATTCCATATTCCTTTTTAATATATTACCTAGATTCATATAAATATTAACTAATTAGATTCAATAATACAAAAGTAAAAAGATAATTTATTAAACATCTATACATGCATTTATATATACATCACCTCCCCATTTTTAGATCCTTTAACGAAATCCAATTGTTGTGGTGTCACTCTATTCCTCCCTTTTGTTGTCTCATGTTCAATATTGGTCTTTAGCCAATTCCATGAGCATCTCTCTGACCATTTTCTTTAATGGCTTGCAAGCAATCCTCGAGCAGTGTTTTGACCATGTTTAAGATATATGTTGGCCCATGCCTTTTCATCCTCTAATTTCTTTTGTTTAGCCTACTTCTCCATCCATTCCAACATAAAGTTAGAATTGTATGCAATATACAAATGTATTGCCTCCCACTCCTTAGCATCTACATTGAAAAATAAAATTGTTAGAGTTAACAATTATTTAAAGCCATATATTATAAAATTTAGGATTAAAAAAGTAGTGTATTATAAAGTTTAAGATAAAAATTACTTCCAACATTTTTGTATACCTTTTATCCTCTTTGAAGTCCCTTGACCCTCTAATTTTTCTCCTTCAAATGATTGAGGTTTGTTATAATTCCATAATAGTGGTGCTTCAAGGTGTAACTGAGGTAAGTATTCACTCAAATGAACCATTGCTTGGAAAACCATGTAACCCTCAACCATGGACCCTTCTGGCTGAGCCTTTTTCCTCACAAATTGTTTTAAAACTTTCATATATATCTCTCCATGAGACACATTGTTTGAATATGAATAGGACCACACAACTCAATTTCTTCTACTAGGTGTACAAGATAGTGCTCTTGAGAATTAAAAAATCTTGGAGGGATGCACATTTGAATGTCACACATCAAAAGTGAAATATTCCTCTTCCAATACTTCAAGTCATCTTGATGTATCTCTTTAGATGAAACCCACCTACAAGTATCAACATGTATTAAAATAAAGATTTATGATATCTTCAAAACTAAAAGTATAAAATTATATAAATCCATAAGCAATGATGCACTTAAAATGATAAGAGCCATCAAAGATTATGCACGATTGAATTAAAATACCTTAGATATTTGGATAACTTGTAAATAGTTAATGTGACATCATGGTCAAAAGTGCTTGGTATTGCTGCAGGCAGCACATACTGCATAACCATTAATAAATAAGAAAGTTTAAATATGTATTAATTGATATTATCACTCAAATATATAAAAATTGTTAATTACGCTTCCAATAAATCTAATGTACTAAAAATTTATGTTTATCCAATTGTGCCAATCATGTGTTTTTAGGCCTGAGAACTCTGATCCATCTCTTGTGAATAAGTTTCTTAATGTAGCACCAAAGCCAAAAGGAAATCTTATTCTTTTCATTGTATTAATGATGTTTAGTTTCTCCTCTGATGTAAAAGTCTGTGGAGCATGGATATATGAGTTGTCTCTATGCATCCACATGTTTAGCATGATATTGGCAACTTCCAAGTCCTTCCGTAAATTTATTTGTGCTTCAAGGTTAGTTCCATTTAGATGTTTCCATAAGCACTCTGCCACATTTTTCTTGATGTGCATAGTATCAAGTAGGTGGGCTATTGGTAAGTTCTCATAATATTTTAATTTGTAGATATAGAGAGTCTTTTCATTCCTAGCGGAAAGCTTGTCCCTTCTTTTTTTTCATACATGGCTTTCCACCTAGCAGGGTTCATCTTTCTTGGATTCCTCATTTCCACTTCCTTTCCATTGAACTTATTTTTTTCATGCACTCTATAGCGATGATTTTGTGGTAAGAATTGTCTATACTCATTATAAAAAAAATTATTAAGATCTTTTGACTGCCTGTATAACAGTTTTGGCCGACATGATGGACAACCATATTTCCCCTTTGTTTGTAGCCTTGGAAAAAGAATGGAAATCATATTTATTAAATGGTACAATAAACACAATATTTACCAATGCAAATTATAATATATTACCACAACAAGTAGAGAGCCTCGGGGCATCATGAATTGTCCAGATAAGAATCACATGAAAGAGGAAGTTTCTATCATTGATAGGTTTTTATACATCATACATATTTATGAAATCCCATAATTCATGAAGCTCATCAATGAGGGGCTCCAAGTATACATCCATGTCCTTTACTTGATATTTCCCTAAGTAAACAAAATTTTTATTAGGATTTTAAGTGAACTGAATTTTTTTATATAATCTTCAAGAAAGCACTACATTCATATGTTCTAGTACCTGGTATTATAAGAGTTAACATTGCATGCTCCTTTTTCAGTGCCATCCATGGGGAATATTGTTGTTAATAATTAAAACTGGCCAAATAGAATATGTTGTTCTAATATCCCCAAAAGGATTGACACCATCCATTGCTAGAGAATTTCTTGCATTCCTTGGTTCATTTCTTAAATGTGGCCATCTTTCCTCAATCTTTCTCCAATATTTTCTATCTGCAGCCATATGCATGATACCATCTTGGCTCCTCCCTTGTGCATGATAATCCATATATTTTTCCAACTCCTTACATTTTAAAATCCTCTCAAACCTTGGCTTTAGTGGAATGTATCATAGTACTTTATAAGGAACCTTCTTCGATACTTGATCTTGACGTTACCTGCCAGTGTGACACACTGAAAATTGTTGCAAATTCCCATTCTTTCCATAGTATAATATATGGTCATTTGGGCATGCATCATATGTATTATACTCCATTACATTGCCTTTCATTACTGAAGATAATTCTCTATGAGAGTGAGTTAACTTATTGTCTTTTGGAAGTAATTTGTTTACTAGAAGTCTACATGATGCAACAAATGATTTTCATGAGTATACACAATATTTATTTTTTTAATTACATATTTAGAGAATTATTTATGGGGAATATTGAATCATACCTTAATATATTGGTAAAGCACATGTTTGTCAATCCATGTGTAACATGTTGGAGATTTGCCAATAGGCCAGTACTGATTGTATGTTTGTCATTGATGATAACATGTGGAAAGTAGCATGTGTGGAAGTCTTATGTAGTAATATTTCAATATATGTAGCATGGACATTGTATCAACATGATATCATGTGCACAGAGGTTAACTATTAGTACAGACAATTATAATGTAGCTAGTGTCAGCAGTGTTCCTGACAGAGTAACATACCGTGTTCTATGTATGGTTGTCCGTACAATTATCATGGAGCCTTGCACGCTTGGATATATGTTGAAGACATGTTAGTGATGTTTTAGTTATGAACGCATAGTCTGATGATGAACACAAGTGAAGTTATGTAGTCACTATTCACCAGTAGCAGTTTCCTATGTTTGTTTAGAAGAGCCGAGAGAGATTTTATTGGTTTTTGAGTTGCGCCTGTCTTGTGGGTATGCACCCTTGGAGTTAAGCTTGGAGAAGTGTTATTGATGTTCGGTTAAGAGTGCATAAGTTAATTAAGCTTACAGAGAAAGTTCCAGTTGTTTTGGTAGAGCTGACAGTGTATAGCGCGCATCTACAATTATTTTATTAGACAGGTCCCATAATGAGTTGCGTGCATAATAGAACTGAAAGAATGTTTGTTGGAGTTTATTATGGTTTCTCTAATATGATTTCAAGGTGGTTCTAATAGGCTGACTTGATTATATCATTTGGAGGAAAGATATTTATAGGCAGTCATTTGTGATTGTTGAAGTGTGGTTCATGGTTGATTAAGTAGAGCATAGCAGAGTGTGCAAAGTGTTGAGCCATTAGAAGAAGGTCTATGTGACCAAGTAAAGTACTTTTGGTATTCATTGGAACTGATCCAGATAGTAGGGCAAAGCGCAGTTCACCAAGATCCATATATAGTGTATATCTATTATTCAGAAGATTGTAGCCTTCGCCCATTTGAGTAGTGAGCTCTCAAATAGTGCAACCTCTCCCCTAATAGGTACAATCGTAAAAGGCTCCTAACAGGGTCTGACCCTTAACCAGTTCTACTATACTTAATATATTGTGAAGCTACTCCTAACAGGGTAAAGGATCTTCTAGCAAGGATCATTAAACTCTAGTATAGAATATTAGTGGGTATCAAGTCCCATCAGGGTTTTTACCTATTTGGGTTTCCCCGTAACCAAAATATTGGTATTTTGTTCAAGTGTTGTTTCATTGTGTTTATGCTTTATGTTTAAGTATACTTAATTGGATAAAGAATTGAAACTTGTAGATAACTGATTCACCCCCCCTCTCAGTTATCTCTTGGGACTATTCCTAACAATTGGTATCAGAGCCAAGTGCCTCAGAGAGAAAGTTTAACATCTTGAGGTTGATTAGATGGTGCACTTTAGGAAAGAAAGTCCTAAGTTTGATGGAGAAAATTATCTTGATTGGAAGAACAATATGGTAACCCATTTGCAGTGCATTGCTTTAAATTTTTTTAATGTAACCATCAAAGCAACCAATATTCCTACCTTAGAAGACCTTGGAAAAGATGATGCTACTGACATTCAAAAGGAATTGTTTCATCATAATGCTATTGCTGAAGAAGCCCTTATCAACGCCCTATCTGATGGTGAATTTTCATAAGTAAAAAAGATAGATATTGTCCATAAAATATGGAAGCACCTAGAAGAAACATTTGAAGGAGACAACCAAGCAAAGGATGCATGTAGAAAAACATGGAAGAAAACATACAATGCATTAGAGATGCTTCCTAAAGAAAACATCAAAGCTGACAATCAAAGGATTAATGAAGCAGTTGCTGGAATCTGGAACAATGGTAGAGAGATTTCAGAGGAGGACATTATGGATAAGTTGATGACTACTCTCACTCCAGAAAATGAAAGCAAGATCAATGTCCTTGATGAGACCATGCAGCTTACATCAAATTTCAAGAGAGAGACCTTGATCAACAAGATCTCAGCTTTTCAAGATTGAAGATAGAGCCAAAGAGTGAAACAACTTTCAAAGAAATAGTTCATGGTAAGAAATCTACAAACACTTCTAGTAATTTTGATGATGATGATGATGAAGATAAAACACTAGATGATTTTATTGCTATGATTTCCAAAAGACAAAAGAAAGGAAAAGGAAAATATGAAGGTCAATTACCATTTAAGTTCTTTTCATGTAATAAGATTGGTCACTTTGCATCTAAGTGTCCCACTAGAGCTAAAAAGTTCAAAAAGGATTACAAGCCTAAGTATTCTAAGGAATGCTACATGTTGGAGATGGAGTTTTAGATGAAGAATCAGGTGAAGAAGAAATTGGATTCATTTCTATTGTAGACAAAATGAATAGTAAGTTAGTTCCTAAAAATGAGAAAGTAAATCAAGAGCTAGCTTTGATTTCCCAAGTAGATATAAGAATAGATTGGCTTATAGATAGTGGTTGTTCACATCACATGACAGGTGATAAAGGTAGGTTTGTTCATTTGGACAAATACAATGGAGGTATGGTTAGATTTGGAGACAACACTCCTAAACCTATAGCTAGTAGAGGATCCATCACTTTGGATGGAAAGAACAGTATTGATGATGTTCTTTATGTTGATGGTTTGAAACATAACCTTCTCAGTGTTGGATAGTTACTTGGTAAAGGCTATCAGTTGGAGTTCAAAGATGACAAATGCATCATTAACAACAAAGATGGTGTTATGATTGCATCAGGCACAAAGACAAGAGGTAATGTTTTTCAACTCAATTCATAAGCAAGTTATTTTATTGCTAAAGTTGATGACAGTTGGTTATGGCATAAAAGACTATGTCATATCAATTTTGATAGCATAGTGAAGATAAGAAATGTAAAGGCAGTAAGAGATCTTCCTAGCATAGCAAAGCCAGTTGATACTATATGCAGGGAATGTGTGATGGGGAAGCATGTCAGAAATTCATTTAGGAGAAAGCAAAATTCAACAAAGAACAAGTTGGATCTGATTCATATAGACCTATGTGGTCCAACTCAAACAAGATCATACTATGGTGAAAGGTATTTCATTTTATTTGTTGATGATTATACTAGGATGATGTGGGTTGCATTCTTAAAAGATAATTCAGAAGCATTTGATCAGTTCAAAATATTCAAAGCTAAGGTTGAGAATGAATCTGGATTAAAATTAAAATGTTTGAGATCGGATAGAGGAGGAGAATTCACCTCTGACAGATTTTATGAGTACTACGAAGAACATGACATAAAGAGATAGTTAAGTGCACCTAGAACACCTCAAGAGAATGGAATTGTAGAGAGAAGGAATATGATCATTCTTGATACAATGTGCACCATTATGATAGAAGGAAAAGTTGCACACACCTATTGGAGAGATGAGGTCAATACAACAATCTATACCATCAATAGAGTTCAATTAAGGCCTAACGCTGACAAAACACCTTATGAGCTATGGTTTGGTAATGTTCCCACAGTAAAATACTTTAGAATATTTGGAAGCAAGTGCTACATCAAGAGGGATGAAGCAGTAGGCAAGTTTGATGCAAGAAGTGATGAAGGTATTTTCCTTGGTTACTCTACTAAACGTAAAGCTTATAGATGTTTCAATTTAAGATTGAAAAAGATCATTGAAAGTGCTCATGTAAAGATTGATGAAAAGTTTATGATTCAAGAAAGATATCATGATTACTCACCCATGATTGAAGAAGAACCTAGACCCTCTAATAGTGAGACAGTTATTGAAGAAATGTTTGACAATATTGATGTGTTATTCAATGACCCTGAGACAAGTGAAGAAAATAATCCGAAGGCTGATGAATCAACATCACCTAAAGTTTAAAAGTTTACATCAAGAAATCATTCCAAGGTAGACATCATTGGAGATCAGAGCGGAAAAGTCTTAACAAGATCACAAGCAAAGAACTCAGCTAGCAGTGATGTAGTATGTTTACTATCTTAGATTGAACCTTTAAGTGTTGAAGATTCTTGTAAGGATTCAGATTGGCATGATGCTATGAAAGAAGAACTTGATCAAATTATTAAGAATGACACTTGGGAACTAGTTCCAAGACTGAGTGATAAAAATGTGATTGGAACAAAGTGGATATTTAGAAACAAGATGAATGAAGATGGTACAATTGTAAGAAATAAAGCAAGATTAGCATGTAAAGGATATGCGCAAAGATAAGGCATTGATTATTCAGACACATTTACACCTATGAGTAGATTAGAAGCTATTAAGTTGTTTTTAGCTTATGCTATAGTTAAAAAATTCAAATTTTATTAGATGGATGTCAAATCAGCATTCTTGAATGGAGACTTAAAATAAGAAGTATACATTGAGCAGCCTGAAGGATTCACCTTATCAGACCAACCTGATACAGTATGCAGATTGAAGAAAGCCCTCTATGGACTTAAGCAAGCCCCTATAGCATGGTATGAGAGACTAGATGGATACTTAACAAAGATTGTGTTGGTTGTGGATTATTCCCTTTGATCTTCAACTTGCAGATTTACACTTTGATGGATAATGTAAATGAAACTCTGACTCTATCACCACTTCAAAGTCCACAAGGAAGAGGGCCAACTGACAAGGATCAAAGGATCCTTCTACTCTTTGAGCTTCAATGCTTAGGCGGGTGTACCCTTGACTCACTTCTCTAAAGGAGTCTCAAAATGACGCCTACAATACTCAACACAAGTCTATAAAAGGTTTATCAAATGAATGTTTATGTTTTTAGTTGTTAACCATAAATACCTCAAGAGGAAGGACCAGTGCCTTATCATAGGGCTAAGAGTCACCCAAGTGTATACTTCAACTAAACATATATGAGCTCAGAGACAAGCAAGAAGACATACACAAGATACAAGATTGGGATTCAATGACATTTTCATTAACAAATCCAGAATCAGCATACAATTAGAATGACACCAAGACAAGAGAAGTCACAAAACTAGACTTCTATCAGTATATTATAGTTAAGAACCAGGGACCAAAAAACAACAATGTTTTAGAACACTTACAAAATCCAAAATTCTGTAACTTATACCACTAGCTTCCTTGGAATTCTCAAAGAGAATGCAACAAACTACGGATAGCTAGGGCTAAGGTCTCAACCACCCAACCTGCTGGAAATGGTCTAGAAAGTTATTATAGGGGTGGGAAACACATCAAAATCAGGAAAGAGGAAACCAGAACTGATCCACAATCATGAAAAACATCTCTACAGGTACAGGGGATCATAAAACCAGGCTCAAAAGGACACCCTGCAACATGCCTTAAGCACACAACCACCACGGTACAAGCTTTGCAAATGACCCAACCACACCCTGGATCACACCGCAAACAGCAAACCAGTCATTTCTCACCGAACAAGGTCACTTCTGCAATAAAATCCACAAAGATGGTACCCCCTGTCTTAGAAATTCAAACTCAAAATGCAACGACCACCATGAAATTCACGGGCTCTAAGTTCTTCAACTGTTTACCCCAATCGTGCAACTGCGCATCCACAACACACCACCATAGGAAATGAGCTCTTAATTTATGCTTGGTCGCATGATCGCATAACCCAAAAATGGGTCATGCGAACATGTGACAACCCACAAACTTTAACCGCTAATAAAACTGCTGCCGCCACCGAAAGACCGGCCCGACCCTATTTGGCGAACTAGTGACCGAAGAATTTTCACCAGATCACGCAATACCTTATGCCATCGCCAAAAGATCTAGGGATCACATGACCATTGTTCGCTGAATTGCCAGACAAACTAGCGAATCACCAAAACTCCTTGCGAATGCGTGACAAGACCATATTTTATCGGCATCACCATCTTTTTGTCTGGGCCACCAAAACCAAGACCCCACCTGAGCCCACCTGATGCCACGTGTCACACCACCACACGCTGCAACCGCTGAGAAATCCAAACCTGGGCCCATGTTCAAACTCACCTTCCCGCCAGCACGGTCCAACCAGAAACTGCCACAACAGCACCCTCCACCGAGCCCACCAAACAGTTGTAGATGGGCCCACCGCACCAGCCCGTAAACATTAGCCGCCACCGCTGGCAACATCGCAACCATCATCGCAATTGCAAGGGGTACCGCAACCACCACCACACTGCCGAGGACACGTGTCACCTGGTCACATGATCGCATAGCCGAGAGAAAGGCTATGTGATCATGCGATAGCCAATAGGAAGCTGCCACATCACCGCACTTGACCACCAAACTACGAGCACCAAACTACAACCACCATGCCGATGGGCCCCAGGGTCACGTGGCAAGCGGTCGAATGATCGCATAGCCTGAAAATGGGTTATGCGACCATGTGATAGCCAATAGGGAAAAAGCCGGACCCACCACACAGTTGCACATGCACAGTTAAGACATAGAACAAGGAGAGCTGGCAGAAAAGATAAAATGCAGGGTTGAAAACACATAGTGTTTTTGGTCAAAGGTCAAAAAAAATGTGGATTTTCAAAAATACTGTGGGTTTTCGACACTATGGTAAATTTTAAAGTCTGCTTCCCGCGGACCTTGAAACTTGAAAATCTTTCTAGGTTTTGCACACTAAGAGATGCAAATTGGACCAGAGCTTGGTGACAACACAAAGAACACAAGGCAGGAGCGCACACCATAAAACCAAGTGGATTTTCATTGCAAGAAAAGGCTGAGACTGCAAGCCGAGTAGAGACAACAAAACAAAGACTGCAGGGAACAGGCCAATGTCACAAGATTTTGCAATGACAGAAAAAAGGCCTAACAGATTGGATTTAGGAAAGGAGTAGCAGATTGTAATCTATTCATTAGAGAGACATCTAAAGGTTTACTTCTTGTAGCTATATTTTTTGATGACATTATCTTTGGAGGTAATGACAAAATCAATGCTGAATTTTCCAAAGAAATGCAAAATGAGTTTGAGATGAGTATGATTGGTCCTATCAAATACTTTTTGGGACTAAATGTGCAGTAGACAGAAAAAGGGATTTTCATAAATCAATCAAAGTATGTAAAAGAGATACTGAAGAAATTCAAAATGGATGATTGCAAGCCAGTAGGAACTCCTATGATCACTGGATGCAAGCTTACAAAAAAAGATGACTCACTAGTAGTAGATATAACATTGTATAAGTATATGATTGGTAAACTCATATATCTTACTTAGACTAGACCTGATATTTCAAATGCAGTTGGCATAGTTGGAAGATTTGTAGCAGAACCTAAACAAAGTCACCTCATGGAAGTAAAGAGAATATTCAAATACTTGCAGGGCACTATAGATTATGGTCTATGGTATCTTAATTCAGAAAATGTTGAGCTTCATGTGTACACTGATGTAGATTGGGCATGATGTGTTGATGACAGAAAGAGTACTTCAGGTGGAGCAGTGTTTCTTGGTAATAGACTTGTCACTTGGACAAGCAAGAAACAAAATTATATTTCTTAGTCAACAGCAGAAGCAGAGTATGTTGCAATAGCCTTGAATTGTTCTATAATTGTTTGGATCAAGTAGATGATAAAAGATTTTGGAATTCAGATTGATTATCCTATTGTTATTCACTGTGATAACACTAGCACTATCAATATGTCAAAGAACCCTATGATGCATGCAAAGACAAAACACATTGAGATCAAGTATCACTTCCTAAGAGAGAAAGTGGCAAAGAAAGAAGTCAAGTTGGACTATGTGAGTACAAAAGAATAGTTGGTAGATATATTCACAAAGCCCTTGCCTAAGGATACTTTTGTGTATCTCAAGGAGAAGTTGGGAGTCATTCCCTTCCCTGATTCTGCTTAGAAAAAGAAGGAAAGGCATCAGTCCTCTGGGACTGGTGGAAGGTTGACTACTCTACCTCAAGAGTAGTACCGGTGCTTAAAATGAATGGCACCCTTTGCCATTGATGTCAAAGGGGGAATATATATAGAGTCATGAAAAATAGAAGTAAAAGAGGAGTAATATATTAAGGGGGACAAACATTTAGTTATGATAGCAGCACAGTTGATGAAATGGAGAATATTAGAAATATTTGCAGCAGATGAAGCATTCATCTTTGGGGGAGTTTTGAAGAGGAAATGGAGAAAGTTATAAAAGAAATATTCATTTGGGTTGGTGGTGGTTTTTCATTCCACATGTTGCCATCAATGCCAAAGGGGGAGATTGTTGGAGATTTGCCAATAGGCTAGTACTGACTGTATGTTTGTCATTGATGACAACATATGGAAAGTACCATGCGTGGAAGTCTTATGTAGTAAGCTTTCAGTATATGTAGCATCGACATGATATCAGGATGATATCGTGGGCATAGAGGTTAACTGTTAGTACAAACAGTTATATTGCAATTGGTGTCAGCAATGTTCCTGACAAAGTAACAGACAATGTTCTGTGTATGGTTGTCTGTACAGTTATCATGGATCCTTACATGCTTGGATATATGTTGAAGACATGTTAGTGATGTTTTAGTTATGAATGCATAGTCTGATGATGAACGCAAGTGAAGTTATGCAGTCGCTATTTGCCAGTAGTAGTTTCCTGTGTTTGTTCAGAAGAGCTGAGAGAGATTTTATTGGTTTTTGAGTTGCACCTATCTTGAGGGTATGTTCCCTTGGAGTTAAGCTTGGAGAAGTGTTATTGATGTTTGGTTAAGAGAGCATAAGTTAATTTATCTTGCAGAGAAAGTTCCAGTTGTTTTGGTAGAGCTGACAGTGTGTAGCGTACATCTACAATTATTTTATTAGACAGGTCCCATAATGAGTTGTGTGCATAATAGAGCTGAGAAAATGTTTTTTGGATTTTATTATGGTTTCTCTAATATGATTTCAAGGTGGTTCTAATAGGCCAACTTGATTATATCATTTGGAGGAAAGATATTTATAGGCAGTCATTTGTGATTGCTGAAGTGTGGTTCATGGTTGATTAAGTAGAGCAGAGCAGAGTGTGTGAAGTGTTGAGCTATCAAAAGGTCTATGTGATGAAGTAAAGTACTTGTGCTATTCATTAGAACTGATCTAGATAGCAGGTCAAAGCGCAGTTCACCAAGATCCAGATATAGTGTATATCTGTTATTCAGAAGGTTGTAGCCTTAACCCATTTGAGCAGTGAGCTCTCAAACAGTGCGTCGTCTCCCCTAACAGGGATAATTGTAAAAGAATCCTAATAGGGTCCAACCCTTAACCAGGTCTACTATACTTAATATATTGTAAAGCTACTCCTAATAGGGTAAAGAATCTTCTAGAAATGACCATTATACTCTAGTACAAAATATTAGAGGGTATCAAGTCCCACTGGGATTTTTACCTATTTGGGTTTCCCCATAACCAAAATATTGGTGTTGTGTTCAAGTGTTGTTTCATTGTGTTTATGCTTTATGTTTAAGTATACTTAATTGGATAAAGAATTGAAACTTGTAGAGAATTGATTCACCCCCTCCCCTCTCAGTTATCTCTTGGGACTATTCCTAACATAACCTTCAAGTTCAACAACAACATAATTGTTTCCAATATAGACATATCAACATTTGGGAAAAGAGGTGTCTGAGCCAACTGAGCTAGGGGTGAATCAATAACTTCTTCTGAAGATGTGTAGAAGTCTTGGATAAATTCATTTATACCAGCCTCATTTATCTATGAAGTTATTTCATTCATAAATGTGTCTTTCTCTTCATCTTGAGAGTGGCTATCATTAGTGACATCCATTGGTTCTTCATCAATATTAAGAACTGGAAGTGGCTTTTCATCCAAAAAACTATTGAAATGATCAATAATAATTTATTAAATAATGTGCACATATATTTATTATAAGAATATCAATCTGTTAAATATAGTGCACCTCTTCTATGTAAAATCCATAGTGTAATCTATGCATACAAACAATTTGCAAGTGCAATATATCTTTTTATTGAAGTATTCTTTTGTACCTGCTGCAGGTCTTGCTATGTATTCATCTGAATATTCAGATGATGATGAATTGTTATTTCCTTGAATGCACCATGTACTATGAATAGTAAGAGTACAACTTTAAACTCAAGTATTACTTCTTTTTCAAGATAATGTGACTCTTAGGTGCATGATATGTTATAGCTTAAGAAATTTGAAACTTTGAAAACATGGTGTGAAGGTCTAATAGATAAAATTTGAAAAACTTTGAAAACATTTTCTTGTTCTTGGATCACCCTTTTTTGGACATTTGCAATGCAAATGCATAGCATTAGCATTGGAGGCCAAAGAAATTTTTTTCTTATAGTAGTATGGTGTGAAGCCCACATAAGAGATGCAAATGTAGGTTATCAAAGGATGTATTGAGGAAAATGTAGGTAAAGATAAACAATAACAACCTAATTTGAGTTCTTTTGTGTCCTCTTAGTAGCTTGAGAGAATATATTCCAATGATTTGTATAATTGTTTAACACAATCCTATAGCAAGAAAGGGACACTATGTTTCAAGGATTGTTATGAATTATTACTTTGTGCTATCTATAAAAGCTTAGGTTAATGTTTAATTTCATTAAAAATGATACTGTAGGTAAAAAAAGATAATAAAATAAGTATCTGGTCTGCCATTACATATGTACACCAAGAAGATATCTTAATAGAAAGATGTAAAGAAAAGTATGTGGATGCCAATTCAAATCATTACATAAATAAGCATTGAAATATATGAAAATACATAACCCACAAAAAAATAGCACTTACCCAAAATAGTGGAAGAGTAACTTTTATATGCCACCCTTTGAAACTGCTGCTCCAACTTACAACAATTCTAAAAACACCACCTCACCCAAGTGGTCCTATAAAGAAATTAGAGAAGAAAATGTCAAATTTCCTTAACCAATATAAATTTTATCTTAATACCTCAAACAAAATAGTGTCATTGCAAACCTTAACCAATGTGATACTTTATCTGAACACCTCACAAACAGTACATGGAATAAGAGGAATAATAAGAGTACATGGAATAATAAGAGGAATAAAAAAGTAAGAGCTGAGTATCGAGCAAATTAATAGAGGATTATGATAATTATTTGATAAAAGGAAACTACTTAGAGATAATGCATATGTAGAGTGGACCTCAATAATAGGTTTAGGCACTGTTGATAAAAATCTAAGCAAGAATGGTCCACTTCTCAAATTTTTTCTAAATAAAAAGGAATATGTGAAAGAAAGCAATTTGTTGAGAATGGTTTCTTTCATGGGTGATTTTGAAATGATTGAAAGAACTAATTATCAGAGCTTATTAGATGGCATAAATTCTCAATGCTAATTGGAAAGAATGATTAGATCAAAATAAAAAAAGATAATATAAAGAGGGGTATTTTTCTATCTGACTTTCATAGTCACATTAACATTACGGTAGAGTGGAATATGCACAAGGTATTGCTACTAAGAGGGAAAATAAAATAGAGGGTAGAGTATTATGTTCATGTGATAGAAGGCATGGATTGAACTAGTAGTAAGAGAGGACAAGCTTTGAAGGGCATCGGACATCAAATCCAAAGTTAATCAGATAGGCTCAATTGAGCAATAGGCAAGACATATAAGCTAGTTCAACCTCGATAGCTTCATCACCTATGTTGTAAGGGGGGCTTTGATAGCTTCCTCACATATTATATTAGATATCAATAATTAATAAGGTAACCCTATTCACATACCTTAGAATGCAGTGAAGCAAAGTTCCAATGAGATTTTAGGTAGTTGAGAAAGTTTATGTTTTAGAATATGCAGGATTATTCCAGGTGTATCAAGCTTCAACAATCAGCATCACCCAACAATATTTCCCTATCTATTTGCTTCAATTTTTATTTGAGTTTTCCATCTCTTTAATTTTAAAGAAAATGCAGGCTCTTGATAGGTTTTCAATCTTAAAACAAAACTAAAGAAGTTTCCAACTTGAAATAGTACTGTAATGGTTTTACTTGAAGGGGTTATATGTTAGTTTCTACATTTGTTACCAACATCCTCCTTTCTTGATTATATGATTTCAATACATTCAAGTAGATGATATTGGTACTGGTTTGAATTTAGATTCAAAAAACTTCATCACCATTATCACTATGTGCGTGAAATATAATAGAAGCTTTGGAACTAAGTGTGAACACCCATCAACAAGTAAGAATAGGGATCGCGTTCAATGTTGTAACAAAAATTGTATTGGAGGACTTGAACTGGCAAGTGGACTATTTAATAGACTGGCCCAAAGAGATTATGGCTGGAGGATTTCCAAAGAATACAGTTGATGAAAAAGCATTATAAATCCAATGGCAGGTGTAAGGGAAAAAATAGTATGGAGCATCCACACACTTCATCCTTTCACTGGGGCATTATGCTATGAAGAGGTAAAGGGCAGAAATTAGATTACATAGTCAATACAAGTGATAAGGTAAAATAATATTTTTACTAAAATGTAATTAAATCAGCATAGAATATAAAAAGCCATATGTAGCACTCATCAAAATCAAAAGAAAGGAGAGTTGCATAGTAAGGAGGGGGTGTAGCTGCAATAGTGTGTTGTGGAAAAGAAGTAAGGAGAAGCTCAGAAAAAATCTAATAAGTATGGAAATGAGAAAATTTTGAAAGTGTTTGAAAGTGGAGATAATATCAAATAAGCTGAGGGGCCACACAAACTTAGGAATTTTTAAACATTTCATAATTTTAATAAAGTGATGTATAAGGGTTCATGAATAGAATGTAGGTGCTAGATAGGAGGAAAAGTGAGGGGTGCATATGAGTTAGAAAGGTTTTTGAGTGGTATCACCAAAGAGGGTTATGTTAAACAATGTATATAGCTACTTTCCTGATCTCCCCATCTTCTATTTAGAAGAGCTATGTAGATGTTACTAGTTGCATTGTTGAATCCTTAACTAAATTTATAAGTACATTGAAAATAATTATATATATTATATCAATCATACAAAGAATAAACATAAATATTTTACAAGCATAAAAATTAAAAAACTCCAAAAATATATTTCAAACAAAGATGCATATATAATCATTAGTCTCATCCTACCTATTAAATATTCCCATCATTAACTTTTCCCTCCTTCAAATTTCTAAAATATCCCCCCTCATAACGTAAGCCTTTGGTTTACAACAGATTGGGTTTCTAAATTGATATATAAATTTCTCAACAAACTCAAAAATACCAACACATCCAATAAAAATATAATTACCAAATAATTATAACAATGCAATTGAGATCAACAATGAAAAGCATTAGATACAGAGCTTCAAACATTCACTTTATATAGATTCCATGGCACCCATTAATCTCTATACTCTTCTTAGAATAGATTATCCCTCATCTTATTACAATATAACCATTGAAGGAAACATAATAGATCACCATATTTTACACTTGGACATCAACAAACTCCTCTTCTCCTTTTTCTCTCCTCCAAAATCCAATCAGAATGCTTTTTATTTTAGAGAACAGAGGATGATATTTTTCTTCTGTATCGAAATGAAATTCAGGCTTGGAATAACTGTGAGTTCAACAATACCTAATGAAGGCTTTGTAATGATAACGCAAGATAGGAAGGTTGTGAATAAAAAGAGTAGAGCAGCATTGGCAATCAACAAGGAGGGTTATGTTACCATTTTAGATAAGGTGAGACATGAAGGCTATGAATAAAAAGATGAGGCCAAGTTTGTATTTTGGTGTTTGTACATTTGTCATAGACAAAATTATGTTTCTTAAAACAATCTAATGTTGTAACTAAACAAGAGCCACATTGCAGCATAGTTCCTACCATACTTGGAGTTAGCAGTACAATTTTGTTGTTGGAGTTTGGTTATAAAATCTATAAAAATGCACAAATTTTCTATAATAATTATATCATTTTATCAGTTGTTGATTTAGTTCAAAGGGAAAATTAGCAATTTCTAGTTTAATTCAAATTAAAAGTAACAAATTGCTAATTTAGATCAAAGAAAAAATTATCCATTGCTAATTTAGTTCAAAAGGAAAATTAAAAAACACATTCTAACTTTCTGAGCCATTTCTATAAACTATATATGATGATCATAAAATAGGAAACTTAAGTTATGAAAGTCAATAACAGTTTAATTTTTTCATGATATTAGACTCATATCTTAAACTAATGTTGTAACTCTCAATACCAGCTTGAGTTTCACCATTATTTCGAACACTAGAATTAAAGCTCGTAGTTTTACAAATGATGATAGGGAAGCAAGAGCAGCTAGTGTAGGACCAATCTTGGGAAACTGGGGCATGTGATTTTTGAGTAGATTTTTGACAAGATGATATTTTTTTGGCATTGGCACAAAAGAATCCTTTTGTTCATCTAAAACTAACAAATGAAAAAAGTATTTTGTATTTATACAAAGTCATTTATCTTTCTTTGTTGTCATCATTCTATGTGAATGCAAATCCTCTTCGAGGCCTTGTTACATTTATTATTTTACTTTCTTTACAATTTTCAGTAATGTCAAGTTATTATTTTATCAAAAGTTTTGTAGACTATAGTCAGTACAATAGAAAGTATTCCAATTTTTCATTAGGGTTCACTTTCTAGGCATCAACATAAAGATAAGGAAAATACTTATAATGGAAGAATAAGACTACAAGCATGATATTAGATATATCATACCATAATATGACAATATCATAGTAAAAAGCTAGCTACAATGTCTTATTCACCGTACATAAGCAAGCATAACCTGCATATTTGCAACTGACTAGTTTCACTATATATAATTTGCCAAACATGTAGATTCTCTAGTGCTAGTTCCAAAAGTACTTTAGTGGAATTTTTTCATTTTTGCAAAACTTAATCTCCAATTTGTAATTGCTTTCCATATCAACTAATAGAAATGCACATTAAAATTATTCTTCACTTCCTCTGTAATAAGTTATGTAGATGTAAATGAAAAATAAAAAACCCAATGTAATCAACTTAAGAGCATAAAAACCACTATTTATAAAAGAAATCGAAGTGTTGTGTAAAGGTGAATGCTTCTATAGAATTGCCGCATGAACTCTTTGGAATTTTTTTCATTATTTGTAAATAACTTGGATAGTGCAATTTGTAATTCCTCAACATTGATTTGGGACCTTCATTAAAGCACTCATAGAAGCCTCTTAGGCTTTTTGAAAGTCAATTGCTTACTCCTATTAGATCACCAGTTCTCTTTTATTCTATTGTGCATTCCCCCCCTTCATCTACCGGTAGAAAAATCAAATAAAAAAATATTTAGATGTTCAAGTGGCTAAATAAAAAAAGACCAAACAATGACATTATTGACTAAGTAATTGTCTCACCACTTGGATGATTGAGTTGTAGTTAATATTCTTCATATAACTATTCATTCTTATGAACTTCATATTCCTAATCCTTATTGTGTGTCAATTAAGATTCTTATTCTTAAACTCAAAATCAAAACTCTTCTTCCAATCCTCAACAGAAACTTTGCTGCCTACACCACGTGTTATTACATGTTAACATCTCAAAGTTATTTATTCATGTTAATCTCAATGTTGTATCTTTTCGAATGATGAGTTTTATGTAAAACACATCATAAGTTAAAATTAATCAAATGAAATAAAAGTTTATAAATGATATATCACTGCCATTCAAGCTCCATTTTTTACATATTGATACCACCTTTATATAATTCAATTGATAAAATATTTTATTAAGTTGTTGTCTTCTGGTGTCCCCACAGTGTCTAATAGACAATCTCCTTAAGATAGATGGGCATAGATACACTTGAAACCCCATAAGCTAAATAAATTAAAATAAAAAAATTGAAGAACATTTCATACCTTTGACTTCTGATCCACAAAATTTGAATGAACATCATTGAGACACTCAGGATATGGTATACAAAGGAACTATAAAATGCTCAATCTTGCAACTGAAACCACTACCAAGAGAAGAATGGAAAAGTTTTAAAAGAATACCCTAAATGCTCCTAGTATTTGCAAACCACAATAGAGAAGACATATAAGGAATAACGGACAAGTAAGAAGGATGTGCAAGAATTTATACCATCACATGATCTCTACACCTGGAAGCCATATTTTGTAGGAGGGAAAGTAGTTTTAGGGTGAATTTTTTTTAAAAATGTATCTTTGTTTATATAAAGCCTCCTCATTAAAATCTACACACAAAATCTATTACACATGACACATAGTTGACCTGTATGGGAAAAGATGCCTAATCACCAATTGGTGAATTCTAGGACAAGGAACCTGAACTCATAGCCACTACTTTTTTGGCTATTGGGATGTCCACCCTAGGCTTGAGACATGAAAATAGAAAACCCTAAATGCCATCTATTACTGCATTCTCCAAAAACAATAACCTGAAGACTTCACATTTTTCCCCCTCCCTCTATATTTGTGTGTTCTCTTGTATACAAATCTTCAAAGCCTCATATTTGGCCAATAGAAATCCACCAATGTACATATTGCATAGACATTCCTTTAAATATCAATCATCTCTTGCTAACAAACATTAGAGTAAAATGTAACAATGGAAAAAAGCAATAATGTTATTGGATGGAGAGAAAAATTTTAATCACTGTTTAATGATTTACCCTCCACAAGAGTTCTCTGCCATGGCAGTAACTAACAAAGAGTTCTTGCAAATAGAAATTTGTATTTTCTTCTATTTCTTGATTATCTATTAGTTTCCATATCTCCATATTTATTAATTATAGCCCTTTCTATGTGTCCTTTGTCAATTCCTAGCACCACGCTTATTTCACACACTGCCAAAACAAGATTGATGGCTGATAAAACCTATGCCAATAGTAAAGTTTTATTAAAATTTTTGACTGGGACACAAACATTGTTTCAACTAGAGTATAGATTGCACTAAAGATTCCTATTAGAAAGAAACATAAATAATTATTCACAAGTTATTCCCGGATGCAGGGGCTATTCTTGGAATTGTCATGGCCTTGTTCCCAAGGATTCTAGGATAGAAAAGTAACGGTGCAACCCACCACTGAAAACATAAGAGGCATAGTGTAGAAATCATAGTGAATATCAAGGAATAGGCCTTGAAAACCGTACAAGGCCTTTTGCCAATTTCATCTTTCAAAAAATTGATATCTGATATCACCCTTTCTTGGTAATATAGTTTATCTGTATGATCTGGGATCTGGGTTTGGTCTGTGGGAGAAGGATGAAATGGATATTTTCTATGTGGGAGGAGGATGCAATGGGGCTTTGCTAGCTATCTCAGTTTTCCTCGTTTAACTCCTATGCATATTTCTGTCACTCGAGTTGGAATTGAGTCAAGGACATTCTCGACTGAAGTTGGGATACATTGGGATCCAACACCAATGAGGCAAAAAAGGGGCTAGAGACTAAAGAATGATTCTAAACAACTATTCCCATACATTGCTTCAACTTCGATGATAGAGGGAACTTAGAAGCATCAATAGAGAAAATGAAATGAAGGGTTGCAAAGATTAAAAATGAAATGGAGGGGTTCGTTATCTTACATCACCCAAATAAAAAAATAGAGAAAAGGATAAAGTGTTATTCAACATTTATACCATGATACCCACATTACAAAAACAAAATATAAGTCACCTACAGGTCGGTATTCATGAGAATGAGAAATTTATTACTTGTTTGTAGTGTAGATCAAGATTTCACTCCAACCTGATTGAAGAGCTTGCAATTTACAAGCATAACTCTCATTGAAGAAGATGGCTAGGGCATAGTCAAAAATAAAAAAAATAGAATACATATTATAGCTTGATGAAAATACCAAATCGATTGACTTCCTACCATGCCCATGATAACCATTACCACCACTAATAACTGCATTCCAATGATACCATAATGGTTATAGCTAGTTGTAAAGGACTAGTAGTTGTTCGCAACAAAGGATGAGTTGAGTGTCGTGAGATGAGGAAACGAAAAGTTATTTTTCAAAAAAGTGATTTTTCCTATTGTCTTAATTTGTGACAAATAAAAATTAAAAACTATAATTTAAATATAAAACATCTCTTTAAGAAAAATTAACATGTTTGTCTTAAAATAACATCTTAAACCCCTCTATTGTGTAGTAGTGTGCACATGCCGCCTCCCATCGCATACCATCCGATCCATCATATTGTACTGCTCATCGTCCTAACCAATGTGCCAATTATATTAATGACCAACTGTTGATTATCGACACTAACTAATTATATTAATGACCAGCTGCTGATTATCTATGCCAAAGCCATGTTCTTTAATGCTCAACACAGAAAATTTGTTATATTATTTGAGGGGGCCTGAGAACTCACCTCCATTCGATGCACCATCTGCCAAGAAGGTCCCCTCTGCTCCAACACCCCGGCCCTTCTAAGTACGATGGGTACCATTACCTTTCTAGTTCACCTTCCTTCTTTAACAATTAAAATTCAATCTCCCTCCTTCGCCATTTAAACCCGCTCTCCCACTTGCCATCAAGGAACCTTTATCCTACATATTACGAGAATGAAAATAAAATAAAAAATAAAAAATTTGATTAGGTGATTGTTGTATGACTTATATGCTCTTATTTAATGCATTGTTGCATCAAAGGAAAATATATGAAATGCATGAATTGCATCTTTTTTCTTACTTTGCATGAGAATTGGAAAGCTTACCTTTACGTGATGGGTGTTGAATATGGGAAAAAAAGGGAAGGGTAGAAGATTCACTCTACCTGCCAATAGAAATATGGTATTAAAATTCTTTGGCCAAAGCTGTTCACATATGTTTTCTTAAATATGATACCTATGTTTCATCTCTTTGCCACATCCATGATTAGTTCTACTTAAACATATGTAGAAATTAGTTAGTCATGGATGCACTAGATACCCCATGCCTTTTATCTATCGGACATTGTAGGGTTGGGAATTCTGTGAGTAGGTAGATCCCAAGGAAGTGTAAAGCTTTATGAATAGAATGGACAAGTGTCTGAGCCACACTCCTATCTCAAGATGGCATTGTGCTAGGACATAGGGACTTATAGAAGGACATATGTCTGATTGCACTTAAGTATCTTATTTCAGGATCAACCTTTATGGTTATATTTTTGGATGCATGGTTATAGATGTATAACATACATTGATGTGCTGATTTTATATGGTGATGAATTATCATGATTTATTAGGATGCTTATGCTTAGATGAAGCATACTTGCATTATATTGATGAAAATGTGAATGCTTATTCATATTAAGATGTAAAAATTTTAGGACCTATATTGTTTTAGAGATCAAATATATTTGATGTGATGAAATAAATTAAAATCTATTTTTGAAATATTATTGTGATGAGGTGCGACATGAGGGCCTAGATCACTGTTACTAAATAGATTTGCCCTTCAATAAATCTTTCTTACAAAATCACTCTATCACACGTTTGAAGGAAAACCAATCACTAACAGTTGGGTAAGTGTTCTATTAATCATTTCCCTCTTAATTTTATGTTATGTACAGCTCCCTAGGATTGATTTTTAATAAATCTCAAATGCTAATTTGTAAGTTTATCTTTTAACTAGAAAGCTTTAAAAGGTTATTATATCATTCTTGGATGATAAGCTCTTCAACATTATTAAATAAAAAGGAACTTAAGATAAAAGAGAGTAGAAAATGCATAGTTTTCCACTTCTAGTAACCACTTTAAGACTAGAATATAGAGATTCTTCTAAAGAGTAAGCAAGATATAAATTGTAGATGATTCAAGTTACTATGAAACTTTCATAGCACAATACGAAATGTATTAAAATGTCGACACATAACATTCATCCATTCATTTCAAACAACACAAATTTGAAATATAAATGTATATGTAAATCACTAAATTGTAGCACAGGAAAAAAATGTATATAATTGTTTCAATGGTAAACCAAATTCCTCAAGTTATAAAACCACTTATAATCCAAAACAGAAAACTTAACTAGTTTTTCCAAAATTTCAAACCCTTTCACAGTCTTTAACTGTCCTACTTATACTTTCGGCAAAATGAGAAGTCTCCCTAAAAACTTGACCTCTCAGACAAATAGTTATTCAGATAAACCAAAGTAAAAAGGACACATGTCCTTAAGAATTTGCATGCAATAAAGAAAAGAAACTATATTTCAAAATCAGGCTCCTTATCAGCACCACGTTCTTCACTTCTAACGGGGCTTTCTCCTTCACCAGCAATAGAATGAGTTGACTCTCATTGTTTGCATGCTTGGATGAGCTCCTTAGCAAGAGGCAAATGTGGGATTCCATATTTGGAATCCTTGTCATTGAGGCCTCTTTAGTCCATTTCATATTTTTGACTTTCTCAATTGTCCCAAGAAGTTGTTCAATGCATAGGTACAATAGAGACTCAATTCTAGCCATCTGCGTGAAGTCTAAGGATTTTGGGTTAATCTTCTCTTTAATTTTATTCATGGTGGCTTCAAATACCTCCAGGGCTTCTTTTAGTTCCTGATCATTGTAACTTGTTGAATATGCATAAGTGAAATTGATAACTTTTTGCTCATTCAACATAGTTTTCTGAAATTGATTAATCTCATTTTCACAATCCTTGGTTTCGGCTATAGTACTCCTAATGGTGGAAATGTGGCAGCTAATGTTCTTTCTTAAAATGAAGAAAGTGTACTCATAAGAAGATTTCAATGACTTCTTAATATAGAACCTAGTATAGCCATACCTCTCAATTTCTAGGAACTTAGTCATAGCAGAAACCCATTTTTCTTCATCTCTATCCCATACTTGTCAATGTGCCTACAATTCTCCCACCAGGGGCTCAGCATCATGGAGAAATACCTGAAAATCTTTGACGTATTTGAGACTACTTCTAATCACTTGGTTCATCCATTCATCTACTGTGGAGACTAGGGCTCGACCGCGTTGAACTTGATTCAATAGATTTTTACTCTCTGTCGAATTTGGATAAAAATATGTGGAGATTGGATCAAGGGAGTAGCATCAAAGTTGCAGAAGGTGTTTATGAACTAGGACAATGTCACAATTGTCTACTTTAATTCTTTATTTTCTTTACTATCTTGCCAAGAGGTTAATAGCATTTGTTGGGCTGTTTCCTTGAACAAGTGATTCTTCCCTGCATGGTCCATGGTTCCCAACTCAACCTTAGTGACCTCAAAATATTCAGCCTTGAGTTCATACTCTCCTCCTTCCTTTGGTCTATAAGTGGCTACTTTAGTAGTCCACTTCTTTATTTTTGCATCTGCAAACATTTGAGCTGTGCTCTTTACTTTTTCAGCCTTGGGGGTTTTCTGAACATATTTACTAATAATATCTTCTATAGGAATTGAAATAGGAACCAAACTGTGTTTCTTATTCATATAAGATGTTAACCATTTAGGTGTTGTATCAGATACAATTGATCGTTTAGGTTTCTTAATTGGTGTGTTCATGACCTCAAGTGTCACATCATCAAGACCAAAGAGATCTTTGTCCACCTGCTCTTCTTTACCTATTTGGTAGCTTATATCTTCAAGTTTATCATCATCCAAGTTGATTGTTTGCACATTTTTCTAAGCCATATCTTTATTCTAGATCTGGCCCTTGATCTTGTGAGCCTTTGAGGAGGAGCTACTGGTGAACAATCTTTTGTAGCTTTCTTCTGAGTAGTTTTAACTTTTTGTAATGTTAATCTACTTATCCTTAATGACTTACTTGTTTGTCTTATTAAATGATATTTTTTCATTTCCTTTACCATTATGGTTGATGTGAGGACATGATGAGTAACATTAACATATTTTTTATGTGCTTTTGTACCAATGGCTTGGTATCCATCAAATAGATTTCTCACTATAGTTCTTTCACTACTATTTCCGGTTGTTCTTTACCCCAAAATTCTCATTAGCTCTTTAAATTTTAGATTTTCAATCATTTCAACAACTAATTGACATCTTCCACTTTGGTTTAAATTTTTAAAATAGTTATTCCAAATTATTTTATTGTTCTTCTACAAGCTCTTTCAAAAATTTTATCATGCATTGACCTCACAATATTTTCATCAATGTCTATTAGAAACTTTGGTTTTTGATGAATTATTCTAGGAGGTGTTAAGATACATGCACACTCTTGGTTTTTATTAGGTGTATTATGTGCATTAATCTCATCAAATTAAAGTGGTGTATCTTCTTCAAATTTATTAGGTACATTCATCACATTGATTTCAAATGAAGTATGTCCATTGTATTCATTAGGTGCATTCATCACGTGTATTTGAATTGGTACATGTTGATTATTTTGATTTGGTGCATTAGGTAGATTTATCATGTCAATTTCGATTGTTGCATGTTCATCACTTTCATTAGGTGCATTCGATGACTTACCTCCTCAGACGCTCACTTTGTCTTATCTTTTCTGTCTCTCATTGTTCATTTGTTGCTCTCTTATTTTTTCCCATTACATTAATATTGATTGTCCTACACATAACATCATGATGAAAATCCACAAGAAAATAGAAAGAAAACAAAAAATGAGCATCATTTTATTATAATCTAAAGTAACAAACCAAAAAAACAAATCAATTATTTCAAATCAAAATTGACAAAAAAAAATTGCAAACCTAATTATTATTGTCCCAAAAATTGATGCCAAACAGTAATGGGACCTTCAAACAACTTGTAGTGCTAGTTTCTAGGCCATTGGGAATATATTATATTAATTTTCTCATAACCCGTACGGGTTATGGAAACCTAAAACCAATGTTAACATTTTCCTGATAACACGTATAGGTTATGAAAAATTAGAGGTTCAACTGTACTTTTCCATAACCCGTACGGGTTCTATAAAAATAGGAACCTAGGAAGGAGAGAGAGAGAGAGGAAATGAGAAGAGGCAATCTTGTACATCTCCAAAATGCGTACGCATTATCAAAGACTTAAAATGTACTTTTTTCTTTTCAAAACCAGAGTGTGTTATGATGGACACTAAAACTCATACACGTTTTAGGCTTGGAAAAGGGGTTTTTAAATGATCCTAAGGCTTGGAAGCCCATTTCCCCTCTATTTTAGTCCCTTTATAAAATTTTTCACCTTCCAGCATGAATTCTTAACTTCATCCTCATCGGGTTTACAAATAATCAAGTGGGTATCTCCAAAATTACCACCATAATTTCACACGTCTTCTCATCTTTAGATAACCATATAAGTTTTTCAATTTTTGGACAACAATAACATAGTGAAATTCAATTTTATTTACCAATGTCTTGATAGGCCTCACAGACATATGTCTATCATATTTTTAATAAATTTGGATCTACTTGACCAATTGCAAAAAATATATATATTATTGTTCTACTCCTTCAAACCTATACAATTTTTTTAAAAAAAATTGTATTTTCAATTATTTTGATGTAATTTATACCCAAGGCACGAACAGGTACCATATTTTCAGGATGCGATTACTTCAAAAAATTATTTCAAAAATGTGCTCAACAAAAAATTATGAAAAAATACACAACTTCTAGATCTCACTCTTACCTACCATCCTACCAAACAATTTTTCAAAATAATAAATCTAACTATAACTTTTGTTGAGTGCATGGAAACAACTATGTTATACTTTTCTAAAAAAATCAGGAACAATTTATTGTGTGTGGAGGGTTTGACCCTCTTAATCTTATCCATTTTTAAAAATATTTAGTAGTTTAGAAACTAGATTCACAGTACTACATTTCTTATTCTTTATACATCTAATTTTGAGTGCAGCACCCTCCAATTTCTCTTTGAAGTTTAGGTTTATCCGATTTTAGAAGAAAAAAGAAGAAAAAGTGGCCACTTATTCCCCCCTTTTTGCACACCATCTTGGTGCACTTACCCACTCTTCTTCCATGCATGGAGCATAGATGCTACTTAGATCATCCATTACTTCTATTGCAACTACTTTGGTATAGGCTTTTCACTTTGGTTTGTACCCTCTTATCTAACCAAACAACATCTTCTAGTTGTTTTTCGAGTACAAAATATCTGAAGACTTCTTCTGTGTGGACAAGTGACACCTTCTACTTGAACTACAAGCTTGTCTTGCATTTCCTTTTGGAAATCCCGCACCTTGAGCATGAAACTTTGTGGTTCCAACACATGGTACTTTTTGTTGCAAGCACTTCTAAAATGAAAAAGTATTTATTAATATCATGCAAATCGACCACATGGTGTTCTTGCACATCTTCATGAAAATGAGGGGTCACAATCTTACTAGAAATTATGTCGCTTTGGCATGTGGTGATCCTGACTTGGTAGGGTCATAACTCCTTTGTTAATGCTTGAAACCCAAAACCGCTTACATTGCTGAAAAATTCTTAATAATATCTAATCTTATTCCCTTAACACTATGCCTTTGACTGTCAAGTTAAGGGATTGATGATAGTTTTGACCCCAAATTTCGCTACTGAAAATGTAAACTACTAAGACAAAATAAATATCTAAAAGTGAACTTTCAATTTATCTTATCTTTGCCCACTCCATCACTTCTGCGTGACCTTAGTTCTCCTTCAAATTTCTCTATATGAAGGTTGTGGTAGATAAAATCTACAATTCACGTGCCCCTCAAAATAGACAGAAAATGTAAAGGTAAAATATATATTCTTGATGTAATTTCCATTTATTTTGGTGTCTACTTTAAGATAATATGTTGATACATTTTATAGCTACAAATGACACATTTTTATGAATAGTAGCACTTGTATTTCCTTCCTTGCTTGTACCTAGCCTTATGCTTATCAATTATATCTATGTTATTATGCATTCAATCCTAGTCCAATTTTGATTCTAGACTTCACATCAATCTTCATGCAGTTTGATGTTATATTTATTTATAAAAAGATATCCATTGCGCTCATTTTATAAGAGCTCAGGGCACATGACAATCATTCACTTCTATATTTGATATTGAAACCAAGAAATAATCTAAAAGAACAATTGGCAATCATTCACTTTTACATTTGATATTGAAACCAATAAATAATCTAATCTTGCTCATCTTAGTGTATGTGAGTCATATGACCATCATTCTAAAATTTATTTAGAATTATCATAAATAAATATCTATGTAGAATAATAAGTTTTTTTTTTAATTGAAAGTAATTAAAGCTTTTATAGATTCAAAATCTTTTTTACGAAGATAAAAATCAGTTATATATTAGAAATAGGAAAACATACATAAAGTAACCATATAGATCAACAACGCTAAAACTAAAAACAATACAAACCATCACAACAAAATTGAAAATTTTTAATTGATTATCAATATAATTTATCAAATTTCATCCTCTCGCCACTTGAAGAATTATTTTAGATATAAAATGTTTTAAAAATATTGTGATAATATGACAGTTGCACTTAAGCCTACAATGTAAAAGCATTTCCGGACTGTGCATTTGTACAAATGAAAGCTAAAGATATGGAAGGATGACCATTAATTTATGAGAACCAGACGTCATGAAGCTGTGCTATATTACAAGAATCTGTGGCCTCATTCCCATGAGGGTCAGCAGGCCTATGCGGAAATCGCATTATTCCAGCATTTTATGAATTTTTATCTGTCATTTTAAATCATTGTTCACAGGCAACAAGTTCCAGTTTACGCTGACCAGGAAATTCATTCTGCTAATTATATTATACAAACAGAAGAGGACAATATCTTGTGTGAAAACTAGTAAAGAATAAAAAGAGGGCATGGCCGGTCGCTGACATGCAGCATTGTGAGCAGGAAGAATTGTCGTCTCGTTTCTCACAGATGGCTCCGTCGCTTTCTTCACTTTAACCAATTTCGATCAGACAAATGCCCGTCTCAATAATTTTATGCTGGGCTGGTAAAAGTCTCAGATTTAAACCATCGTTGAGTTAGAAATCTTCCATTGTAAAAACCCTCCAACAAGTTGCTCAAGATTGTTTGAAACATTGTTTTAGGGAAAATATTTAAATAAATTTCCGAACTCGCCAAGAAGTTTCTCAAACCCCCACACATAAATGATCTGATGCCTCACGAAAACTTCGAGATGAAGGTCAAAGTCGTGCTTGAAACTTGACAACATGAAGAATCTTAGAACTTTGCTGCAGAGTATATTTGAAATACCATATATGCATAAGGGGCCAGCCCAACAATTTCAGTAAAGTTCAGATGGAGAGAAGATTTCCAGTAAGGGTATAAATAACTTGAAGACTAGGGGAAATCTCACCTGCACTGCTGCAATGAAGATTTCAGACTTATTGAAGAGAAGATTTTCAGTAAGATGTAATCGCCGCCCAAGCCATTTCTCTCAATTTAATGGTTGAAGAAACTTACGGAGAAGATTTCGAAATTCTGTCGCTTGACAGATTTTCAAGTTCAGTTGCTGAGAAGAATCCCCAATTGGGGATACAGATAGGGCATAAATTATTTGAATTCATAGTCATCGGAGCCAAAATAAAGATCTGCATGAATTTCATGGGCACTTACGGTAAGATTCTGGCTTTATGTCTCATATTCTTGTTTGGATCAGAGGCGACATCAAATTTACCCTCCATCGATTTCAGCTATCCAACGTTCGAATCCCCGGATGGCATTGAAACCCTACGAAAGGCTACATTCGAGAACAGTGTGCTACTGCTAACGGCCGGTGGGCGGGCACACAGCGTTGGAAGGGCTGTGTATTGCGCACCAATAAAGATCTGGGATCGAGCCACGGGGCTCACGCTTTTCTTCAAGACCACTTTTACTCTCTCCGTCAAAAGGTCTGACTTGAATGGCAGCGGCGACGGCCTGGCGTTTGGTCTTTTTCCCAACAAATTAATCCCAAACAATAGCGATGGCGGCAATCTTGGCCTTTACGATTCAACCTCCAGTGAGAGTAATTATGGAGTGGCTGTAGAATTTGATCAGTATATGAATTCATTTGACCCGGATAACAATCATGTTGGTCTGGATAACAATATTAGCTCGGCATGCGTGTCGATCCTGAGAAATTACGGCATCGATCTAGGAGCTGGAAATGACATCAATGTCAAGATCGAATACGATGGACTTACAGGAAGACTGAATGTCTACGCCATTAATGCTTCTCTTGGGGATCCTGGCATCACAAATTTGGTCCTCTCCTGTCAGTTGAATGTTTCCAGGTACATTTTGAATTTATCTCTTTGCAGTCATTTATTTTAAGCTGTGGAAGGAGATGAAATTACAGAAAGACAAATTTTAAGGTACTATAACAAAAGAGGTAGTTGTTTTTTTTTTTCCTTTTATTTATTTTTAATATTTATCAATTAACAATCAAAAGAGGTAGTTTTATCTAAAACATTCTTTTATAACGTCTGAATGAACAAATAGTATATATTAAATCGTGAATACGAGGAAAACGTCTCAATGAACAAATAGTATATATTAAATTGTGAATATGAGGAAGAACTGAGAAATGGAAGAAAATATTATATATTGAATGTTAAGAGAGCTATTTTTTGAATGAGAATTTCTTTTTGTTAATTTTATTTATAATTTTTTTTTTTTCATAATTTTTTTTCCTATTTAATTGATTAGAATGTGTTAGGTCATTACAATATTGTTATGAGAATTCAATACTGTAATTTTAGAGTCAAACTTATTGATACTCATGTCTTACTATAATCTTATTGATACTTAAGGATACTCATGTCTTACTATAACCTCTCTATCAAAAATTGATGTATGCACTATGATACAAATATGCTACCTATCTCAGCAATAATCACCCTCATATCTCTTAGTAATTGTAATAAACTAGTTTAAAAAAATGTAAAAATGTAATAAATTAGCAATTTTAATTTTTAAATTAAGATAACAAGAACAACAATAACATCTTAATAGGGTTTGAGAACCTTGGTTACAGGGATCACAATGTCATGATTTAACTATATTATGTTATTTCTAACCATTTATCTCAAAAATAGTAATGATTAAATTTTAGTGTTGTTATTGTTGTTACTTCCTAAAGAATTACTCTCATATAAAACCATTAACTAATTGAAAATTTTAAAATATTAATGTTAAAAATAAAAATAATTTTTTTAGAAAACGTCAATCTTAATTAAAAAATTTATATAATTATATATTTTATATATATGAATATTATAAAAAAAGAGACTTCGAGTCCATTAATCTTTGTATATAAAAAATATATGTATTTTTAAAGATTATTTTAAATAATTCGTATAAAAAATTAATATGAGATGCAATATTATTGTATATTATGTTTGTGATACTTAGATTTAATGTTAATGATCGAGAGACGTCCAACTAAATACTCGCAGTATTAAAATTCTAATAGTTTAATTTTTTTAATCGATATCTAAAAATACTATTAAATAATTATGAAACGATAAACCTTAAATAGTTAATATAATAGCATGATTTATCTTTTCCCTTATTGTTGAGATTGATATCATTTTAAACTGTTTTGTAAATTGATTGTTATCTTAATCATATTTATTTTTATAGGTATATAGTTGGCGAAGAGGTATTTGTGGGATTTTCTGCTGCCACAGGCGACTATAGTGAGTACCATAGAATTCTCATGGACATTTAAGACGTGCACTGGCGAATCCCTAAATAGAAGAAATAAGGTGCTGGTAGTAACTTTGGCTGTCTCTACATTTTCACAGGGACTTGTTCTTGCAATAGCATCTTATATGGTGAGGAAGAAAAGGAAGAAAATTCCATTAACACCAACTAGTGATGATGGGAGATCAAACCCAGCATCCGACCTGAGCAAAGAAATAACAAGGGCATGCGATTGGGATGTGTTTCCAAAACAGTTTTCATACGATGACCTCAATCTTGCCACCAATAACTTTGATCCTAAACAACTCCTTGGCGAAGGTGGATTCGGAGATGTTTATAAAGGTATTATTAGTTTTAATTTTATATTTATTCAGGAAACCCAAATCAATCATGCAATAGCATTAATACTTCAAATAAAAGATTAGAGAAATTTATTTTATATAATTCTTTTTCCAAATAAATGTATTTAAGATATTTATAATACTTTTATAAAATTTCTATATAAGATATTATTTTAATCTCAAACTAATTAAATAAATGTAATTTAAAGAAAAATTAAATACATATAAATTATTATAATAAATATAATATATAAATAAAAAATAAAGAATAATAAGTTTATTTATAAACTTTATAAAAGAAAAATTAAAATTGTATTTAAGATTTTACTTTTTAACTTTAATAATATTTTTAATAAATATAATTTTGTTGCTTATATATAATTTATATATTAATTTTATTAAAAAAAACTCTTAGGTTTATCAGAATTCTCAATTTGATATTATATACAAAAGATTGAATTTCATTCAATTTGGCAGTTTCTTCAGGCCACGTTTATTACTATTTTATAAAACCTCTTCAATTCCGTTACCTCGTGCCAATCTCGATATTTTCTATTCCTCTAATTTATTATTTAAAAACAAAATTATTTAGGTTCTTCTGGAAAATTACTATCTCTAACTAATTATTTTTAAGGGATGAAAATTGCAATAAGATGTTTAATACACCAACAAGATTCTTTAGCGTATCCTAATTGTCTTTAAACTTCGTTTTAAGATTATTTTAACATAGTCCATGACGCAAACTTAATAACCAAACAAACAGATAACACTCAAATTCCATGCCTGTTATTCCATCCAAAAAAATCTCGCGTGAAAAGCCGGCGGCGAAATTTATTTATTCAAATCAAACCCTTAGAAACATCATACGAGACCTTTATTTAATCAATATCATAATTATCACAAAAAGAAATATATTAATTCTACAATGAGTGAAATTCCAAGCGGACTGACATATTTCCACGGGTGAATTCAGGAACCATACGATGCGGAAATTCCGACCGAGCAATCGCAGTGAAGCGATTCTCGCAGAGCTCGAGCCAGAGCGAGAGAGAATACCTGTCGGAAGTCGTAACAATCGGACGCCTGCGACACCGGAATCTGGTCCAACTACAAGGGTGGTGCCACGAAGGCGGCGAGCTTCTCCTGGTGTACGACTACATGCCCAACGGAAGCGTAGACCAGCTTTTATACGACTCCTCCGTCCTCCTCGACTGGCCCAACCGCCTCAAAATCTGCCGAGGCCTGGCGGCGGCACTCCTGTACCTGCACGAGGAATGCCAGTACAGAGTAGTCCACGGGGACGTCAAAACCAGCAACGTCATGGTCGATTCCGATTACGAAGCTCGCCTCGGAGACTTCGGCCTGGCGCGCTTCGTGGAGTTCTCCAACTCCGCCACGTCACTCACCACCAGCGTCGGCGGCGGAACCATCGGCTACATCGCGCCGGAAAGATCTCTCACCGGAAAAGCCACCCTCGAGTCCGACGTCTTCAGCTACGGCGCCGTGCTCTTAGAAATCTGCGGACGGCGGCCGTTAGACGTCAATACTAACGGCCCCGATGAGGGCGTTCTAGTGGAGGTGGTTTGGAAGTTGGTGAAAGGGGAGAGATTATTGCAGGCGGCTGATCCGAGCCTAAACGGTGTGTTTGAGGCGGAGGAGATGGAGCGTGTTCTGACCGTTGGATTGCTTTGCTCGAGTCCTGACCCGCTTGACCGGCCCACTATTCGACAGGCCTTGCGGTTTCTTAACTTTGAAGCGCCTCTTCCGGTTTTGCCTCGTGAAAAGCCCGTGGATTACCGGGGAAACGGTGTTTCTGGATTCGGGGCGTGGGAACATGGGAAGGTTGAGTGGATTCAAGGTAGCGATGGTCGGAAAATTCATGGCGATGAAGAAGAGACAAGTTCCAGTCGTTCTTATGAGGCTTCTCCAGCCGATGTTACGTGTCTTCAGAGCCTCTGTTCTGATCACCTTTCTGTTAGATAGACATTTTTTAATTCGTACAATTGGTTTTAGACTGTGAGAGTCGAAAAGGTAAATTCTTTCTCAGTTAATGTAATGATATTTTATGAAACGGAAAGATGATCCCCATGAGATGTATCTGATTTCATAAAAGTGTATCTGTTCTAGAGAACATGCTGCCTTCGTACCCTCATGTTGGGGGATTGTTGATGTGTTTAATTTTTAGAGGGATAAATAAATAACTTCACCAGATGATTTTGATGGTAAAATAGAAAATCAAACTACCATTGTGTACAAGTAATGTAGTTGGTATGTAAAATTTACTTATACAATGGATTAAAGTAACTCTGAAAAATATGTTTTAACGGGCAATTGGCAAGTAAATTAAATTCATAGTTATATATCTGGATTATTGAGCAGGATAATGATAAATTACAAGTAGTTTGGTCAATTTATGAAAGTGTGTATAACTCTTTTTTATTTCAAGTTTTAAGGTGAGAGGATTCAGTGGCCACTTATTTTAATTTCGCACATTCTAAGTTTTTAAATAATATATTGGATTTCAATAATTTGTTTTTTAGTTTCTATGTTCGCAATTCAAGATTTTAAAGCTATTGTTTCAGTTTCTAGGTAGTTATGACCAATGCTAAAGGACTCATTATCTACACAAAGGTCCAAAAATGAAGATCTAGAGGTGTCACTTGATACCCACGTGTAGACGCTCTAATAATTGTACACTAAAACCACCCAAAATATTGTAAAAGTCCTCCAATTGGACATACACACATAAATAAATAAATGTAGACAATGAATAAAATTAAAAAATCACTTACAATCCTAATAAAAACAATTTGAAGCATTCACTATATCTTTTGTGGTTCCAAATATCACATTAAAGCTATATGTTAGCATGGACCACACTCCTGAATCCTCTTCAGTCAACCCAAGGCATTCACATGGGTGTTCAAGGTAATGTCATTTTATCATTTATCTTTTCAATTTGCATTGAATAAATTGGTTTGATTTGTGGCTTATTTAGAACCTCTATTTTTAGACCATTTGATTATGTCACTTTCATCATTCCACTAATTGAATTCTTTTTGCCATTCTAATCATTATATCTTTCTCCTACTATTGTAAAAATAAATTCTTTAAGCCTCTTTATTTGGATAAGGTTTCAAATATAAAACCTATAATGTCCCTTCTTAACCTAGTTCATCAGGGTGAAGTCATTCACCTATCCAGTCAATACTTGTATGCTAATGACTAGGGTTAAGGAATCTTGGACGTAATATCAAATGTAATTTCACATTATAACAAATGAATTAGTGTAATAGTTTTTCTTGAGCCTTTTTGGATTAGTTTTCCCACACTTGCTATCTTTAGTAAGTTGGTTATGAGCACCAAAAGAGTCACTTGGCATGCCTAATATCAATTGACTTTGTTATAGTCCAAGGGCTTTGAATCAAATAACAATGTGTTATAAATTAATAAAGTTAAGTTAAATATTTAAATGTATCATTATTTTACTTTATTTATTTAATGAAAAGACTATAGAGGCCATATATTAAATTAATCTGATTAATTTTTAATGGATGAGCCTTTATTATTTAATGTCATGTTGAGAGATTAAAAAGGAAGGTGATTCTTATTAAATAAAAGAAAAAGAAAAACATTCCCTCAAAAAAAAAGTAGGAAAAGTAAAAGAAGTGTTTTCTTAAAATTAGAATAAAGAACAAAATATTTCCAAAAAATAACAAAAAATTAATTTTCAAATAAAGTAGCTAAAAAGCTACAAAAGGAGGATTGGGGATCTCATTTGGGCATTGTTGAGTTTGAATTTTGATATTGCTTAAATGTCTTTGAGGAGATTGCATCTTCATTTTTTGTTTGTGAGGGCGAAAACCCTTGCAGACAATATTTGCTACGTTGTTGAGAGATACAATCTGAAGAATACTTGATGATTCTACTCAAAGATCACATTTCAACATTTATAGATTACATGTCAGATTTTTCAAAGCTTATTGTATATCAAATTTTAAAAAGAACTGATTTGAAGAAGATTGTACATGTTGCTTGTTGTTACATTTATCATTTCTAGACCTAGCTATCCATTTTGGAAGTATTTTGGCACCTTTAAAATGCATATTTTGTGAGCTCCTCTAGTCATTTATTGACTACACTTTGTGAGTATGTGTGATTTTGATATATTATGTCATCAAATGGATTGGGTTGTCACTATATTTTAAAAATATTAAAAATTTAAATCATGAATTAAATCTAAAATTTTTAATAGTGTTGTTTAAGAGTTTTGTTCATTCTTTTTAGTTTGTAAAGGTGTTGCAATATTGTCTTTTATTTGGACTATTATTGTCATTGTTTGTATTATTTAAAAATAATTCAAAATAACTCAAATAGAAAAAATAAATAAATAAATAATTAGAATACAAATAGGATTGCATATGGGTATGTGTAGGATCACGAGGGGCCAAAAAGTGACGATACAAAAAAAAAGTGTTTTGCATCCATCCATCGGTATCAACAGAGTCAGTTGACATGCTTGATATTTTTCAGTATTATCAGTGGGTCCAATTTTGATGATCAATTTACTTTGATATAGTCTAGGAGCTTTGAATTAAATAATAATATGTTATAAATTAATAAAATTAAATTAAATATTTAACTTTATCATTATTTTATATTATTTATTTAATGAAGGGACTATAGAGGGTGCCTTTATTATTTAATGCTATATTGAAAGGTTAAAAAGGGAGGTGATTCTTATTAAATAAAAGCAAAAAAAGTATTCCCAAAAAAATAACAAAAAAAAGAAAAAGAAGTAATTTTTTTTTAAAAAAAAAAGCAATAAAGAAAAAAATATTTTCAAAAAATTTCAAAAAAGTGCTTTTTAAAAAAAAAAGTAGCTAAAAAACTATCAAAGGAGGATTGGGAATATCATTTGGGCGTTGTTGAGTTTTATTTTGATATTGCTTTTGTCAGGAGATTGTGTCTTCATTTTTGGTTTGAGAGGATGAAGACCCTTTCAGGAAATATTCTCTACGTTGTTGAGACATGCAATCTAGAGAATACTTGTTGATTTTATTCAGAGATCACATTTGAGCATTAAGAGATTATATATTAGGGTTTTCAAATCGTATTATATATCATATTTTAAAAGAACTATTGTGGAGAGGATTGTATAGGGTTTATCTCTATTTTCTAGTTATATCTTCTCCCTATAACTGTACCACGTCTTGTAAAGAATTTTTTTAGTAGTTTTAGGGTTTGTAAGAGTCGTTATATGTATTTATTGGAGTTCTTTATTATTGTTTATCATTTCCAAACCTAGCTATCCATTTTGGAAGTATTTTGGCACCTTTTAGAATGCATATTTTGTGAGTGCCTCTAGTCATTTATTAGCTACATTTTGTGAGTATCTATGAACAAGATATTCTATTTATTTAAGAGATCAACAATAAAACACATATAAGTAAGATAAATGATTATTTTATTTACTTATAGGTAAATGTATTTTACTTAAAGAGTTATTTTAATTTTACTTTATGAGAAGTTATTATTTTTTATTTATAATTTTATCTGTCAATTGTGAATGGTTTTCTAAAAATAATTTATTTTATTCATCAAGTAAGGCTTTTTTGGAATATATTTGTGCCATTACATTCACACCTTGTTATTAGTGTAATTATGCCTCTAGTGGTGATTGAGGTCGGCCTTCATCTTCCAAAGGCTACCCTAGGTTGGCTTTATATAATGTTGAGGGTTGGCCATTGCCAGACTCTGAAATAGATCATGAGCCGAGATGGGGAAAGAAGGATGAACCTGACCCTCGAAGGATGGACCTGACCCTCCACCTCCTTCGACTATTGCTTTGGCTACATGAGGGTGTTTTCTTTATGGACTAGGCCCATTTAATTTTATGTTGTTTATGTTTCAGAGCTACACCCTTGTTTCTATGGTTTTTGGGACTTGCTCAAGTGACTCTCAGGGAGTGACTTTTCCTCCCACTATTATTTTGACTTAGTTGTAAGTTCTCTATTTAAGTTAATATAATTGGTTAGTAATTTCATAAAAAAATAATAAATTTAAGAATTTGTCAAATTTTAATTAGCTAAATTTAGTATAATACAAACATAAAAAATGTAAAATCAAACTTACTACAATAAATTTATCTTATAAAGATATTTCTAAAAAAATAATTTAAATATTTTTATAATGTAAAATAGAAAAACAATTATCTTTTAATATTAATCTATATTTGTCAACAAATGATTTTATTTGAATATTCATAATAATTCATTAAAAAAAAAATTGTATTTTTAATAATTTGAATATATTGATATGTACAAGAACAAATATATAAATGTTCTTTCTTGTTCAAACGTCAACTACAAGCGAAACAATTGATACAATAGAACTTGACTATAAGTAAAACAAAATACAGTAAAGGACTAGTAATGCTTTTGACCCCGTCATTTGATTTCAATTTAAATAATTGAACAAAATATTCATACATGAACAGAAAGTTCAAAGTCACACGTATACTTGTATACCTTCCACACAACTATTTTCACCCACTAATTTTAAATGCTCGTATGCTTCTTATTTACATTATCGATTTACTACCATCCAAAACTTATTCATAACGGTTAACATAGACCTTTCTTCAAAATTAACATACGATTATGGCATTCAAACATGGAATCTATACTCCAAAATTATCATATACAATAGTGACAAGTAAACATTGAATATCTGGATTAAATGTTTATTTTTAAATAAAATTCATAAGAAATGTTCATGGAATAATTATGGAAAGATTTTGAGAGGAAATAAAGTGATATAGTATTGACATTTATTTTAAATGATTGACATAATTTAGGATGACATAATTTGAGATAGAAACATATTGCTATATTTATGTTTGGGATAATTTTATCAAATTAAATTCCAATTCTATATGATTATATCATATTATATTCTCACTTGTCACAATTATGCCTATTAAACTCCAATTTAACATAACACATTACATTACCATTTCACATAATTTTGACACATTACATTCTCATTTCAAATACTAAGCCACATGACACTCTCATTTAGCACTACTCTTATTACATTCCATTTCCATCCCTAAAAAATCTACTACATTGCAGTGACATCCGACACAATTCTACAACATTACATACCCCATTTCAAATAATATATCATCTTACATTCTCATTTCACATACTTCTATCACATTACATTCCCATTTCAAATATCACACCTCCTTTCACATACTTTATCACATTACATTCCCATTTCACATGCTTCTCTCAATTATTATTCATCTATTAATTTTATAATAGATTCCTAACTCAACTTGTCAAGATTCTCAAAGATAAAATGAATATTAGCCAAAGGATTATCTTCAGTGTGCTCATAATATTCATCAAGCTTGTTCACTTAGCTTTTTTCTTCTGATTGCCCTCTTTACCTTCTTATTTTGGTTTGATAATTTTCTTTGTTGCTTTGTAAGTTGGTTTATTTCTCTCTCTTTTTGTGAGACAAAGAAATAGTATGGATCTCAAATCTTTTCTTTTTTATTTAGTTTACATTGGAAGTTGTCTTTTCTAACCTTTTCTTTGGGATTTTTGTTGGTTCCCTCCTTGACTATTTTCATTACAACTCAAGGAGCTCTCTTTGAGGTAAGGGTTTAGGGCTCCTTGCAAATCTCATTAGTTCTAGAAGAAAAGCCTTCATTTTGAGTCAGGACCTTTATTCCTAATCATTTTTTTCCTCTGGTCAAAAAGCTACTAGTTAGTCTCACTCCTTGCAAGACTTGTTGTTCTTTCCTTTTCACAGTCTTACTCATAAGTTTTATTTTGTTTGCCTCTTTTTTCTTGGTGGTTTTTCTATAATAGGACGAGGCCCTAACTTGAACTTACTTCATTTAAATAGTAGATAAGCTATTAAATTTATTTAAGACATCAATAGTAATTATCTATTACATTTATTAAGACATCAATAGTAAAATACAAACAAATAAAATAAAAAAATATTTATTTACTTATAGGTAAATTTATTTTTTACTTTACCTTTTCAAAATCTATTATTCATTAATTAATAATTTTATTTGTTAATTGCGAATGACTTTTATAAAATAGTTTTTTTATTTGTTGTAAGAATTTGTTGAGAAAATACTCATGCCATTACATTCACACCTTGTTACTATTGTAATTATGTCTCATGTCAGAATAAATTCAAAGATTCATCAATCTTTAATTGACTAAATGTAATATCCAATAAAAAAATGCAAATCAAACTTACTATAATAATATATCTGGTTTAAGAATTCTTCAAACATTAAAAAAATAATGTTTACATAATATAAAATAGAAAAATAATTGTCTATTAATATTAATCTATATAATTTTTCGAGAGAAATTTTGTCCTCTTAATGATACATAAAAACAAACAGGTCTGGTTCATAAGTCATTGAAATGATATAATAGAATTTTATTACAATAAAAGCAAATAGTATAATACTTTTGAATCCATCATCTAATTTTAAGAATTAATAATGCTTTTGAGCCCCGTCATTTAATTGAATTTATATAAATGAACAAAATAATTCAATATATGAGGCAAATTTCAGAGTCATGAGTTATATAATCAAATAAATCAAGAACATGGTTACTCATGGTCAACCCTGAATAGAATACAACACAATTTATCTTGATACGTGGACATTATCATGGGAACTTCCGTTTTAAATATCCTTTTTCTTATCTTTTTGTACCATTTTAAACCTCTGTACTACAACAAATGATAACGAAAAGAACAAGTGTAGCAGACAAAACCTAATCTACATATTGCGTAGGTTAGCTGGATATCAACATCAGAGAATCCAGATAAACGTAAGAGATGAATATACAAGTGACTCTTTCAGCGGAGCATAAGTCTAAATGTACCTATTATAACAACAAAGTTAGTATAATAATAAAGGTTAGTATTTGACAATTTGGAAGTTTTAAATTGGGGAAAATAGTTTTTTAATATGGTTGGAAGGGTTTGGTTCATCTAGAATTCATAATGAGATAATGGAATTTGGGGACAAATAGGAAAATGAACAAATCTCTATTCTAGTTTCATGTTTGAACGCAAACATCGAAAATGTCAATTATGAGATTTGACAATCTCAATTCCAGTCTAATTCCAACAAACAAACAGGCTCTAAAGAAATAAAATAGTTTATATATATATATATATATATATATATATATATATATATATATATATATAATAATGCTGAGAGTAATCCTTCTGAGGCGCCTATTGCACCTTACAATTTAAAGGCAAATAGGCACCTCGAGAAGGATTACTCTTGGCGTATATATATATATATATAGTTTAAATGTTGTAAAAATAAAAATAAAATAGTATATATATAGTTATAATTATAAATTATTAAAATTATTTGAAATAGGGTAAGAGTTACGGTTAGGGTTACGGATAGGGTGAGAGTTAGGGTTAGTAAGATATTTTACGGTATGAGTTAGGGTTCGAGTAAGAGTTATATATATATATATATATATATATATATATATATATATATATATATATATATATATATATATATATATATATATTATAAAGTTATAAATTATAAATTATTAAAT